>VDFB02270651.1:507710390-507848479 GCA_007258455.2 Sequoia sempervirens
TTAATAGATGCAAAGGATTCAATTAATTAAATAGCTAGGCTAATTTAATCAATTAAGTGAAAAGAAGATGTGTTTAAAGAGGAAATGATGTTAGTTATCCAATGTGATCCATTGAGACATTTTTCAGTGTATATAGTCTATAAGGTTGTGCTCAAGTGGAAGGTATTGACTTTGAAGAAACCTTTGCTATGGTACCCAAACTAGAAGCAATTAGGATGTTCCTAGAATTATGTGCATTCAAGAATTTCAAAGTATATTAGATGGATGTCAATTCAACATTTCTAAGTGGAGAGTTGGAAGAATAAGTATACATTGAGTAACCAAAAGGATTTCAATTGTCTAAGAATTAGGATTTTTTTTGCAAATTGAATAAAGCACTGTATGGACTCAAATAGGCCCCCAAGGCATGATATTCAAGACTAGATAAGTATTTTTGGCAGTAATGATTGAAGAAAGGTATGGTTGATAGTAGTCTATATATCAAAACATAAGGTGATCATCAATTTATTATTGTTGTCTATGTTGATGATATCATTTTTGGCAGTAGTTAAGACAAAATGTGCAAGGAATTTGTTGATGAAATTTAAAAAGAGATTGAAATTTCCATGCTTGGTGAGTTGTCATTTTTTCTTGGTTTATAAATCTCTCAATCAAACAAAGGTATATTCATATGACAAACCAAGTATGTCAAGGAGATGTTGAAGAAGTTTAACATGGAAGATTGCAAACCAGTTAGTACACCTATGGTTACTGGGTGTAAGCTCAGTAAGGATGATGAGTCTTCCATAGAAAATAAAACTTTGTATAGATCAATGATTAGAAGTCTTTTGTATGTCATTGAATCTAAACTAGACATCATGCAAGTTGTCTGTATGGTTGCAATATTTCAAGTCGCACCTAAGGAGACACATGTGAAGGAAGTAAAAAAAGTTCAGATGTTTGAAAGATACTATGAAGTATGGCTTGTGGTGTCCTAGAAGCAAAAAATTCAATTTGACAACATATATATATATAGATTGGGCTAGAAGTGGATGAAAAAAAGGAACTAGTCGCGGTGCATTCTTTCTTGGAGATAGTCTCGTGTCTTGATTAAGAAAAAAATAGGAATTTGTGTCCTTATCTATTACAAAAGAATACATTGCAACAATATCATGTTGCACTCGGGTACTTTGGATGAAGTAGAATTTGAAGGATATGAAAATTGAATATGATGAACCCATTTCAATTCTCTATGACAATGGGTTATCCCACAATACTGGTTTACAATTTTTGGCCAAACTGGACACTGAAATAATTTTTTCTAACTAAATCTTCACTTTTGGGCACCTATAGCGGCTAAACCATGAAGAATTTGAAGATGATGCAAACTAGTGATTTGTCACATTTTGTCTGAAGATTCTAAATATATTTTTTTCATAATTTTTGGAATCAGATTGCACTTCTTTTTCCATCTCCTTCAAAAACTAGTTTTTTTCAATAAACAACATTTTTACGGAGTGACGCTCACCGTATAATGCGTAACTTTTTTTCCATGAAGGATAAAATTCTATATTTTTTGAATTTATATTTGTAACTACGATATATAGTGCTTCCAATTGGTTAGATAGTGTTTTATTGAATATTTTTTCCTTAATCAAGTTTTGAAGTCAAACCAATTACAATTCAAACATAGGCGGGCCATATAACATAACTTTTTTTGTATGTATCAAAATTCATTTTTTTTTTCTTGGATCAAGGACTTCAATATTTGGTGCACTCATATTTTTCAAAAAGAAAATTGAGAATCTAATATTTTTCCACATGTGCAAAACAGGGAGCTTGATTTTTGGTAAAAAATCTAAGTTTAATAAAACTAAAAAAACAAATACATAATAAAACCAAAACATATTAAAATTATATTCGTTGGATAGCTTGTTCCAAGGACTACCATCATCCAACTAGGTATGTGAAGTCTCCTCCATTTTCATCCTTAACTCAAACTTTGAAACGCAAAATTCTAGACATTTTTGGTGCCAAAGGGTGAGAAGGTGGGAAAAGGGGGATTTGAGTGAACCCCCAAGGGTTCATTCAAACCTTGGTTAATTCAAACCCCCTTTCTTCAAAAAGGGTTTTCTTTATGTTTTCTTGGCAAGAATGGTGGGACCTTCCATTAAATGGGTTTGCAAAAACTTCGGTTCATTTGAACCCTTTTTTGGTTCACTCAAACCAAAGGGTTCATTCAAACCCCAAAAACCAAAATTTTTGCACGGGGTCATTTTTTGCAACTTTTCCTTCCTCACTCAAATTGTAAACCACTTTTGTGGGTTTACCCCAATACAAGTACAATCAATATTTCAAAGATTCTAGTAATGCATTCTAGGAAAAAGCATATATCAATCATCATTTTCTAAAAGAAAAGGTTATAGATGAAGTAGTGAAATTGGACTATGTTGGAACAAAGGAATAGATTGCAGATATCTTTACTAAACCCGTCCCAAAGGAAAGATTTAAGTATCTTAGGTAGAAGTTGGTAGTGCTATCTCCCTCCTCTTAATTCAGAAGAGGAAGTAAAGGTTCGAGGGGAGCTAGTCAATGTGTCATTCATGAATCTCCAAAGTGATAATGTTGAATGATTTGAAAAAATCATCTAGAGCTCTAAAAAATTGGTATAAAGGATTCATTGTTGTGTTGTGACTCCCTACCGTAAATAGCACAAATGATTTGGGATAAAGTGTGGTAAGGTATAGTGGATGGACTATATAACATAGAGGGAGAGAAATCCTAAAAACAAAGTTTATTAAGTGTCCCTTTGCCATTGATGTCAAAGTGGCATGTCAGTTACAAATTATCATTGATATCAAATATATGTGAATGCAGTATGTCATTTGCAGATGTTACAAAATGTTAATGTTATCATTATTGAAGAAGGGAAACATGGGAAGTCTGAGTACATATGGAATTGGTGGTTCCTATATGTCTACTACTTTTGTGGAGGTCTGGAAGTGCTTGTGGTTATTTTTTGAGGTTTGTTGCTCAAAAGCATAATATGCTTTGTACTAAATTGTCATTATTTCTAGTACCACATTTTATCGTTGTTCACAATTTTGGCTTGTGGTTTGGAAGTTAATACTACTTATTAAGTATCCTTTTGGGTGATCCCACAATAGTGCGTTACACTTTTTGGCGAAACTTGACATTGAAGTTCTAAACCTTTTTAACTAAATCTTCACTTTCAAACACCTATTTAGCTGCTAAATCATGAGGAATTTGAAGATGATACAAACTAGTGATTTGTGACATTTTTTCTATAGATTATAAAATATATTTTTAATTTTTTTGGAATAAAATTTCAATTATTTTTCCATCTCCTTTGATAACTAGTTTTTAAAAGTAAACACCATTTTTAAAAAATCATGTTTATTGTATAACACAACTTTTTTCTATGAAGGATAAAATTCTTTTTTTTTGAATTTAGATTTTTAACTACAATATCTAGCTCCTTCATTTGGTTTCATAGTGTTTTATTGAATATTTTTTTCTTAATTAAGTTTTGAAGTCAAGCCAATTACAATTTAGACATAGGTTTGTTGTATAACACATGATTTTTTTTGTATGTATTGAAATTCAATTTTTTTATTGGATCAAGGACATCAATATCAAGAGCATAGAAATTTAAAAAAAAAAATGGTAATCTACTATTTTTCCACGTGCAGAACAAAGAGCTTGATTTTCGGTGAAAAACCTACATTCACAAGAAATAAAAAATAAATATAATAATCAAATTAAATATATGTAAAATTATACTTTTTGGGAAGCTTATAATAAGGACTACATACTTACAAAACATAAATTTTAAATGAATTCATTTGATCCCCCAAAAAGTAAATCAAAAGTGGTTTTTTTATCAGCATTTTGATAGGTGTAAAGGAGACTCCATTATAGGTATGGTTTAAAACTAGCGGGGTTCTATCGAAGAGGGTTTGATCTACGGGGTTTTGATCAAACCCTCTTCAATTAAAATCTTTTAAATGGAACCTTTCAAGACTCAAATCATTATATTTTCTAAAAATATGTGATTTTAGCAAAAATGAGGATGTCCCGAAAAGTGTAACCCATTATTGTGGCAACACCCTTTTCTATAGTTTCAATGAATTTGAATTACAAAAAAAATTGGTTAGAAGTGACAAAGTAAAGTCTGTGTTTGTTGGTTGATGGTGTATAATGTATGAGTATTTGTGTGAGTAAAGGGAAGAATGCACCAGCTGGAGGAAGCATGTGAAGGTAAAACAAGACCAACTAAGATTATGGCAAGAAGCACATGGCATCATCTTACACCTACAATAATGCATTTGATTTGGGTTTTGTCACTAGTAGAATATGACCCTCCCTTTTTAATTGGTTTGTCTTACGTGCCTTAGTCATTTTATCTAAATTCATGTTCATGGGGTATTTTGTTGTATGTCTCGAACTCAGGTGGGGTTTTCTTTAGTTTCTCTAACCTCCTGCTTTACTTCTTGTATCATTATTTCTTTGACTAGGCGATGTTTTGTGACTTCATCCTAACCCACCGTTTCTTTAAAGGGATTTTATGTATGAGAATAACTCGTGTGATGAGTTGTCATCTATCAAAAGTTACCTAGTATCTTACCTTGCAAGTTATATTAGTGGGTGGTATTCTTTTAACTATTTGGAACCTAGGCGGTGTTTTATTAAATTACATGAATTGCCTGTTTTGCTACCTAGAGAGCTTTTCAGTAATTAATATAATGACTGTGCGTTGATTCATAAAACCAGTGCATTATGCAGGAAAAGAAACCAGCATTTTTAGATATGATATGAACAAGAGTAAACAAATCCATGCATACAGAGTACAGAGATATTAAAATGATATTTATTATATATATGTATGTACATTTTTACATTGCATCGGCACTACAAAATTGTTTAACTCAACTATAAAAAGTTCATATCAATGAAAAAAGACAAAAGGAGACATTCTTGTTCAAACACACAAGGAAAACATCAAGACTCGGATGCCCTCAATCACAATTTGGAGGCTTTTAACCTGAGAAGGGTATAGCATATTATCATGTGATTGCAGCAATTGGACAAAGAGCCCCATGTCATTCCTCACAATTCCTGCACAAAGAAGAGAATCCACTTCCTCCACAATCTCATTATGAAGCGGCAATGCCATACAAATGGCATTGCCTATCAATCCATTCTGAGGATAGTGACTGAGCCCAGTGATAGCTACATTGACACAATGATGGATGTGTAAGGTGTGTGTGAAATGTGTGAGTAAATGATGTGCGAGCTGAGAAGAGAAGTCATGTGTGTTAAGTGAATTGAGATATCATTATAAGATGGGTTAGCCTATTAATGCAAAGTAGACTATATGAAAACAAATATATATATTCCTTTTGTAATTTGAGGTGGGAGACTCTTAATCTGAGTTAGTGATCAGTGGTTGTGTTGAAGCTCGGTTTGAGGATATTGGTGTCTCATGTAGGTCGATGCCTGCAATTCAAAAGTGTCTCCCTTTAAGGTTGTAATTCATGTGGGTTGATACTTGCAAAATTATTGTAAGTTCTATATTATTTTGTGAGGATGGATTTGGGTAGTACTTCCAAGTAGTTTTTCTCACTGTGGCTTTTCCCTTTTGGGTTTCCATGTAAATATGGTGTTCTCTAATGTTGATATGTTCATTACTTGCATTGTCATTGGTTATATTTTCATAATATTTTGAATACGGTGGTTTAAAGTAAAATGTGTTAAATACTGATTCACCCCCATCTCAATATTTGTGTGCCTAACACCCATAATAATTTTCATGTTTTGTATCATTTTCATAATAATTTTCTACTCCCGAAGTTGCGCTTAAGGGGGGTATTGGTATGAATTAGGTATTTTACCTAACTAGTTCGCTAATAGATCATATTGACATCATAAGTTTACCTAGGTCCTAGGGGATCTTTCTAGAAGTATTAGGTGTCATGTGATCTTATCTTATCTTATCATGTCATTTAATACTTGTGTCCTTGCTCATTTAATAATTTTTGAGGTAGTTGTCTCATTGTGTATATGATTAAGACACATGTCATGATCTTTTCTAATCCTATCTCATAACCTTTCCTTTATAAGCAAGGAATCTTATGTAAATTTCATATTCAATCAATCAATCTTGCATTAATAATCATAGCAAGCTACTCTTTCTATTTCTCTTGTGAAAGATATTTTGGTTTGGTAGCCGATCTTGGGGTGATACGATCCCACAATACTGGTTTACAATTTTCGGGAGATCCTAATTTTTGCTGAAATCACATATTTTTAGAAAATATAATGATTTAATCCTTGAAAAGTTCCATTTAAAAGATTCCAATTGAAGAGGGTTTGATCAAACCACCTTAAATCAAACCCCTTGGATAGAACCCCACTAGTTTTAAACAATACCTATAACGAAGTCTCCTTTACACCTATCAAAATGCTAATAAAAAACCACATTTGATTTACCTTTTGTGGAATCAAATGAATTCAATTAAAATTTACTTTTTATAATTATGTAGTCCTTATTATAAGCTTCCCAAAAAGTATAATTTTAAATAATGTTAATTTTATTATTATATTTATTTTTTATTTCTTGTGAATGTGATTTTTTCACCGAAAATCAAGCTCTCTATTCTGCACATGTGGAAAAATAGTAGATTATCAAAAAAAAAATTAAAAAATATCAGTGCACTAGATATTTAAGTCCTTGATCCAACAAAAAATAAATGAATTTTGATACATACAAAAAAGTTCTGTTGTATATAGTCTGCCTATGTCTGAATTGTATTGGTTTGACTTCGAAACTTGATTAAGGAAAAAATATTCAATAAAACACTATGAAACCAAACGAAAGCGCTAGATATCGTAGTTACAAATATAAATTCAAAAAAAAAAGAATTTTATCCTTCATGTAAAAAAAGTTATGTTGTATACGGTGAGCATCACTCCTTAAAAATGGTGTTTACTGTTAAAAATTAATTTTTGAAGGAGATGGAAAAAGAAGTGCAATTTGATTCCAAAAAAACTGAAAAAATATATATTTAGAATCTACAGAGAAAATGTCACAAATCACTAGTTTGCATCATCTTCAAATTCCTCATGGTTTAGCTGGTATAGGTGCCCGAAAGTGAAGATTTAGTTAGAAAAAATTAGTTTAGTGTCCAATTTGGCCAAAAATTGTAAACCAGTATTGTGAGATCACCTCAACACAACATTGGGAGCTCACATTGAACTCCTACAAAAATCATTTCATTCCTAAAAAATAGTCCACCTTGAGAATATACGATACAACTAAAATTAATGTTCAAGATAAACTAGTCCAAAGATGATAACTAACTTACTCCAATGCATGGAAAAGGATACATTTCACATACAAATTAGACAAGTTAGGGTTTGGGGTTTGATTGATGTTCAAGTCAAAAAGTGTTTGGTGTATTCAAAGTTTTTTGCAAAGTTTGGTGAAGTGAAGGATGAAATTTGATGCAGGGGTGAGTGAAATTTTTGACCCAATGTTGACCTAGAATGAACCTTTATTTTCCAAGACCAAGGTAGTGAGAAACATGCTATACCTCTAAAGTGATAATACTCCAAGAACTCAATGATTTTGGTAAAATAGGACTCAAAGGATTTTGGAAATAGGACCCAATGATTTTGATAAAGTGAAACTCAATGATTTCGGATAATGAAACTCAATGATTTTGGACTCAACATTTACAATGTTTTTCCTTGTTTCAATTTGCTTGTGTTTGGGGAGTCAACGATTTGAACATACATCAATGTGGGGTGTTCATTTGATTTAATCTTGGATTAATGAGGTTATTTTTACCACAAACACTTGTCTTGGTTATGTTTTCAAACTAAATGTTTATGTCAAAAACATCATAAGTTTCACAACATCCATTTCATGAAAATTATGAGATTACAGCCATAATTGCCTATGTTGTCTTTGGTAAATATGGATTTGAGATTAATGTCAAGATATTTAGAAATCGCTAAGGATAAATCCTTAGGACAAGCAGTAATTTCAAGGCTAACTCAAGAGGTCCATATTTAAGCCAAAGTGTTTGAAATTTTCAGGATGATAGTGAATGTTTATTTTTGTATCATTTTGAAACCAAGCAAAGTGTTAAACTGACTCACAATCATTACAACCCTAGGTTAGAAATGGCTATATCTGTTGAGTCCCCACTTGGATTTCTTCAAACACTAAACAATGTGAATAGTTAGAGATTTGGCGACACTAGCTCCCCTCCATAGCACACACTTCTCGGGACCACCAAATCTCAAAATCCTTAAAATTCTGAGATCAAAAATATTTTTTTCTATTTCTACAGTTGAATAGTAAAAATGTGGGGTAGCTTCAAAATGATCGTTCTTGCACCAACAAATATTAAGGATTTTTGGCTTCCAAACAAGGGTTCATAATAAGGGCTTCTAGTTTAGGGGGTGCGATGATAAACTCCCTCAAGAGGTCTCCCAACCCTTAGAACAAGGGCTTTATGCATCATAAATATATTGGGGGAGAGCTATCATGTACCGCTTCCCATTGATCATTATTTTCATTGCAACCACACATTTATATCGTGGTTTGGAAGAGCTCGGCATTAGCTCATTGCCACTTGGGTCATTCCCTTGAGGTGAGTAATTTTTCCCACCAAGGAAGACCCTCTAAAGATAAACAATAGCAAGGAAGTACATCTATAGTTCAATCATCTTCATTCGTAGGAACAAAGAGGGAACACATGCTATGACTTTTTCTCACACTCACAAGGGGGTTCAGTTTTAATCCAAATTGAAAAATGTAGGTGATTTCACAAAGTGTTGAGGAATTTTTTTGTTTCTCAAGGTCACCAAATGGCGTGAGAGAATTGCATATGCATCCACTAACAACATTGAAAGCCACAAAACATAGCAAACAGTTGTAAATTTTAACCAGGTTCAAAGCAGTGATGAGTTTGTTTTAAGCACCAATTGAGATATGAAGTTGACTTGTTCAATTTTAAGCCCAACATAAAATGATGATATGAAGGTTCAATTTTATCCAACTTTGAGCATTCATTTTAAACCCAAAAAACAATGACAAGGGTTCAATTTTAGCCAACTTTAAAAATGAGTTTTAAGCCCAATTGAAATCTAGTTGGTCCTAAGATTGTAAGTTTTAAGCCCAATGGAAATTTAGTTGTCCTAAAGCATAAAGAAGAAAGCATGAACGTTGAACCTTATAATTACCCCAAAGCATCAAATGCTTGTTACAATTATAGAATTCAAGATAGAAAAGACTTTCTTCACTTTAGCTCCATGTCTTTGAACCTACAAAACCCTGTTAGTCTAACAACCAGAACACAGTCAGAAGCACATCAGTGGTCAAATAAATCCAAGAAATTAAATCACATGTCAAAAAAACAAGCATGAAATTTCTTACACTGGTTGGGCATTGTTAAACACAATAACGTCATAGTTTGAAGTATGGGCATCGCTCTAGTGAAACTAGGCATCGCTCTGTAGCAAAAAAAGTGAGCATGATAGCATCAGGATTTAGTCCGGCATCGCTTCTCGTAGTGGTGTCACGGTTTTAAATTCATCAGCGTCGCTCTAGTGAAGTTTCAGCATTACCGTTAGAAATTTTCGATACCTCCAAATTAAATAAGCGTCGCTAGATTTAAATCAGCATTGGTGCATTAATTCGATGTCAGGATTTCAAATTGTGGTGGTATCGCTATATGGCGACACTCTTCAAAAAGTGTCGTTGTTTCTGATTTGGGCGTCGCTATATCTTGCAAAACAGCAAATAAATGGAATTCAAGCTAAAAATTTGTTAACGGTTTTCCCTCATAGCCCCAGAATGTGAGATGAGGAAATGTCAATTTGGGTCAATTATGCTTGATCCATGATGAATCGAAGCACAATTTTCGCAATTAAACCTGCATCTATACCAAACAAGATCATTCAAATTGAAAAGTTAAACTAAGCATTTTAATTGAAACTAAAAGTTACAAACTACAAGAATAGTTAAATTCCTACTCTAACCCATTTGAAACTTATTACGTTTTGGAATCAATGTCATGTCACCTGATGTGAAATGATGACCCTTTCCCAATCCTATGATTTGTGAGCCTATTTTAGTTGATTCTATGGAAAATAATTGATGAAACCATTGTGATTGATGTATGAAAACCTAGTTTATGCTAAAAATGAGCATGATGCAAGCTAAGTTACAATTATTTTATGCTAAAAATGAGCATGATGCAAGCTAAGTTACAATTATTTTATGCTAAAAATGAACGAATTATGCTATTGCTAACCTAGTTTAAGCTAATTTTAAGCTAAAAGATGAAAACCCTAATTCATATACAAACTAAGATGGATGCATGGAAGCCATTAATGGATGCTCTAAGATATTATGCAACTAGAATTAATTAAAACAAGCTAAAAGTGAGTGAAAGATGAGTGTGGATGTAAGTAAGTTCAACAGCATAAGTTTGCAATTGAAAGATGGATCCATTTGTCTCCAAATAGTGGTCTATTTATAGGAAAACAAATGAGAAATGGAGGGTTGAGATCGAAAAGATTAATCAACAGTTCAAGATGAAGGAGATGAGAGGCATGGATCATGGATTCTCATCAATGAATGATAATATATGATGGGATTTAATCAAGGGTTCACAATTGCCTGAAAAAAACACACTTTTGACCTGCTCACACAGGTCAAAGGTGACTTGTTCAAAAGGTAAAGGTTAAAACTTGCTCAAGAAGCTAAGTGAAAATATCTCTTTTTCAAATGATGGAGGAATAAGAATATTCTTTTGGAATATTCATTTGGGTGAGGATAAAAGGTATTTTGCAAATTAAAAGAAATTCTTAATTGTGCAAAAAGGGGACAAGGAATATTCCATGGGAATATTCCCCTTTTAGAGGAAAATTAGTTTAATTGTTAATTAAACAAGATTTAATCATGCAATTAGGGGATTTGGAGGAATTAAAGTGATATTCATTAAATTAAATAACTTAGGGTTATTTAATTAAATAAAATGACTTAGGAAGTTAAATTAAATATTTTGATTTATTTAATTTAATGAGATGAAACGTTACCATGAGAGGGGGTGAATTAACTCGATTAAATGAATTAGGTTAATAGATGCGAAGGATACAATTAATTAAATAGATAGGCTAATTTAATCAATTAAGTGAAAAGAAGTTGGGTTTAAAGAGGAAATTATGTTAGTTAGCCAATGTGATCCATCGAGACATTTTTCAGTGTCTATAGTCTATAGGGTTATGCTCAAATGAAAGGTATTGACTTTGAAGAAACCTTTGCTATGGTACCCAAACTAGAAGCAATTAGGATGTTCCTAGAATTATTTGCATTCAAGAATTTCAAAGTATATTAGATGGATGTCAATTCAACATTTCTAAATGGAGAGTTGGAAGAATAAGTATACATTGAGCAACCGAAAGGATTTTAATTGTCTAAGAATTAGGATTTTTCTTGCAAATTGAATAAAGCATTGTATGGACTTAAATAGACCCCCAAGGCATGATATTCAAGACTAGATAAGTATTTTTGGTAGTAATGATTCAAGAAAGGTATGGTTGATAGTAATCTCTATATCAAAACATAAGGTGATCATCAGTTGATTGTTGTTGTCTATGTTGATGATATCTTTTTGGCGGTAGTTAAGACAAAATGTGCAAGGAATTTGTTGATGAAATGTAAAAATAGATTGAAATTTCCATGCTTTGTGAGTTGTCATTTTTTCTTGGTTTATAAATCTCTCAGTCAGACAAAGGTATATTCATATCACAAACCAAGTATGTCAAGGAGATGTTGAAGAAGTTTAACATGGAAGATTGCAAACCAGTTAGTACACCTATGGTTACTGGGTGTAAGCTCAGTAAGGATGATGAGTCTTCCATAGAAAATAAAAATTTGTATAGATCAATGATTAGAAGTCTTTTGTATGTCACTGCATCTAGACTAGGCATCATGTAAGTTGTTTGTATGGTTGCAATATTCCAAGTCACACCTAAGGAGACACATGTGAAGGAAGTAAAACAAGTTCAGATGTTTGAACTTAGATACTATGAAGTATGGCTTGTGGTATCCTAGAAGCAAAAAATTCAATTTGACAACATATATAGATATAGATTGAGTTGGAAGTGGATGAAAAAAAGGCACTAGTGGCGTTGCATTCTTTCTCGAAGATAGTCTCGTGTCTTGATTAAGAAAAAAAAAAAGGCATTTGTGTCCTTATCTATTACAAAAGAATACAATGCAACAATATCATGTTGCACTGGGGTACTTTGAATGAAGTAGAATTTGAAGGATACGAAAATTAAATATGATGAACCCATTTCAATTATCTGTGACTATGGGTTATCCCACAATACTGGTTTACAATTTTTGGCCAAACTGGACATTGAAATAATTTTTTCTAACTAAATCTTCACTTCCAGGCACCTATAGCGGCTAAACCGTGAAAAAATTGAAGATGATGCAAACTAGTGATTTTTCACATTTTGTCTGAAGATTCTAAATATATTTTTTTCAAAAATTTTGGAATCAGATTGCACTTTTTTTTCCATCTCCTTCAAAAACTAGTTTTTTTCAATAAACAACATTTTTAAGGAGTGATGCTCACTGTATAATGCATCACCTTTTTTTCATAAAGGATAAAATTCTTTTTTTTTGAATTTAGATTCTTAACTATGATATTTAGTGCTTCCAATTGGTTAGATAGTGTTTTATTGAATATTTTTTCCTTAATCAAGTTTTGAAGTCAAACCAATTACAATTCAGACATAGTCAGACTGTATAACACAACATTTTTTGTATGTATCGATGTTCAATTTTTTTTCTTGGATCAAGGA
This sequence comes from Sequoia sempervirens, assembly GCA_007258455.2. Taxonomy (NCBI): domain Eukaryota; kingdom Viridiplantae; phylum Streptophyta; class Pinopsida; order Cupressales; family Cupressaceae; genus Sequoia; species Sequoia sempervirens. Next base: position 507,723,285 of record VDFB02270651.1, read on the forward strand.
CTTCAATATTTGGTGCACTCATATTTTTCAAAAAAGAAATTGATAATCTACTATTTTTCCACATGTGCAAAATAGAGAGCTTGATTTTCGGTAAAAAACCTAAGTTTAATAAAACTAAAAAAACAAATACATAATAAAACCAAAACATATTAAAATTATATTTGTTGGATAGCTCATTCCAAGGACTACCATCATCTAGCTGGTTCTGTGAAGTCTCCTCCATTTTCATCCTCAACTTGAGCTTCAAAACACAAAATTCTAGACATTTTCGGTGCCAGAGGGTGAGAAGGTGGGAAAACGGGGGTTCGAGCAAACCCCCAAGGGTTCATTTGAACCTTAGTTAATTCAAACCCCTTTTCAAAAAAGGTTTTATTTATATTCTCTTGGCGAGAATGGTGGGACCTTCCATTAAATGGGTTCGCACAAACTTCGGTTCATTTGAACCCTTTTTTGGTTCGCTCAAACCAAAGGGTTCATTCGAACCCCAAAAACCAAAATTTTTGCATGGGGTCATTTTTTGCAACTTTTCCTTCCTTACTCGAATTGTAAACCACTTTTGTGGGTTTACCCAAATACAAGTGCAATCAATATTTAAAAGATTCTAGTAATGCATTCTAGGACAAAGCATATATCAATCATCATTTTCTAAAAGAAAAGGTTATAGATGAAGTAGTAAAATTGGACTATGTTGGAACAAAGGAATAGATTATAGATATCTTTACTAAACCTGTCCCAAAGGAAAGATTTGAGTATCTTAGGTAGAAGCTGGCAGTGCTATCTCCCTCCTCTTAATTCAAAAGAGGAAGTAAAGGTTCAGGGGGAGCTAGTCAACGTTTCATTCATGAATCTTTGAAGTGATAATGTTGAATGATCTGACAAAATCATCTAGAGCTCTAAAAAATTGGTATAAAGGATTCATTGTTGTGTTGTGACTCCCTATTGCAAATAGCACAAATGGTTTGGGACAAAGTGCGGTAAGGTACAGTGGATGGACTATATAACATAGGGGGAGAGAAATACTAAAAGCAATGTTTCTTAAGTGTCCCTTTGCCATTGATGTCGAAGTGGCATGTCAGTTACAGATTATCATTGATATCAAATATATGTGAAAGTAGTATGTCATTTGCAGATGTTACAAAATGTTAATGTTATCATTATTGATGAAGGGCAACATGGGAAATTTGAGTACATATGGAATTGGTGGTTCCTATAAGTCTACTACTTTTGTGGAGGTCTGGAAGTGCTTGTGGTAGTGTTTTGAAGTTTGTTGCTCAAAAGCATAATATGCTTTGTACTAAACTGTCATTATTTCTAGTACCACATTTTATCATTGTTTACAATTTTGGCTTGTGGTTTGGAAATTAAGACTACTCATTAAGTATCCTTTTGGGTGATCCCACAATAGTGGGTTACACTTTTTGGCGAAACTTGACATTGAAGTTCTAAACCTTTTTTAACTAAATCTTCACTTTCAGACACCATAGCTGTTAAATCATGAGGAATTTGAAGATGATGCAAACTAGTGATTTGTGATCTTTTTTATATAGATTATAAAATATATTTTTTAATTTTCTGGAGTCAAAATTTATTTATTTTTCCATCTCCTTCGATAACTAGTTTTTAAAAGTAAACACCATTTTAAAAGAGTCATGTTTATTATATAACACATAAATTTTTTCTATGAAGGATAAAATTCTAATTTTTTTGAATTTATATTTTTAACTACAATATCTGGCTCCTTCATTTGGTTTCATAGTGTTTTATTGAATATTTTTTTCTTAATTAAGTTTTGAAGTCAAGCCAATTACAATTTAGACATATTTTTGTTGTATAACACATAATTTTTTTTGTATGTATTGAAATTCATTTTTTTTATTGGATCAAGGACATCAATATCAAGAGCATAGATATTTTAATTAAAAAAATTGGTAATCTACTATTTTTCCACATGTGCAAAACAAAGAGCTTGATTTTTGGTGAAAAACCTACATTCACAAGAAATAAAAAATAAATATAATAATCAAATTAAATATATGTAAAATTATAATTTTTGGGAAGCTTATAATAAGGACTACATACTTACAAAACATAAATTTTAAATGAATTCATTTGATCCCCCAAAAGGTAAATCAAAAGTGGTTTTTTTATCAACATTTTGATAGGTGTAGAGGAGACTCCATTATAGATATGGTTTAAAACTAGCGGGGTTCTATCGAAGGGGATTTGATCTAAGGGGTTTTGATCAAACCCTCTTCAATTAAAATCCTTTAAATGAAACCTTTCAAGACTCAAATCATTATATTTTCTAAAAATATGTGATTTTAGCAAAAATGAGGATGTCCCAAAAAGTGTAACCCATTATTGTGGCAACACCCTTTTCTATAGTTTCAATGAATTTGAATTACAAAAAAAATGGTTAGAAGTGACAGTAAAGTCTATGTTTGTTGGTTGACAGTGTATAATGTATGAGTATTTGTGCCTGTAAAGGGAAGAATGCACCAGCTGGAGGAAGCATGTGAAGGTAAAACAAGACCAACTAAGATTATGGCAAGAAGCACATGGCATCATCTTACACCTACAATAATGCATTTGATTTGGGTTTTGTTACTCATAAAATATGACCCTCCCTTTTTTAATTGTTTTGTCTTATGTGCCTTAGTCATTTTATCTAAATTCATGTTCATGCAGTATTTTGTTGTATGTCTTGAACTCAGGTGAGGTTTTCTTTGGTTTCTCTAACCTCCCACTTTACTTCATGTATCATTATTTCTTTGACTGGGCGATGTTTTGTGACTTCATCCTAACCCACCGTTTCTTTAAAGGAATTTTATGTATGGGAATAACTTGCGTGATGAGTTGTCATCTATCAAAAGTTACCTAGTAGCTTACCTCGTAAGTTATATTAGTGGGTGGTATTCTTTTAACTGTTTGGAACCTAGGCGATGTTTTATTAAGTTACATGAACTTCCTGTTTTGTTGCCCAAAGAGCTTTTCAGTAATTAATATATACTGACCATGAGTTGATTCATAAAACCAGTGCATTATGCAGGAAAAGAAACCAACATTTTTAGATATGATATGAACAAGAGTAAACAAATCCATGCATACAGAGTACAGAGATATTAAAATGATATTTATTATATATGTGTATGTACATTTTTACATTCCATCGACACTTCAAAATTGTTTGACTCGACTATAAAAAGTTCATATCAATGAAAAAAGATAAAAGGAGACATTCTTGTTCCAACACACAAGGAAAACATCAAGACTTGGATTCCCTCAATTACAATTTGGAAGCGTTCAACTTGAGAAGGGGATAGCAGATTATCATGTGATTGCAAGAATTGGGCAAAGAGCCCCATGTCATTCCTCACAACTCCCGCATGAAGAAGAGCAACCACTTCCTCCACAATCTCATTCTAAAGCATCAACGCCATACAAATGGCGCTTCCTATCAATCCATTCTGAGGATAGTGACTAAGCCTAATGATAGCTACATTGACACGATGATGGAATTTAGGCCTCACCGGACGTTCTAACGCTCTCACACTCTAGTTGTAGTGGCCAGAGGTCCTGATGTCTATGTACACAAAGCGCTCAAGCATGGTAGTATTGTGTACATATTCCTGGCTCAGAAATGCTTCTCCCAGAATACTGCGAAGCACCTCTTCTTCCACCTCACTCTTTATCATGAAAACCTCCTTCAGCTAATCTGACAAATGCTTGAACAATGAGTTGCATTCAATATCCTCGAAGAAAGTGAATTCATTTGCAAAATCACTATCACTCTGAGTGCTTGCCATGTTGGATTCTTCTGAATGATGAAGAGTAGTGACACTAGCTGAATTTATAGAAGGCTGGTTGGACATTGGTGCTTTCTCCTAAGGGTTGATGAGATGGAAACTCAGTTCAAATTAATGGCTGATTTGAACCAATTTTAAATTACATTTCCAATCGAGCAATATACATGTGCTATCGGATGGTGTCTCCTTGAAGCTGCATTAATTATTTGATTATGTGAAAGGTTATTCAACGGTCGATTGGTGAGATAAAGATCGGTTTTCTTGCGCAATGCCCTTTCATTTTCTAGACTAATTATTTCAACCAATCCTTCTAAGTAGTTTTTGAGAAGACGGTGGGAAAACAAGAAAACCACCTAATTTAGTAACGACTTTAACAGTCATTTGGTGGTTTTGGTTTTGCTATATATTTGAAAATGGAGAAGGAGATAGGGGCTCTCAGGTTATACACTTTGTGGTGTTTTTTGAGAGGGATTTGGTCATTTTCTTCATGTTGTAATAGTTCATAGTCTTTGAATTATGAATTTAATAAGATACTTACTATGTTGATCTTTGTGTTACGCATGTAATAGGGTTATGTCTTCTTTGTGAGATAATCTGTATGGTGTCCATTCATTATAGTATGATTTTATTTCCTTCATGAGATAGTCATAGATCTCTTCAATATTTGTTTTGATCGTTTATGGCTATTGTTTACACATTCGCATTAGTCTCATATTTATGAACTAGTGTTTGTTACCTTTCTTGCTTTCTAGTTAAAATCATACCCGTGTTTATTTAGTGTAGTTAGATTCATTACATATCATTCGAGGGAGTTGTACTTCCAAAATTTAGAGAAAATCCACAAATACAATTGTGGTCTTTTCAAGAGTTGTTAGCAGCTTGATACTAGTGCTAAACAAGGTTGAGAGTCATTTATTTTGAGCAAATTTATCGTGAACCAATTCATTCGCTAATAGGTTTGAGACAACTACACATTACATATCAGTTTGAATAAAGATTTTATCTATGGTTGGCATGGCTAATTGTGGTTGGTGTTAAAGGGTTCTAGGCCAACATGAGATATTAGTAACATGATGGAATAGATATATATTTTTGATCATTTCATGAAAATAGAATGTGAAGTGTAGGGGATGTGTGGGGTGTGTGTAATGGATGTGCAAGGTGTGTGTGAAATGCATGAGTAAATGATGTGTGAGTTGAAAAGAGAAGTCATGTGTGTTAAGTGAATTGAGATATCATTATAAGATGGGTTAGCCTATTAATGCAAAGTAGACTATATGAAAACAAATATATATTCCTTTTGTAATTTGAGGTTGAAGCCTGTTAATCTGAGTTAGTGATCAGTGGTTGTGTTGAAGCTCGGTTTGAGGGGATTGGTGTCTCATGTAGGTCGGTGCCTGCAATTCAAAAGTGTCTCCCTTTAAGGTTGTAATTCATGTGGGTTGATACCTACAAAATTATTGTAAGTTCTATATTATTTTGTGAGGATAGATTTGGGTAGTACTTCCAAGTAGTTTTTCTCACTGTGGCTTTTCCCTTTTGGGTTTCCATGTAAATATGGTGTTCTCTTATGTTGATATGTCCATTACTTGCATTGTCATTGGTTATATTTTCATAATATTTTGAATACGGTGGTTTAAAGGAAAATGTGTTAAATACTGATCGACCCCCGTCTCAATATTTGTGTGTCTAACACCCATAATAATTTTCATTTTTTGTATCATTTGCATAATAATTTTCTACTGCCTAAGTTGTTCCTAAAGGGGGTGTTGGTATGAATTAGGTATTTTACCTAACTAGTTCACTAATAGATCATATTCACATCATAAGTTTACCTAGGTCCTAGGGGATCTTTCTAGAAGTATTAGGTGTCGTGCGATCTTATCTTATCTTATCATGGTATTTAATACTTGTGCCCTTGCTCATTTAATAATTGTTGAGGTAGTTGTCTCATTGTATATGATTAAGACACATGTCATGATCTTTTCTAATCCTATCTCATAACCTTTCCTTTATAAGCAAGGCATCTTATGTAAATTTCATATTCAATCAATCAATCTTGCATTCATAATCATAGCAAGCTACTCTTTCTATTTCTCTTGTGAAATATATTTTTGCTTGGTAGCCGATCTTGGGGTGATGTGATCCCACAATACTAATTTACAATTTCTGGGAGATCTTGATTTTTGCTAAAATCACATTTTTTTAGAAAATATAATGATTTAATCCTTAAAAAAAATTATTTAAAGGATTCCAATTGAAGAGGGTTTGATCAAACCACCTTAGATCAAACCCCTTGGATAGAACCCCACTAGTTTTAAACAATGCCTATAACGAAGTCTCCTTTACACCTATCAAAACTAATAAAAAACCACTTTTGATTTACCTTTTGTGGGATCAAATGAATTCAATTAAAATTTATTTTTTATAAGTATGTAGTCCTTATTATAAGCTTCCCAAAAAGTATAATTTTAAATAAATTTAATTTTATTATTATGGGTATGTGTAGGATCATGAGGGGCCAAAAAGTGGCAATATAATGGGTATATGGTCGATTTTTTTTAACCCAAAATTGATGAAACGTAAGGGTTTTTAAAGGAGATTCTCATATTTCCACCAATATAAATTATGCTTTACTTTGAATTTAATAAATTATTATTATTCATTTTCTATTTAAATTACGACTAAAATCTTGATTGATAGGTTGATTGAAAAATATCTATAGCTTTCAAATGGTATCACATTTTTTGAATCTAAAACATGTGTCACATTCTATGTTTCTCATACTATAAGATTATAAAAAAAAAAAATTGAATTTCATGAATTTTTACCAAGTTAAGGTGGTTAGACATACAAGTTTTATATTTTTGAAAAGTTGTAATAAAAATTCATAATTAATTATTTATTTGGAAAAAAATTATAAAAAAATATGCATCAAATCGGACATGAGTCCTCTACTTATATATAAAAAAATTATAAAAAAATATTATCATTTTATTGTGGTTAGGGTGGTCAGACAACACCTTCTTTATTTTTTCTCTAAAATTTAAGTACTTGCATTGAAATTTCAAATTTCAACCAAATAGATTATTTTTTTAAATAAACCTAGTAGTTTATAAACTACATTCAATTTTCTATGATTCTATTTTTACATATTTTGAAATAATATAGATAACTTATTCAAATTTTTACGTCAAGTTGTCTAACTCTCGATTTTTCTAAATTTTTCGCCACTTAAGCTGTTTTTCCATGATGATCCTACACATACCCTTACATTTATTTTTTATTTCTTGTGAATGTAGGTTTTCACCTGAAAATCAAGATCTTTGTTTTGCACATGTGGAAAAATAGTAGATTATCAAAAAAAATTAAAAATATCGCACTAGATATTGAAGTCCTTGATCCAACAAAAAAAAAGAATTTTGATACATACAAAAAAAGTTATGTTGTATATAGTCTGCCTATGTCTAAATTGTATTAGTTTGACTTTGAAACTTGATTAAGGAAAAAACATTCAATAAAACACTATGAAACCAAACGAAAGCGCTAGATATCATAGTTACAAATATAAATTTGAAAAAAATAGAATTTTATCCTTCACGTAAAAAAATTATGTTGTATACAATGAGCATCACTCCTTAAAAATGGTGTTTATTGTTAAAAACTAGTTTTTGAAGGAGATGCATAAAGAAGTGCAATTTGATTCCAAAAAAATTAGAAAAAAATATATATTTAGAATCGACAAAGAAAATGTCACAAATCACTAACTTGCATCATCTTCAAATTCCTCACGATTTAGCTACTATAGGTGCCCGAAAGTGAAGATTTAGTTAGAAAAAATCAGTTCAATGTCCAGTTTGGCCAAAAATTGTAAACCAGTATTGCGGGATCACCGCAACACAACATTGGGAGCTCACATTCAACTCCTACAAAAATCATTTCATTCCTAAAAAATAGTCCACCTTGAGAATATACAGTACAACTAAAATTAATAAAAATGATGTATCATTACTTAAACTCATTATGAATACATTTGATTCTCCTAATAGGGAACTTGTTTATTTCCTTATCAGGAAAATCAAACCTCTAGGGGTAAACTCAAGCTCCTTTTATCAAAAAAATCTCCCATTTTTTTACTTCATGAGATTCAAAAAGGTGAGGGATAATAAAATTCTCATTAGCTTCAATGTGGTTTCCTTTTTCACTATAGTCTTAGTTAATTAAATAATTGAGGTAATTAAAACATTCATAGACAATGAGAGCATTTCCCCTGTGGAAATATGTAAAAGATATACCTTCTTCACCTTTAAGAGAGTTTTCTATAAACAATTAGATGGGGTGGCTATGGGTTCGTCACTATCACCTATTATGGTTAATCTCTATATGGAGCACTTTGAGGAAAAGATACTCAACTCTCTCTCTCTCTTTGAATCAGAGACATGAAAAACATATGTGGATGACACAAATCTTAATTAGAAACATGTCCATCACAACTTGTAGGAATTTTACTCCCATCTTAACATGATGATGGACAACATAAATTTCATTGAATAGGAGTATAACAAAAAACCACCTTAATTAAATATCTCACTTAGAAAATTTGATGGTTTTTTAACACATCAAGTGTTTAGAAAAGTAACTCGCATTCACTTGTATATCTACATATCCTCTCATCATCTTGTCCAAAATCTAAGCTTTTAAAAATATTTTTTATATTGTTATTGTTTACAAATATTTTGCTCGTATGAGTATCAACATGAAATCAATACACGCTCTTGTGAACATAATGAGACAATACTAGCTCCTTTCGAGCAACCACATTAGAAACCACTTATGGAAGACCAAGAGTCACAACTTAGAATTTCATATTATATGTTCCTTTGGGATTTGAACTTGGGTCTTCACAATGAGAACTCAATGCTTTAACCAATTAAGCTCAACCCCCTAAATAGATTTTGAAAATCTTGGAAATAAGGGCCTTTCAAGTATACAATGCTAAACATATTGATCAATAAATTTTCTTCCTAATTCAACATTTCAAAATGAATGGATACAAGAACAAACACATTGCAAGAACATTCAAATAAGCCAAAAAGACATCATACATTTCATAGATGAGCAAACAAACTAACAAATGCCACCACAACCTCTCTTCCATGTGGAAGGAATTTCTAATAAAACTTAAAAAAACTAAAAGAAAAAATTATTGATTTTTTTCTAAACCACATAGGAATGTGAGGAACTTTATGCATTCCCTAAAGGATCTAAGGGAATTTCTTCAAAATTTTGGTGTATATAAAATTTGATTGTTCTTGTGAAACATATTGTTCAATTAGCACTAAGATTTAGAAGCTCGCAATCCATACATCATATATGAATGCATTAACAAATCAACATATGTATAACATTTGTTCAACTCTAGGCACCACATCTAATTAGAGTCTATCAAGTGAGGTGATTGTAAAGGAGAAAAATTAAAAGGCATTTAAGATTAATAAGCACTTGGTAAATCTCAATAGAGATAAATTATAAGGTTTACATTTTTTGAGTTCATTGATCATAAATGCACTTAAAAATAACATCCTTTTATCTTTAAAATTAAGAAACTTTTCCCTCTGCTTCCCATTAATTTATTTCATTATTTTCTTTTATTCCCTCATTTCATAACTTTATAAATACACCTCTTATAGCATCCTTACTACTCAACCTTATTGTTTTAATATCTTTTATATTTTTTTTACCACTAAATTTTCATTTATATATATTTTTTATTTAATTGCTATTTTTTATACTTTAACTTTTCTTTTATAAATAACTTCTATTTATAAAAAATAATAATAAAATATTTTTTTTTTAAATGACATAAAAATACACTCATAAAGTCTAAATGAACGAAATCCAAAACAAAGATGAACAAACAATCACTATTTTTATACCCTAACTTCTTTAATTATACCTCATATTTTCTTTTTCCAAATATTTAGTCCCCACCACATAAATACATGTTCATAATGAAAATATTAATACATAAACAACTAGACATACTTATTTCTAGAATCACTTATAAAAATAATTTAATTTTCCGTATTAATTTACAGTTACCCTTTGATTTCCTACATTTCGGAATGGCAACTATCGACAAGTCTTACCTAATAATCTCAATAAATACCCTGGTTTGACGAGCAAGTTGCAACCAACAGATAACCTGTAATCTATATCAGCCGCAGGGTCGAGGGTTAAAATCCAGGGACGAGGATTCTCATTTAACAGGAACATGGCGAGCGAACCGAAGGTGGTCGAGCACATCGTGTTATTCAAGGTAAAAGAAGGCGCAGCGCAGGGGGAAATAGATGCTTGGCTGTCTGCCCTCAATGCGCTCGATTCGCTGGAGTGCGTAGAATACCTGCGCGCAAGTCCGGCCGTGACCACAAATTCATCCAACAAATACACGCACGCATTGTACGGGTGCTACAGAAGCCGCGAGGCCTTGGCTCAATACTCCGGCCATCCCCGCCACGTGGCCGCTGTGCAGGGCCATCATGTCGTTGAAGATTTACTCGCTCTGGACTGGGAGACGCCTGAAGATCGGTCTTGGTTCGAATCCTGCCGCGCTCTTCGCATCGAGCTTCTGAAACCCCGGCTCGATTTGGAGCAGGCTGAGCGCGCAGAGGTTTCTGAGGCATTGAACGGGTACAAGAATTTATTGCCTAGGGTTTTGTCGGCTAGTTTTGGGGAAAATATTTCTCCCGGGCGAGCCAAGGGTTTCGGCTGGGGTTTCCTCTGTGCGTTCGGGGCTTTCGACGATCTGCAAGAGCTCAATAAGGAGGAGAAGCATGTGAGATTACACGAGGACAAGGTTATGCCCAAGGTACAAGAAACCCTAATTATGGAATGTCGTCTTGGTTAACCTGAAATTTCATAGTACCTGGGTTTAGATTGTTGTTTTTTTTAGGGCCTGGTTTTACATAGTTGTTTTTTTTTGGTCCTGGTTTTAGATAGTTATTATTGTAATTAGTATTACTCAACTGGTTATTATTATTTATTTTATCAAATTATTATTTTTTAAATATTTAATTTAATTTTTATTTTTAATAAATATATACACAATGAAAACATTAAAATGTTATTTTTCTTGAAAATTGTTCTTGAGAATTTTGAAATCTTAAAAAGCATTGCATATAAATTTTAGATGAAAAAATTAATTTGTATATTTACATTATATTTTTTCATTTGGATAATAATTATTATATAGAGTGCATTAAATATAAGTGTCATGAGTTTTTGGGTGGTATAAAATAAGTTTTAAGTAAATAAAAACTAGCATACTTATTTTTTCTAATCTCCAACATAATTACTCAACAATAACATTCTAATGAGGTTTGAATCTTGGTGGAAGGAACAATACCACCACCTTTAAACCATCACACCAATATTGACAATACATTTATTTTCTATATAATAATATTTTAAATTTAATTTATTTATAAAATTATTTTATCTACTTTAGAGTTATTTTATTTTAAAGCTATTTTATTTACAATGAATATATGAACACATAAATTTTAATTTACTTAATAGTTATTTTATTTTACCTTACAACTATTTGCTTTTAAATAGGGAGTTGTGTTTTGGTTTTTATGTACAAAATATATTCATAAGTTGAGAAATAAAATATTTGTATTCTTATATATATAAATTAAAATGAAAAATAATATTTTTCTATTTTTTTATTATTATTTAGTTGTATTACATATTAACACTAATAATATTTAAATTAACTCGCTTTTACAATGTGACTAGGTATCTTCATAAATAAAAAAAATTAATGAAACTAATGTGAATTGTCTTGTGAGTATTTGAACTTTTTTAATGAACATCACTTTAGGATTTAACTAGGTTGAGAAAGTTATCATTAAAATCATTAAAATATGTCAACCATGGAAAAATTATTGTTGACATTGGGTTCTTCTAGGAGAAGAAGTGTCATTTAAATTGTTAATATAAAAGTTATGGGCATAGTGCACACATTATGGTGGCTTGCATTTCACATGTGAATGCTTGCATATTCATATCCTCTAGTTGTGTTTTAATCTAAACTTGAAAAGGGTTTTAATATTGTGTTCTATAGCAAAGGTCAAAGATCTACAATCTCTAAGGTCCTCTCAATGTAGAATAGGCTATCAAATGTGATCAAAGTTGTAGATATCAATATCTAAATAAATCTTGAACTTTACTCCCTCTAATAAATCATACATATGTACACCTAGCTCTTTGAAATCTAAGCTCCATCCTTATGATTAATAAAATGTCACTATAAACACATTGTCTTCCCCAAAAATTGAGCAAAGATCTATTGAAGCAAACCCCTTGCCTTGGTGAGAGAAGTAACATGTAATAGGAACAATAGCCATATGCACTACTTGAGAAACCATGACAAAACTTGTTGTAAAAATCAAGTGTGTCTCTAGTAGAATCTAAGCAACATCATCTTGTTCATTTGGATCCACTTCCACCTTCAAGCTACTAACATAGGCAACCTCCAAATCCTATCACTCCATCCTTTAGCTACAAAAGAAAAGAATTTGCATCCCAATCGAAGACCTAGCCCCTCTTATTCAACCTCTTGACAACCTTCAACGGTAGTTGTCCTGGTAAATAGACAATAACACATCTATTGTTACATTGTTACAATTATCATCACCAATCTAGATTATCCCAAGAGTTGTTAGGACTCTAGGAAGACATTTACTCATGGCTAGATCCATAAGATTTATATAAGATCTCAATATCATTTTTAACTCAAGTTATATTAAGATAAAAGATAAATTTTGTTCAAATCTTTCTCTTGAAACCATTTTTTCTATGTCTTCAAACCCCTCCAATTAAATTAAAAAGACTAGATTCAAATAGTATAGATGATTATTTAGTCATTCACAAATTAGCTAATCGGACTATGAAGCCACAACACTAAGAGATCACATGGTCATCAATATTTAACAAATATTTATTATAGGGAACAAGCTCAACTTCAACTATGCTAGTCATAGTTGTGCATAACACAAATCAAACTTGGAATCAAAGTCAACCTTAGCAACTATAATTTTCATTGACCCAATGAAATTGTGATACATTCAACTTGCAAGAATTTGTATCCAGTTTGCCTTTGAATTGTTATGTCATACTTCATCGATCAACTAGACAACAAATACTACTACTACATTACTACAAAGGTTGGTACTCACCATGACATGACACTTGTTAAAATATGATATTAATGCTTAGCAAGAGTTTTTAACATTTTAATAAAATAAATTAGTCATTTTGGTTAAGTTGTATTAGTAATTATTACAATTTGTTTAAAAATTTATTAGTTATACAAAATACTAATTATATTACTTTTTAATCCTATGTATTTAGTGTAATGTAATAATAAGAACATATGTACATAATTTTTTTTGTCTTCCTAATTCTAGAATAACAAAATAATATGGAAAGAAGCACTTACAAATCATTTTCTTCATGTCATTATGTCTTTTTTAATGAAGTGGGCATTTCTATTAATTAAAAACCTTTTTTTTAATATACTATATCACAAAAGAAAGATGGATAGTGATATTCACACCTCAAAGTCTAGGCAACACAAAGCTTTATACACATCTAGAGATAGAAACAAAATTGCTAAGTAACAAGAGTTATAGAATCATTAATAGGAGGTGGGTGATTGTCATATGGTTTCCACACATCCAAAAAATATATATGCATCAAGAATGGGCTCCCAACTAGTATGAAACCATATCGTTTATCCTCATTAGTTTGCACTTTTTTAGAAGGCTAAGAAGCAACCCTAGTAGGAGAAATGGCTAAGGCCATTGTTTGGCCAAATGGTGCTGAAAACTTGAATGTTCATGGTAGAACTAGGACCAACCATGTGCATTATGACCATAGCCTTTATTTTGAGAAATATGAGAATTGTGATGCCCACGGGTAGTCTAAATTTTTCCAATTCCCTTCAATAGGGTATTGGCCTCTATTGGAAGGGGGGGAGGTTGATGGCACTCTAACAATTGTAAAAGAACGGCTACCCCATTAGTCTAAATGGACATATAAGTGAATCATTTCAAGTGCAACTTTAGTTGCTTGCACTTGTATTTGTATTAACACATTAAAACATATCATAGAGTTAGAATACAATGGGAAATGACTATCAATAGCATAGCCAACAAAAATAGGAAGTTTTTATCATTCCAAATGCTAAATAAGATTTCCACTCTAAAAACATGTTAGATTTGGGTACACTTAGAAGATATTTTGGAGCAATCTCCTAGAAGTATCATATACCAAGAAAAATACTCACATCTAAAAGGCTTTAAAACATAAAGAATCCAATGCCAAGTTGTTTGAACTCTTAAGACAAAATGAGAATAAGTGTTTGAGATTTTGTAAATTCCCATAGAAAGGGAAGCAAGGATTGAAAACACCCAAATGAATCGGCTTGGAGCCAATAAGAAGGCCTTGATAGAGAACATGCAAGGAAAATTGTGCAAGCTTTGGCTCAAAAATAACTCGTTGCATATTTTAAAATTTATGTTGCCAAGTACCCATTTAAGAGTGGAGAGCCCATATGTCATTAAGCTTTTGCACTATATGCAAATTGGGTGAGGGCCAAGTGCAACCTTTATGAGGTTGGTAATTACGAAATGGTGTATTAGGACACCATTTATAGTCTTTCCACCATCATTTGCAACTTCTAACAAAATGGTGTATTACCTAATACCATTTCCAATCTTTCCACCATGGTTTGCAATTGCTAACCCAAAAAATTTGCAACATTTCCACAAGAATGGAATTAACAATAATTTAGAAGGATTCAAAATCTTGATCAATGAGTCTATATTTATCTTTGGTTTTAGGTCAAGAAAAAAGATTCTTGGTAGTCCTTGAAATAAGATCTAGAGTATTATTACCTCTATTAAAAAAATTCAAAGTAGGACCCAAGGAATGTTAGCAAGAGGGTTATCTTCACAAATGATCATAGGAGACCACTAGAGAGATGGTTGATTAATGAACAAGCCAACCTTGAATCCATTTCCATTCCATAGGAGCTAGGGCTTGATGGCTTCTTAATCTTTCCAGGATTTCCAAATACTTTTGATGACAAAAGTGCCCTATATTTTAATAGGCTCATACACTGTCATGATAGAGTGAAGACCAATATTTCTCTAGGATTTATGCTCATTTGGCACTCTTGTAGGGATGTAGTAATGAAGCAAGATTTTCTAAGCTTCATCATGTTGAAAACAAGGCGAAACTAAGCTACAATATTAACTTATGTATGTGTATTCAAATCTGAAAATAAGATTACCAAATTTGATTATATGTATGTGATTGCACATTCACCATAATAGAAAATTCAACAGACAAATATGACACCAAATTTACATGGAGAAACACTTTCGCGAAAAAACTTCACATGAGAAAAGAGGGTAAGTATATTATTTATCTTCACAAGAGATATATACCACAATATAATTCCTTATTGATATCCTACAACCCAGATGCTTCTATACACCTGCAAATAATACAAGATGCAACTACCATCTCAAGGCTCCAATTTACAGAACTTGTGGGAGGAAAAACCACAATAGTAAACTGAAACTAGAGGTGCCAAAGCCAGTTGCAAAAACCTACACCCCTTCCTTGGAAAACCAAGAGTCGTGATAATTAATTAATTAATATGCACAGGGGCTTCAACATGGGTGCCTAACCCATAGCCTCTTCAACTTTTGGCATTCAGGATGGTCCAGTGAGTGTTTAACTTCTAGATGGAGAACCATAACTTGGCACCCCACTCAAGACCCTTCACATTCCCAATGTGAATGCCTATGAGGGATATTTTTATCCTCCAATGTTGTGTAACCTCCACCAACATCAAATTTCCTCTTAAAAATATAATTACAATATATGCCAAAATTAAATGCATTCATCTTTTGTCCCTTAGGACACTTTCCAAGAAACATATTGAGATATAAGGTACATAGGTTTGCAAGGTAAATGTCACCTAACCTAACATTCTCCCACTTGACATTATACATTGCAATTGCATCCAAGAGATACAAATAATAAATCAAGTACATTGATCAAGACCCATAGCAAGAGAAATTATTCATAGTCACTTGCTTCGTGAGAGAATTTGCAACATTATCCAAAGTGTCAACTTTATCAATCAAGACCTTGCCATTCTCAACCATCTCCAACACAAAGTGATACTAAACATCAACATGTTTAGTGTGAGCATGTGATACATAGGATTTTTGGCCAAACAAATAACACTCTGTCACATCCAATCCTCATTGTCCTACAATCAAAACCAATGTCATTACCAAGTCTTTATAACCATATCGTGTCCTTAGAGGCATGTGTAGCAGCCTATACTTTGCTTCAGTGGTGGACAAAGCAACTGTAGGCTGCCTCTTACTCTCCAACTCATTGCACCTCCAAACAAAGTAAATACATAGTCGTTAGTGGACCTTCAACTATCCAAGTCACCTGCCTAGAATTTACATCAGCAAACCCTTGTATGTTCAATGACTTGACCACATTATCAATACCATGATTAACCAAACAACAATCTGAAGTACCACACAAATATCTAAACACCCTCTTAACAGAAGTCCAATACTCTTTACCAGGGTTAGACATAAACCTGCTTAGAACTCCCACTACTTAGGCTATATCTGGTCTAGTGCAAACCATTGCATACATTAAACTACCAACAACACTATTATAAGGAACCTTAGACATGTCATCAAAATCATCATTAGAATTAGGACACATATCTAAGCTCAACTTAGTACCAACTAAAAGTGGAATATTAACTAGCTTAGAGTCATGCATATTAAACCTTTGTAAAATTGTATCCACGTACTTACTCTTACTTAACCAAAGCTTTATGTGAGCCCAATCTCTGCTGATTTCTATCCCAAGAATATATTTTGCAGATCCTAAGTCCTTCATATCAAATGTGCCACAAAGTTATTTTTTGAGTTCCCTAATCATCACCTTACTATTACCCATGAACAACATATTATCACAATTTAAGACAACTATTAGAATCTAATCATCAATAACCTTAATATAAACACAATGATCATCCTCGCTCCTAAGAAAACCCAACTTCAATACAAAAGTATCAAACTTTTGGTACCACATCCTTGGATACTATTTTAAACCATACAAGGATCACTAAAGGACGGAGTGATAGGATTTGGAGGTTGTCTATGTTAGTAGCTTGAAGGTGGAAGTGGATACAAATGAACAAGATGATGTTGCTTAGAGTTTACTAGAGAAACACTCTTGATTTTTTCAACAAGTTTTTTCATGGTTTCGACAAGTAATGCACATAGCTATTGTTCCCATTACATGTTTCCTCTTTCACCAAGGCATGGAGTTTGCTTCGATAGATCTTTGCTCAAGTTTTGGGGAAGACAATGTGTTTATAGTGATATTTTATTAATTATAAGGATGGAGCTCAGATTTCAAAGAGCTAGGTGTACATGCCTATGATTTATTAGAGGAGGTAAATATCAAGATTTATTTTGATAATGATATCTACAACTTTGATCACATTACTTAAGGATTTTTAATCATAAGTTTCCAAATAAACTCTATATAGATCATTACTAACCATATCCCAAAGAACTTTATAAAATTCGCAAGGAAGCTCATTAGATCCAAGGGCTTTAATATTAGCCATGAAGAAAGATGACTCACAGAGGACTTCTTGAGTGATAAGTTGCTCACACAAAACTCTATGAGTAGGGAACCCTACAAGGGGCAACTTGAATGCATAGTTGAAGAGCATTGGCTCACTCTAGATATGGATTTTGAGCTTTGAAAACTTGTTCATAGTGTTGAACAAAATTTTGGGTGATGGCAAGAAGTTCTTCAAGGATTTGAGATCCCTTTTTGATACATTTGTTGAAAAGACTGGAGGGCACTTACAAAGAAGGAAATTTTATTAGAGACTTGATCTCCAATTTTGAGCCAATGCATGCAATCCTTAATTTCAGCTCCTCTAGTTGAGTGATTATCTACAAGTTCCTTGTTTTGATGAAGTTTAGCAACACAAAGTTGGAAAGAGGGAGCAAAAGGTTGAGCTTCAAGTTCGACAATGGCTTATTGGAGATTTGTAGTGGTGAATTCATATGCCTTGTGATGAAACCTAGCTAGTTGGCACTTGTAGTAATAAAATTCTTGAGGTGTGCTTGATAGCATAATTCTACTAGTCTATCCATCTCATTGGAAGATGGGGGCTTGGATCCATATTCCAAACACATTGAATGCAAGCCATGGTAGGTTGATGACTTAGTAGAGAGGTATTCAAGAAAAAATGTATTTTATGACTTGGGTGTAGTATATCGCCATTCAATGCAAAATTGAATGGGAAAATGATCTAAAAGGACAATGCCTAACAAAATATTTAATGGCAACGAAAAGCAATTAACAAAAGAGAAAAAAAAATGAGTTGGCATCATGGCCCTATTTAACCTATTAAGAAATTGTTTACAGTTTGAATAAAGGTTACTCACCACACAACTTGGTTATGATGGAAGCCAATGTTGGGATAAAAAAGGGCTAATTGAGAAATTAAGGCAATCTTTTCATCAATTTTCCAACACATAGGAAAGTTGCTACACTTGTCAAACACATCCTCAACCATGTAAAATCTCTAGACACGATCCATGTAGCCAAAGGCAATGAGTTAACAATCCATTGTCAAGGAACAAACCATTCAAGAGTATTATTGGATGCATAAACATTAATTATACCAAAATAATGATTCTCGACATTCAAGAGAGACCATAATGCACATTTAGTGGGGTCAAATTTATGACCTACAAAATAGGGGTGTCATTTAGGAGAGATAATGGTGACAACTCCACTACTTCTTGTCTTGTGGTTGTTGCACATAAAATGACTAGCTAGCCATATGACATAACAAATAGAAGAAAGTAATTTTTTTTAAAAAAATGGCCTCTTGCAAACAAAGAAAGTCTAGCTTTTTTCATTATGTTTAAATGTCTAGATGATAATAAAGAATGAAAAGAACTAGCAAACATTGATTGTCTTTATTACCTATTTTTTCTAAAATTTGCAATAAGAAGTCAAAAAAATTAACCTCTAGCAATAAACTTTTTTTTTTTACAAATAAATTTAGAACTAACATTGGTAAAATGAAATCATTACATGTAATTGATTTACAAGACTAAAACCATGTTTTTTTGCATTATTACTTTTCAAATAGTCAATGTGTAAGATATAAAATTCAAACATTGTGTTAATTTATTAAAGATAAACAAGCTAGTTATTAAATACTACATAGTTGAATCATAAATGATTAAATCATTATAAAACATTAAATTAATTACGAAATATTAATTAATTAATGTTAGAATTTTTTATTACAAGATTTTAAATTAATTATAAAACATAAGCCCTTGCAATTAAAAGTTCAATGAATTCTATCATGGAACATTCTCTTTCATATGTAATTTCATTTTTTACATGACATTGCAACCTTCATCACACACTTGCTATATATTAGTCAAATTAAAGGAAAGGGATGAAGCTTGAATAAGTGTTTCATGGTTTCCTTTATTTTCATCATGCCTCTACCTTATTGTATATTTGTGTTCCATAGAATTGTAACTATTTGTGCCATTGTACCAAAAAACATGTGTTATCATTGGATAAATTTTAACACAACATATATTTGGCTTCAATGGCAAAGGTGTGAGGGAAATCCATTCAACAAAGTCCATATGCAAATTGTGAATCACATCTATCTAATTAGTAAGAGGAAAGAAATCAAGATACATTAAGGTATTCATTAATGGAGCTCAAATAACTAAATAGTGCAAGGCGTTCATTAATGGAGCTCAAGAGTGTGGAATGTATTCCTGAGAACTTAGTGTGCATGTACACCATCTAATACAAGAGTTATTTGAGTCATCTAAGACAATTCTACAATTTTTCTTGTTCTTCTAAATTCAACAATTTCATGAAATATTTATGGTTAGAAACTTACACAAGAAGATATTGCAAAACACAAAGGCATACTTGCTTAGAGATTAATGCTATGAGATTTCCACAATCCATAATGCTGAAGATTTGTAATTTTTGGATTTTTATACAAATTTCTAATGATAAGTGTACCACTATTGAAGAAATCATGGTATGCACATGTATAGAATTTTTATGAATTATTTTAAGGAATGTTCATCATATCTTCTATTACAATTTTTTGTGATATATTTTTAACATAAAAGATGGTGTAAACAAATTGTTTGAAATAATATAATAGAATATGAAGAAACAATGCAAAGTCAGTGTGGAGAAATATCATACTAGTATAGCAATCAATCTTGTCCTCTTAAAACTTTCCAAGTCTCCCATTCTTAGATTTTGCCTCTTAGAATGTCTAATTAAGTTTTACAATGCTAAAATGTTTATTCTTTCATTCTAAAAGTGGGTAAACAATGCGTTTTCAAGCAACTATACCATGTAGATATGCATTGCTATCATATTTATGTGATTGTTGTACTAATTACTTGATAGGGTGTGCATGCAATTTTCTTATCTTCAAACTTCACATCAAAATATTATAGTCCTTAGAGTATGTTGCAATAGTAGTTAATGATTCTTGATGTACTATTTGTACAAAAATAATATGTAGCCCTAAATAGGAGAAAATAAACATGTGTCTAATTTCTTTCTTTTTTCAATTGGAGGGTTTTATATCAAACCCATAGAATCATTTACTACCTAATATGGGAACAAGAGCCTTAGGTTGAAACCTCTTTGGCTAAGAGCCAAGGACTAAGGGGTATTTATTCTGCCAAATTCACCCGGGACACAATCTTGACCTCATCACTTATGGTGTCAGTGCCTTACATGCAGCAAGACTTGATTCTTGATGTATTCATTCAGAGTTTCATTCTTCACTAATAGACCAAATACCAATTAACAAATGCCTAATTTTTAAAACACATACATATAGAAAAATATGACATTATCTTAAATCAAATCTTTATAATGTCTTGTTTTGTCCTACACATAATGTTGGTACTCTCAAAAACCTACACACAACTCTCAATTACCTAAAACATCATCCTTGGCCTCACAAGTCTCCACTAGCTCCAATAATCCACCTAGGCTCATAAAAACCATCACTTCGTTGTTCTACAAGAAAATCCTTAAAAATGGTTGTCATGCTCACTGACTATGAGGACCAAGCTCACTATATCTCCAATTTGAGCACACGTGGTGCACCACGATTGGGCCTCAAATCACTAACCAGACACACAAGACATCATGGCATCTATATAATCCCATAGGCACTTACATTAAGGATACACTTGCAAAGTTCATCAAAAATTAAAAGCAAATCCTAGGCTCAAATACACTTGGAAAAGTTGTGAACCTCACAAGTACTTAAACAAACACATAGGGATAGTCGAGTTTGAAAAAACAAAGAATGTCAAGATTCAGACACGGTCCCCTAGTAAAAAATGGTGTATACCAAGCTTAGATTTTCCAAAGAACGAAATCAAACATATTTCAAATATCGATGCCAAGCCACTAGTCCATCAAAATCTATAACACGTAATGATTTATCGAATTGAAACATGTATTGGATTTATGACTCCCATTTGACTAGAATATATAGGGATTTTGTGGTGCATAGGCTAAATATATGAAATTTGAACATGAGGGTGATGAAACACACTTATATTGAGAGGAGGGGGTGAATCAGTATAGATCAATCTTTTCTTTTTTTAACTTAATCAATCACAACAATATTGCAACAAATCGTAATTATCTATAGCAATATCATATATGTAAGATCTAACAATTAAGAACATACATAAGAGACACGATTTAACATGGAAACCCTTACGAGAGAAAACATGACAAAACATTGCTTGTATAAATCTTCTTACAAATTTTGTAGGAATCAACCCACTGGAGACTCCAATCCCCACCACTAAGCACCAACCCATCAAGAGACACCAATCTCTTCTAATAAGAGGAACCAACATCTCGATCTCCTCAATTAGGAGGCTTCAACCTCCAAGGGAATAATATGATAATTTGTTTTCAACTTCCTCTTAGATTTTCCCTTAACAACTGCTCGCAAATCTGCAATACACTCACTCATGTAAATCTACACTAGTCTTCAATATTTCTACTCATAGGAACGCCATGATCTTACTTTTATTTTTCTCACAAATTGATGCTAAATACCTCTCATAAATTTTCTCAAATATCTTTTATTTTTCTCTTCATATGAATAATATTCCTTGAATTGATTGATTTTGCCTCTCCCTCAAACTTCTATTTATACTCACCAAGATGTTTTGGTGTAGGAGCACCCATAGGTTATCTCACAGGTTGTCTAGGACAATTAAGCAATAAAACTTAGTTCATTTGGATGTAAGCCTTAATGGAATTTTTGTTTGGGTTTTGATCATCTAATGAAGGTCATGTTGACCAATGGATAGGCCTAAGGCTTTTGCACTAGTAAGGTTTTGACCTTTTAGGATTTTTAGGAGTTTCTTTTCAATTTTTTGCAAATAATGCTCAATGGGAGCTACAAGCGGCCAAGGAGAGCCCAAGGGAGAGATAAATGTTTTAGGTGACCTATTTATGGAATGCCTCAACATTGGAGTAGGGTTGGGAAAAACGTGTTTTGTCTTGAAGTTTTGTGAATTCAAGGAAAATAGTTGTGTTTGTGTGCTAATTTTTTGTTTTTTGCTTGAAGTGTTGCTTTAATGGATTGAACAGGGCACTGTAATTAGTGTAGGATGTAGTGTAGCTATCCTTCAAGCTTTGTGTGGCATTTAGATAGTTTTCTAATTCATTTTCAGCATTATTTGTAAATAGTTTTGTTTCTACACTGTTGCTAGTCTGAACCAGACAGTTTTGTGAAAATGGAGTGTTAGTTCACTTTCCCACCATACAAATTGTACGGCCCTTTGGGAATAGTGACTAGACTCCATGGTTGTAAATATTGTAGGGTTTAGGTTCTTTGAAAGTACAGGAGTTGTTAGGAAAGTCTTTCCCTAGGCGAGCCAAGAAAGAGTCCGGCTAGGGAAGACCTTAGTGCAGAGCACTTAAATTGCAGGGGTGTCAACTTTTTGACAAATCACTACTTGGAGAAGATAGATGAGTGTCTTGCCATGACATAGCATGGAGGAGGAAGCTCCATCAATTCATCTGATGTGGGGCAAACTTGACAGTTTGAAAGAAGCCAAGAAAGGGCTTAAAAGACCTAGTTTTTGCCCATTTTCAGGTTAGGGCGTTGTACTGACAGCTGAGACCCAAGACCCCAAAAATCTTTGAGAGGTGGGCAAATGAAGCAGGAATCCCAAGAAAAGATTGGGGTGTTCTTTGGAAAGTTTTGAGAACTAACCTATTTTCTCAGAGGAGGCCTAATTGGGGCTCCTAGGGCTAGTAGCCTTTTAATACCTAAATGAGGGTTTGGTGGAAGCGACTAAGAAATAGAGTCAGATGGACCTTCAAGAACCACAGTAGGATGGATTGCAGTCATTAGAAATACCTCCACACCCCTGCAAGGTTAAATTCAAGATTTTGGAGGATTATAGTCTTTAGGGTGGATTAAGGGCTAAGTGTAGAGTTGCAAGTTTGTACCAAGGTGGACTTGGTAGGAAGAATTATGTTGGTAGTTGAGTTTGGCAAGGAAAAACCAGGGGATCCTAAGTAAAGAAAGGTCCTACAGGTTGAAGTGGTGGAGAGAGACACCTTAGAAGTCTTCCAACAAGACTTAGAGCATGAAACTGTGATTGTTTCATCCAACCTCCCTATCAGATTGGTATCAAAGCAACAAAAGATTTGGGATAGAATAATATATGTCAGAGATTGAGTCTAGTGGTTCTACTGACATGGTGAAAAATGAAAAATTGGCCAAGAAGGTCGAAGAACAGGAGGAATACAATAGGCTATTGAGGGAAAGAATAGCTCAACTTGAGCAAGCAATGGATAATGTGCAAACCAAGACCGATGAGGTCAATGTTAGGTTGGAAGGCAGGGTACCAAAGAAAGAAGAGGTTGCAGAGGAAGACAAGATCCCTGAACCTGACCCTGTTTTGCAAGAAGAGCCTTTCTTGAAGGCATTGAAGGCTTTGAGTGGAAAATCACTTGAAGGCATACCATTGTTTAGTGGGAAAATGGAAGCTGATCTAGTCATGGACTGGATAGAGGGAATGGAAAACCATTTTGAATGTGATGGAGTCACTGAAGCACAGAAGGTGAAGGTGGAAAAGTCAAGATTAAGAGGTTCTGCCTTGACATGGTGGAAGTTCATTCAGACAGAGAGAGAAAAGGAAGGCAAGAAGCCTATTTCTACTTGGAAGGGAATGGTTGCCAAAGTGAGAGAAGCATACATGCTAGATGATTATGAAATTCAGTTGCACAAGAAAAGACAGAGCTTGAGACAAAGAGACCAAGATGTAAATTCCTATACGGAGGAGTTCAAAAACTTTGCATGAGGTCTAATGTATGTGAGGATGAAAATCTTAAGGTGGCTAGATACCTTAACGGTTTGAAGTGGAACATTCAAGAGGAGATGACTCTTCTAAGTCCCAAAATAGTGCACCAATGCT
The DNA here is from genome assembly GCA_007258455.2 of Sequoia sempervirens. Taxonomy (NCBI): domain Eukaryota; kingdom Viridiplantae; phylum Streptophyta; class Pinopsida; order Cupressales; family Cupressaceae; genus Sequoia; species Sequoia sempervirens. The sequence goes on from VDFB02270651.1 coordinate 507,747,775, forward strand.
ATCAATTGGCTATAAAGGTTGAAGAGAGGAGTAAGAGAAAACAAGACCAGGCTTCTAAGAGCAGAGGAAAAGGTAGAGATCAAAGAGGACATAGAGGTGGATACCAAGGTAGAGGGACTGAACAAAGAAGTCAAGGAGAGTCTAAACTCACAGAGCATGGAAGTGAAACAACTTCTAGAGGAGGCTATGGAAGAGGTAGAGGACCTCAAGGAGGTTCAAATAGAGGAAGAGGAGCAAGCAGAAGTAACTCATACTTTGCTAGTATGAAGTGTTACAACTGTGGTCAAGTAGGTCATCCAGCTTATAGGTGCCCAGAGAAAGCAACTTCTTCAAATACAGAAAAGAGAGTAGCATATGCTCAAGAAGACACTATGAGTGTCAAGTCACCAAAGGTTAGTCACATTGAGTCAGAAATGGGGAGAACTTGATGTTTAGCAGGGTTTTAATCAGGCAACCAGCCAAAGAGGAGCCAAAGCAAAGGAGAGCCTTATTTAGGGTAAGATACAAAATACTTGGGAAGGTGTGAAAAGTTATAGTGGATTCAGGGTCTACTGATAACATTATCTCAGAGGAGGCAGTGAGGAAGTTGAAGTTGGAGAAAGTACCTCACACTAACCCTTACAAGGTGACATGGTTGAACAAATGGCAGAGTGTTTTTGTAAATGAGCAGACAACGGTGGAGTTCTCCATTGGAGGCTACAAGGACAAGTTGATTTGTGATGTGTTGCCCATGGATGCATGCCATCTACTATTGGGCAGACCATGGCAGTACGACAAAGGATCCATCTATGATGGAAAGGAGAACAGTATCTCATTCAAGAAGGATGGAAAGACATTCAAACTGCAGTCACTGTCAGATGAGGAAGAAGGACAGTCAAAGACCCCTAGTGTCTTGTTAAGTAGTGGCAAGGAATTAATCAACACTCTACAACAAGGAGGGGAAGGATATGTGGTCATGGTACAACCCAAGGAGGAAGATAAGACCAAGAAGATAGTCATACTAGGAGCAGTCTAGAAGTTACTTGAGAAGTTCAAGGACATAGTCAGTGATGGAACACCAGCAACCTTACCTCCAAAGAGAGCCATCAGTCATCAAATTGACTTCATACCAAGGGCTTCATTTCCAAACAAAGCAGCTTACAAGCTTACACCAAATCAGAACCTAGAAGTAGCTAGACAAGTGTAGGAGTTGTTTGACCAAGGACTAATTAGGAAGAGCATCAGTTTGTGTGCAGTACCAGTGGTCTTAGCAACCAAGAAAGGTGGTAAGTGGAGGTTATGCACTGATTCTATGGCTATAAATAGAATTACAATTAGATATAGGTTCCCTATTCCTAGGATTGAGGATTTGATGGATTATCTTGGAGGAGCTCAGTATTTCACCAAGTTGGATCTCAAGAGTGGATACCACTAGATCAGAATCAAAGATGCGGATGAATGGAAGACAAATTTTAAGACAACTGATGGGTTGTATGAGTGGAGAGTGATTCCATTTGGCCTCTCAAATTCCCCTAGCACATTCATGAGGCTCATGAATGAAGTGCTTAAGGATTTCACAGGAATATTTGTGGTGGTATATCTAGATGATATAGTCATCTTTAGCAAGACAACAGAAGAACATCTAAAGCATGTGGAGTTGGTTCTTAAAAGATTGCAAGAGGAGAGGCTAGCCATCAACCTGGAAAAGTGTGAGTTCTTCAAACAAGAGCTTGTGTATTTTGGGTTTGTAGTATCCCAAGGAACATTGAAGATGGACCCAAGCAAGGTGGAAGCTATCCTAAATTGGCCTACACCAACCACCGGGACAGAGGTAAGGAGTTTCCATGGGTTAGCTCAGTTTTATAAGAAGTTTATAAGGAACTTTAGTGGCATATGTGCACCAGTACTTGATACAATCAAAGGTGGCCTAAAAACTAAGTTCAAATGGACTCTTGAAGCTGAGAAGGGTTTTGAGAAACTAAAACAAGAAGTGGCAACTCAACCCATCCTTTTGTTACCTAGTTTTGATAAGTTATTCACTGTGGAATGTGATGCCAGTGGAATTGCAGTAGGAGGAGTACTAAGCCAAGAAGGCAGGCCTATAGCTTTCTTTAGTGAAAAGATCAATCAAGCTAAGAAAAAGTATTCTACCTATGACCTAGAACTATATGCTCTAGTACAGTCACGTAGAAAGTGGAGGCATTATCTCCTACCTAAAGAGTTTGTAGTGTTTACTGATAACTAGGCACTTAGCTACATCAACACACAAGAGAAGTTGAGCAATAGACATTTGAAATGGATGGAATACCTCCAAGATTTCACTTTTACCATCAAGCACAAGAAGGGACAGTTGAACAAGGTGGCAGATGCATTAAGTAGGAGGTTGCTGACAGTGCAAGAGATACAAATAAAGAGCATTGGGATAGATAGTTTCAAGGATCTCTATGGGGAAGATGAAGACTTCTCAGATGCATATAAGGTATGTTCTGATTTTGAGAATCACTTTCATAGTCAATTCTCAGAGTATACATTACAGAGTGGACTTTTGTTCAAAGGGAATCAGTTATGTGTTCCAAAAGGTTCAATGAGAGAGAATCTTATCTAGGAGAAGCACAATGGTAGTCTTAGTGGTCATTTTGGTATCAACAAAACAATGGAATTAGTGCAGAGGTTCTATTATTGGCCCAAGTTACCAAGGGATGTCAGAAGGTATGTGGAGCAGTGTGTAGTTTGTATGAAAGCCAAGGGGGGAGCTAGCAATGCAAGTTTGTATCAACCTCTAGCCATTCCAAATAGACCATGGGAATGTGTTAGCATGGACTTTGTGGTAGGACTCCCTAAAAATGAGACAGGGTTTGATAGTGTCTATGTGGTGGTGGATAGGTTTAGCAAAATGAGTCATTTTATTCCTTGCAAGACCACCCATGATGCTAGCTATATTGCTCATCTTTTCTTCAAAGAGATTGTGAGGATCCATGGATTGCCATTGAGCATTGTCTCAGACAAGGATGTGAAGTTCATGAGTCATTTTTGGAAGACTCTATGGAGAAAATTAGGTACTAACTTATCTTTTGGATCAGCCTACCATCCTTAGACAGATGGACAAATTGAGGTGATCAATAGAGTGTTAGGTAACCTGCTAAGATGCCTCACCAAGGAGTATGGACAGACATGGGATTTGGTCATATCATAAGCTGAATATGCCTACAATGACAGTGTGAATCAGACCACAGGCAAAAGTCCTTTTGAAATAGTGTATGGAATGCACCCAAGAGGTGTGTGTGAACTTAGATATTTAGGAGCTATGGAGTATAGGAGTGGCCATGTTGAGGATTTCTCTCAGACCATGAAGGAGATTCGGGAGCAAGTGAAGAATACAATTGCAGAGGCTACTCACAAGCTGAAAGCTAAAGTGGATATGTCTAGGAAAGATCTACAATTTGCAGTAGGAGACTATGTCATGGTCCATCTCAACAAATCTAGGTTGCAGAAAGGAACATCAACCAAGTTGCAGATGAAGAGAGTGGGACCATGTAAGGTGTTAGCCAAGTATGGAAAGAATGCTTACAAGGTGGAGCTACCTGCAGACTTAGGCATTTCACAAGTGTTTAATGTGGTTGATTTGATCAGGTATAAAGGACCAGTCACTGATTTGGATCAGAAAAGTGTGGATGTCTTGAAGGATGTGAGTAACATAGCCTTACCTCCTAAAGACAAGCTGCAAGTAGAGAGGATCTTAGAATCAAGGGTGAAGAAGTCTACGCGGCATAAGGTATACATGGAACATCTCATCAAATAGAAGGAAAAACTAGAATATGAGGCCACATGGGTGGATGAAGCTCAGTTCAAGAAGCAGGGTATTGATTTATCTCTGATCTCTCCCCACAATCCTTAGTGTTTGGCTGAGGGGGAGAATGGTGCAGGAGCACCCATAGGTTATCTCACAGGTTGTCTAGGACAGTCTTGTCTAGGACAACTAAGCAATAAAACTTAGTTCATTTGGATGTAAGCCTTAATGGAATTTTTGTTTGGGTGTTGATTATCTAATGAAGGTCATGTTGACCAATGGATAGGCCTAAGGCTTTTGCACAAGGTTTTGACCTTTTAGGATTTTTAGGAGTTTCTTTTCAATTTTTTGCAAATAATGCTCAATGGGAGCTACAAGCGGCCAAGGAGAGCCCAAGGGAGAGATAACTATTTTAGGTGACCTATTTATGGAATGCCTCGGCATTGGAGTAGGGTTGGGAAAAACTTGTTTTGTCTTGAAGTTTTGTGAATTCAAGGAAAACAGTTGTGAACTTGTGTGCTAATTTTCTAATTTTTGCTTGAAGTGTTACTTTAATGGATTGAATAGGGCATTGTAATTAGTGTAGGATGTAGTGTAGATATCCTTCAAGATATGTGTGGCATTTAGATAGTTTTCTAATTCATTTTCAGTATTATTTGTAAATAGTTTTGTTTCTACACTGTTGTTGGTCTGTACCAGACAGTTTTGTGAAAATGGAGTGTTAGTTCACTTTCCCACCATACAAATTGTACGGCCCTTTAGGAATAGTGACTAGACTCCATGGTTGGAAATATTGTAGGGTTTAGATTCTTTGAAAGTACAGGAGTTGTTAGGAAAGTCTTGCCCTAAGCAAGCCAAGAAAGAGTCCGGCTAGGGAAGACCTTAGTGCAAAGCACTTAAATTGTAGGGGTGTCAACTTTTTGACAAATCACTACTTGGAGAAGATAGATGAGTGTCTTTCCATGACATAGCATGGAGGAGGAAGCTCCATCAATTCATCTGATGTGGGGAAAACTTGACAATTTGAAAGAAGCCAGGAAAGGGCTTAAAAGACCTAGTTTTTTCCCATTTTCAGGTTAGGGCATTGTACGGACAGCTGAGACCCAAGACCCAAAAAATATTTGAGAGGTGGGAAAATGAAGCAGGGATCCCAAGAAAAGATTGGGGTGTTCTTTGGAAAGTTTTGAGAACTAACCTATTTTCTCAGAGAAGGAGGCCTAATTGGGGCTCCTAGGGCTAGTAGCCTTTTAAGACCTAAATGAGGGTTTGGTGGAAGTGACTAAGAAATAGAGTCAGGTGAACCTTCAAGAACCACAGTAGGATGGATTGCAGTCATTAGAAATACATCCACACCCCTGCAAGGTTAAATTCAAGATTTTGGAGGATTCTAGTCTTTAGGGTGGATTAAGGGCTAAGTGTAGAGTTGCAAGTTTGTACCAAGGTGGACTTGGTAGGAAGAAATATGTTGGTAGTTGGGGTTGGCAAGGAAAAACTAGGGGATCCTAAGTAAAGAAAGGTCCTATAGGTTGAAGTGGTGGAGAGAGACACCTTAGAAGTCTTCCAACAAGACTTAGAGCATGAAACTGTGATTGTTTCATCCAACCTCCCTATCATGTTTCTTCACCCAAGGGAGGTGAATCTCCAAGGGGGGTCATCCAAGCATCATTTAATAATTTTTATTTAATTTATTTTTACATGCCCAAGGTGGGCGCACCATTCTAGGGAGTTGTCCCACTTTGAGAGCCCCACAAATAAAAATTAAATTATTATTTTTAATTTAAATATCCCCAAATTGGGTGGCTCTATGAGGGAGTCATCCCACTTTTTCTTATTTTATTTTGTATTTTAATCTCCTCCAAAGGATGCTAGACATGGGTCATCCCATGTAGAAAATACACCATTATTTTTGCAAATGAAATATCTTCCAAACCATTGACAAACCCTTTGACATAAATGACAACATTTTTCCAATAGAGGGAGCTTAAACAATTTGGCATATAGGGGCTCAATTTAGGGGATACTTAGACACAACTAATGCTGAGGGAAATTTGGCATGACATTAGTATAATTGTAGACAAAACATGATATAGACAACCATGAAAAACATTCAATTTCTAGATGTAAGGAAAAATATATAGATACAATAAGTGGCATGATTTTAGACATGGGTATGAAGTTTTGAATGGCATGATTTTAGACATTGGGTATAAATTTTTGAATGGGGTATACAAAAATAAATCTTAGGTTGGTTATAAACAAGGCCTAATAGAAAAATAGCGACAGACGAAAGCATGGAAAGCAATGGATATACAATGATTTTGGATATAATTATTTTACAAAATAAAATAGCATAGTGATTCATTTTAGAGCTTTTTTTTGGTTCCCCAAAATAAAATATAATATATGTGAACATAAAGAGTATATCCCAAGCAATTATTGATGCAAATTGCTTTTGCAAAATTTCATAGAAGCAAAAGTTTCATTAGATTGAATAAGTATACAAATATGTTGTAGGGTGAGTGACTTGCTAGTTGATAGTATGGTGAAAACAAATGTAATTATGGTGAAATGTGATGGACTTCAATATTCTATACTACTCATAGATTTCAAAATGTCTTGTAAAAATTGGTTGCATTCACCTAATCTTAAAATTTTAATTTCCATCTAGAGATGATGGTAACACATAACAAATACCTTCTTTTTATATTGAACATCCAACTTATATTTTTAATATTTTTTATTAAAAAAGTAGGGAAAGGGCCATGATCCTGAGAGTTTTTAAGACAACATATATAAACCCAAAAAAATAGAAAAAGGGCATGCAGGACATAAAAAAAAATTGAAGGGCATGTAGGCCCAACAAAACAACAAAATTAAGAAGATGAACCCGAGAGAGAACAAAAAAACAAACACCCAACTAGCTGATAAAACTCCATTCTTCTAGAAGGGCATCTAGGGACACTTCTTGGAATCCTTCTTATCCTTTCACTCTTCAAATTTATTATCTTTCACATTCTCCTCTTTGTCTCCTTTTTCCCTCTTCTTCTATTTAGTAATCTTGGAATGGCCAGAGACAGTACCCATCACAAATTTGTTCATAATGCCATGTGTAAGAATTATAATCTTAGACAAGGCATTTTCCAAATGAGAAATTCTATCATTGCGGCTATTGGAGACAAGTTTCCCCAGTGCAACCACATTAGCCTAGAGGTTCTTTATGGCAACATTGTCATTCTCCTTAATGTTTTGAGCTAAAAAAGGGCAATGGAGATTCTCAATGTTTCCCAAGATCTCTAGGGGCTCTAGAGAGGGAGGAGCCAAAAATTCCCTCCATCGAAAGAACATAATCATTCAAGCCATTGTTTGCATCAAACTTAATGCCTTCTTCATGGCCAGATCATATTCCCCAATATTAGCATCACCTTATATCTGCTTGAACTCTTTCTCCGATTCTTCATCCTCCAAACCTCCATAGACTGGGGAAAAAACTCCTCATCATCATACTCCTCCTAAATCTCTTTTCCTTTTGTAATTTTAGGGTCTTCAAACTTCTAGACTTTGGCAAGTCTAGCCAACCTACAGCCACTAGAACCTTTGGCATCACAAAGTGTAGTCCCCACAACATATTTTTCTACCCCCTCAACATCAGAGATGTGAATAACCTCACCCACAATAAGGGGGAATGGGGTTTTTGGATTTTTTCTTATTATTTCCCTATTGTTCTTCATGCAGACCAAGGGCCACCACCTTCCATTTATTGGCAAGAAATATTTCCAAAAACACTTTCTAGGGAGGGGGGATAATCTCAACATGCCCCTTACCCTTTTTTCTTAGACCCACCTTGCCAACAGAGCTATGGCTAAGGTTATTATTTAACAAAGAAGTAGAGGGGTCTTAGAAGATTTATCATCCAGGAGCTTGATTTTGATACTGCTCTTAGCCTTGGGGTTTGAAGAAGGGGTCACTGTAAGGAAATATTTATAAAGAGTCATGATGAGGCCTTGATATAGGGCAGTAAGCACCCTTGAGAATGTAGACCTCAAGGGAGGTGAACAAGAAAAAAAAAGATTCAATATTTTACCATGACATAAATGTTTGAGAATAGGGAAATGGTAACCATGGAACGTTCTAAACTAACCTTCTAGAGTAAAATGTTTCATGCAATGGAGACTTACCAATGCCCAAGGAGCTAGAAGCTTCTCCTTATTGTATTTGTTCTAGAAGTGGACATGTTTCTCTTCTCCCATGAAATAGGGAGTGATAAAAAATTTATAATATACATTGCTCTTCTTCCCCACCTTGATTCCTTCATAGGTTAAACTAGTGGCTTTAGTGATCAATTCAATAGACACCTAGAATTGCACATCATCAATGGTGACTTCCCCTTGAGACTGGGAGTTCACAAATTTTGAGGTTAGTTTATCATTGTAACCCTTCATAGCCTAAAAGAAGGGTGTGAAACCTCCTCTATCAAATAACTCCCAGAGCTCAGCATTCTACTAGAGGGCGTCACAAGAGATGGGTTCAGTCGGGAGCCTTAGGACACCCATAGTAACCACAAGAACCCACCTAAAGCACATGGAACACAAGGGAGTTGAGAAATAAACCAAGGAAACTAAAACAACAGAGCCTTTAACACCTTTTTTAGAAATACCTATTTTTTTGTTGATGTCGATATAGTAAGAGAGATACCATATAATCTGGCTTCTTTTGACAAATTCCCCAGTGGAGATGGTACTGAGGTCCATTATTCATATCCTTCATCATCTTGTGGCATGCATTTATAATTTTACCATTAATGTTCTTAAGAAGTAGAGGACCCAACACACAATTGAGGAGTAAAAAATGCATGAGTGGGGGGAGGTCTCCATATTAATAAATAACAAAAAATACCAAGTGTACTTAAGACTAAAGGCACCACAAATGATTCCTATATCCATAATATTTCCCCTACAAGCTTTTCTATAAAACCAATTATGGATTGAAATAACATCATGCAAAGTGATGTAATCCCTCATGAGAACCTTAGTAATATAATTATTATATTTTTTGTTGATATCCATCCCAAGATAAATATTAGTAACAAGCCACATCATAGTCCCCAAGAAAACCAAGCAAATCCACCCCATCCCATACAAGACTCCCTCCTTACCCCTAACCCTAAACATGGAGAGACCAATCATAATAAGATATGGGTGTAACCATAAAGTTTTTCCTAGGAAAGAATATGTTGAAGAGTGCTCAGGAGATTTGAATTCAAATACCAATAGTTCCATTCTTCACTTTTTAGACCCAAATTATAGATTAAATCCACTGCACCATTGTCTTCCTTGTAGGTGTGACTAATTTTATCTTGTTGAAAGTTATAGAGGTTCATTCTACAATTCTCAATGATTATGTGTATCTTTCATGAAGGGGTCATGTTATTCTAAAGGATATTAACAATAATTTGAGTCTCCTTCAATTTCCACCACAATAAATACCAATCTCATAAGCCTTTTTACCCCACACCACATAGCCATAAGTTCAAAAAAAAATTGGATTTGCATCCAATGGCCCAAGCATATCCTTCAATTAGGTTTCCTTCACCATCTCTTATTAGACCTCCCACCACTACCTCTCCAGGTTTCCCTTGGAATAACCATCGAAGTTGAGATTAACCCACCCCTTGTAGGGGGGATCCATTTGGTCTCCTTTTTGGTTTTGATATTAAACCAATTGATATTGGTTAGGCTATGGGATATTCCCCAATTAGGCTTCACTCTTAATTTCGTATAAGTTAGCATTCTCTTGGAGGGTATGAAGGTTAGAGAATTTATGTTATTTGAATGTTGTTTTTGATTATATGGAAAATGACCTTGTTATTTCTCCATTGGTCTCGGAACACCCCGCTATTCCTTTCTTTCCACAGCTTCCAAGTGATGAGGCAAGGGATTTGGCTCCATATTTCACATATGATAAGATGTTCAAAGGGGGAACCAGAATGCTAGGAGGTGAAAAAATAATTCAGATGCAGAGGTAAATTCCATAAGATTAATAGATGGTTTAAGACTTCCTCCCAAACCCTTATAGAAAACTCATAGTGGAAGAAAACATGGTTAATCGTTTCTTCCATATTATAGAACAGGCTACATCTATTAACAAGGTAGAAGCCCCTCCTATTCAAGTTATCAATAGTAAGAATCTTGTTATGCATAGTCGCCCACCAAAAATATTGATTTTTGGTAAAAATTTATTATTCCAAACCATGTTCTAGTTAAACATAGAATCCTCCTTATCTTCAACAATAATAGTATAAGAATATTTAACAAAAAATACCCAAAACGGTTGGGGTTCCAACAACACGAATCCTTCAAATCAAGGCTAAAGGGGTAGAATGCACCAATGAACTTATACAGGAAATCCATTGTCCCCTTTCGAGCATATTGATCCTCATTTATCAAATTTCTTCCTCTCACTCGACTCTCAAAATATTTCCACAAGGTATAGGGGCCATCCTAGTTGATGTACTCATGAATTTTGGTACTGTTTAATCTTATAATTCATTCCCTCACCCTAACAAAACTCTTATTAGAAGATAAGGAGACACCATCAAGCCATTTGTCATACCAGAAGTCCACACTCTTACCATTTCCCACACTCTAAACTATCCCCTACTTAAAAACATTTCTAGTTTTTAAAATCTAGTTCCATATAATAGAGCCAAGAGGGATAGAGTGAGAAAAGAGGAAACAAAAAGCATCAATGTGCCCTAGGTACTTTGCACTAAGAATATGAGCCCAATCCTTGTTTCCAACAACTAAATTCTATCCAATTTTGGTGAGAAGCACTTTATTGAACTGCTTCAGTCTTCTTTTTCCCAAACCACCTTGACTCTTAGGTTTGCAGACCTTGTCCCACTTGACCAAAGAAATTATGTTTTTTTCCTCAACACTAGCCCAAAGAAATTATTTTGGATCTTCTCTATTTTTTTATCATGGCCATAGGGATTTTAAATAGGGATAAATAATAGACATGGATATTTTGGAGGATGGTTTTAAGAAGCATAAATCTACCAACTTGGCTCAAAATTTTACCTCTCCAACCAACAAGATTTTATTGCACTCTTTCACTGATGTTATTCTAGTAAGTGTTGGATAGATTTTTAGTAGTTATAGGGAGACCAATTTAAGTGGAAGATGGGTAGTCTTGCTAGTAGCCAAATATGTGAACTATCCTTTCCTTTAGAATGTTCTCTGAATTGAAGAAGTATAACTGATCTGGTGGACATTTTTCAGTGAAAATTGAAGTGTCTCATTTTTCTCCAAAATCTGCACCATCAGAAAGAGCTCGGTGTCCTGGTTCCAACGCAACTCGAACGGAGCGAAAAGGAGTCCGTTTGCACGAGTTATAGCCAGTCAAACCTTTGGTCAAACTGGAATCAGAGGACATCCAGGAAGCGGAAAAAATGGCATCGTCAAAAATCAATGAAAATAGCGTCATCGCGAAGAGTTCGTCGCAAGCTTTCCAACGTAACTCATTTCATCGAAATCCGACATCGTATGTTCAACTTATCAGCGGTCAAAGCTCCTGGTTGACTTGGTGACTAGAAGGTGAATGATGACATCAGCATCCGTACAAGATGACGTCAGCAGTCCGTACAAATCCGAAATGGACCAACCGAGATCTGCCACGTGGCATTTTTGTCAGCGTTGTACGGAACCAATCAGATGGCGACACGTGTCCATCCGTACAATCAGCGGCACACGTCAGCACCCAGTTGGCATATGAGTCAGTGTCCACGTCATCAGCACAGTCAGCGTACGGGTCTGCGCAGTCAGCAGTACAGTCAGCAACGTGTCATCGTCCAGTCAGCACCATGTCATCAGACACATTGGCTCCATCTGCGAATGATTTGTTGACACGTGGCGCCTGCGTGGCGCGCCACATGGCTTCGGTCTGTGTTCCACTCCATCGGAGGTTGGAAAAAATTGTTGGGTTTGTTTAGTCGTTGGCAAAATATGCGCAGGGGGGTTCGAACCTCTTAGCTTCCCCACGCGAGGCATGAGCTCCACCGTTGGGGCGCGATATTCGCGCTTAACTATATAGGATGTCTGTTTTATTTTGTTGATTCAAAATTAGCAAACGGCTATTAAAAAATCCAGCGCCGAGTTTTGAACCCCGAACCGGCCGGGATATAAAAAGCATAGCCACCAATATGCCATCGGCACTGCCTAAAATATATACGGCATCGGTTGTTTTTGTCAAGTGGAAGAAAACCGAATGCCTTATAAAAATTAAAACAAAATCCCAAATTTGAAAATTAAACAAACTTTAATCTTTTTAAAGATTAAAATATAACCTCCCAAATGGCAAAAGCCGAGAATAAATAAATGGAAGGGCTTAAATTATTTTAGGGAGATTTTTAAATATTATTATGAAAATAAAGGGAGATTTTTAAAAGATTTTTATGTATTTTGGAGAGATAAGGGAGATTATTAAAATCCAAATGTAAAATTTGGGAGATTTAGTTGTGTTTTTAGGGGGATTTGGAATATTTTGCAAATCAATTGGTTAAGAGCCAAATTGAGTTAATTTTATGTATAAAAGGAGGGTGTAAGGTGAGAGTTGATCCAAGTTTTTTTCAGGTTGAAGTCTTGATGCTGAGGTGACGAAAGAGAGGTCTTGTTGAAGAGTTTTCAAATCATTCTTGCATGTCAGAGCGATGTTATGCTGCCGAAGTGCTTGGAGAATGATTGTGGTGCTTTGTAACTGATTTTTGGAGTTAATCGGATCGGTCTCTCTATTGGAGTGGACCCGGAGACGTAGTCACTTTCGTGACGAACTCCGTTATCAACTGTTTGCACTTCTCTTCTTCTCTCTCTTTCTTTCTCTCATTTCCTTCCTTCCTGTTAAATCACCTTGTTATCACTTTCATTCTGTTATTTCCTTAAGTTAATTTTGATTTAATTAACTTGAAATAATCATTGTAAAAGCATTGTAAAATAATTAAGCATTTCAATACTGCAATCTAGTCTAGATCCTACATAAATCAATAACATACTCTTGTTGTAGTTGACATGTTACCTAGTAGCTTTAGCATAATCATCCAAGGTATCCTTCAATATTTTAGCTTCAACAACCGAAGCAACTCCAAAAATAATGGTGTCATCAACAAATTGTTGATGAGAAGTAGGGGCTAACAGGGAGGTTGCTCTAACCCCCAAGAGTTTATTAGAGACAATATTTTTTTGGAAACTTCTACCTAGAGCTTCCACAACCAAGATGAACAGATAAGGGGAGAGGGGGTACCCTTGCCTCAACCCTTTACCCCCTAAAATGTTCCCACTAGGGACACCATTCACCAACACTGAGTAGGTAGGGGAGGAAATGCAAGAATTAATAATTTTTTGGATCTTCCCACTAAACCCAAATTTTTTAATGATAGCTAAAAGGAATGGCCAAAGCAATCTATCATAAGCCTTAGAAATATCAAGTTTCAGGAGCATAATGGGAATTTTGTTGTTTTCCATAAAATGGATAGTAAGCAAAACATCAAGAATTTTCCTTTCAGGGACAAAGCCTTTTTGGCAAGGAGAGATAAGTCTATAAAGTAAGGGTTTAATTTTGTTGACCAACACTTTAGAAAATATTTTGTAAATAGTGTTACACATGCTGATAGGTTGAAATTCAGACATAGTAATGGCCTCTGAAATTTTGTGGACAAGAAAAATATAGGTTTGATTCAATTGTTTAAGGAGATTCTTGGATCTAAAGAAATATCTAGTGGCTATAAGCAAATCCCTCAAGATAATATCCCAAAACACATGGAAGAAACAGGGGGAACCCATCAGAACCAAGGATTTTAAAGGTTGCAAAGGATAAAATAACATCTTTGACTTCGTCCATAGGGACATCCTTGCACATTCCCGCTTTATCAACTTCATTCAACACCTTAGGAACAACATCCACAAAATCAGCCAGGTCATTTGTCATATGTGCTCCCTCTTCAAAATTTTCCCTAAAGAAGATGAAATGAGGGGGGAGGGGGAATGAATTCGACCAATGTGGAATGAAGCAATGGCCTAGGATTCAAATAATGCCCTAATTTCATTAGAAAGAGAGAAGATCACTAAGGGATGGGATTGACTTTCAACCTTGAGGTGAGTCAACCCTATTTTGGGTCTTTGGATCTCTGCTTTCTTGTGATAAAAATGGCTGATTTGCAATGTTTTGGAATGATTTAAAGTGCATTAACTAAATGAATTATATGACCTAACACTTGAAATGAAAATTTCTATGATAATAGAAAAAAAAAAAAAAAAGACAATTTGCAGGCAGATCTGAGAAGGATCTGATGGTTTGCACCTATGATGAAAAGTGGATTTCAGGGCCTGTAACAAGACTCATTCGCCCAAGGGTGAATGGGTCTTAGTGCAGGGGTCCAAAATCATTTTTTGTAGTCCTTTGATCCCAAATATAAGCTTCTGATTTCTCTAGGTTTGACTGTCAGAAAGTCAAAAATAAAATTTGTAGGTGAGTTTTCGTAGCTTGATAGAAATGATGGAAACTTATGCAACTCTACAAAATTGCTTCTTAGATCAACTTTCAATCCTTCTTCACCTGTGAATTTGCACATACAAATAGAGAAGAAAAAATGTTTATTTTTGGGTGAATGGGGGTTTTCCTTAGTCAAACCCTATGCTTAGTAATTAAACCTTGATAATGACAAAATGAAGGAATTGATGAATGGACACTTGTTACAACTCACCAAACCCTTAATGGCTACCCTTAAAGGACTGAAGTCAGAAACATCACTTTAAGGCTTGGATCTTGCATGAATTGGCTTGATTGATTGATGTTTGAATGCTTGAAACTTACATCATAATGTTAGCTCCAAAACATGACATGAACACACATGAACTTTGACATGATGATATGATCTTGATTCTTGTTGTAGATGACTGATAAATCTGCTCTTCAATGCTCTTGACAATAATATTTTCTCTTCTAAAGTATTGATAATATTGCTTCTTAATTGTTAGATTTGAAATGATAAAATAATTGTATTTATAGGTATTTATCTAATTTACCAAAAATTATATTCCAAAAGTTGACACTTGAAACTTGAATTTGAATCATTAAAATGCCACCAAAAACATATTAAAAATTGGGTCCTAGGACTTAAAGGGGAGCCATTCACCCTTGGGTGAATGGTTCCTAGGACCTAAGTGCAAGACACTCAATTTCCAAGGCGATTTAATTAATGTTGGAAATTGTTTAATTAGGTTTCCCTTTTGGAAAACGGGAATAATAAGGCTTTGGAATGCATAATTTGGTCAATTAGAGGCTTAATTAAGTTCAATTAATTAAGGGGATACAAACATAGTGTGAAATTGTAAAGGTATACAATTTTCTACACTACAAAAGGAAGCAAAAGCATTGGCTATGTCCTGCTCCTCAAAGAAAATAGATTCATCATCAAGGGTTAGCTTGCTAATTATGTTTCTTCTTGTGTTTCAAGTTAGATTGATGAAAGAACCTAGTATTTTTATTCCCCTCCTTGAGCCATTACACTCTATATTTTTGCTTCCAAAATAGTTCTTCATTATGTCTTTCCATTCCATTCATATGCCATGCTCTTTGGAGCAGGTAACAACATCAGTAGCCCCATTCTCCATAGAGTCTTGAATGTTTTTCACATCAATTAATATTTTTTTCTTTTAGAAAATATTCCCAAAGGAAATCCTATTCCAGTTCTCCACTTTGTTTTTGATTAAATTCAACTTTTGAGATAGAGTGAACATAGGAGTACCTCGGAAAGGGTTTTTCCACTGCAACTCAATCAAACTTCTGAAGTGTGGATGGGATTCCCACATAATCTCTTACCTAAAATGACATGGCCTCAACCTAGTAGCCTGCTCCCAAATTAAAAGGAGAGCATAATGATTTGAGCCCATCCTTGGAAGAGCTCTAAGAGAGAACCATGGAGAAATTTTCCAATTGTGAGAGATAAGAAACCTGTCAAGATTAACCTATATAAGATTATTACCAAATCTAATATTCAACCAAGTGAAAGAGGATCCCTAAAGCTCAATATCCATAAGCCCCATATTAGAAAAGAAGTCAGCTAAGTTTCCCATGCTATTAGAATAGTCTTCAAGACCCCACATATTTTTAAAAGGGAACAATGGGGAGTTAAAGTTCCCCCTCAACCAACCACAAATCATCAGGGGAGTGATTTAACACGATGGCTAGAGAAACGCATAACTATTTTTTGGCAAGTTTAGAGTTTGATGCTTAGATATTAGCAAGGATCCAATGCGGGTCATTGGATAGGTCAAATAAGGAGACCAGGAGGTTGTTTTTATTTTTATCAAGCAATGTTCCTTTCAAGCATAAAGGGTTCCATAGAGTGGTAATCCCCCCAAGCACCTTCAACAAGGTAAACACAATAATTGACAAAAGGCCATATTTTTAATCAATTTGTGCAAAAGAAACTTCTAACATTTTAACTTCTTGGATTAGCAAAATTCCATTTTTTTGCTCCATAATACAATATTTGATCAGATGTTTCTTGTGTGGGTTGTTCATCCCTTGGTGTTCCAAGAGACAATCTTCATAATTATAAGATGAAAGAGAAAAGCATACCTAGAAGTACAACATATCTAGGCTAGGCAAAAGGGGCCCAAAGCCAGAGGGAAGTTTGAGATTCATTTTCTCAGGGGTTTGGATCCTAAAAGCTCTAGGGTCTATTGTTTCCCCAAAACATATCTTGTTGCTTCTCTTGATCTTGTTTCTCTTTGTGACAGTTGGTCTTGTTTGAGATATCCTCCCACATTAGGTTTTTTTCTTCTTTTATTTTTCCATGAATAGGAGTCCATACCTCCTCCAGGAATGAATTACAGATAGGTTCCTACTCAGACTTTGGAGTTTAAATGTTGGCCACTTTTCTCAATGCATCCCCCCCCCAAAAAAAAATAATAATTAGTGGGGGAGTGTGGGGGGTAGATCCCCTCATGCAGGGTCTGGGGTGACCACCCCCTGGTGGGGGTTGGGGGCAAATCCCATAGTAGGGGACTAAAGGTAATGCCCCCAATGGGGGTTGTTGGGGGAAGATCCCCCAAAGCCAAAATTTCCTATTTTTTATTAAAGGAAATTTATTAACAATTCCCAATGTAATTTAGTTAAAATAGTTATGAAACTACTCGTAATAACATTTAGTTTTATTAATGTGTGGAAATGAAAGATTGTGGTTTTGTTAAGAGCCAACAAGGCACACATGGGAATTAGAATATTCACGTGAATTTGAAGTTAGTCAGTGGAATTCGTGCACAATAGCATGGAGATTATTACAATTTTTGTGATGAGAGCACATAGTAGACCGTGGGAAATTTGAGCAGTGAAAATCATGTACATTTTATGTTACACATTGTAACTATTTGCTACAAGTTAATTGTAATTTTTCATTTTTGGAAGTTGAATAAAATTGGACTATTTTCATTTGTGGATGTAGCCCAAGAAAGGGTGAACCACATTAATTTTTTGTTGTCTCCCCTCTATGAATTTTCATTTATCTATCTCTATTCTATTGTATTTAAATCTACATGTAGTTGATAATTCAATTCCTCATTCCTGCCAGTAAATCCTAATAGTTCCAAGGACAAAGGGTTTGTTTCAAGGCAAGCGAGAGGCTCCACCAACCCACTACAAGTAGCCTTATATTCTGATAACGGAGAAGAGTTACATATCACCTTACCATGTGATTGAGTTTTTTTTGTTTTTTCTTCTAGGAGGGGGTAGTTCAAAGTAAGTGCCACTACATTCTTCTTCATAGTGCCCTTTGATAGGAATTTTTCCTCTGTAACTGGTTCCTCCATTGTGGATATACCATTGCTTCCATTTGACACCCTAGCTAGAGCCATTAGTTGAATTAATTCTAAAGATTTTAGAGACAAGGGTCCAGCAAGACCTCTCAACAAGGAGGGGCAACAAGGATCCAACAAAAATTTAGGGGAAATACCCTCAGTAGGAAAGGGGATGGGGCACCAGGTCCTCCACATAACCCATCATACACCCAAAAAAATCAATTCAATAACTGCTAGATTTGGCTATGAAAATAACTACCCAAGATCTAGAAGCCAAATGAAAATCACAAAGAGATCAATATGCAATTCTCAAAATTGCAATGAAATTGATTATCCAAGAATTCCAATATACAATGTATGAGAATCCCTTAGTTATATAGCCAAAGTGTTACATAGGATTAGACAAGATCATGATGTAAGTGTGTTAATCCTATGACATGAGACAACTAGCTTGACATAAAATTCAAAAAGATAAGATCTAGACATGACAACTAAGTCTTCTAGAAAGAATCTTAGGACCTAAATAAACTTAACATGTGAATTGGTCGCCTAGTAAGAATTAGCTAGGTACAAGACTTTTATTCACACTAACACCCCCCCCTTAAGTGCAACTTAGGGAGTAGATTATTATGCAAATGATGCAAAGATGCAAGGATGGGTCCTACCTACAAGGCCATGTTAGGTACCCATGTACAAATGCAAATGCAATCTCTTAGAAACGGAGAAAAAGAGAAAACCCAAAGGGAAAAAACTCCTCCCCAAAAGAGAGGTGAAACAAAATACTCTCAATAATGAATGAGAAGGACAAAACCCCATGCAAAGAAAAAGACCTCCTCATAAGAGAGAAGAAGAATAAGAAGAAGAGATATTTTTCAACTCCCCTCAATGGTGAGTCTCCTACAATGGTAGAAGCTTTACATTGAATGTTGAAGATTATCTAATCTCACCAAACAACATTCCTCCCCTTAGGAAGAAACAAAACCAAGAATGTACGCAGGATTTCTTCTCATTCCTAAAAGGAAGATGTAGGAAGAAGAATTATATGTGATATATTTGAACTATGCTCAAGTGTCTCCATGTCGATGATGAAGGTTTACACACTCCAAATAGGCATTCTAGGCCACAAACTGAAGTTTTCAATCTATAATCTCCTAGAGATGAATGTAGAGCACAATCCAAAGAAAAATATGCCTCCTCTAAAGACAAAGAAGCCTCCTCCAAATGTTGTCCAGAAGTATCCACACTCACGTCAAACTATGAAGAATGATCATGTAGAGAATGAACAAGAGGGTCTGCGTGTTCCCTCACAACAACTAAAGAAGGATTATCTCCATCAAAGATAATATGTATGCAATCAATGGTGTCTCTCAAATTTGAAATATGAGACTCAACATACAACCCACCAATGTCTATCAAGTATGTATCCCAAGTAGGTATAGCTAGAAGACAATGTAGATCCTATTGCATTGAATCACAAGAAGCCATATCTATATCAACACACATATCATCAAATGTAATAGTAGATGGACATGAAACGTAAGGCTCAAGAATGGGATCTGATATGAGAACCCGCAAGTTTAAGAAGCCAAATATCTCTTTTGAATCATGGTTCACACTAGAAGTGTGATCAATAACTAAAGGAACAATGTCATCATCAGAAGAAAAATATGCAAAGGTGTACAACCAAGATGAATGTTCAACCATCCCAGTAGCAAGAATCTCTCTACTCTCCAAATCTCTAATGATAACTAAATCATGGATAAACTCCACAATCCTCCCATCTCCACCATGTGTAATATAAGAG
The DNA here is from genome assembly GCA_007258455.2 of Sequoia sempervirens. NCBI lineage: Eukaryota > Viridiplantae > Streptophyta > Pinopsida > Cupressales > Cupressaceae > Sequoia > Sequoia sempervirens. The sequence continues at coordinate 507,767,192 of VDFB02270651.1, forward strand.
ATGGAAAGAATATTATGTGATAAATGAGGTACACACAAAACATCATTGGAAGTTCCCTCCCTAGTATCAATAGATCCCTTCCCAATTACACTCATGTATGTATTGTTTCCCATCAAAATAGGAGATATAGCATAAGGCTCAAAAGAAGAGAATATAGACTGTGAAGATGGCATATGATAAGATGCTCCTGAATCTAGAAGTCACCTCCTTGCTCCAAGACCTGTAGTAGCACAAAGAGCTTTCCCCTTATTTCCTGATGTAGAAACCAAACGAGAATGACTTTTATCCTTGTCAGACTATTTTGAAGAAGAAGAAGAAGTTGACTCAGACATTTTGGAAGGTATATCAACATGATTCTTGTTAAGAAGATGTTTCAATTCATCAATATCCTTCTCATAACAAGAATGTTCATCATGTCCAAGCTTCTTGCAATATGAACAAGTTAGCTTATCCTTCTTATACGATTTCTATTTGGAAGAGAATTTATTCTTTGCTTGATCTAAATGTGGATTATTCTATTATTTCTTATATTTCTTATTTGACTCTTTCACTTGACTAGCCAACAATTCTTAAGATTTAGATGACTTGATGAGACCCGTCAAGATAAAATTTTGTTGCTCATGTATTAACATATCAGAAAATGATGCAAATGAAGGTGTAGTATATGCAGACCCCATATTCAACCTATGAGTATGAAAGCTAGAAACAAAAGAAGCATTTACAGGACCAAGTTTTTTCAATGTATTCTAGATCAATTGAATGTCCTTATCATCCACATTCTTTACATTGCTCTCTTAGATCATTAACCTTAGTGATGTAATCTTGGTTGTTGTCAAAGTTCTTAGGATCAAGGCTCATTAATTCATTATCAATTTGATAGCCTCTTCATTTTTTAGTACCATACAATATTTTCAATTTGTTCCAAGCTTCATGAAAAATCTTAAATGATTCAATTTGAAACAAAAAATATTGAGAAACTAGTTTACGAAGACATTCAAGAGCTTTGGTATGTTCAATAATTCATTTTACCTTTTTATCTACATCTATAGGTGCAAGTACCTTACTTTCAACATATAGAGAATGGCCTTTAGTCATTAGAATACTCCATGCATTTTGATGCCAGGTTGAACAGTTATATGATGTTAGCAAAGGAACTTTAGATATATCATTTGGCACATTATATTTAGTGCATTTACAAATGCCACTTGCAAAAAACAATGAAGTGGACTTGATCTTAGTGCATACAAATGCCAAAATTAGCCACAAGCTCAAACTATTTTTTTTACATAGAATGAGATCAATCTAATCACACCACTAGAAATTACATAAAAAGTTATGCACTTTCAAAAAAATCACCCAAAAATGTTATCGTAGGAGCGAGAATGGAGCTCTAAAAGTTCCAAAAAAGAGAACAACTTAGCAACACATGTGAGAACCTATAATTTATGGAAAATACAAACACCAAAAACAAAAAATAACTACACCACTACAAAGAGAACAAAATTTTTCCCCAAATCAAAATAAAATTGCTTGCAAAAAGGAGTTCGAATGATTGAGTTATGGGCCTCCAAAGTTGGATTGTAAAATCAAAGATGTCAACTATGAGGGGGCCAAAATTTTCAAAAAATTGTTGACACAGTGTTGATGTCAGCTAACCTTGAGGTTAAATTTGACATCCTATAACAGGAATATTCTCCCTTACTTCACAGAATATGTTGAAACTGGGGGTTTAGTTTTTACGGTTTCACCACTGTCACCCGCTTGTAGCACATCTACTGAAATATCCTTTTGGAAACTGAATAAAAGAATATTCGATCAATATACTGTCATTGGGCATATATAGAATCTTGGAGGAATCTTATTTTATTCGCCGCTAGGTTTATATATTGGGTTTTTTAAAGGTATATCAGTTTTTTGAAAGCTGGTAGGCTTGTGGTGGAGCCGGCCATGCCACATGGTGTGGGCCCTTGCTTCCATACCCTATGCAGTATTTAAAAACAACCTGATTGAGAATTTTTTTATGACCGTACCATCTACAGTGACTTGACTATGCAATAATGTGACCGTACGGTTGAATAGGGGAATTTTTCTTTGATGGCCCTGAGCAAAGTTGTCCAATTTTGATGAATTGACTGTTGATCTTGGAGTTTTTGGGCCTTTTGGATGTGATGGTAGCATCAGGTTTGACCCAAAATGCTCCAAATTTGTAGCTACCTTCCAGATCTACAACTTCACTTCAACTTCAAACCCTCATAGATCTAGCCTCATATGTCTGATTTGGACAAAAGATAAGATAAAATTGACTTTCTCAAATGCCTTGAACTCGATGGTGGGCTTATTTTTGTACCAACAAGCTCCAATTTGAACCTAAAATACAAAGCCACAAAAAGGAACCCCCCAAAATCTAGTATTTCTATCAAAAAAATTTATTCTCCAAATCATCATATGATACAAGAGAAGAGCATACTCAAATTTTTTGATATTTACCAAGATCTCTTCAAGAAGACTAACCAATGGCACCCAACTTGCTTTGATACCATGTTAGAGTTGGCTATGGAAATAGCTACCCAAGATCTAGGGGCTAAATGGAAAGCACAAAGAGATTAATATGCAATGGTCAAGATTGTAGTGGAATTGATTATCCAAGAATTCCAATATACAATGTATGAGAACCGCTTGGTTATATAGCCAAGGTTAGACATAAGATTAGATAAGATCACGACATGTGTGTTAATCCTATGACATGAGACAACTAACTTGACATAAAATTCAAAAAGATAAGATCTAGACATGACAACTAAGTCTTATAGAAATAATCTCAGGACTTAAGTAAACTTAACATGTGAATAAGTACCCCAATAGGAATTAGCTAGGTATAAACTTTTACTCACACTAGCAATAACATCCACCTTCAGAGCCACGGGGGGTGACTTTGAGGCAAGGGTTTTCTTAGTAACTTATTTCTTGCAGTTGTTAATCAGGTGACCGAAATTGTTGCAAATTTGGAAAAAAATACTAGTATTCTCATAGACAATAGGTTGTCCAGTGCCCTAACCTTGAATTTAAAGTGATCTTAGAAGGAAGAACAGTGTTGGTAGCTACATTAACACTCTCACAAAGACCGATCTACATTTTTGGAGGGTAAATTTTTCAACCGTTAATAACTTTCCAAAGGAGTTATCAATGCTTTGAAACATGTTGTAGTTCCAAAATTTTAGTGGTAAGTTAGGAAAACAGATCTAGGTAGGAGCAACTGTTAGTAGATCTTATGCCTATTTGAAACCTAGTTTCTACTTACACAATGAAAGGAGGTTTTTGAAGCTTTTATCAAGAGCCCAAGGGCTCCACATAAGAATCTTAACGAAATATTCCTTGGTAGATAATTTGAACAAAAATAGGTCATCAATCATTGTATTATGGTAACACTACCCTTCAAATTCTGGAGTAATGAAGCCTAGTTCTTGACTTCATCCACATTGAGGAAGAAAGCAAGGAACTTTCCAACCAATAAATTCTCCATTTCAACCATCATTACATTAAGATCATCTAGCATATCTATTGCCAACCCTTCATTTGAGACAAAGAGACGAGGAACGAACTATGTGCTAGGAAAAGGGGTCCACTGAACAATAACCTTATCCACAAAGGAAATAAGGTCCCTTGCCTCAACAAAAGAAGAAAAAACACTTTTCTCTAGAGCCTTACCAATAAAAGAGGAGGGGGGTCCCCGATCAAGACCCCCACTGGGGCGACCATTGAGATAGGTGTTGCCCAAAAACAAAACTGAAAGAAGGGAAAAAGATACAAAAGATAACGATAAAAAATTGGGCACATGAAGCAGTTGTAGAGGAGGGGGACCAACCACATGAGGGCTCTAGGTCACAGAGAGAGGAGAGTAGAAGGTTGCCCTAATCTACCTCAAGTTGGACAAGAGCTTAACGTCAAGGATAGAGAATGAAGAGCACTCTCAATGCTTTTGTCTCTCAACTAACCCAAGAGTTAAGTTAGGACTAAGCGAGCAAGTATCTAGAACCCAAACTATACCTCGAATAGCTCTCTGCCAGAGGACAATAGCATAGAACAAGGACAACAACGCGACACACTGGTTTCTCACAGATGCACTGGCATCTATAAAAAAAAAAATTGCAAAAGAATAATACAAGGTAAAATGAACCTATTGAAAACTTATTTGAAGATGTTTTAAATAATGACCAAGACACTAAATGACAAAATAACTCAAATAATGAGAGAAATTCTATGACAATGATAAGAACAAGAAAGGAGAGAATGCAACTCATGAAGAGTCTAGTTCACCAGCAAGTTCCACACAAACATGTACCTACGCATAGCCAAGAGGGGAAAAATGTTGGGGATTTATAGGGGTTTGTTGCAGTCAAACCCCCACTTTATTGTTTCCACCTCCATGAATAGCCAGATAGATAGATATGTGGAAATACGATAAAGAAAACAATGCTAGAATGGAAATGAAACCAAACACTATGAGAGACACTATGCTACTCAAATCCAACAACAAAGTAGTAATATAAAAGTGTTACCACCCTTAACCAAAGGAACTCAAAGGCCAATGAGATAGGAATGCAAGTCCACAGCTATGGCAGAGTCGACGCAGCTACAACAATGTCAAAAGAAATCTCGCAAGACACCAAGCTACAGCTTCTATGGTAGATGTGAAGAATGTTGTGATGTTGGAATGGTTGATAGTGTCGCTAGCAGTTTGAAATTGCTAGAATATGGATCTTAGAATGCTAAGAACATGAAGCAAGATCGAGCAAGTGTGTAGAAATGTGAAGAATATTGAATTAGTGTGTAGAAGATGGATTGAAAGTGAAAGATAGCTATTTGAAGAAGGTTTGGGAGGGAAAGAGCCATTCAAAGGACAACAAAAAGGAATAGGGGAATTATGTTTCATCGCTAATGAAGAATGTAACACCCCTATAGATTCCAGAGGCAGGAATCCTATCAGGATGGCAGTGTGCCACACAAACGTTCACGCACCACGCGCATGTCCCCAACAAAAATTCCCACACCAACACTAAAAATGAGCGCCAAGTGGATGGAGTGTGAAATGAGGATGTGGAATTACTTGGTTGGATTTGAATTTTCTACAGTTGAGGGTGTAAAAGGGGAATTTGTAAGAGGGGTGCAAATTCACTCCTATACATTTTTCTCCCACTTTAGCGAACATGAGTGCCAATGTGTGTTTGGTAAAGTAGATCAAAAGAGTTTAGAAACGTATACCTAAACTGTCAAGGAAGTAGACCACAATATGGCGAGCTCAAAAGTACAAGGTAGGAAAATAACTTCACAGTACTCTCTCTTGAGGAGGTTCAAACAAAGTGCACCAAAGGCCCGTAGACCAATGATGGAAAAATCCCTCAAGATGCAAGCACTTCACAAGTCCTCAGACCCACAAACGAGGCACCCTCAAGTACTCTCTCCTGAAGGAAGCCTAGTGTGAGGGATTTTGTAGAGTTGGATTGGAAAGTAGCTTCATAGGTGCACCTGCAAAGCAACATGTTAATTCATAGACAAAACATGTTAGATATCACATAGCAGCCACACAAGAAGACAAGAAAGCAAACAGTCACGCAAACAGTCAAAAATTGAAGGAGAAGCTTTCAAAGGGGTCCTTCGGGAACCCTTCAGAAGAAGAGAGGTCCACTAAAGGGACGCTCAATTTGAAAGTGCAAGAGTATTTTTCATAAATCAATTCAACATCAAGAAATCCTTTTGAAATATTTTCACTTCATCAAGGAATTCGAAAGGAAGAAGGCCCCCTCGCAAGGGGAAGGTTAGAACTTCTCTCGTAGGAGAAGGTGCTCCCTCCTTGGAGGAAAGTTTTTAACCTCTTTCTTTGTGAACCCATGATGAAGGAAAAGTATTCCGCTAGGGGTCCTTGTTGAGGAATATGATTTTTGAAAAATATTTTGAACAAATTTTCAAGAAAGATTCGTTGGCCACCGAATGTATTTTCTGAAACTTGAAGTGACATGATAGCCCCCCCTTAGGATGGTGTGTGTTGAACACATAGGCACATGACATCATAAGGAGAGAAAATTAAGAATGAAAAAGTTATGTTGTGAACCGTAGAAAATATCAAGATGTAACTATGGTAATGTTGTCGCACATGTGAGGGACAACACATGAGCACCACAACATCACAAAGCAAGCAAGAAAGATAAGTGCAAAGAAAGAAGAGACAATAAGATCATGAACAAGAGATAGGGGCGATCTGATATTTCAAGGTCAGAGTTGCTCATAAATATAGATAAATGGATATAACAGTATATAAATGAAGTATCATCAACCCCCTACTATACCAGTGTTACATTGGTGGTTTGATGCAATGCTAGAGGAAGATAACTCACTCAAACAATCTCATTTGTCAAAACTCAAACAAACCTTCCATGTCCTTTCAATTAGGACTCACTATTCCTTCACACACTCTTGAATCAAAACCATCAAACTCAAAATAAGGCATATAATCACTTAAAGACTTCTCAAATCACCTTAAATAGCATCAATATAACTATCTCATCAACATAAACAATTTCCAAGAAGTGAACTTTCCAAGTATATTGTTCAAATCAACTATTAGGCCATTTAGGCCATACATACAAAGCAACTCCAATCTCCCAATCCTTTTACTTATTCCTAATGCCACAATCAAATGCAATTAGTTTTGCACAGACATTTTTTTCCATCCCCTAAACTTCATTCAAAACATTTCATCAAATACCAATACAAAACCTTCCTTTACTATCCCAAAAATGGCTACAACTACTCTGTCCAAACAGGACAGTCATTAAATGATCATCACAAACTTGTAGATATCAATCCCTATCTTTAAATGGATTCATCTATCTCCAAACTCCCTTACAAAATAGAAAAACTCATGAAGGATTTAATGAATAGGTTCAAAGACTCATAAAATCACACTATATTCAGTCCTTTACTATTCTTTTACTCATTTTCTGACCTAGGTTTTATTGAATAAACCAGCTCCACAATAAATTCCTCTTAATCAACACTTAGAACATGTTTAGTTAGACTTTCTCATGTTTATTGAATCACAAAAATCCCATTACCATGTTTAGTTTATCAAACCCTAAGTGATGACCTTCTTGAACTATGCTTTTTACCAGTCTGTGCCCAGATTTACAGTCATAAACTTCAATTCTTCATGCCTTCACCTTGTGCTTTTGACCCAAAACCATTAGAATATGGAAATACATGCATATAAGGATAATCTCACAAAGAATCAGAAGATTCCACTGGTAAATCAAGGAGAAACACAATTATTTTTAGTCATTGTTACCCTAACAGAAGGTTTTAATTGTTTATGGAAAAATTCAAATAACTTACACAAAAACTAATCAATTTGCATGGAACAAGAAACATGTGGAAGGTGATTGATTAGTGCATCACTTACAAACATTCAAATTTGATTCCATGGCCATATAGGGTCGTACATCTACAAAAAACAAAAAAAATCTGAGAAAAATGCATAAAATCATAGATCTTTATTCAATCTTCAAATCTCAATCACCCACACAATTATAAACGTACAATGGCCTATTTAAAGGCATTTCCAACTGACTCTACACCTTCTAACTACTTCTAAACAACCTAAAATCCTAAATGACCCTTCAACTTCCTAATGTTACTTTTTAGCAACTTTACAATTTTGCATATTTTGTGACAACTTTTTACATTTTGACACAAATTTAGCCTTAATGCCTCTAAATGACTCAAATATATGGAAAAAATGGTCCAAATTACCTTGATACACTATAAATCAACATGATCTTAATCAACCTTCATAATGGAAACATGATGTTGATGAGATACTCATGCATCATGGTTTCTGGTGCACCAAAAGATCGACCTATCAATGCTCGATACAGCCACCAAGTTTATGTAAGATCCACAGGAGGAGGTTAAGACATGTCACAAACCCAAGCCCATGTTGGAAAAGGAAGACCAAGGGAGACACCATCTTCAACAATCCCCTCCAGTGTAAGAGAGAGGTTTGAATTTGTGACCTTGGCTCTGATACCAATTGTTACATTGCTGGTTGTCATTGCACCAAAATATCGACATGTCAATGCCCGATACAACTGCCAGATTTATGTAAGATCCACAAGAGGTGATTAAGCCATGTCACAAACCCAAGCATCATGTTGGACAAGGAAGACCAAGGGAAACACCATCTTGCAACAACTAGACCATATGAAGAAAGGCATGTGAAGAAAAAATGAAAATAAAAAAATTGGGTCAACATGGAAGGGAAGCCTAAAAGCTACCAACACTTTGCATCGTCCCTAATAGTCAAAAATAAATACACAATAGAATAAGAATGATGTGAAAAATAGAGGAATTTTTATGACATAAAAACACTCCTGTATCCAAGCACCTACAAGGGTGACAAGGTTCATCCAATAACGCATAACACAAGCATGGGTGAACACAACACAACACACACAATCTAATCTATAGATAAAGAAGAGGTGCTTCCTAGTCCTCATAAACCAAGATTTCATCATTCTCCCAATCTAGATCATCATAAGGGGAGGGTGGGCGAGCCTGCAAGGGAAGAATATCAAGGGGGGACCCTTCAACCCTCCCACAACAAGAGCCACGGAAGAAGGCCCTTCGAGGTCTTCTCCGCTCAATTCCTATGGGGTTAATGTCAGCAATTTCATGAAAACTGTTGATAGGGTCAGGACCTCATCCACAGAATTAAACATGCACTTCATATGAGTTTCATGTGTTAACTCAATGAGCAAGGGAGGTGGCACCTGAGATCCACTACTAGGCTCACCAAATTACTTGGGATTAGTGACAAACTTTGGGAATGTCGGGGCTTCCTCCGTCACTCGGATGGCACAAACTAATGCAAAACCATCCTCTAAAGAAGGTGATCCCTTCTTCCAACCCCCATTACTAGCAAGGTTTTCCTCCATCTTCCACTTCATCTAAGTATGCGAAATCTCCACATATGAAGAAGAGGGTGTGGAGGAAGAGGAGAAAACTACAATGGACACCACCGAGGTATTCGGCATTTCCATGGGTTTTGAGAATGACGGGATGTTCAGAAGGGACATCAGAAGGGGAGGCTCAATTTAAGGAGCAATAAACACCTGTACCCTCTTCAGGTGAGGATTGTTCATGCTCACGACAAGAGCTAGAAGCAAGACTGAAGTTGAAGGAGCTAAAGCAGAGAGGATGGGAGAGAAGGATATAGCATAAGGTGTTGAAGTAGGAGTTGTCGACTCCTTTTCCATCTTCTACAAGACAACTTACTTAGTGGACAAATCCTTTCTCCGACACTTGCTCTCACACGCAAGGCAATTTCTACGACTTCGGGAGCTAGAGTCCAGAGGCTGAGAAGGGATGGAGGATCATGATTGACCATCAGAGTATCCATCATGGTCATTTCCAATGGAGGGAGGGACTCCTGGATGGGAACAGGAGGGAGAGGTTAAGAGGATGGTGGAACAATAGCGGGGGGAGAAGACTCCAACGCCTCAATGGTGGGCCTCTTCCCATTCACTTCCTAAGAGGAAGGAGTAGTAGGAGGCCATGAAGGTCAAGACATAGAGGATACCCCATGGGGAGCCTTCCCCTTACCATACCGAATAGGAAGAGGCACCATGTGTAAGATAAGAAGTTCAAACATTGGATGCTTGGGATTTCACCAAGCAGGCACCATCAAAATCTCCCGCAAATGCCTAGGATCAGAAGACAATGGAGCCACAACAGGGCGAGAGGAAGTGGCATGCGGGATAGTGGAAGAGGAGGAAGAAGAACCCTAAGCGCACTTCTCTTCCTCCCTTCTCTGAGCCAAGATGGCCTCATTGTTTGCCTTCAGGAAAGCCTTATGTGAGATGGCATATGGAGAAGGAGGGTATCTTACTTTAGGCATTATGCCCCCACTCTTGTATCTCACATAAGTTTAGTACAAGAACTCCATCCTAGGAGGAAGTGAACCAACAGACGTAGGCCAGAAGTGATCCAGAGAGTAGCCCCCATGTGCAATCAATGGTTATAGCCGGTGTCATGGACTACATGCACCGTACCCTCATGGGAAAACTTTAGAAACTTATGAACTACGGAGGGAACTACATTCATAGCAACCAACCAGGGGATACCTAGTTTCACTCTAAAGACCTTAGACCCAAGGATAATGTAAAAAATTGCATTTACGGATCTAGGTCCAACTAGGACTGAAAAGGTGATGCAACTAATGGGAGGGACGTAAATCCCATCATGTGTACAAATAGTGCTAAATTTTTCATATCCATCCTTGTGTAAGAAATTAATCAGCATAATCTCCTTAGTGATGACATTCACCTGACATGTAGGTTCAATGAGGACACCCATTACGGTGTTTTTGTTGATACACCCAAGGATGTATAAGGGAGATGGTTCTCTCTTATAATTCATCAACAAGTCCTACGAGGTGAAAGTTATGGCAAGGGATCCACTCGCAAGTTGCACAGATGGGATGGGTAGATGTAAGGAAGTCATTTCTTCATACACTAAACATGATTTTCATATATTCCCCCAAGGGTTTCACAGTTAAATGGTGACCCACTTAGGGTTTCATTCTATAACACTTAGGGAACCTTCTAGCTACACCACTAGGGGTCATAGGTTGGGTTGCAAGGTTAGGTGTCTCGCAACACTCACACCCACAACACTCATAGGATACGAGGAAAGGGTCTTTTAGCACTACTAAACAGAAGAAAAATGGTTCATGTCAGGTTTGCCAAAATGTAGAGGAGGGGGACCAACCACACCAAGGGTCCAAGTCACAGAGATTCGAGAGTAGAAGGCTACCCTAATCTACCTCAATTTGGACAAGCGCTTAACATCAAGGATAGAGAATGAAGAGCACTCTTAGTGCTTTTGTCACTCAACTAACTCAAGAGTTAAGTTATGACTAAGCAAGTAGGTTTTTGGAACCCAAAATGTACCTCAAACAACTATCTACCAAAGGATAGTAGCACAGAACAAGGACGACAACACAGCGTGTTGGCGTCTCATAGATGTGCTAGCATCCGTATGGAAAAAAAGTGCAAAAGGACATTACAAGGTACAATGAACGTACCAACAGCTTAGTTGAAGATGTTTTAAATAATGACCAAGACACTAAATGATAGAATAACTCAAATAATGAGAGAAATACTATGACAATGATAAGAAAAAGAAAGGAGAGAATGCAACTCATGAAGAGTCCAGTTTGCCAGCAAGTTCCACATAAACATGTACCTACACATAGCCAAGAGGGGAAAAATGTTGGTATTGTAAAGGGGTTTTCTATAGTCAAACCCCTACTTTGGTGTTTCCACCTCCACGGATAGCCAAATAGATAGATATGTGGAAATATGATAAAGAAAACAATGCTAGAATGGAAACGAAGCCAAGCACTACAAGAGACACTATGCTACTCAAATCCAACAACAAAGTAGTAATACGAAAGCGTTACCACCCTCAACCAAAGGCACTCAAAGGACAATGAGAGAGGAATGCAAGTTCACAGCTATGGTAGAGTCGACACAGCTACAAAAACACTGAAATCAATCTCGCAAGATAGCAAACTATAGCTTTTGTGGTAGATGTGAAGAATGTTGTGATGTTGGAATGGTTGATACTGCCACTAGCAATTTGAAATTGCAAGAATATGGAGCTTAGAATGCCAAGAACGTGAAGCAGGATTGAGAAAGTGTGTAGAAACATGAAGAAGATAGAATTAGTGTGTAGAAGATGGATTGAAAGTGAAAGATAACCATTTGAAGAAGGTTTGGGAGGGAAAGATTCGTTCAAAGGTCAGCAGGAAGGCACAGGGGCATTACGTTTCATCGCTAATGAAGGAATCTTGTTAGGATGGCAACGCACCGTGCAGACATTCGCGCGTTGTAGAGTCATCCACGTGCATGTCCCCAACAAAAATTCCCCCACCCACACTAAAAACAAGCACCAAGTGGATGGGGTGTGAAATCAAGACATGAAATTACTTGGTCGGATTTGATTTTTCTAAGGTGGAGGGTGAAAAAGGGGAATTTGCAAGAGGAGTGAAAATTCACTCCTATACAAGAGTATGAACACATCCCAAGACACTAAGCAGCAAGGCAAGAACCAGACCAAAAAATAAAAAATCTTCTCTCGCTCCTTCTCCTACCCAATTGTAGTGTGTTATTCTTATGCTTGGTGCTTTTAGTCTAATCAAGGTTTGTGGCCGTGTGAGTTTAAGAAAAATTCACATGTCACTTTAGTATCTCAAACTAGAGAGTAAGAAATGTGTAAATTAAAGAATCTCTACTCATTGATCATTCAATCTATCCCTTCCTATGTTTATTTCACATAACACTTTGCACATGTTGACCAACTCATGAGATGTCACACTATGATTAGCCTTCGAGATGAACATAGAAGTAATGGTAAAGTTTCCTTTCAATTATCCCAGACACATGATAGAAAGACAAAATAATACAACACATGGCACCTACATTGTTGTGGTTTGAATGAAATGTTTCTTGATTCATTAATTGTAATTGTTTGGTTGTGAACCTAGGTTTGTAGAATATTCTATAAAATAAGAATTCAAGGGATTTTTGTAAATGTATTTTTAGTCAACTACATTTTAATTCAAGGCCATGATAAATGCATTTTTAGCATACCAAAGTTTATTAAATAAATAAATTGTCATGATTTTGAGGATTGCATAGGATGCCAAATTATTCATATTTTTGTGAAAATAAAAAAGCATAGAAATATTGTGAGGTTTAATTTATTATTTTTAAACATTTTAAGTAAATTTATTACAAATTTAAGAACTCTCATTTATCTATAACAATAAACTTGAAAATGTACAATACATGCCAAGGTTATGGTTTAATGACAAGTAGTTGTCTTTCATATCATTGTATAATAGGTAATAAATTTGATGGGTATGATCTTTAATCTAGAAATATAAACAATAAGAAATGCTTAATGATATCAAGTTCCCACAATCCATATCATTTTTTGTTAAATTGGTTTCTAGATTAGATTGTGTGAGTTTTTTGCGTCAGCGTTTCAGATCACACTCTATGATCCATCATCAAGATAAAGGAGCTCAAGGAGAAAAAATTAGTTAGTTGTAGACCAAGAACCTAAATGCTTTCAATTTCAAAAATACTTTCACATCAATAGTTAATTGATAAGAAATCATTTTATTTTTTACATAATTTTTAATGCAATCATCATACCTATTTTTGATCCAACCATAATAAATGCTTAGAATAAGTATTTCACATTAAATATGAAAATACTAAGCAAGCAACCTGTTATGCCTTGCATAACCACCCCATTTTATTCTAGAACAAAGTGGGTCCCCCTTTTTATTTTGTTTTCTTCGCCTTTGGTTGTCTGGTTTGGTCTTAGGAGTTCTTTCGTTTTCCTCCTGAGTTTGTCTTTTGTTCTGTCAAATTTTGGTTCTACCTCAGCTAGAGTTGGGTTTGTCTTTTTGAAAATTGAATTGAATGATGAAAAATGATATATTTTATATGCTTTGAGGACTAATGGAGGCATTTGTGTTGCAGGATTAAATCATACACCTAATGATATTTCTCAAGGAACTCAGCCGGAAAGCATCCCTCAATCACATTTGATATAAAATTCCTCTAAGGAGAAATTCGGTGAGACCCTCCAGATGTCTTTCTGACTAGCAATGGTTATATTCATTTGGAATATACTGGTCAGCCAGACATTTTAATCGCCATGGGTCTTTATATATCTCGTCAACCAAAAGAAGTCTCGCCGACCATTGTGCATAAGGCTAATGTTACCGAAAGAACTTGGGTTCAGGGAGAAGTCTTCCCGACTGATAGAAGTCTCGCCAAAACAAGGTAGCTTCGATGAAAGGTCTGGCCGACTACTGAGGTCTCGCCGAAAGGAGTTGGCATCAGGGAGAGGTCCTACTGACCGATGAAGGGTCTCAGCGAAAGGTTTGAGTTCGCCGTAATGTCTCGCCGACAGGGTAGAGTCTCCCCAAAATGAAATGAGCTCTCACCAAAACAAGGTGGCTTCGATGAAAGGTCTTTTCGACCCGATAGGGTCTCACCGAAAGGTTATGCCTTCAGCATAAGGTCTAGCTGAAGGGGTGAGGTCTTAGAAAAAAGAGGTGTCATCAGGGAGATGTCTCGTCAATGGTTGTTAATCATGTCGAGGGATTCTCCCTTCAGCATAGTGTTTTGAGCTTGGCGAAAGGTCTCGCCGACCAAGCAGGGTCTCGCCAAAACAGAATGAGCTTAGGGAGAATGGAAGAGCTCGACATTATATCTCACCGACTGGTGGTATTCTCGCCAACATGTTTTGTGCCTTCAGTGTAATGTGTTGAGCTCGATATGATGTCTAGCCAATAGCGATTATCTCGACGATAATTTTGGGATATCGATACAACCCTGGCCACTTGCTATGAAGTCTTGTTGACAGTGGTAAGCTATGTCGATCGCTGCTGTGGAGTATAATCACATCGGGGAGACACGGCTAGTGTCTCACCGACATGCGATTCAGGACACCGACATGCGATTCTACCTGAATAGCTTTTGACTGTCTGGGAATCTTGTGTGGCATATGTTCCACTAATCAAAAGAAGCTAAAGGGGCAGGCCAGTGACATTTTGACTGATTGACTATTCTTGTGAGGAGGATCAGCAGAGAATAAACAGCATGGACTTACTCTGAGATCAAAAACGATGGAGCAGCTCGGTGAACAATGGTTTGGAGATCCAACAGAAAATTTGATGTTGCTTCTAGAAGAGGTCAACTTGTAGAAAGATCTAGAGTAGGAAGAAGGCCGAAAGGAGGAAGAGTTTGTCAGTCTTAGGGACAGCTATGAGGTCTACTGGCAAAGGTAGATTGATATTAATGGTAATGCTCTAGGACATTCAAAGCAGCTTTGATGGAAGTTCGAGGGTGGACACAGAGGCCAGAAGTTATTACGATGGTTGTAAAAGATCTAAGGGCTACTCCTGAGGGTGATCCTTCACTGACATGGACACCCAGGATGCACATTGAATGCAACATTAACTTCATTCCAAAAATATCTAAGGGCCGACCCTTCTGAAGCCGACCGATATTTTTTTAAAACCCTAAAATAGGGGTCGACATTCTTTTGGCACGTGGTATATATGGCACTTTTGCCTCTTTGAGAGAGGGAGATTTTTTGGAGAAACTAGTAGCAGTAGAAAAACTTAAGAGGAGCAGTAGAATATGAGTTAGATTCGACGGAAGGCAGTGGTGTATCTTTCAAGTTTTCTTAGTATAGATGGAAACAATCTGAAGACATAGGTTTTTTGTACACTGGTGATTGTGCCAGATTTGTAAATGTTGCTTATCTGTTTCACTAATAGTAGAAGCAACCATATTTAAATCTACTTCTTATTGTGTTCTAGAATGGTATTTATCTTGGGTTAATCATTCGATTTGAGAAGCTTTCAAGGAATGAAGTTTTATTTTATGTTTTGTTTAAGAAGTGATTTTCAATCTGCTGTTGAAATTAGCACTGTGGATGAATGAATCTGTGTGTTAATCACAAGTTAATTTTGTTCTCCAATGTTAGTTAGCAATTCCTTGAAAGGTAATAAGTCTGGTTAAGTTGGATGAATTATCATTCTCTTCGGTTCCAAAGCTTTGATCTATCTTTTTTTGTTTCTTTAAAAACCTCGGTTAAAGTAGGTTTAAATTTATGTTTGATCTTAGAACAATCTAGAAGCTCAACACTAGCAGGCCACTTGAACATTATAGTTCACATCAACCATTGAGTGAAATCAGCATAGTCGAGAACTGATTACAAAGACCTTGGGAGTTAGATATCCATGTGTTATTCTTTCTCTTTCAGGAGAGCAGAATAGTAATATTCTATTTACTATTGTTGTTCTCATCCGAAACATCAATAGAAATTGGCACTAGAAGGAGGGCCTAGAGGAGCAAGTTGGATAACACTAGGTTTTTCCCACTAGAAAGGTCCCAGAGAGTTCTTCAATCAGCTAAAAATCCACCACCTTTGATAGAACTCAAGACCCCAATAAGACACAAGAGTCACAAGATTGGGGCAACCATCATATCACCCTTGTCAACTCCACTCACTCCACCAGGTTTTTCACGAATACCCCAGTGGATACCTATCAATCCACCACCGAATCCATCTCAAGTGCCATCACAGCTGGTTCAACACATCCAATAGCTGGCTCAACCACCACCACCACTACCAATGGTGTTTTTTCAGAATAATCCCTCTCCATTGGGGACTATTCCTGGAGGCTTTCACGATATGCCTAAGAATCTTGAGAAATTTTGTCCCAAATACATTCATGGTGAATCAAGGAGTGCTAAAGAGCACATACAAGCTTTTAAGGATGCTTGTACTAGGGCTCAAATAGCTCACCATGATGTAGTTTGTAGGTTGTTCCATTATTCCTTAGGGGATATGGTGTACAACTGGTACTTAAATCTTCCTCAGTGCTCTATCCTGAGCTGGACATACCTGGAGAATGCTTTCATCAATCAGTTCAGAATTTATGTGGATCCAACCATTTTGTTCCACCAATTTACTACCATTAGGAAGGAGTCAGGTGAACCTTTGCCCTTGTTTAATACCAGGTTTCAACGAATGTATAGGAGACTGCAGTACCCCTATCTAGTCACTAAGAATGTGTTATTCAAGCATACTTTAGAGTTATAGACCCTCTTATTGGCTTATTCCTACAAAGGACATATCAACAGGCAGATATTGATTCCCTGTCTAAAGTCTATCATCTAGCCATTAAGCTGCAACAAAAAATTAGTTCTCAACAAGGAAGTTTGGGAGGAGGTTTTCCTTCAATGGGGTATCAGATGCCTAGCCCAACCCCTTTATTCAACACTGTTCCAGGGATGTCTCCTTCCCATTATGGACCTATGTCCAAGTTGCAGACTCATTCTCCTGTTCTGTTCTTTTCCAATGGAGCTCCTGACTTCTTTCAACAATCACAGGCTCATCATAGTCCACATGGTCATCATAACCCAACTGGAACACCAAATCATGTCATTCAGCCATCGGTTGCTAAGAATGTTGAAATTGAAAAGACAGTCCAACTCACAAATGAGGTGGAGACCTTAAAGAAAACTCTGTCTCAAGTCACGAATGACATGGCTCAGCTTAGATTGAACCCCTCTCAAAAATAAGGTAATTATCTTAATCAGAGCAATAATAATCAGGGTAATTATCAGAATAACTATAATCATAGCCAAAGGGGTTATCAAGGCCAAAACTCCCCTAACCAATGTTATCAAAATAAAAATAGAGGATATAACCAAATTCCAAGTAACAACCGACAATGGAATACAGGGCCAAATAACGGTGGAGTTTTTCACAATTATCAAGCTAAAGAGGAAAGGTCACATACTGCAAATGTGGTTGACCTTAATTTTATGACTAACTAGTGTAGGTTGCATGATACTGCAACCCATTTTGAGGTAAAATACACTAAAATGGAGAAAGTTGTCAAGATGGCATAGGCAGATGCCCAAACGTTCCAAGGGAATTCAAATAAAGAAGGTTGCTTAGTAGATACAGCAATGACTTATGACCTCTTTGAGGAAGAACCTTCATTCCCAATGCAAAGTGAGAATGAACCAGAGGAAGATTCATATGATGCCCAAGCCTTTCAGACAAAAGGAGGACACTTCTTAAGAAATCAGAATAAAGGTTCGTTCACTACATCAGCACTGCCTAATCACATGGTGCCTCTGAATCAAAGTGTTGATAACAACCCTCCTCCACCAAAAGGTCCACCTGACTTCCATAACAAAGGTACTTCACCTGGTGTTGTCAGATGTAATGCAAGCTATAATACATAATTTGATATTGTTTCTGAGATGCAGAGATAGAAAACCTCTTTATCATATTTTGACATCCTAAAGTTGTGCCCTGCTCAACGAGAGATAGTGCTGAAAGCTTTGGAGCAACCTGATAAATCAAATGGGAAAAACAAGGTGGCACCTACTACAGACATGAACGCAACTTTGTACAAAAGCAAGGTAGGTACCCCACCATTTCTTTTGAGTTTGAGAATTGGTGGGAAGAATCTACATAATTGTCTGTTAGATCCAGGGGCTTCCGGCAATGTTATGCCATTTTCTATATGCAAGAAATTGGGATTAAACCCTATCCAAAAAAACAAGAAGGCCATCCATCTTGATAAAATAGAGGTTAATGTAGTTGGAGAATTGAGAAATATACACATGCAAGTAGGGTCTGACCCCAGGATTTTAACCAATATAGATATTCAAGTAGCAGACATTCCTGAGACTTATGGTATGTTGTTGAGCAGAGATTTGATGAAAAGTATAGGGGGATATCTCTCCCTTGACTTTTCACATATGTGGCTACCATGGAGGGGAGTGCCTACGCAGATTAGGATTGAAATCAAACCTCGTCTCAAGCATGTCATCACTGAATATGATTGTCCCAATGAGGTAGCTTTTTTTGAAACTGGGATAGGGGTTTACAAAAGAGAGGAAATTCTAACCTTTTCGGTTCTTGATTCTAAAGACATGTTAATACAAAAGTTCCCTGATTCTATGAATAATGAAAATCAATAGGCATTGATCAAGAAGCTACAACAGGATCAGCTGGTCTTGGGGGAAGATATCGATTTGTAGAGTCTTCTACTCCCTAATTGGTGTAGGGTGCATTACCAAAATCATTCTGAATTGACCTGCCGACCCTGCATCAGCATTTTAAATCATGTCTCCCAATCTCAAGAAATTAGCCTAAGTCACATCGAGACCATTGCAGATCACTTCTCATTTGAAGCCAAAGAAGAAATAATATTAACCAAGGATAATATACCTTCAAAGGAAGTCCCTCCTCAAATTGAACTTACCTCGGTCATGATACCAGACCAACACAGTTACGAAGAACAACCCCAAGGTCTATTTGATATCCCTGCACTCACAAGTATACCAAAACCCAAGGGATTAATCAAAGATACAAGTGACTATCAGAAGGATAGCCTCGTATTACATAATATTCTTGAGCACGAACTAGAAATTGCACCTGAGGAACCTACTGAACACCTCTTACCAATATTTGATGCAAAATATCAAGTAGCCCCACCTATGACTCATTCTATCTAAACGCCCACAATAACCTCAAAAAGATCAACTCCAGCTCATGATCAGCTGTGGACCCTCACGTTTGATGGATCCAAATCCAAAACAGGTTGTGGTGTTGGGATTGAATTAACCAGCCCAAAAGGAAAAACTTTATTTGCTTCTTATAGGTTGCAGTTTAGATGCACTAACAACGTGTAGGAATATGAAGCTTTAGCTTGGGGGCTGATGTTCGCACATAAGAAGAAATTTACTGCCTTGATGGTTAAAGGGGATTCAAAATTAGTTATCAAGCAAGTGCGCAACCAATATGCATGTCATAATAGAAGGCTGATAGCTTATAGAAATCAGATATGGAACCTGATTGAAGACTTTGATGCTTTTGGGATTAGCTTAATCCCTAGAGAGGAAAATCAAATAGCTGATTCATTAGTTGTTGTTGCAAGTACCCTGGAACCCATTCAAGGCTCCAAGCTTAAGAGATTCTCAGTGGAATTGATATCCACCCTGGCTATTCCTAATAATGTCAGGAACTTTCAAGTCTTTGATGATGATCGACATATCCTTGCTTTTCTAGCAAGTTCGGATTTTTTTGAAGGACAAATCATCGATGAGTCCAATAGGGATCAAGGAGATTGGAACCCTGAAGATTGTGATACAAAGGGGGTCCTCAATTTAAAAAGTAATAGCATTCCCAAGGGAATGGTGGCCTTATAAATAATTTTTGATTCAAACCCAAGGGCTCAGGAGAAGATATCAGCTGAAGATAAAGGAGGTGAATATTAAAATGTTAACCTAGTTGATTCTGGCCCAGGAAAGAAATGTTTACATAGGGAAAGCTTGCCCTGAAGCAATCAGAAAAGATATACTGAGGGCACTGAAGAAAGATATTGCTGCAATATCTTGGGGATATGAGTATTTAAAAACATTTGATACTCCTGTAATGACTCATACTATTCCTTTGAAGCCTGAAGCTAAGCCATTTTGGCAGAAGCAGCGACCTGTCAATGCCCTAATTGAACCACTGATCTTCAAGGAAGTTCAGAAATTGTTTTATGCAAGAATAATCTTCCCTGTATGACATTCAGCATGGGTGGCTAACTTGGTTCCAGTCTGTAAGAAAAATGGGGAGATTAGACTATAGGTAGATTTTCGAAATTGGAACAGAGCTTCAGAAAAAGACAAATACCCACTCCCTTCACTGGACGAAATCTTGCAGACTGTCAACAAGTCTCAGATGATATCATTCCTGGATGGTTATTTTGGATACAATCAGGTGATAGTTAACTGTGAAGACAGAATGAAGACAACCTTCACTACTAAATGGGGAACATTTGCTTACAGAAGGATTCCATTTGGTTTGATAAACGCTGGAGCAACCTTTCAACGTGCCATGGACGTAGCATTTAAAGATCTGATTGGTAAATGTATCATCGTTTACATAGATGACCTGACAGTATTCTCTAAAGATAGACTAAACCGTGTTGCAGACTTGGCTAAAGTTCTTGAAAGATGTATTCAGTATGGTGTCTCCCTGAATCCTAAAAAGTGTGTTCGGGGTTTCTGAAGAGAAGCTTTTGGAACACATAATCTCAGAAAGGGGAATATTGATCGATCCAGACCGAGTTGAATCCATTTGGAAGATAGCTATGCTAGGAAGTAAGAAGGAGATGAGATTTTTTTGGAAAGATCAACTTTGTGAGAAATTTTATCACGGGTTTTGCAAAAATTGTAAAATGATTGAATGAAATGATGAAGAAAGATGTAATAGAATGGATTAACGAGGAAAAGGCCATGTTTTCTCAAGTCAAACAATCCATTTCGAAAGTGCCAGTCCTCACCAGCCCTGACTACTTGAAGCCATTCTATATTTATTCTTTTTCTTTTGAACATTCATGTGCAGCTGTCCTAACTCAACAAAGAGAAGAGGGAGAGGAGAGGCCAATTGCTTTCATGATTTCTCCATTTAAGAATGTTGAATTTAAGTACCCACCTCTTAAAAAACAAGCTTTTGCGATGGTCAGAGCTGTCAAGAAGTTCATACATTACGTCCTTTGAAGTCAAATTATTGTTGTAGTTCATGATGCTGCTGTAAAGTCTCTACTTATGCAGAGCGAGTTGGGAGAACGAAGGGGGAAATGGATGGCCATTTTGCAAGAGTTCGATCTAGAGATTTTCCCTATGAAACTTTTCTGAGGTCTAGGCCTGTCTAAATCCATAGCCGATGTTGGCGAGCACGTTATATGTCAGCAATACACAACGCAGTCTTTTTCCAATGACCCTTGGTATGCCGATATCATTTATTTCATGCTTAATAATCGATGCCCAGAGGGAATGAATACGACTCAGAGGAGAGAGCTAAGAATGAAAAGCTCTCATTATATGCTCAAAGGAGGATTGTTGTACAGGAATAATTTTGAGGGGGTGTACCTACGATGCCTTGATCGGCAAGAGGCTAAGCATGTAATTACTGAATTCCATGGGAAACATGGCACAGGTCATGGGTCTGCAGATTCGTTAGCACATTAGATCCTTAGATCTGGTTATTACTAGCCGTGTATGTTCAAAGATTCCCATCAACATGTAATAACATGTCACATATGCCAAATTTGTACATCAAAAGAATGCCATTCAGCCATGCCATTATAGCCTGTTTATGAGGTAAGACCATTTTTCCAATGGGCGCTAGACTTTATTGGGGTAATTAACCCAAATTCTTTTGTAGGACACAAATTTATTTTGACTTCCATTGGTTACTGCACAAGATGGAAAGAAGCTATACCTTGCAAGAATAGTACGACAGAGGTAGTAATCAAGTTCCTCACCAAATGCATCACAACTAGGTTTGGAGTACCCTTCGCATTGGTATGTGACAATGGCTCTTCCTTTTCTTCTGCTGAGTTCATTTCATGGGCTTATGATCACAAAACTATTTTGAAGTATTCTTCAAACTATTACCCACAAGGCAATGGAGTTGTAGAATCAACTAATAAGAATCTCTTAGGGGTAATTAAAAAATTGTTAGAGAATAACCCTAGGGACTGGCACACCCAGCTAAGATTTGCGTTATGGGTAGATAGAACTAGGATCAAGGATAATTTAAAGACTTCACCATTTAAACTAGTGTATGGACAAGAGCCTATGTTCCCTATTCATTTGCAAATACCTATCCTTGAGTTTATGCAGAAATTCTACTCTAGTGATGATAGGATAGAAGTAAGATTAGTTGCCTTGTTGAAATTAGAAGAGCAAAGGGATGCCACCTTGCAGCAATTATTTAGACACCAGGCTATTGTCAAATGTTGGTTTGACAAAAGAGCCAAAATCAAGGCTTTCATAATATCAGACCTTGTACTGTTATGGGATAAAACTAATGAAAAGAAGGGAACCACTAGAAATTTGATAAGCTCTGGTTAGGTCCCTATCAAATTGTTGAGATCCTAGGAGAGAATGCTTTCACACTAAGTAGTTTAACGGGAGAACCTATTCCATTGCCCGTCAATGGACAATTTCCTAAGCATTATTTTGAACTGTGAAGTTTGGTATTTTTGCTGGGGAGTGCATTTATGAAAGTAGTTTTTATTTGCATTTCGGCTTGTAAATAGTTTATGCTTATAAATAGTCTTTGTATGTAAATAATTGGATTTTCTGTTTGTAAATATTCTGTTGTTTTTTTGTAAATAGTTTTGTTGTTTGTTTGTTTGTTCTTTCTTTTTGTCCTTTCGTTTCCTTTGTTGTTTGGTGTCTGTCTTGTTTTTTTCTTTGGGGTTTCTCTGTTCTTTCCATCTTTAAATAGTGGGTTGTTATATGAAGTGTACTTTGGTTATTAGGAGAGAAGTGGTTTAGATATTTTTTAGGTTTTCTAATTGGGTGATTTTGTCCTAAATTCATTTTTTATGCCCATTTTCAATAAGAGTTGTGGAAAGTATTGAAAACAAGGTGCAAAGTAAACAATCTTCATTAACTACCTCTGAATCTGTCACAAATCATCAAGATCATCTCCTTTTGTAATGGTATATTTATCCTAGGGCGATAGTGTTGTAAGATTTGAGTGAAAATTTTGATTCCCAGATGCTTTTATGAGGTCCATGGTATTTTTCAACCCCGAACAGATGTTAAACATATGACATATTGAGAAAAATTGAATGAAATATCTGAAACTCCAAGCGAAAGAAAAAGAAAAAAAAAAAGAGAGAGAACTATCTAAAGAGAAAAGAAGACTCAATATGAATGGGTGATTTCAGTATCTCTACCAGGGCTATGGACGCTTGACTGGCAGTAGAGCAATGCTATGAGAAAACTAGAGGTATCTCCATCGGGGCTATGGATGCCTGACTGGCAGCGGAGCAATGCCCAGGATATCATTGCACAACAGCTAAATCCTTTTCAAGAAACTAAAGGATTTAGCTACCCAGAACTCCTAAATCCTTTAGTTTCTTGAAAATGGTTAAACCATTTTCCCAGCTGAGTCTCCATTTGTTATGCCTTGCATAACCACCCCATTTTATTCTGGAACAAAGTGGGTCCCCAATTTTCTTTTGTTTTCTTTGCCTTTGGTTGTCTGGTTTGGTCTTAGGATTTATTTTGTTTTCCTCCTAAGTTTGTCTTTTGTTCTGTCAAATTTTGGTTCTACCTCAGCCAAAGTTGGGTTTCTCTTTTTGAAAATTGAATTAAATGATGAAAAATGATATATTTTATATGCTTTGAGGACTAATGGAGGCATTTGTGTTGCAAGATTAATCATACACCTAATGATATTTCTCAAGGAACTCAGCTGGAAAGCATCCCTCAGTCACATTTGATATAAAATTCCTCTAAGGAGAAAGTCGGTGAGACCCTTCAGATGTCTTTCCGACTAGCAGTGGTTCTATTCATTTGGAATATATTGGTCGGCCAAACATTTTAATCGCCATGGGTCTCTATATATCTCGCCGACCGTTGTGCATAAGGCTAGCATCGCCGAAAGAACTTGGGTTCGGGGAGAAGTCTTCCCAACTGATAGAAGTCTCAGCAAAAGGGGTAGCTTCGATGAAAGGTTTGGCCAACTACTGAGGTCTTGCCGAAAGGAGTTGGCATCAGGGAGAGGTCCTGTCAACCGATGAAGGGTCTCGGTGAAAGGTTTGAGTTCACCATAATGTCTCGCCGATAGGGTAGAGTCTCCCCAAAATGAAATGAGCTCTCGCTGAAACAAGGTGGCTTCGATGAAAGGTCTTGCCGACTCGATAGGGTCTCACCGAAAGGTTATGCCTTCGACATAAGGTCTGGCCGAAGGGGTGAGGTCTCGGCAAAAAGAGGTCATCAGGAGATGTCTCACCGATGGTTGTTAGTCAAGCCGAGGGATTCTCCCTTCGGTGTAGTGTTTTGAGCTCAGTGAAAGGTCTCGCCAACCAAGCAGGGTCTCGCCGAAATAGAATGAGCTTGGGGAGAATGGAAGAGCTCGACATGATATCTCACTGACTGGTGGTATTCTTGCCGACATGTTCTGTGCCTTTAGTGTAACGTGTTGAGCTCGATATGATGTCTGACCAATAGCGATTGTCTCAACAATAATTTTGGGATATCGATACAACCCTGGCCGCTCGCTATGAAGTCTTACCTGCAGTGGTAAGCTATGTCGATCACTGTTGTGGAGTATAATCGCATTGGGGAGACACGGCTAGTGTCTCACCAACATGCGATTCTACCTGAATAGCTTTTGACCGTCTGGGAATCTTGCGTGGCATATGTTCCACCAATCAAAAGAAGCTTAAGGGGCGGGCCAGTGACAGTTTCATTGATTGACTATTCTTGCGAGGAGGATCAACAAAGCATAAACAACATGGACTTACTCTGAGATCAAAAATGATGGAGTGGCTCGGTGAACAATGGTGTGGAGATCCAATGAAAAATCTGATGTTGCTTCTAGAAGAGTTCAACTTGCAGAAAGATCTAGAGTAGGAAGAAGGCCGAAAGGAGGAAGAGGTCGTCAGTCTCAGGGACAGCTGTGAGGTCTACTGGCAAAGGTAGATCGATATTAATGGTAATGCTCTAGGAAATTCAAAGCAACTCTGATGGAAGTTCGAGGATGGAGACACCAGGGATGCACATTGAATGCAGCATTAACTTCATTCCAAAAAGATCTAAGGGTCGACCCTTCTGAAGCCGACCGGCATTTTTTTAAAAACCTAAAACAGGGGCCGACATTCTTTTGGCACGTGGTATATATGGCACTTTTGCCTCTTTGAGAGAGGGAGATTTTTCGGAGAAACTGGTAGCAGTAGAAAAACTTAAGAGGAGCAGTAGAATAGGAGTTAGATTTGATGGAAGGCAGTGATGTATCTTTCAAGTTTTCTTAGTATAGATGGAAACAATCCAAAGACATAGGTTTTTTGTACACTAGTGATTGTGCCAAATTTGTAAATGTTGCTTATCTGTTTCACTAACAGTAGAACAACCAAATTTAAATCTACTTCATGTTGTGTTCCAGTATGGTATTTATCTTGGGTTAATCATTCGATTTGAGAAGCTTTCAAGGAATGAAGTTTTATTTTATGTTTTGTTTAAGTAGTGATTTGCAATATGTTGTTGAAATTAGCACTGTGGATGAATGAAACTATGTGTTAATCACAAGTTAATTTTGTTCTCCAATTTTAGTTAGCAATTCCTTGAAAGGTAATAAGTCTGGTTAAGTTGGATGAATTATCATTCTCTTCGGTTCCAAAGCTTTGATCTATCTTTTTCTGTTTCTTTAAAAACCCTAGTTAAAGTAGATTTAAATTTATGTTTGATCTTAGAACAATCCAGAAGCTCAACACCAACAGGCCCCTTGAACATTATAGTTCACATCAACCATTGAGTGAAATCAGCACAGTCGAGAACCAATTACAAAGACCTTGGGAGTTAGATATCCATGTGTTATTCTTTCTCTTTCAGGAGAGAAAATTAGTAATATTCTATTTACTGTTGTTGTGCTCATCTGAAACATCAACACAACCTCATAAAAGTAAAAAGTTAAGGAAAAAACTTTAGGAATCAATGAAGTTGTTTATAAAATATTTCAAATTAAAATAATAGTAAATTGATTATTGATTGAGCTATAGTTCTCATTATATAAAGGATTAAAAAGGGGTCTTAATGAAGGAAAGAATTAGACCATACAATCCCTAAAGTTAACAAAACAAATATTGAAATTAAACATCAAAGGAGGAAAACACACATAGAAATGAAACAAAATATTATTTATTTTATTCAATTTTCAAAGCCAAACATCACTTTATCTCAACCATTTCATCTCCCTCACAAGTGATATTTTCATCTTTTTCCTCTTCACAAATGTACACCAGTGGAAAACAAGTACAAAAAATGTTGCTAGCCAAGTGATGCACCATCACACTAGATGCTCCATCGTTGATCCAAAATTATGGTTTTGAATCTATTTTGAACATTTAGCCCATTAGGGTTGTGTCTTGAGTTCACTATGTTTCCAAAGATGATAGTTGTCATAAAAATGCTTGTTTTCAATTAAATATGACCATTGCTACCAAATATGGTGTCTTGTCATTGGAGTCATGGGAGCTAGATGCTAAAGTTAAAACATTGTGCTAAAGTGAGTGTATTGTTGTCAAAGTGCATGGTTTAGTTGATAGTAGTTGTTGACTTGGAAGAAAGTGGTTTAGATGGTTTATATCCACATGGATATTGATAACAAGGCCAAACATCATATGCTATGTAACATTGTTGAATTGCAACCATGAACGATGATTGTTGTTGTAGTGTTGTAAGATGTACTCATGCATAGAAAGTATAGGACAATGGTGATGTTCTATTAAGGTTTATAATTTTTGGTAGGTAAACAATTAGGATTCCAAGGGGGGTGACTAGATGGAGCAAATTTAAAAGTTTTTCTTTCAATAATCCAAGGTATTTTGATCTTCTCACCTTGGAAAGGGAAGCGGTGCATGAAATGGGATTGAATAATATACATGGAGGGTCAACAACAAGTAAAAATCACTCATTATTTTTTGATGGATGAATCACAAGATTGAATAGTTTTGTAAAATTGCAAGGAGTTTTTTGGAGTTAAGTTAGTGATATAAATTGTAGGGTCCATAGGTATTTATGCCTCCATTATGTGATGTTCTTTTGTATTGGATGTGTATATGTAATTTTATATTTATTATGAACTATATGATCTTTGTACCTATATTTATGTATGGATATTTCACATACTTATACCTAAGATATATGTATTATTTTATGATTAAACATATATGGTGCACTCAGCTTCACTATTTCCATTTGAAAATGATATTCAAGTTTAATTAATTATATAATTTTTCATTGTTACTTCAATAAATGATTATATATTTTGTGTATTATCATTGATGATGTCCTAATTAAAATATTATTACCACAATTATTTCAATGAGGTACATTTTTTTATTAATAAGCATTTATCACTTTTATTAATTAAAAATATAATAATAAACTATTCAAAAAACAAAGGTGGGTAGTAGAAAGGTACACCCTTGAAATCTAGTTGAGACCAAATCCAAATAAAAGATGAAAATATTCAAAGTAGGGTTAAAGCCTAAACATCAAAATAAAATCAATTTGTTAAGTGGTGAGAGCAATATTGGTTGGAGGGAGATCACAATCATCAAGTTACTCCATACATTAGTAGGGTCAGAAATGTCATCAATAGGCTCCTAGCCAATAAGAGCTCACACTCCTCTTGGTCTTTATCAATACACTATTGAGCACAAAATGGGGAAATAGATAGCTCCAAGTGAGGGACCTTTCCAAAATATAGATATCTAGGAGCACCACACACATGACAAGAGGTGGAAGGTGGTCAAGAGGGTTGTGACCACCTACAGGAATCATAATCTTTGGATTCTTGTAGCTAAGAACATTGAGATTGGGATCCTTGATATATTTTAGCATATTGACCACAACCATAGCTACACCCACAAAGTGAGGAGACAAGAGATACAACTTTGGAAACAACGTAGGGAGCATTACCCTAGTGAGAAAGGAGCTCCAAAAAGTGTACAAATTCCAACACAACCTAGTGATCTTTCAATTGAATTTTTATAAGCACATTAAATCAAATTATAGATTTAGTGTACAAAGAAAAGTGAACATCAATCGAGAAACTTGAAAAGGTAGCTGAATTTCTATCTTTCTAAATGCTAAAGAGAATTCCCACCCCAAAAGTATACCAAATTTGGAAAAACTTAAATGGTAGTTAGGGATAATTTCCCAACAAAACCATATGCCATGAGAAGGAATCAAGCCCAAAAATATTGAAGAAGTCATATATCCAAGTCTAAGCTTCTTGAACTCCAATGCATAACCAAAAAAATGCTTCAAATTCTCTAACTGTCCACAAAAAGGACAATAGGGGTTGAAAACTCCCAAATGAGACAAACAAGAGTCTAGAAGAATACCTTGGTAAAGAATGCACCATGTAAAATAATCCAACTTCGCTCAATAATGACTTCCCAAATAGTCTAGAACCAAGTGCCAATAGAATATTGGAGTTGTCAATGGTGCTTTAATTGGACCACCATCAAGAGATGAGGTGTAAGCCACAAGAATCCCTTGTAGGGCATGTAATTATGAAATTGAGTTTCAAGATATCATTTCCCATTTTTCACTAAGGATTGAAATAGGTAAGCCCATTATGTAAACCATATGGGGAGGGGTGGCATCAATAATATTGTGGAAGCTCTCTTAATATCTGATTAGATAATCAAAATTTCAACTTGGCCTCAAGCTAGGATAGAATTTTTTTTGGTTGCTTTGTCAAGGGGATTTAGAAGAGTTTTGATTCCTTTGTTAACTAATTTCAAAACATGTGTTTGTGATTGTAGAGGAGGAAGTTTTCTACCCTCAATATGATGAGATCTCAAGGAACAAATTTTTCATCCACTACCTTAGTTGACATGGTTCAAGCGAATTTGAAATGGAGGAATGTGAATGTTAACAAAGTACATAAATTATCCAGACCTTTCAGACATCATAAATTGAAACTGAAGGGTATAGAGGTCTTTTGGACAACTCAGAAAGCTCTCTATCCAGGATGTGATAATGTGTCACACTAATGTCCTATATGGACATAATTAGATTCATCAGAGGACATAAAGTACTGTGCCAAAATTTATAGATGTGAAAATGGTGTAAAATATGAACGTACAAAATTAAACCTAGACAAAAACAAAGATGTTTAATGGATATGAGACAAAAATGACAAGAAGAGGTTTGATATATCACCAGAATCATTTGATGAATTTCAAGCTTGCTTCAAAAATTTCTTCCACCTACACCTACACACACAAGACCAAAGAGAAATGTTTAGGTGGTTGTAAAGGAGTTTGCCTTAGTCCAACCCTCGTATTGGTGCTTCCACCTCCATGGACAAACTTAAACAAGATAATGAAAATAGATGTGAAATGATAAAGAAAACCATATGCTAATCAAAGATAAATATAATGTGGTCAATAAAGATTCTTTAAGAGTTATCCTATTCAAGCACAAAAGTGAGGCTTGTTGGTGCAAAAAAGAAGCAACAAGAACCTCCAAGATGACAATGGCTTCCTTGCAAGATGAGATCATGTTGTAACAATGGAGTTTACTCTGAAAGTAGTAAAAGAGCTCTTTGCAAGATGTGTGTGTAGAGAAAATGGAGAAATTTGTGTATACTCAAGAAAATTTTATAGAATGGTGAGGAATATGTGAGAAGAATAGAGTTGTGTGTGTGTTTCAAGAGAGCCGAAATGAAGGTGTTAAAGAATGAATCCATTATTTTCAAGAAAGAGGAAATTTTTGGTTCAAATGGCCTACTCAAATGACTCCCAATGAGGTTGTAGATTAGCAAAGGTGTTAGACTACCAAAACGTGACTGGTGTAATGTCTCAACAACCAATTAAATCATGATTTTTTGCAAGACGCTAACATGACTCATGGACATCCTCATGGCGCACATAGGTCCATGTGAAAATTGGACTCAACAATCAAGAAGTTGGGCGTGCCATATGATGAGAGATGGTTTTATGTTGAGAGAAAGCATAATTACTTCAATTTATCTAAAGAGGAAGGCATATGTAATGTGAAATTGCACAACATGCAATTTACAACATTACATTTTTCCCCCACTTTAGTGAGCATATGGTTTATGAGGAAATGCAAACTCAAGTAAAAAGGGAAAGAGTATTTTACCCAAGATGCAAAGGGGAAGAAGAGTCTTATATCCATGTGGAGTTTCCCCCAAGGAAGAGACCTAAGTCAATCCTGCATGGAATGATTAAGTTGTATCACCACAAACATGTTAGCCGCAAAGAAACATGTTAGGTGAAAAGTGGAAAAAGATTATATAGACACAAGATGACACCAATATGTATGGGTAGTAAGTTGTGTTATGCTAGGGGCCATATGATAATTCAATCAACCTATGACTACTACAAATTGCATTGTAGAACAGCCACATAAAAGAGACATAGACATCCATAAAGACAAAGTCTAGTGGGTTTCCCCCATGCCATACAATAGATAAAATAGCTAGATGTAGATATATTTTGAAAATAATCATAAGATAAGATATTTTTAGTATGAATGTGAGAGTCCCTTCCTTCCCTGTGTTACATAAAGGAACACAAATTGTTTGGGGTCCTATCATAGGAGAGACAAGAGAGAGAGACATGGGGATCTAAATATTTGGGGTCGATATGA
The DNA here is from genome assembly GCA_007258455.2 of Sequoia sempervirens. Taxonomy (NCBI): domain Eukaryota; kingdom Viridiplantae; phylum Streptophyta; class Pinopsida; order Cupressales; family Cupressaceae; genus Sequoia; species Sequoia sempervirens. The sequence continues at coordinate 507,798,070 of VDFB02270651.1, forward strand.
TTCATATTGACAACATCTCTATACAACTGCATATGAATCATCATCATGTCCCAAAATATTTCAGATCTTGAAGAAGGAACATGTGAAGACAAAGTAAAAATAAAAATTTGGGTCAACATGGAAGAAGGCCTAAATTCCTCTAATGATTTGCATCGTCCCCAAATGTCAAAAATAAAAGTACAAAAAAGAGAAGAATGATGATACAAATAGAGGAAGTGTATGAAAAAAAAATCCCTATATCCAAGAACCTACGAGGGTATCTTGGGTCCTTCGGGAGAGACTACAAACATATACAACCAAGTACAAGGGAGCACACACAAGAAAACTCTACTCTAAAGATATGAAGGGTATTACTCTAATTGATTATGTCCAATAAGTCATCCTCCTCCCAATCTATATCATAGGGGGGAAGAAGGTGAGCTCACAATAGATAAATTGCTAGGGTGATACCAGAAATCTCACCTACAAGGGCTAGAGATGTGGATGCTTCAATATCCCCATCTACTAGTTCCTACAAGTCAAGTGTCAACAACTTTTTCAAATTAGTTGACAAGGCTAGAATTTCCTCCAAAGAGTCAAACATACACTTCTCTGGAGAGGAGTGTGGTGACTCAACTATAGGTGGTGGAAGAGTATGAGCCTCAACGCAAACCTCTAGAAGAGGAGCAGTGACAAACTCTAGGGAAGAAAGGATGTCTTCATTGATAAGGACTACGGAAGAAAGAGAAGTAGGAGCAGAATTCTTGTGGCAGGATTCAAGGATAGAGTTTTGCTCAAGCTTACACTTGGACAAAAGGTTGGAGTGTTGAGATGCAGGAGGAGTAGACAAGGCCAAGATAGAAATGACCTTTGTATGGGGCATGTCCATGGACTATGAAATTCAAAGAACATTAGGTAGAGAAGTGATGAGAGGTACTCGTTATCACCTGAAGTTGCACCCTTGTTGAACCTAATGTTCAATGCCTCAGTGTAACATGGGAAGACCTCAAAATATGTGGGTTTCTTGTAGGCAGAGGTCAACCTCCAGAGAAGGCTGGCTTCCTTTGGTGTCACCTAAACTACTGATTCTTGAAGGGAAAGGGATGAGGAGTACATAAATTGAAACTAAACTAAGGTGATACACCGAAATGACAGGAATGATGAAATACTCAATTTACACTTGAATACTGGTGACAGCCATGGGGTTGCACAACAAGATCCTATAGATCACGCACACAAACAGGTTTGACATGCACATGACTTCAAGAAGGAAAGGCAGATTTTCACAAACTAGAAGCTAATGTGCAGGATTAAGTAAACATAGTTTGCAACCTACATGATACTACTTCTCCAAAGAAAGGCATGACATGAAACAAAAGCTATAATGAAAGAGAAAATTTCACTAAGTAGCTCAATGAATCACTAAAGAATGCACAATACTTCACAAGAATTAGAAGGAAAAAAGATGGACCATCAATGGCAACCAAGGTAGATTTTGTATATTATGTTCCAAGTTGAATTACAGAAGCCTGCTAGTCTGAGAGAGGACTGCAAAAGGGTCACAGACTTCAGAAGAGCATACATCTAAACTCCTTTACAAAAAGGAAAAATTGCCTTATATACAGAAAAGAAAACTCAGCCCCTTAGGGCTTACAAAAATATCGGGCTCCAAAAAGATCTATACTTAGATCTTTTGGATGAAATTAATTGCAGAAACCCCTACATGTCCATGTTGGTGGAAAAGATTGCCTTCAGGGGATGCCTTCTTGATCTTTCTGCAACTACCGCATTCATTTGATCCATCGTGTCCTATTGAGCTACTTTGGCTGCACCTTGAATGCCCTGAGCTTCGAATAGATACATGCTATCTGTCATTCTGTTGGTCTTCTTCAACTGGTTGAGCTGCCATGACGTGATTTTGGCCTTCTCTGATTGGTTGGGCATACCACTTGCAAACTTCCCCATGGTCAAAACTCATCTGGTCAAAATCGCATCTCGGCGAGACACTTAAGGTGTCTCACCAATGTGATTATAGCCCTATGAAGCTATCGGCATAGCACATGACGGTTGGTGAGACATCACACGGGCTTTAGGATTCATATTGACTATTACTGAGGTGATCGGAAAGACACAATTTTGTCGTTGGGATATCATGGCGAAAACTCCACGCTTAGCGAAGGCATCAGTTTCGGAGAGACCCACTACACTCCGTGAGACCTCCTGGTGATACCTCATTCTCTCGGCAATGAACCTACTTTGCATCCTGTCGGGGAGACAACCCTACTTCGACATAACTTTATGCTGATGGTTGAATCGTTCGGCGATCTTGAGATCCCTCGTTAGCTGCCGAGACCCTATACTGCATTGATTTTGTCTTAGCGAACTCCTTTCTTTATGTCGGCGAGACTCCCGCCGAAGGAAAACATATCGGGGCTCCTTCTATCTTTCGATGAGACACATTTGACCTCGCCCAGACATTACGGCGATCCCTTCATCTTTCGCTAAAGCTATCAAATCTAGCTGAGGCTTCTCATCTTCAGCAGGGGTTGATTGATGTCACCCCGAACACACTTTATTCTATCGAGCTCTTCCTTCCTTTCGACAAGACTTTGGTAAGTCGTTGAAACCTCATGGCGACAGCTTCAACTCTTAGTGAGGCCCCTCTGTTGTCGGTGAGACATCCATGTGTCAGTGAGACTTCTTTATCGCTGAGACTCCTGCTGGTCGAGAAGACATTATACCGAAGGCACTTTGCTTTGGCGAGGGTCTTATTTCATCAATTGGCATGACTTTTCCTTATCGTCCAAACCTCACACCGAGGTCCTCTCTTTTAGCCAAGATCTCCTTGTCTTTTTCCATGACTTCCAACCGTCGGGAAGAAATCTCCCCGAGCTCCTATTTCTTCGGCGAGACTTTCATGTGTTGGTGAGACCTCTCACCGAACTAATTTTGTTTCTCCTAGACCACCCCGCTATCGGCAGGACCTTATGTCGATATCCTCATCTCTTGGCGAAAGCACTCCCTTTTTGCTAAGAATCTTCATAACTGGCAGGGGCGGGGCCAAGATAGAACCGGAATCAGGACCAGGGAAGAAAGAGGGCGGAAGCAAAGACAAATGAATCTCGATGAAACCGAGATTGGGACCAAAACAGGGAAAAACAAAGAAAAGAGCGGAACCGGAATCGGGACCAAATTCGGACCTAAAACTTTCTTCAAGTTTCAAGTTCAGATTCCATTCTGATCCCCCCCCCCAACAAAACTCAAAACAGAAAGGAAGAAAAGAAAAACATAAGAGGGAAACAAGGAGGAAGAGGCAACCCTCAATCCAAGGCCACGAAGGAGAAGGAAGGAAGAAGAAGAAAAAGTGGGACCAGGGGCTAGAACCGAAATGAAACCAAGAACTAGAACTTTTGGAAAAGTTCCAAATTCGGGTTCTAACCCGATCCCGGGCACGGGAAAAGAAAGAAAAAGCACAAGGAAAGAAAGAAAGAAGATAGGATCAGAACGAAAACCGATTCCAGCAAACCATAGTGGGGGCGGGGGCGAAAAAAACCCGAAACTAAAACTTTTATCAAGCTTCAAGTTCGAACTTCATCCCGAACCTGCCTCTGACAAGGACAAGGAAAGGGCCCAACAAAGAAAGAAAGGCTGAACCGAGGTCGAAACTGGATCCGAAACAGGAACCGGAACCTTTTGGAAAAGTTCCAAGTTCGACCCGATTCTGCCCCTGGCAGAACAAAGAAAAGACAAGAAGGAAGCAAAAGGAAAAAGGGGAAAGACAAGGAAAAAGTAAAAAGAAAACCCATCCCCAAACTGAAGATACGCACGCCGGGCTCAACCCTCTTAGGAGCCACATTTAATCCATGTACCAAAAAAAAAAAAAGATCCTGATGCAGTGTCCCTCCATCTGATCCTCGAGAGCCTCTGAAAGCATGGGTTACCCTGCCTGATTGAACCCATAGGTGAAAAATGGGTAACATTTCTGGTGACCTTTGCTGGATGTTTGCCTACTAAACATGATGACGAGTAGCCTAGGCCTATCCATTGGGCAAGGAGTCATTGGGAAAATTCTGGAACAGACTTGGAAACTTATTAAAATTAGGGAAAAATTGAAATAAAACTATTTACATGTGTTGAAACAACACTTAGGGAAAGTAAATTGCATCTAAACCTACCCTATACTAACTAGTGAGAAACTGATCAAACAAAACCATTCATAGGTTGGGTAAAATAACTGCCCTTTCTCAACAATTTACGATGTTTGCCATGCTAGAGAACAACTAAAGAGAAATGAAGTATGCATGACACTCCAACCGATGGTTGTAAGATCTCTTGCAAAACATATTCAAGTTTACTAACCTTTCCATACAGAATGTAAACATTCCCACTCTGAGGTGGAAAGGTAACTTGAGTGCGCTCCTCCTGAGCAGTACCCTTATGCTTGGGTGTAGGATTCGTCCTTGGTGTTGTATTGGACTCCATCTGAGCTAGGTATCTGATTGGATAGCCTTTGGTAAGGGAGAGATTTGAACCTTCCTTGTTGGCCTCTTGCTAACCTTTAAAGACTTCATCCCTTCCTTGGAAAGATGTTGATTGGAGGCAACATGTAGGTTGTTCGTTGGCTGCTACAATTTGGTTTTCTTAATCAATTGTTCTTTCTTTCAACTCTGTAATGAGAGAGGAGTCCTGATTCTTTGCATCATATATAATAGTCTCTGAAAAGAAACCATTAACATTTTTGATGGTTGGATCTCCTTGACTAAGAAGCTGATATCCCTGTTGGATAACTGAAAACAAATCTTCAAACTGTGGCTCCCTATGCTCTTTGCTCATGGTAGAATGTGCCTCCTCCTCAACAGATTGGGGAAGCTCATCTAATAAGTTCACAGGCTGCAAGGCATTATCTTTAACAACCTCTTCAATTGTCTTACCAACTCGAATGGGCTGATCACATGCTTCCCTTTCATATGATACTAGTTCGTCATCTATGTTGGAACAAAAATCTTCTATGATATCATCTAATTCATAATCTTGCATTAAATCTAGATGAATTTTATCATTTAGTTGCTCCATACCAGGCATAGATGCTATCATGCATGTGAGATCCTCATCTTCATCGACAAATTGAGGAAGCTCATTAAACAAGTCAGCAATATTCTCTGGCCATCCCAAATCAACTGGAAAAACAGGAGCCTGCATGCTCTCTTCAGCTTGCTCAACATAACCAAGCAGTTGATCAAATAAAGAAGTCAATTGCTCTTCTTTATGTGGCTCCTTTTCCCATGAAGCTTGGGTATCCTTTGCCTGCAAGTGAAGATCCTTAACTATCTATCGTCCTAGCTCCTACCTCTCCTCCTGTTTGAGCTTTTCTTGTTGTAGTTGGTAGCATGCTACAACTAACTGTATTGGATCTACTTTGCTAATTCTCTCCTTGAGGAGTAAGTCATCTAGATCGATGGACTACTCTTGAGGGATGATGGACTGATCTTGTTCAGGTACTACACTCTCTTCCGTCGAATTGAATCCCTTAAAGCTTGGAATCTCAAGCTGAGAAGACTTACCAGGGGAGTCAAGAGGCTGACTTTGCCTAAAGCTAGCAAACTTGTACTTGGGAACCTCTTGTTCAAAAATTTTTAGCCTCATTTATGCCTCCTTTACAACCAGTTGTTGGGAAAGGTTCTCTTCAAATTGCTTCCTTTGCAACCCCTCCATTAGTTGGTGCTAATAATCAGAGTAAGCTTGAGTATTATGCACCTTAGCAGAGAGCAGCTTCATTTGTTCTTCCTTAGCAGCTACTTCCTTTTCAAGGCCTTCCTTGAACTAGACTCTCTTGGCCACTCTTTCTTGATCATAAGAGTAGACTTGCTCAGCCATTTCTTGTTGTTGCATAATAGTACCCTGCTGCATCTTGATATCAACCAACATCCTAGATAGGTATGCAAGCACTTTATTGATATCGTTAATCTCCATATTGTGAAGACCTTGATTCAAACCCTTCAAGATATGGTCAATCTGTTGGAGTAGGTCCAAAACGTTCTGATATGGATGTGTAGGAGCAACATACTCATGATATGGAGGGAAATAGTAAGCATCTTCATGAATATTTGACATCTTTTTAATCAAAGAGCTGGAAACTCAGAATTAACAGATTATTTTGAGACATACCAACACTTGTGCCTATGAAACCAGAAGATCTAAGCTCGGAGTTGTCAGGTGTTGTCCAAACTACCTCCAAAGGCTGGAAGATACTAAGGTAAACACCAAATCCCTTAGTATGTTGAAATTCTTAATGAGGCACTGGTACACGGAGTCGCCATAATATGTTGAAACTTAACTTCTTCAAAGCTGTAAACCTGCTGTAGCATATCAAAACAGCAAGAATTAATGAAAAACATTATGACTTCTTCTGTCCCACCAGGCATGCCAAAAACTGTTATCACCTGAAGTTGCACCCTTGTTGAACCTAATGTTCAACGCCTCAGTGTAACATGGGAAGACCTCAAAAGATGTGGGTTTCTTATAGGCAGAGGTCAACCTCCGGAGAAGGCCTTCTTCCTTTGGTGTCACCTAAACTACTGATTCTTGAAGGGAAAGGAATAAGGAGTACATAAATTGAAACTAAACTAAGGTGATGCACCGAAATGATAGGAACGATGAAATACTCAATTTACACTTGAATACTGGTGATAGCCATGGGGCTGCACAACAAGATCCTATAGATCACACACACAAACAGGTTTGACATGCACATGCCTTCAAGAAGGAAAGGCAGATTTTCACAAACTAGAAGCTCATGTGCAGGATTAAGTAAACATAGTTTGCAACCTACATGATACTACTTCTGCAAAGAAAGGCACGACATGAAACAAAAGCTATAAGGAAAGAGAAAATTTCACTAAGTAGCTCAATGAATCACTAAAGAATGCACAATACTTCACAAGAATCGGAAGGCAAAAAGATGGACCATCAATGGCAACCAAGGTAGATTTTGTATATTATGTTCCAAGTTGAATTATAGAAGCCTGATAGTCTGAGAGAGGACTGCAAAAGGGTCACAGACTTCAGAAGAGCATACATCCGAACTCCTTTACAAAAAGGAAAAAATGCCTTATATACAGAAAAGAAAACTCGGCCCCTTAGGGCTTACAAAAATATTGGGCTCCAAAAAGATCTATCCTTAGATCTTTTGGATGAAATTAATTGCAGAAACCCCTGTGTTTCCATGTCGGTGGAAAAGATTGCCTTCAGGGGACACCTTCTTCCTCTTTCTACAACTACCACATTCATTTGATCCATCGTGTCCTATTGAGCTACTTCGGCTGCACCTTGAATGCCCTGAGCTTCGAACAGATACACGCTATCTGTCATTCTATTGGTCTTCTTCAACTGGTTGAGCTGCCATGATGTGCTTTTGGCCTTCTCTGATTGGTTGGGCATACCACTCGCAGACTTCCCTATGGTCAAAATCGCATCTCGGCGAGACACTTAAGGTGTCTCACCGATGCAATTATAGCCCTCTGAAGCTATCGGCACAACACATGACAGTTGGTGAGACATCACGCGAGCTTTAGGATTCATATTGACTATCACTGAGGTGATCAGCAAGACACAATTTTGTCACTAGGATATCATGGTGAAAACTCCACGCTTAGCGAAGGCATCAGTTTCAGAGAGACCCACTACACTCGGTGAGACCTCCTGGCGATGACCTCATTCTCTCAGCAATGAACCTACTTTGCATCCTGTCGGGGAGACAACCCTACTTCGACATAACTTTATGCCGATGGTTGAATCCTTCGGCGATCCTGAGATCCCTTGTTAACTGCTGAGACCCTATGCTGCATTGATTTTGTCTTGGCGAACTCCTTTCTTTCTGTCGGCGAGACTCCCGCCAAAGGCAAACATATCGGGGCTCCTTCTATCTTTCGACGAGACACATTTGACCTTGCCCAGATATTACGACGATCCCTTCGTCTTTTGCCGAAGCTATCAAATCTAGCTAAGGCTTCTCATCTTCTGCAGGGGTTGATTGATGTCACCCCAAATGCACTTTATTCTATTGAGCTCTTCCTTCCTTTCGGAAAGACTTTGGTAAGTCATCGGGACCTCATGGCAATAGCTTCAACTCTTGGCAAGGCCCCTCTATTGTCGGTGAGACATCCGTGTGTCGGTGAGACTTCTTTATTGCTGAGACTCTTGTCAGTCGGGAAGACATTATACTAAAGGCGCTTTGCTTTGGCGAGGGTCTTATTTCATCAATCAGCATGACTTTTCCTTATCGCCCAGACCTCACACTGAGGTCCTCTCTTTTAGCCTAGATATCCTTGTCTTTCGCCATAACTTCCAACGGTCGGGAAGACATCTCCCCGAGCTCCTATTTCTTCAGCAAGACTTTCATGTGTCGGTGAGACCTATCACCAAACTGATTTCATTTCTCCTAGACCACCCCGCTATCAGCAAGACCTTATGTTGATATCCTCATCTCTTGGCGAAAGTACTCCCTTTTTGCTAAGAATCTTCATAACTGGCGGGGGTGGGGCCAAGACGGAACCGGAATCAGGATCGTGGAAGAAAGAGGGCGGAAGCAAAGACAGATGAATCCCGGCGAAACCGGGATCGGGACCAAAACGGGGAAAAATAAAGAAAAGAGCAGAACCGGAATCGGGACCAAATCCAAACTTGAAACTTTCTTCAAGTTTCAAGTTCGGATTTCGTTCTGATCCCCCCCCCGACAAAACTCAAAACACAAAGGAAGAGAAGAAAAACATAAGAGGGAAATAAGGAGGAAGAGGCAACCCTCAATCCAAGGCCATGAAGGAGAAGGAAGGAAGAAGAAGAAAAAGTGGGACCGGGGGCCGGAACTGAAACTTTTGGAAAAGTTCCAAATTCAGGTTTCGACCCGATCCCGGGCCCGGGAAAAGAAAGAAAAAGCACAAGGAAAGAAAGAAAGAAGACGGGATCAGAACAAAAACTGATTCCGAGCAAACCATAGTGGGGGCGGGGGTGAAAACAAACCCGAAACTAAAACTTTTATCAAGCTTCAAGTTTAAACTTCGTCTCGAACCCACCTCCAACAAAGACAAGGAAAGGGCTCGACAAAGAAAGAAAGGTGGAATTGGGGTCGAAACCGGATCTGAAACAGGAACTGGAACCTTTTGGAAAAGTTCCAAGTTCGACCCGGTTCCACCCCCGGCAGAACAAAGAAAAGACAAGAAGGAAGCAAAAGGAAAAATGGGAAAGATAAGGCAAAAGTAAAAAGAAAACCCATCCCCAAACTGAAGATACGCATGCTGGGCTCAACCCTCTTGGGAGCCACATTTAATCCATGTGCCAAAAAAAAAAAAGAAAAAAGAAAAAAGATCCTGATGCAGTGTCCCTCCATCTGATCCTTGAGAGCCTCTGAAAGCATGGGTTACCTTTCCTTATTGAACCCATAGGTGAAAAATGGGTAACAGTACTTCCGGTGAAGGTGCAATGAATACCTACACCCTTTGGGGGTGAGGTCCATCCATGTCTCTTGAAGGGACAAGAAGTAAGGAAGAAATAGGAGCAAAAAGTGAAGAATATTGAGGAGCTAAAACAAAAATCTTATCCCCAGTCTTCTGAGTGGCATCACATTCCCTCACCATCACACATTGATGATGCTTACGCTCATGTGAAAGTTAGTTTTGACAGAGATGGAGACTAGGAATTGGTGCCTGGGAAGATGTCAGAGCAACTATCCAAGTTATCTTTGTAGCCATTAGTGGAAGAAGGACAGGCTCTACAAGAGGGGCTAGATAGATTAGGTGTGCAAGATCATTAACCTCCACCATGGGTTCCTTTCCTCCTCATTCTTTTTGGGTGGGAGGAGGAACAAGAGAAAACCTTGAAGGACGAGGTATCGAAGCAACACATGAAGGACCAAACAAAGAGGATTACTCACCCCTACTATATATAGTAGGGTGAGGGATGTTAGGAATAATTGGAAGTTTGAAGACATGGGGTTTCAACTTCATCAACATGGAGGCATTTCCTTTTTTTGTTCTAGGAACAAACAAAGGAACAGAAGGAACTACTGGAGGTTGTGACATCTTAGAAGGCTTGTCTTTAAACATATTCTCTAGACAATGTTCCCACATTATATTATCCTTTCATATCCATTATGCTGACTTGAACCTTAATTATAATGATGGAATTATGGTTATAATATATCAGTATTATATGGCTTATATGAACATATGTATGGAATGTTGATGGAATGCTATGAGTTAATTGTGATAGTTATCCTCTTGTATATGTTTTGTGGAATTAACTTGTTTGCAGCTAAAAAGGAACCATGGTACAACAGTTGCAGGATGAACCCGTAGCAACAGGGATGACTTGACACAGAAATAAGGGAAGCTCCAAGATAAGTTGAATGTGGTGATCGTTGATCAAAAGAACTTAATGAAGATTGGATGTGCGTTATTATAACTAGTTTAATAAATGTTGAAGAGGTCTCCTTCACCTATGTAATTTTTACAAGTGGTTGTATGTTTACATACAGTTCTATTTTGACAGAGTTCTAATTCTAATAGGATTCTCTTTCCTTTTTAGTTATAGGTTGAATAATTCAAGTCTTAATTCTATGCTCGATTATTTGGGAGTGGAATTACTGATTTTGGTTAGTTATTTCTTTCAATAAAGATTCCCTCAAGCTTGTATATAGTTGTTGGTTGAATCCATAGGATAGTTGGTTTTTATCATTTTTATGTTATCAGTTACTTTTAGCTTCAAGACATGAAAAATATTCCAAATGATTGAGTCCAATCTGTGGGAAGATCTTTTGTAATCTTTTACAATATGCAATGAATGGAGTTAATCTTATGGGATGCGTAGAATCTATTAGCTAGATTGGAGTTCAATTAAAGTGGAAACAATTACTTAAGCATACCACTCAAGGTATCGTTCTTCACTTCATCTTTCAGTTATTTATTTCTATTAATAGTTGTTATTAGTTTATCATTGTTTCATGAATCATATACAAGTTAATTAGAATTACATCTCTTACTTATTGTGAATGAATGCTTGTGAATAGGCATGTAATGATTATTAGTAGCAATCTGGAGGATAGTTCAGTTGATTCATTAGTTTTTATTAATTTTTTAGTTGATACAATATCATTTTATTAGCAACAGTTTAATTACAATCTTTATTGTAGGTACCCGTAGCCACTAGTTCTGGTTTATGCTTTTACTGTTTTACAATTCTGTGAATTTTCAGCAATTAGGATAGCTTAAGTAGGATATTTTAGGTAGTTTTGAGTCCATGAAGGCATATATAATGTTACACCATCATAATCTTACAAGCCTTGGGTTGAAAATTTAGTGTGGTCTTAAGCAATGTAAAGTGGATTGTTCAGCTAGAACTAAACCTCTAAATTGAGTAGATTCTACCAAGTTTACAATACATTAGCTTACACTCTATAGCTGCTATATAGAAGTAGATTGAAATGGGATTATAGAAGGAGGAAGAGGTGGAATTGAATCAAACACTAAGCTCCATAAAGAATATTTACAATATGCTTTATATAACAATTCACCATGGGTTAACATTGGTCCCTCTAGAGCAAGCTAAAAATGGTCAAGAGAGAAACCCCCACATGACACTACCCAATGTCTTGGATAGTTTGCACCATGCCCTCATGAGAAAAATTTAGACACTTATGGACAAAAAAAGTAACTATGTTCATAAAAACCAAGGAATACCTAGTTTCACTCTAAACAGGTCGGACTTCAGTATCACAATAAATGTTATTGAGATAAATTTAGGTCCCACTAGGATCGATAGAGAAATGGATCCCAAAGTGGAGAGAGAAACACCATCATGAGTTTAGATGGTATCCTTGCACTCTTCATATCTCACCCTATGCAAATTATTGACGAAGAGTATCTCCTCGGTTATAACATTGACCCTACTAGAAAGGTCAACCATAAAGCCAATAATGACATTACCATTGACTTGAGCAGGAATGTAGAGGGAAAAGTACTCTCCATTGTAGGGCAAGTCTCTAGGCATAAAATGTATGTCAGGTATCTTTCCCTTCTGACTTGGATAGGATACTAGAGTGATAGACACCATATTCACATACATGACATCTTCAAATGGCATAAAAGAAGTAGTAGTAATAAAGTTAGAAAATGAGGTGGAAAGGGATCTATGTAGATTTGTAGCTGGTTGCTGGCTTTAGAAATAGACTTGTTAGAATTCTACTTTTTACTATTGAGGTGGATGTTACCACTGTCTATGTGGTCCTGAATTATATGTCTCATGCACACACAACACTTGGTATCATGTTTAGGAACTTGATAGTATTGGTAGACTTTAGACGCATCATACCAACTAGGGTAATATTTTTTTTCAAGAAGAGGTCTTACTTCCAAAGGGTTGATTAAGTTATCTTTTAATAGTTTTTGAAGTACACTTGAGTAAGAATCAGGTAATTTGTAAAGACCCAATTATGTTGTGACCCAAGTGTATTATTTTCATTCGTTTGAGGGATAGTTACCACATTAGCTATTTCTTTATTTCTCTTTGAAACTCTAAAAGAAGATGCATCCCCAAAACTATTGGGATGTGAGGATGAGGCAGCAGCCCCATACTGAGTTAACATCTATTGATAGTCACACATCACAATACATAGATGAGAAGAGGAATGATATTTCATCAAGGAAACTCATTCCCTCAATAGCGGTTGAAGACTTCCCATGAACATCCTTTAGATGTCATGGTCAAGTAGGGCATAGGGAATTTGGGAAGAAATGGATTGATAATGAAAAATAAAATCAGTTAGCTTCTCATTTAGTTGTTGCTTGCAATGGATGAGATCAACAATGGTGACCTTAAAGCTAATGTTCACTTGGAATCATTGTAAGAATTCATTCATAAGTTGGTCAAAAGAGAAGATATAGTTATCAGGTAATGAGAAAAAACACACTAATGTGGTCTCCTTAAGGGATCACGAGAATAATTTTACTAGTAAGTGATCCTGATGTAAAAAGTCACTACACAAAAGGGTAAAGGAATTGGCATGTGTATGTGGGTCTCCCTTACCATTATACTTATCAAATTTTGGTACTTCAATCCCTTGGGGTATGGGAGAATTCAAGATATTTAAAGCGAGATGGCTACAAGGATAGTACAAAGTGAGAGTGGATTGTGTGGTAGTGTTATTTAGGTTGGCGAGCTAAGATTTCATTTGACCCATGTTTAATAAGAGGGTGTTCAAAATGGTACTAGATGGTGGGGAGGTGGATTGGTCATCATGACAGAGCTAGGTAGAGGTATGTGAGTCCCCAAAGGATTATGAGATACATTAACCCCATGAGTAATGGGAGGAATGCAACACAACATTTGTATTTTTAATGGAAGACATAGGGGGCACTGTTGGATTGGCATCAACCATATGCATAGACACCTCAGGCATCAGAAGATTCAGTTGAGTACTAGTGATATTTGATTGGGCATCATGAATCTAACTCAATATTGACATGTATGAAGGTACATAAGTCTCAACTATGTTGGTTAGTGCACGAAGAAACTCAAGGCCCTTGCAATCTAAGATGAGTAGATTTCTCATATTACAAATAATGGGAGCAGCTTGAGAAAATAAGTTGTCACAATTAATAAAATCTTTGAAATGCTTTAGGTTCTCTTCGAAAGACTAGACTTTCTCAAAGGGGACCCTAAGAGAAGTTTCATAATCTACAGAATATGGATACCCCAGAGGAGGATTTGGTTTGTAGCTCAAAGGAGAAGAGTTCCCAAAGGATGGTTGGGGGCCAAAGGGATCGAGAGTTTTAGAAAACATTGGATCAGGTCTAGTAGGACTATACCGGGTTGGAGGCATGGTAGTGAAATAATTATGGGAATATTCATAGAAGCCAAGCATAAAATTTTACACAGTAATAATATTCCTTCTATATATTTGTTCAACACAAATTAAACATATATATAGGAGTTGTATTTCTTATATTATAGGAAGTTTCTTATAATAAATCCATTATTATGGGATAAAAAATAAGCAAACTCCTAAATATATGAGTTGTTTTAACAACATATAATACCAACAAATAAACTACAACCACTGACAAATAATTATAATATGACACAACATTAATCTACAGGAATGATGTAATATTCCCAACAACCCCCCCCCCCCATATTGCATAATTCTCCAAATGGGGATAAGTGGGCCAAAAATACTTGATTCCCACGTTCAATATTTCATCATAAGGTAAGAGTAGGGACACACTTCTACTCATGATAAACAATAGTGTAAATTTCCTCGCTATGCTTCTAAACTTTTTTGCAAGGGTAGGGACAAAAACATCTACCTATGGAATCAAGGATAGGGAATAAAACATCTACCCAAGGTCTTACAACAAGTTTAGATAGGGACAAACACATTTTCTCACAACAACTATGACTAGGGACAAACACATCCAATCATAATTACCCAAAAAATGTGATTGGGGACAAACACTTCCAATCACACATACCATCTTATGAATGGGGAAAAACACGTCCTTTCACAAACAACAGAGAATTGTGATTGGGGACATACACATCCAACCACAACATAAAAATATTGAGAACCAAGTCCCCATTGTCACATATGTAGCCACCATTATAGATCATTTCCATTTTGATCATAAATGATATGAGACGGTTGCCACTGCCACTTGGAAATTGATCATGGATTTAGTTATTTTTGAATGGATTTTTTTTCATTGATGTAATTTCACAACCTTGTTGCTAGTGACTCATGAAAGGTCATTGAATATCCTCTGACCTCTTGTGCCTCCATCCTCCAGTAGGCTTGCTACTTAATTAGATTTTTTTTCTTTGTAGCTCAATTTTAGAATCCCCCACTCAAGATGGAACTCTCTTCTACAAATCATTGAAGTGTTGGGTACCACCGATCATTCACTCTAAATACACTTCTTTCACTTTTAAAAAAAATAATAAAATCTAATACAAATAACCTACATCATTAAAATATTGAATGAACTCATGACCTAGAGTCCTATTACATTGTGATTTTATTTGTAGAGATCAAAAGCAATGATTCCTAGAGAATATGTTGGATGCCAAGCTAGTAAAATATAATATTGTGATATGTGATAGAGGAAGCATCAATTATACCTCATTTTTTTGCAGTCTCCAATTCTAATACAAGTTCTACCCAGATTTAATTCACCAATAAACAAAATGATTATTCCTTGAGAGCTAAAATATCTAAAGGTAATTTCACCTATCTTCATCGATTCCTCTTTTACTTAGCAATTCTAATGACTAATCTGGTTGCTTTGCATCAATTGGTACATGGAGATAGGTCCATCTATCAAATATTTTATCACAAATAGAAAGACTATGTTTAGTAACTTGGTTACATCATCACTATGATCACAAGCTATATAAAGAGTAGATTCACCATTTTTATTCAAGAATTTTTCTTTTCAAATTGGACATGTGTCTTCTAAATTTGGATTTCAAGGAAGCTTGAAACTGAATTAAACATTTCCAACACATGCATTCAAAGATGTAGTATCACGTCACTATCGTCTTCTTCGACTGCTCACTCAATAAAAGATATATCTTCAAATCATTTCTAGGTTTTGCTCTACTCATCATCAAATTTCTAAAAGAATGAATTTTGAAATTTTGTTAACAAATGAGAAAGATGTCACAATTTTACTACGACTTTGTTAACTTAATGTAAAAAAGAGCCATTAAAAAATAAAATAATATACTAGTAAATCATTTTTCTTTGCTAGCAGCTTCTTCATTGTTTTCTCACAGACCCATCATGAAGACTCTAATACCATGAGAGAAAAATGGGAAAAATAATAGAAGCCTACAAAATATTTACACAAAATAATATGTGATGCTCCATTATTTTTCATTCAATAAATATTATTTAGAGGACTGACATATCTTATATTATACGATGTTTTTTACACCTATAACAACTCCCTTTACATAGACGAGTTGTTCTAACAACTCATAATACAATCATAACCAATTCTAATATTTTTTTTGCATATGGTAAACCATACTAACTAACCTAATAAATTATGTAATATTCCTAACAGGTAGCTCTTGAACTTCTAATTCAAACTCGTAATCCAGATGTTGTGGACTGGGTTGTGAAGCTCATAGAGGTGTACTCATAATGCACAACCTTACAAGATATAGAAGATGAGAGAAGGTAGTACAAGAAGGAACAAAATGGTTTTAAATATTTTAGATGATGCTTGGAAAGATTTTGCAAGGTGATTTCATGTCAGGTTCACCAAAATGTAGAGGAGAAAATTTACTACCCTCAATATGTCAATATCTCAAGGAACAAATTGTCCCTCCACTACCTTAGTTGACATAGATCAAGTGAATTGGAAATGAAGGAATGTGAGTGTTAACAAAGTACATAAATTATCCAAACATTTTAAACATTATAAATTGAAAGTGCAGGGTATAAAGGTCTTTTGGATAGCTCAGAAATCTCTCTATCCATTACGAAAGCACACTGCACTGGTGTCCCATACAGAAAAAAAAAGGAATCATCACAGAAGGACATAAAGTATTATGCATAAATTTATAGATGTGAAAGGGGTGCAAAATGTGAATGTACAAAATTAAAGGTAAAAAAAAAAAAAGATGCTAAATGGAAATGAGACAAGAATGACAAGGAGAGGTTTGAGATATCACTAGAAGCATTTGATGAAGTTCAAGCTTGCTTCAAAAATTTCTTCAACCTGCACCTACACACACAAGACCAAAGAGAAATGTTTGGGTGGTTGTATAGGATTTTTCCTAAGTCAAACACCCATATTGGTGGTTCCACCTCCACGGACAATATTAGACAAGATAATGAAAAAGATGTGAAATGATAAAGAAAACAATATGCTAATCAAAGATAGAGATAATATGCTCAATATAGATTCTTGAAGAGTTACCCCATTCAAGCACAAAAGTGAGGCATGTTGGTGCAACAAAGGAGCAACAAGAACCTCCAAGATGAAAATGGCTTCCTTGCAAGATGAGCTCATGTTGCAACAACGGAGTTTACTCTAAAATCCATAAAAGATCTCTTTTCAAGATGTGCTTGTAGATAAAATAGAGAAAGTTGTGTATGCTCAAGAAAATGATGTAGATTGGTGAAGAATATGTGATAAAAATATAGTTGTGTGTGTGTGTTTCAAGAGAGCCAAAATTAAGATGTTGAAGAATGAATTCATTACTTTCAAGAAAGAGAGTTTTTGGTTCAAATGGCATGCCTGAATGACTCTAATGAGGTTGTAGGTTGGAAAATGCATTACACTGCCAAAGTGTAGTAGATGTAACATCCCAATGACAAATTCAATCATGAATTTTTGTGGAATTCTAGTGCAACTTGCGGATGTCCTCATGGTGCACATAGGTCCATTTGAAAATCGGACTCAATAGTCAAGAATTTGGGCATGCTAGATGGTGATAGATGGTTTTAGGTTGAGAGAAAGCATAATTACTTTAATTTATCTAAAGAAGAAGGAATAGTAATGTGAAATTGCACAAGATTCAATTTATGACATTATAATGACCCAAGTTGTAAGTATGAAATCCTTAAAGCTAAATTATTTCCCAATGCTAAGGGTGTCAAAATTGGAAAGAAGACCAGAAACCTATGATTGGGTTAGGGAAATTGAGGACCAATTATTGAGGTGAGTAGGACCTCCTTCGATTCTAGCTTTTCTAGACTAAGAGGGGATTCCCTAAGTCACTGAGTTAGATGAAATTTTTAGGAATGATTAGTCTCCTTACCACAAACCACACAAACTACATAATGTACCCTTATTTTAATTGTCACTTTGTACCTATATGTTAGTTTGATCATGAAAGTTCAAACACCTTTATTAAAATAAATGAAGGCTTGAAATAGGAAGTGTTTGATGATATGGATACAATGACCTCTATTTTTGTTATGCATTTCACACATGGAAGTTGGAAAGAGCTAAAATAGCACATGTTAAAAATTATTATAATTTTTAGTTTATTGTTAATGTATTGAGGTTATGGAAGGAGGAACAAATAGAAGACTGGTGCTATATCCATCTAGGGATTAGATTATTAGGTTCATGTAGAAACATTTAATGATTAAAACCATGTTGTGATACCTTAATGAAGGTATCACTTATTACTATAATTCTAAGAATACACAAGAAAACTAGGTTTTACACATGCATTCAAATAAATAAAATATTTTCATAGTATCAAATGAGGACCTACTTAGCAATCTATGAGACAACATGAACATTTCCTTTATTATCTTGAGAAGATACCATGCAAAGGCTTTACAGGGATTCTACAATCATCTAGCTAGCCAATTGATCATAAATACATCCAAAAATAAACATAATGATAATGGAAATACTCACTTGAGGCTGATTTTGTGCACTTTAAAATCATTCTTCAATGTTTACAATGTTTTTTTGGGATAAACCCAGATCATTACATTAAAAAATTTACTACCCAAAGTTGGAGAATGGAACCCTAGGGTTTCTTGCAAATATTTTTTCCTTTCTTTCCCTCCCAATACTTTTAAAAAAAATCCATCCTTTCATACAATAAAATTTTGGGCTTTTAAGTACTCTCAACAAATCATGTGCAAAGGGGAAACATGAAAATTTGCATGAGATCCCAAGATTCTAAGAATTTGAGGGTTTGCAATTGACACCCATACCTCCATGCCATAACTTTCCTCATTTTTTACAATAAATGTGCCTCAATCATGTCCAATTGTACCTAAGAATGGATGGGGGGCATTTGTATTTGATCTATGACCTT
This sequence comes from Sequoia sempervirens, assembly GCA_007258455.2. NCBI lineage: Eukaryota > Viridiplantae > Streptophyta > Pinopsida > Cupressales > Cupressaceae > Sequoia > Sequoia sempervirens. The sequence continues at coordinate 507,816,895 of VDFB02270651.1, forward strand.
TCTAATCATTAATGACATCCAAAAAGGGCAAGGGAGTAGGTAGAAATTTGCATAGTTTCATTAGGTGTTTCTAGGTGAATAGGTGATTGGAAAGAGTCTAATCCTAAGAAGAACCTTATTGGTGGGGTTTTAGGATTATGAAGGACTTGGAGCCTTGGAAACTAAATGCTGGGGTTTTGGGATTGTGAAAGGAATTAGAACCTTTGAACCTTAGTGGTGGGGTTTCAAGATTGTAGGACTTGGAACCTTGGAAACTTAGTGGTGGTGTTTCATGGTTGTGAAGGACTTGGAACCTTGGAACTATAGTGATGGGGTTTCAAGATTGTGGAAGGATTTGGAACCTTGGAACCTAGTGGTGGGGTTTCAATATTATGGAAGGACTTGGAACCTTGGATTGGTGCCAAGGTTCTAAGTCTTCCTGAGGTTCTGAGTTCTAAGAAGAATGGGGAGTGGGGTGTTGAAGATGTTGGAAACCATTTCTCAACTTACTGGCTTGACATTGGCAGCATTGTTTTCTTCCCTCTCTTTGTTGGCCAAATGTAATCCATCAAAAATACTTTCTTAGTTGTCTCCCTAACATCCGGATAAGCTTTCATGTCTCACCTAGCTCTTCATCAGTGAGACATTGTGTGGTCGGTGAGACTTCACTCATTGTCTCCTCGACAGACAGATATCCCTTGTTGTGGTGTCGTGTTTACATTATCGACGATAGTAGCTCACTTCGGCAGGAGTTTCTAAGATGTCTCTTCGAAATTCTAAAACTTCATTGGAGTATCTTGTCAGCAAGAGATTGCACTATTGCCAAGACATTGGATAATGTCTCCTCGACATCCCAATGAGGCTTCGTGTCAGAGAGACCTGGATGCTTTTCTGAGACATTGTTAAATTTCTCTTTGACATGCCAATAGAAGTCTTGAATGCTCTTGTTGATGTGACCTCGACTATTCATTGTAACTTTCTAGGGAAATGTCTCTTCGACAAGTTGGCGAACCTCTTGAGCGATAAAGTGGACATCGATGAGACATTTGTGTATCGATGGGAGAAGCTGAAATCTCTCATCAACATGGCGATGGACTTGGTCATTTGTGTATCCTAAGAAGCACGCATCAGTGTGACTTGAGTAGATCGACAAGAGATTTGAGTGTGTCTCTTCGACATGGCCCAATATGGTAATTGTTGTGTGGTGGTTGGTCTGCTGTTACGAATGGGAATTGAATTGGTATGTTTCCTGCATGGGTCTGGTGATGTTGATTGATTAAATTCTCTTAGGAAGGAAAATGTTATAATTTGTAATGCATTGTAATAGTGCAAGAGAGAGTTGTGTTGTGATACTGATGAGTGAGAATGAGAGTGATCAAAATTGTAATGTTGCCTGAATTGTATGTGGTGAATTGACATCCAAGAGCAACAAACTATAACATTGTATGTGGAATTTTTTCACTGTAATACAAATTGTTTTTGCTTGGTGTGGTGGGTTTTTCTCCCGTAAGGTTTTTTCCATGTTATATCTGGTGTCCATTATGTGGTTGTCCAAAATTTGTTATGCTCTATTATTCCTTTAATGTGCATCTTTAATGAACTATAATTTGAAATTGAACCATATATCTGCTAGCATTAGGAAAGTTTTTTCATACCTCTACTTTCCTTACAAGTGGTATCAGAGCCTAGCCAGTTGTGTTATCCTTGTGGGTTGGATAGGTTTTTTGTGCCAATTCTGAAGTAGGAATCTTGTAGAGGAATCTGGTAATCTCAATTGTAGATTAAGATGGCAAGTACATCAGGGAAGATAGAAATTGAAAAGTTCAATGGTGGCAATTTTGAGTTGTGGAAACTCAAAATGGAAGAATTGTTGGTAGATAGAGATCTCTATATTGTTGTGTCTAGAACTAAACCCTCAAGCATGAAGCAAGAAGATTGGGACCTCACAGATAAAAAATCCAAAGGGTTGATAAGAGTATGTCTAGCAGACTCTATTCTCCTAAACGTTCATGAAGAGAATTTTGCATCTTCTTTGTGGAAGAAACTTGGTAATATTTATTAGGGAAAGTCCTTGTTGAATAAGTTATTCTTGAGGAAGAATTTGTACTCTTTAAAAATGGAGGAAGGGGCATCTATGGCTGATCATCTAAATACGTTCAATATGATCATTGCTCAGGTAACATTTGTAGGTGTGAAGATAGATGATGAGGATCGTTGTATGCTTTTGTTATGTTCTTTTTCTCGACTTGTGGGATCATTTAGTGATGGCTATTGGGAGTACAACAACCACTTTCAAGATGGAAGATGTGGTTGCTTCATTGTTTTCAGAAGAGATGTGAAGTAAATATTTTGAGATGGAAAAGGAGGCTCTTGTTGTTCGAGGAAGATCGAAGGAGAAAGGTAAGAAGAAGGACAAGAAGTCTAAATAAAAGTCTGAAGGGAGATCAAAGTCTCCTAGAAAGAAGTCCAAGGTGAAATGTTGGAATTGTGAGCAGCCTAGTCATGTCTGGAAGGATTTCAAAGAGGAGAAAAAGAAGAAGAAAAATAATTCTTCGGATAATGATTCTTCTCAAAGTGATGCAGATGCCTTCATTGCAGCCTTGGTGACTTAGGCATCAGGTGATGTTTGGCTAGTTGACTCGAGTGCATCTTTTCACATGACATCTCATAGAAATTTGTTTACAAAGCACAAAAAGTATGTTGGTGGAAAGGTGTATTTGGCAAGTGACTAATCTCTGGAAATTGTTGGTCATGGAAAAGTTAGAAAAGGCTACTCGTGTAGAGAATGAGACTAAATTTCCTTTGGGGGAAAACTCTTTGGAGGTGAAAATCCCTATAGAAAAGACCATGCTCTGGCATCAAATGCTCAGCCACATTGGCAAGAAAGGCTTAAAAGCTTTGAAAAATAAAAAACCTAGTTGAAGGGCTTGATGATTGTAACCCTGAGTTCAGTTTTTGTGAACATTGTATATATGGAAAACAAAATTGTGTTTCATTTTATTCTAGTCCTCATAAATCTTCTAGTGTTCTAGATTATATTCACTCTAATGTTTTTTTTCTAGTAAATGTTCCTCCATTATCGAAATCAATATATTATGTTTCTTTTATTGATGCTTATTCAAGAAGGGTATTTGTGTATTTTCTAAAAAGTAAATCAGAAGTGTTCAGTCAATTTAAAGAGTTTAAAAACTTGGTTGAAAATCAAGCTGGAAGAAAAATTAAATGCTTGAGCACAAAAAATGGTAGTGAGTTTTGTTCTGCAGATTTTAAAAGGTATTGCAAAGACCATAGAATAAAAAGGCATAAAACAACACCCTACACTCCATAGAAAAATGGAGTTGTTGAAAGGTTGAGTAGGACGTTGATGGAAAGGGCGAGAAGTATGTTGATCAATGCAGGTTTGGAGTAGAATTTTTGGGCTGAAGTTGTGGCTACAACATATTATTTAATAAATTGATCTCCCTCTTTGGATCTTGTTGAAAAAATTCTTATAGAAGCTTGGTCTAGTAAGAATCCCTCTTTAAGACATGTAAGATTCTTTGGCTGTGAAGCATATGTTTATGTGTCGAATGAGAAAAGAACTAAGTTGGAGAACAAGAATAAAAAATGTACCTTCATTGGCTATAGAATTGGTGTGTGATGCAATCAGGGGATGTCTTGCAACACACTCAACACAAAATCAACCAACAATAGCAAATTCCAAATCACAAACTCTCAAAAAATCTTTTTGTCTCATCAAATTCACTCCATTCCTTATAGCACTGGGAACTAACTCAACCGGGTATATCTCTTCAATGAGATTCTTTCAAACCAAGACTTGAACCTTCTCAAAGACCCATTAGGGCACACAATAACATGTTTACAATCCAATATAGGTTTATTTACAAAAAAAATCTCAAAATAGGATTTCAACGCCAACTAGGCCTCAAATTAGGCCTCTTTTCCAAAGGACCTTGCCTTTAAAATTTTCACCAATCTTCAAAATCACTAGGGAATCATTCCACAACTTATTAAACTTAGGATTCCACAATTTTTTTTCAAATACACTCCTTCAAAGGTGCTTAAAACAATAACCCTCCTTTTTAACACAAAAACTAGGGTTTTAAGGAAAATCACACATACAGGCTCACTCCTATCCTTCAACCTCATCAAAAATATTATAAAACCTTTGAAAATACTCAATAAAATTTTATAATCTTTTGCCCCAACACAATTCCCACTTTAGCATACCAAAACCTCAAAATTTCATATGGAAAACACCAATTTCACACTAGGGCTTCATGCCCAACACGCTCTCAGGCCTCCCCTACACTCACAAAACTCCCATAAACCTAAAAATAATGTATTATACCCATTCCATTGAGAAAAAATATTGACAGAAGGTGGAATGGGTTTAAAACATGCTTGAACCTACAAAACCCTCAAGAACCCTATTTTTCAAACCCGGTCTAAGAGATTTAATAATAAAATGCACAAACCTTTATGAAGAGTCTCAAGGAAGGATTCAAAAGAAAGGTGAGACAAACACTTATGAAATCTCAAACAATTTGAAGCAACAAGTTGTTGTATGGGCCGTACAGAGCCTCTACAAACTCAGAAATTACAGAAAATGAAGAGAAAACAGTGCTTTATTTGTTTGAAACTTTTTACGAACTTCACAATCAATCATCCAATGAGTTTCTCATCCATTTTATACCTCTTCCCACTTAAATCCAAATTTTTCAACTTCTTGAACTGACTTTTAAATGACTTGACCATTGGTATCCCTTCAAAATGCAATTTTACAACTTTGCAACATTTCAATTTTGACTTTTCATTTTTTACACTTTTTTGCAACTCTAAACACCTAAAAACCATCCCAAATGACTTATTTAACATCAAAATGGTCATAGTAACCTTATTTAAACAAAATTGACACCAAACCTAAAGCCTACTCATAATTAACATTGATTGAAAAATTTTGACCAAAGGTGCTCTTGCACCAATGTGAAAGGATACAAGCTTTGGAATCCTGTGATTGAAAAGGTTGCATATAGCAGAAGTGTAATCTTTCATGAGCTAAAACCTTCTTTAGTGGATCTACAATCAGAGATAAAAGAAGAAAAGAAGAATGAAGTAGTTGAAATTCCTCGAACTCCAAATAAATAGGAACTATTAAGTGTACCTGAATCTGAGGAGAGATCTAAAGAAGAAGAACCACAACCTCAGCCTCAGCCTTTGATGAGGTCTAAACATGAAAGGAGGCAACCCAAAAGTTATGGTTTTCCATCTTGGATGTAAATTGTGCCTATGCTTTTATTACAAGCATTGATGAGCCTAGGACTATGAAAGAGGCAATTGAAATGTCTGATTTAGATTCTTGTTTGGAAGCCATGAATGAAGAAATGGCATCATTGAAAAAGAATGAAATTTGGAGTCTGGTTCCCTTGCTTGAAGGTAGAAAGCATGTTGGTTTTAAATGGGTATTTAAGAAGAAAATTAATCTGGATAGCAATGTAGAGAAGCATAAAGCTAGGTTGGTTGTGAAAGGTTATTCCCAAGTAGAGGGAATTGATTATGGTGAAATATTTTCTCCTATAGCTAAGTTGACATCTATCAGATTTATTTTGTCACTTGCAGTAGTGTATGACTTAGAGATTGAACAGATGGATGTGAAGATAAAATTTCTTCATGGATATCTTGAAGAAGAAATTTATATGTCCCGGGCTGAGCGATTTTTGGAAAAAGGTAAAGAAAATCTGGTTTGCAAGTTAAAGAAATCTTTGTATGGTTTAAAAAAATTGCCTAGAATGTGGTACCAGAAATTTGACATGTTTGTGTTGTCATTGGGATTTTTAAGATCAAAATTTGATTATTGTGTGTACTTCAAAACTAAAAATGATCAAGTTCTTATTATTGCTCTGTATGTTGATGATATGTTGTTCATAGGAAATAGTAAGACTATGATTTTTGATCTAAAATCTCAATTGTCAACAAAGTTTGAAATGAAAGATCTAGGTGTAGCAAGGTATATTCTAGGGATGGAAATCAAAATGGATAGAGGAAGTAGAAAGCTTTGGCTCAACCAAAGTAAGTATATATATACTATCTTGGAGAGATTTGGTATGACTGATTGCAAGTAGCTAGTTGTTCCAGTGTTGCAGGGATCGAAGCTATCTATTGAAGATTGTCCAAAATCTCCTACCGAGATGGAGGAAATGACTAGAGTGCCTTATGCAAGTGCAGTTGGCAGTTTAATGTATGCAATGGTCTGTACAAAGCCAGACATTGCCCAAGCAATGGGATTTCTTAGTCTTTTCATGGAAAATCCAGGTAGACCACACTAAGATGTTGTGAAAAGAGTTTTTAGATATTTAAAAGGTACCTCTCAGTACACTTTGTGCTATCATGGTAACTCAGTTGAGTCATAGAGATCCATCAGTATTCGAGGTTATGTGTATTTTGATTGGGCAGGGGACATTGACAACAAGAGATCCACTAATGGATACATCTTCATGTTGAATGGTGGCGCAGTTAGTTGGATGAGTAAGCGACAAGTTGTAGTCGCTTTATCTACTATGGAAGTAGAATATATGGCAACAACACACACCTGTAAACAATCCATTTGGCTTAGACATTTGTATTTTTATATTGGGTTCGATGCAAGGAAAATTACCATTTGCTGTGATAATCAAAGTGCTATTTTTTTGGCAAAAAATCCAACTTTCCATGCTAGGATGAAACATATTGATGTGTAGTATCATTTTGTACGAGATATGGTGGAGGATGGAAAGGTCAATCTTGAGAAACTGAATACTCTAGAGAATATTGTAGATGTGTTAACAAAACCAGTGAGCACAAACAAGTTTAGGTGGTGTGCCAGTTCGATGGGCCTTGGGGCCCATCACTTTCAGTAATCTTGAGTATTGGAGAAGCCAATAAGTCTTTGTCAAGTGGGAGCATGTTAGAAACCATATCTCAACTTACCGGCTTGACATTGGAAGCATTGTGTTCTTCCCTCTATTTTTATGGCCAGACTATGCTCCATTGGCAAGACTTTCTTAGTTGTCTCCCTGACAGCCCGATAAGCTTTCATGTCTCAAGTAGCTCTTCATCGGTGAGACATTGCATGGTTAGTGAGACTTCACCCATTGTCTCCTCAATAGACTAATATCCCTTATTGTGGCATCATGTTTACATTGTCGGCGAGAGTAGCTCACTTCGGCGAGAGTTTCTGAGATGTATCTTCGACATTTCAAAACTCTGTTGGAGTATCTTGTCGGTATGAGATTGCACTATCACCGAAACATTAGAAAATGTCTCCTCGACATCCCAATGAGGCTTCATGTCAAAGAAACCTGGATGCTTTTCCAAGACATTGTGAAATGTCTCTTCGATATGCCAATAGAAGTCATGAACACTCTTGTCGATGTGACCTCGACTGTTTGTTGTGACTTTGGGCAATGTCTCTTTGACAAGTTGGAAAACCTCTTGAGCAGTAAAGTGGACATCAATGAGACATTTTTGTATTGGTGGGAGAAGCTAAAATCTCTCATCAACATGGCGATGGAATTGGTCATTTGTGTATCGTGAGAAGCATGTATTAGGTTGACTCGAGTAGATCGGCAAGAGATTGGAGTGTGTCTCTCTGACATGGCCCAGTATGGTAACTATTGTGTGATAGTTGGTCTATTGTTACGAATGGGAACTAAATTGGTATGTTTCCTACATGGGTCCGGTGATGCAGATCGATTGAATTCTCTTAAGAAGTAAAATTCTATAATGTGTAATGCATTGTAATAGTGCAAGTGAGAGTCATGTTGTGAGACTGATGAGTGAGAACGAGATTGATCATAATTGTAATGTTGCCTGAATTGTATGTGGTAAATTAACATCTGAGAGAAAAAAATTGTAACTCTATATGTGGACTGTGTTCACTGTAATACAAATTGTTTTTGCTTGGTGTGGTGGGTTTTTCTCCCATAAGGTTTTTCCCATGTTAAATCTGGTGTCCATTATGTGGTTGTGCAAAAAAAAATTTGCTCTATTATTCCTTTAATGTGCAACTTTAATGAACTATAATTTAAAATTGAATCATATGTCTACATTCTCTTCTTAGAATTAGCATTACGAAAGTGTTTTTGCACCTCTACTTTCCTTACAGAAGAGGACTTGGAACCTAAAATATTAGAATAATAAGGAAATACTCTTAGGGGTGGGGGAATTGGAAGGATTTATGACATAGAGACAAAGTGTTGAATTCCATGGGACCTTTGAAGTTCTAGGAACCTACCAAAGAAAAGACACCCTTGGAACTTCATTGGACTAAAAAGATGAATAATTTGAAAACTAAGATATATTATGATCTCCCAACATCCATGAACTCAAGACCTTGCATAACTTCACTTTTGTGGGGATGTAAGAACTTAGAGGGAACTAGGGACATGCTCCAAAGTCCCTAAGAAGTTTGAAAACTTGAAAAGCCTAATTTCACCCAATGAAAGGACAAATGATTGGGCATTAAACACGAAGCATCCCATTCACAAATTTCACTTAGGTATTTTTAAATAGCACTATTCCAAATGAACACTCTTAGACAACATTTCAACATAGGGTACCCAACTAGATGTTTCTCAAATTTGTTATCAATTGTGGGTGAGATAGGGTCAAACACATAAATAAGAATAGAGCACAAAGAAATGAAACACATTAAAATTGGGTGCCAACATTGGCTTTATTTGGAGATGTATGTATCATGCAATCATAACAATAATCTAAAACTCTGAGAGAAAATCAACATAGAGATGTAAAAATGGGATTGAGATAAGTGAAACAAATTAATGACCAAATAGGGATCATGAGTGCTCAAATACATACACAATATATATATATATGAAGATATATACAAAGTTTCATAGAACCTTACCCTCAAGACAAGTAATACATGAGATTTTGACTATGAGTTGGTAACTCCATAAGTTCTCCATAAAGACTCCTAAGGTAAAAATTTCCATCAATGCATCTTTCAAAAATTTGATAAGGCCCAACCTTTAAGGATTTTTTTACTATGGTTGCCTTTCTCTTTAGACATGGATTTCTACACGAGGACATCATCTATCACCTAAAAATCCCTCTGTATAACCTTCTCGTTAAATAAACACTTCATTTTTTGTTGTCTCAACATGTTCCTCTCATGGGTAACCCACTTTTCTTCTTCTGGCTTAGTAAGTTCATGGATTCTTTCAGAAATGGTATCCTCTTATTCTTAATCAATTTGTTGTTGCAATATACATATAGGTAATTCAAGGTTGATTGGTAATTTCATCTTTATACCATAAACCAATTCAAATGGAGTCTTACCAATAGCCTTCTTATAGGTTATTCTATATGTAGAGGAGGGTGGCCGACCATTCAATGACTCCAAGTCACAGAGAGCCAAGATTTGAAGGCTACCCTAATCTACCTCAATTGTGCAAGTATTTATGGAATTGTTTGATATCGAGGATAAATAAAGAAGAGCACTCTCAATACTTATATCTCTACTAACCTATTTTTTAGGTTTGGACTAAGTGAGTAGGTTTCAAGAACCTAGACTATACCTCGATTAGATCTCTGCTAGAAGACAGCAACACAGAATAGGGACGACAGCGTGGAACTCCAGCGTCTCATAGGTGTGCTGGCAATATGGACAGACAATGAGAAAGGATAGTCAAAGGTGTTTAGAACCTACTAACGACTTAGCTACTGAGGTTTGGAGTGATAAAAAAAGTAGGAAATAACATAATAATGAGAGAAATGTTATAAGAAGTGACAAGAGTGAAAGGTGATAGAAATGAACTCACAAAGGGTTCAGTTCACCAGCAAGCTCCACATGAACAAGTACCTACACACAATAGAGAAGGGAAAAATGTTGGGGCTGTTTCAAGGTTTGCCATAGTCAAACCCCTATTTTGATGTTTCCACCTCCACAGAGAGCCAGATAGATAGGGAAATAGAAATGCGATAAAGAAAGTATGTTGGAAAGGAAAAGAATACTAAATACTACAAGAGACATTATGCTACTCAAATCCAACAACAATGTAAAATCAAGTAAACAATACCACCCTCAATCATAGGTGCTCAAGGACAATAAGAGAGGAATGCAAGTCTACAACCGTGGAAAAGTTGATGTGGCCATAGCGTTGTTGAAGGAGGTCTTGCAAGACACCAAGTTGTAGCTTTTGTGATAGATGTGCAGAATGCTATGATGTTGGAATAGTGAAGCCAATAGTGTAGCAAGTAGCTAAAACGTATGAGAGGATGTGAGAATTTCCTTCCAGAATGTTCAAAGCATGTAGATGAATGAATGAGAATGAAGAATATGCATTTGAAGATGATTTTGAGAGGGAAAGAGTCGTTCAAAGGTTGATTGAAGGGTGCAAGGGTGTTACGTTTCATCACCAATGGAGAACGTAATGCTTCTGCAGATTTTAGAGGCAAGAATCCTACCAGGATGGCAATGTGTCACGTAGATGTCCACATGTCACATGTGCATCCCTGATAGAAATTCCCCCACTGACACTAAAAACAAGCACCAAGTGGATGGAGTGTGGATGGGTGATGTGGAATTACATGGTTAGATTTGATTTTTCTAAGGTGAAAGATGTAAAAGGGGAACTTGCAAGGGGGTGAAAATTCACTCCTATACATTTTGCCCCCACTTTAGCGAACATGAGTTCCAATGAGTGTTTGGTAAAGTAGGTTGAAATATTTCTGATAAAATATACCTAAACCATCGAGGAAGCAGACCTTAATCTGGCATTCTCGAAAGTGCAAGGCAGGAAAATGGTTCCACATGTACTCTCTCTTAAGGAGGATTGAACAAAGTGCACCAGAGGCCTATAGACCAACAGTGGAAAAATATCGCAGGATGTAAGTGTTTTACAGGTCCTTGAACTTTCAAAGAAGGCCCCCCAGGTGTCAGTCCTGAAGGAAGCCCAATGTAGGGGACTCCATAGAGTCAGATTTGAAAGCAGCTTCATAGGCGCACCTTCAAAGCAACATGTTAATCCGTAGACAAAACATGCTAGATATTTAAAGGAAGCCACGTAGGTAGACAAGAAGACAGTCACAAATTGAAGGAAGATATTTCAAAGGGGTCCCTTGAGAACCCTTCAAAATAAAATGGGTCCACTCAAGAGACACTCTATTTGAAAGTGCAATAATATTTTTTACAAATCAATTTCAACATCAAGGAATCCTTTTGAAAGATTCCACTTCATCAAGGAATTTGAAAGGAAGAAATCCCCCTCACAAGGGGAATGTGCTCCCTCCTTAAGGGAAAGTTTCTCAAATTCTTTCTTTATGAACCCATGATAAAGGAAAAATAATCCACTAGGGTTCCTTGTTGAGGAATATGATTTTTGAAAAATATTAAAGATAAAGATTTTCAAAAAAAAAATACACCATCGAATGTATTTTTTGAAAATTGAAGCAACATGAGAGCCCCCCCTTAGGATGGTCCATGTCGAACACAAAGGCACGTGACATCCTAAGGAGATAAAATCAAGACTGAAAAGTGATGTTGTGGCCAGTGGAACATAATGAGATGTAACTATGGTAATGTTGTCGCACACGTGAGGGACAACACATGAGAAACATAGCATCACAATACAAGCAAAGAAGAGATAAAAGATGCAAAGAATAGAAAGACAATAACGTAACGAACAAGAGACATGGGGATCTAATATTTCAAGTCAAAGTTGCTCATAAATATAGATAAATAAGTATAATAGTATATAAATGAACTGTCATCAACCCCCTACTATATAAGACCATGTGAAGAAGGCATGTGAAGAAAAACTAAAAATAAAAAATTGGGTCAACATGGAAGGGAGTCCTAAATTCAATTCCCCCAAAAATTTACATCATCCCCAATTGTAGAAAATAAATACATGACAAAGAGAAGAATGATGTGACAAATAGGAGTTTCACGAGATAAAAACACTCCTGTATCCAAGAACCTACGAGGGTGACAAGGGCCATCCAAGAAGACATAATGCAATCACAGGGGAATACAATACACAAACACACAATATAATCTATAAATAAAGAAGAGACGCCCCTAGTCCTCATCAATCAAGAGGTCATCATTCTCCCAATCTAGATCAATGTAAGGGGAGGGAAGATGAGCCTACAAGGGTGGAATATCAATGGGTACCCTTTGACCCTCTTGCAACAAGAGCCAAGGAAGAAGGCCCCTCGAGATCTTCTACACTTGGTTCTTGTGAGGTGAATGTCAGTGATCTTGCAAAAATCACTGATAGAGTTGAGACCTTGTCCATAGAGTTAAACATGAAGTTCATAGGGTTGTCATGCATCAACTCGACGGGTGAGGGAGGCGATGCTCGAGATCCACTGCTAAGCTCACCGAATGATTCGAGAGCAATGACAAACTTTGGGGATGCTAGAGCTTCCTCCATCACTAGGACAGCACAAGCCAACATAGAACCACCCTTCGAAGAAGGTGAACCCTTCTTCTGAACCCCATTAATAGCAAGGTCATCCTCAATCTTCTTCTTTATCAAAGGATATTAAATCCCCACATATGAGGTAGAGGGTTCGGAGGAAGAGGAGAAAACCACGACAAACACCACCAAGGTATTCGACATGTCCACGGGTTTTGAAAACGGCATGATTTCTAGAAGGGAAATCAGAAGAGGAGGCTCAACCGAAGGGGCAATGAATACCTACACCCTCTTTATGTGAGGATCATTCATGCTCATAGGGGGAGTCGGAAGCAAGACTGAGGTTGATGGAACTGAAGCAGAGAGGATGAAAGGGGAGGACACAATAGAATATGTTGAAGCAAGAGTTGTTGACTCCTCTTCCTTCTTCTACAAGGCAGTCTGCTTAGAGATCAAAGCCTTCCTCTGATGCTTGCACTCATGCACAAGGTGGTTTCTACAACTCCGGGAGCTAGAGGCCTTAGCCTAAGAATGGATGAAAGGCTCATGTTCAACCATCAGAGTATCCATCACAATCATTTTCAGCAGAGGTAGGGACTCCTAGATAGAAATAAGAAGAAGAGACAGAGAGGATAATGGAACAACAACAGGGTATCAGGCTAGAGTGCCTCAATGACAAGCCTCTTCCCATTCACTACCTTATAGGTAGGAGCAGTAGGAGGCCGCGAAGGCCAAGACATAGAGGATGCTCCATGGGGACCCTTCCCCTTACCATACAAAATGGGTCGAGGCACTGTGGATAAGACAATAAGTTCAAATGCTAGAAACTTGGGCTTTTACCAAGTGAGCACCATCGGACACCCCCAACAAGCACATAGGAGCATAAGTTTATGGCATTGCAGTAGGCTAAGAGGAAGTCGTAGGTGGAATAGTGAAAGAAGAAGAAGAAGAGCTTTGAGCATGCTTCTCTTCTTCCCTTTTTCAAGCAGCCAAGGTAGCCTCGCGATCTGCCTTCAGGAAAGCTCTATGTGAAATGGAATAAGGAGAAGGAGGTTATCTCACCTTTTGTGTTATGCCCCCACTCTTATACTTCACATAAGTTCAATACAAGAGGTCTATTCTAGGAGGAAGCAGGCCTACAGGGGCAGGCCTGAAGTGATCCAATGAGTAGCCCCCATTCGCAATCATCGGTTTGTAATCGATGTTGTGGACTACATGCATCGAACCCTCATGGGTAAACTTCAAGCACTTATGGACCACCGAGGGAACTGCATTCATGAAAATCAGCCAGGGACTGTCTAATTTCACTTTGAATAGTTCAGACCCCAAGATAATGTCAAAGAGTGCATTCGTAGTTCTAGGACCAACTAATTAGACTAACACGATGACACAACCAATGGGAGGAATGGAAATCCCATCGTGTATGTATAGTACTTCTAGATTCATCATATACATCCTTGTGTAAGAAGTTAATTAGTATGATCTCCTCTGTGATGACATTCACCCAACATGTAGGGTTAATGAGAACACTCGTTACGGTATTTCCATTGATACATGCGGGGATATATAAAGGGGATGGTTCTCTATTGGATTTCATCGACAAATCTATGAGGTAAATGTTATAGCGGTAGATCCAATCATAGGTTGCACAAATGGGATGGGTAGATGTAAGAAGGAATCCATCTCTACGTACACTAAACAAAAATTTCATAGATGCCCCCAAGGGTTTCACAATTATATAGTGACCACTCAAGGCTTCGTTTCGTAATGCTTAGGAAACCTTCCTACTATGTCACTAGGGGTCATAGGTTTGGTTGCAAGGCTAGGCGCCTCGCAACACTCACACCCACAACACTCCTAGGATATGAGGGAAGGTTCTTTTAGCACTACCAAATGGAACCAAAATGGTTAACGTCAGGATCACCAAAATGTAAAGGAGGGGGAACGACCACTCAATGACTCCAGGTGATGGAGAGTCAAGAGTTGAAGGTTTTCCTAATCTACCTCAACCACACAAGTGTCTAGGGAATTGTTTGATATTGAGGATAGAGAATGAAGATCACCCTTAGTACTTTTGTCACTCTACTAACTTGAAAGTTCGGTTTGGACAAAGCGAGCAGGTTTTAAGAACCTAGACTATACCTCAGGAAACTCTCTGCTAGAAGACAATAGTGCAAAATAGGGATGACAGCGTGATGCACTAGCATCTCACAGGTACACTAGAATCCATACGAATAGACAATGAGAAAGGACATTCAAAGGTGTTTAAAACCTATTAATGGCTTACCTACTGAGGTTTGAAGTGATAACAAAAGCAGGAAATAACATAATAACAGAATAATGAGAGAAATGTTATAAGAAGTGACAAGAGTGAAAGGTGATAGAAATGGACTCACGAAGGGTCCATTTTGCCAGCAAGCTCCACATGAACAAGTACCTACACACAGGGTGGGAGACAAGTAGGGACCTTGGTGGTTGTGAAGCATTGGGAACTTAGGAGGATATATAGATGGGCCAACCCCACCATCCTGATGTTGTTAGAGAAGGGAAAAATGTTGGGGTTGTTTCGGGGCTTGCCACAGTCAAACCCCCATTTTGGTGTTTCTACCTCCACATATAGCTAGATAGATAGAGAAATATAAATGTGATAAAGAAAGTATGCTAGAAAGGAAAATAATACTAAATACTACAAGAGACACTATGCTACTCAAATACAACAACAATGTAAAATCAAATAAACAATACCACCATCAATCAAAGGCGCTTAAGGCCAATGAGAGAGGAATGTAAGTCTACAACCATGGAAAATTCGATGTGGCCATAGTGATGCTGAAGGAGGTCTCACAAGACACCAAGTTACAGCTTCTATGGTAGATGTGAAGAATGTTTTCATGTTGGAATAGTGAAGCCAATAGTGCAGCAAGTAGCTAAAACGTATGAGAGGATGTGAGAATTTCCTTTCAGAATGTTCAAAGCATGTAGAGGAATGAATGAGAATGAATAATATGCATTTGAATATGAGTTTGAGAGGGAAAGAGTCATTCAAAGGTCAGTTGAAGGGTACAAAGGTGTTACATTTCGTCACCAATGGAGAACGTAACGCTTCTGTAGATTCCAAAGGCAGGAATCCTGCTAGGACGGCAATGCACCGCGTAGATGTCTCCACGCCATGTGCGCATCCCCAACATAAATTCCCCCACTGACACTAAAAAAAAGCACCAAGTGGATGGAGTGTGGATGAGTGATGTGGAATTACATGGTTGGATTTGATTTTTCTAAGGTGAAGGATGTAAAAGGGGAACTTGCAAGGGGGGTGCAAATTCACTCATATACACTATCTACCCAAACAAAATAATTTAACTTATCATCCCACCTCTTCTTGTTTTCATCTAGATTCTTTTTTCTGATATTTATTATTCATTTATTATTAGATTCATCTTATCCATTTCCTTATGGATGATAAGGGGATGAATGTTTCATATATCTCATTTTGAAAAAAACCTAGCAATAAAGTCACAAGACTTGAAACACATTGCATTATTAGAAACTATTTGTGATGACACCCCAAATTGTGTGATGTTATTCACAAGAATTTAATCCCCATTTTTATGTATAATTTATTATGGGAATTTTCTCTACCCATTTGGTGAAGTAGTTAGTAGCTACCAATATCCATTTGTATATGTTACTATACTTCAAAAAATCCTTTTGATAAAATCAATACCCCATCACTGAAATGGAACCTCAATTGAAATGGTTGTGAGGGGAAGTGCACCTGTAAATTTCATCTTTCCAAAGAACCTTTTGTAATCATCACATAGTTTGATAAACTTGGCCACATCCTTGAAAAATGTGGGTCACCACTATCCTACTTTGGTAATATTATAAGTTATAGTTTTTTACATGGAATTCCCACCACAGAACCCTTGATGACACTCAATGACTCTTACCAACTAATCCTCAGCTAAGAATATGTACACCATTGAGGTTTATCCACATCAACTATCCCTAGATTAGTACATACCTTTAAGCTACCAACTTCAACACTCACTTTTGTCGATCATCTAGTTTCGGTGGAAAACTAAAAATTTCCAAATAAAAAATGGTTTCCTTATACCAAGGACAATCCTTCAAATGAAATTAAGAAAGAGATTAATCAAGTTCACTTGATTCCCTTCTGTTGCATCCAAATTTGCATTATCCATTAATTTTCTAGGCCTTGACCTTTGACCAAGTTGGTTGTCTTCACCTCCAAATCATACTCTTGGATCTTATTAACCCATTTGCACCTTTTCTTGATGCCTCATGTTGAATGAAAATGTCTCTAACAACTCTATGTGACACATGTTAGGATTAAGGTGTCTCAACCTTAGAGAGTCTCATGTTGAAGTAATTAATTTATTTTCCCCTACGTTACTAATTAAATTTATTAATGGCAAAAATATAAGTTTTCAAGTTGCTAAGGCACTTTATGGGACCCAACAATGAGTTGGCTTCCTACATGCAATGTGAAGTGTGAGAATATGACACTTGTCACATGGGCACTCCTTTGGGAAGAAGTAAATGTTTGTACCTCTTAAATGTGTGCCATGGTGACATGTGGCATTCTACTTTGGAAGTTAGCACTTGGTGGGGCCCGCTTGTGAGCACATTCCTTTTTTGGAGAAAGGGAAGCAATGAAGAGTGAAACTTGTCATCTAGGCACTTGACGTAGCATTGTGCATTGTGCATTATGGTTTCTTCAAGAAATTGCATTTGGATGCCATGTGGCATTGGTTTGAGGAGTTAACTCATGCTCAGAAAGGAATGTTGCTAAATGGATACTGAGTTGTCACTGGTAGTGACTAGGATTCAGAGATAAGTTCTATTTTGGCAATGGAGCTATATTTTTTCTATGGGGATTCCTTGCATGTGAGGCTACTTTCTTTTTTGGAGTTACACACCTTGCACGTGGTTTCATATTGTTTCATGTTGAGTTGGTTGTTTTTTGGTTCACTTGGGACTCATTTGTATGTTGTTGATTTCAATTTGCATGCATGCAGAGACTATGGGAATGACACATGGCAGTCTTGGGAACCCATGTATGAGTGAAATAAATATGTTAATGTCATAGTGCATTTAGTGATATTATATTGTAATTTTATGAGACACCGTTATGTTGTCATATTTACTCTAGACTTTATATCAAAGTGTAGTAACACTTGCAAGAGCATAGACTCTAGAAGTTGTATTATAATTTTTTTTATAATATAATTGATTTATACTTCGATGTATGGGTTTAATCTCGAAAGGGTTTTCCCACATAATTTTTTGTGTCTTATGGTTTATTGTTTAAATCTGAAAATAACTAAATGTATGTGCAATCTTAAATGAAACTATAAGTCTTGAAGATTTGCAAGAAATTTTTTGCAACCCTCTCTCGTTTTATTTTCATTAGGAAGGTTGTTTCCGCACTCTTCTTTCCTTTCAATTGGTATTAGAGCTTGGCCATCTTTGTTGACAATTTTTGGTTTGAATGGTCTTTTGTGCAGATCAAGTTTCAGTGGGAGTTTTGTAGAGAAATATTTTGTAATCTTATTGCAGGTTTAAGATGGCAAGCACATCTGGAAGGATAGAGATGGGGAAATTTAATGGCAAAAATTTTGAGTTGTGAAAACTCAAAATGAAAGATATGGTCATAGACGGAGATCTATGGGCTGCAATATTTGGGGTTAAACCTCAAAAAATGGCCTAGGATGTATGGGATAAAATGGATCAAAAATCCAAGGGTTTGATAAGACTTTATTTGGCTGACTCTGTGCTCTGAATGTCCATGAGGAGAAGATTGCAACTGAGCTTTGGAAGAAGCTTGGTGATATTTATCAGGTGAAATCCTTGGGAAATAAGCTATTCCTAATAAAAAAATTGTATTATCTAAGGATAGAGAAAGGAGGATCCATTGTGGATCACATCAAATGCTTTCAATATGCTTGTTGCCCAACTAGGTTTTGTTGGTGCAAATATTGATGATGAGGATCATTGCATTCTTTTGTTATGTTCTTTGTCGAACTCATGGGACCACCTGGTGATGGCTATTGGAAGTACAACAACCACTTTCAAGATGGAAGATGTGGTTGCTTTGTTTTTTTCCGAAGAGATGTGGAGGAAATCTTCTGAGATCACCAAGAAGGTCATGTCTAATTGTGGTAGATCGAATGAGAAAGGTAAGAAGAAGGACAAGAAGTTTAATTCCAAGTCTCCTAGTAAAAATTCCAAGGGTAAATGTTGGAATTGCAATAAATCTAGTCATTTCCAAAAATATTGCGAGGAGAAAAAGGAAAAAAAGAAGTATTTCTCTAATTTTGAATATGATAAATCCTCTCAGGATGATGCAGTTGTTTTTTTTGTTGCCTTGGCAACATATATATTAGAAGATGTGTGGTTGATAGACTCCAGTGCCTCTTTCCACATGACCTCTTATAGAGGTTGCTTCTCAAAGTATGAGGAATATGTATCTGGGTGATGACTCTCACCTGAAGATTGTTGGTTGTGGAAGATTCAAGATCTTATTCCTTGATGGTACAGTGAAGGGGATTGATGGTTTCCTACATATCCCTGGTAGATGCAAGATGACAAGAAGTTTAATTTGAGTGTTGTGGGTGTGTAGGTTGTTTTCTCAAGTGGTAGATGCAAGATGACAAGAAGTTCTATGGTGCGTGCTATGTGTGTTCGGATTAGCACCTTTTATAAGCTAGATGCATGCATGGTTCAATGTAATAGTACTTCTATGAAGTCTAATAAAAGTGCTTTGGATTCTTCATCATCACCATCAGATCAAGCAAAAAATAAGATTATGTTGTCTACATCTAATGGTCATGCTTTCTAGGTACATAAGGGTGCCATTGCCAATGCTTTGGAGATGAAACTCCCAACTAAGAAAACAATGATGTGGCACCAAAGACTTGGCCACAATGATGAGAAGGGTCTTAAAGCCCTAAAAAATAAGAGCGTTGTTGAATTCCTTGATGATTGTAATCTCGAGTTCAATTTTTACAAACATTGTATATATGGAAAATAACACTGTGTTTCTTTTTATTCTAGTTCTCATAAGTTTTTTGGGGTTTTGGATTATGTGCATTCTGATGTTTTTGGTCATGTTATTTTTCTTTCATTGTCTAGATCTGTGTACTTTGTCTCATTCATAGATGAATATTCTAGAAGGATATTTGTGTACTTCCTCAGAAGTAAATATGAAGTTTTCAATCGGTTTAAAGAATTTAAATCCTTCATTGAAAACCAAACTGGTAGGAAAATTAAGTGCTTGAGGATGAATAATGGTGGTGATTTTTGTTCTACAAAATTCAACAAGTTCTATAAGAACCATGGGATTGACAGACACAAGATAACTCCATACACCCCATAGCAAAATGGAGTTGTAGAGAGGATGAATAGAACGTTGATGGAGAGGGATAAGAGTATGCTAAGTGGTGTTAGCCTTGAAAAAAAAAATTGGGTTGAAGCTATAGCCATTGCATGTTATCTGATTAACAGATCTCCTACTTTGACGCTTATTGAAAAGACACCCATGGAGGCATGGTCTGGTAATAAGCCCTCAATGAGACATCTCAGAGTCTTTGGTTGTAAGGCATATGCTCATGTGCCTAGTGAGAAGAGATCTAAATTGGAGAACAAGGAAATGAAGTGTATCTTCATCGACTATGGTATCGGTGTGAAAGGGTACAAGCTTTTACTAGACCAAGAATAATAAATTATAATAATACAAATTATATTATATTATATAATATTAAATATCAAGCATTTAATTATCACAATACTCAACACTAACACTTTGCTATTGCTATATCAATACTAGTTCCAATTTCTCATGATAAATCATTAAAAAAAGTTGGTAATTTTTGTTACTTTGATTTTAACATTCTTACCCTGTAGAGATATTCCATGTCCCTTTTCACGTTTCTCCATTTCCACTCTTAAATCAATGCTAATATTATTTATATTATATTATTTACATTATATTATATTATTTATATTTATTATTTATATTTATTATTTAATTATATTATTTGTATTACTTTATATTCAAACACCAATCCATATATCAACTAATTACTTTATTTACTATTTTAAATGAGATGAATTTAATTATTAAATTGAAAACACCAAATTAGAATTGCATTTGCTTCAACCAATGATGCATCGAGAAAGAATTATCAGATTGAGAACTGCTTCAAGGTGCAAAATTTTTCCATGTGATCAAACTGAGATCACTACTATGATGTTTATGAGGTGAGGGGGTCTCATAACTATATATTATTTTTTAGAGATTAATTAATATTTTTCTTTGCTAATAGTTCAATTGTTCTAAGTCACAAGAGATGGGCACATGTGACTAGCAAATATTTTATATTATATTGTTTATGTTTATATTTTTTATTTATATTTAATATATAATAGATTTAATATTTATTTAATTAGTAATATATTATCATTAATATTAAATATAATTTAAACAATATTAATTATAAATATATTTATTATTAATTAATAATTATTAAATACGTATTAATAGTATTATATGATAATATATAAAATATTTAATATTAATGTGAAATATATTATATATTTAATAACTATCTTTAATATATATTAAATTATTTAAACTATATTTAATTTAATATAATATACTTCATAATTATTTAAAATTATTTAAATAATATATTAAATATAATTTTAATAATATTAATTATTAATTATTAATTATTATTATTATATAATTCTTATCATTAATATATAACATTAAATATATTATACATTTAATAATAATCATTAATATATAATATTATTTAAATTATATTTAATATATTTAATTATTATTTAATAATTATTTAAATAATATATGATGCTAGTAGTGATGGTCATCATTATACTATATATTTAACATTAGTATTATATATATTATATAATTTACATAATATTAAATACATTAAACATCATCATATCTAATCATTATTGAATAATAATAAATCAATCATATATTATTAATATAATATAATAATTATCATTAATAATTAATATTATTTAAACTATTTTTGATATATAACAAATTAAATATTTTTTTTTGATAGGTGAACACTTTTGATTGGAGCTATGAACCAATGAGGCCACATTTGGGGGACCTCATCCCTGATGTTCTCTCCTCCTCCTTTCCTCCTACCACCTTCAATCCTCCTCCCTCTGCCTCCATACCCCTTCCTACTCTCCCCCTTTCATCACCTCTTCTCCTCCTCCACCTTTACCACCTTCTCTTCTCCTTTCTCTCCTCCTCCTTACTCCTTCATTCCTCCTACCTCTCCTCCTATCTTTCTTCCTCCTCTCCCCCTTCCTCACCTCCTCCTCTTCTCTTTCCTCCACCTTCTCCTCCCCTTTCTCTCCTCTGTATTCCTCTGCTTCTCCTACCTCTCCTCCTTTCTCTCTTCCTCCCCCTTGTGCCTCCTTCACCCTTTGCATCTCGATCTCCTTCCTTCATCTATCGTGCTTCACCATCCTTTCCAACATCACCTTTCTGCTTGCATCTACAGCCTCCCCGCAATCACTCTCCCCGACTCTACTCTTCCTTCATTGACCCTGCAACAACACCAGCCAATCTTGTCCATCGCTCCACCATTTCACTTCATGCACTAATTTTTTGTCGCTTTCTTCTACACCAACATGTATTCCCATCATCCACCGTGGAATTCGAACCTTAGGCAGTTCAACTACTACCCTTGCAACTTAACCGTTGCACTACGAGGTCAACCCCATTAATTAAATAATTATTAAATATATATAATATTAAATAAAGTTTAAATAATTATTTAAGTTTATATTTATCATTTAGAAGAGGACAAAAAGTTTAAAATTAAAATTTTTAAGATGATAAGTGTAACACTCCAACAACCTATCTTACTTTGCTTCAACCAATAGCGCACCAAGAAAGAATTATCAGATTGAGAACCACTTTAAGACAATTATTTCATTAATATTAAATATAATTTAAACAATATTATTAATGATAAATAAAATATTATATTAATAATATATAATATTAATAATCAATATATTTATTATTAATTAATAATTAAGAAATACTTATTAATCATTATTATATAATAATATATAAAATACTTAATATTCATATTAAATATATTATATAAACTATATTTAATTTAATATAATATGTTTAATAATTATTTTATTATTTCTCTTGTTTATGGGAAGCGTTAGATTGATTTGAACACCAACCCGAGATTACATATTAAATGGGATCCACCAAAGGATGGTTGGATCAAGTTGAATTTTGATGGTGCAATTTGAGGCAACCCTGGCCCAGTTGGACCTAGATGCATCTTTAGAGATCATTCGCTAACTACTCTAGCAAAATTGTCTAGAAACTCAGGGGGAGGGCACTAATATCAAAACAGAAATGCAGGTATCTTTCCTGGTAACCTCTGCAAACAAATATATGTAAAGAAGATTCACCTATAAGGAGATTCACTAATCACAATTAATGTGATTCATAGGGAGACTACCAAATTGGAAACTTCATAAAATTATCACCCTTATATTGAATGAACTTAGAGGTTTCGAAGAATTCAAGATAATTGACATACATCATGAGGGAAATGGAGAGGTGGATTTCCTCTCAAAGTCTGACATTGAGAGCATTGATGCCCAAGTTGATGATAGAGTTGGTGAAGCACGTATGGAGGAAGATGAAAGGATCTTAAGGGCGAGAAGATTTAATGCAAATGTCAGGAGCCGCTCAATTGTGGGTTGCAAATGATGATGGTAGTTGCTTAAGACAAAGGCTTAGTAGCTTCTCTTCGCCTATTACCAACAATGGAGTCGACCATAAGCCTAGGAGCAAAAGAGAGCCAGATGGCATTTAAAGGAGCAATAATGGATAATAGGTTGAGAAAGGTCTTCAATGCAGACGTAGCGAAGGTTCTCAAGCTGATTAATATTTTTTGGGGCAACGTTTTCCGCAATCAACATATCGATATCTAGTTAACACAGGCCTAGCATCTATTTTCATGGCTTGGCTTTTGCAAGCCAGAGAGAGCAAGGAGATAGTGTATTGGTTGATAGGAAAGTTGGTTAAGGAACAATGGCAGGAAGCGATGTAGCTTTATTTGGATATGGCGATGGTGGGGTGAGGGCTACAACCCACAAATGGTGTATGGCCATTGCTCACCATGCAGTAAAAAGGCCCATGGATTCTTTTTTTGATCTAGAGCGTGGGAGAGGATGTTGATGCTCAAACTATGGAAGTGATGGCGAACATATCCCACTTGAAGGAACTCTCTAGAGCATACATGGTGGACAAGCTAATGTCGGTCTTGGTCCTCTCAGCTACTCCTAATGGGAAAACAGAAAAGGAGTCAACAAATGAACTCTAAACTACCTCGATGAGTGGGAGCCTGGTCTAGCAAAAAATCAAAAGAAATGTAAATTTTGTAAAAGTTGCAGACTCCGCAATATTATCGTTTTATCACTATAATTTCAAGTTCACCCTCAATAGTGTAACTTTTTATATATCAATATATATATAATATTATTTTA
This sequence comes from Sequoia sempervirens, assembly GCA_007258455.2. Lineage (NCBI taxonomy): Eukaryota > Viridiplantae > Streptophyta > Pinopsida > Cupressales > Cupressaceae > Sequoia > Sequoia sempervirens. The sequence continues at coordinate 507,840,900 of VDFB02270651.1, forward strand.
ATAGATATTAAAATATAATTTTAATCATTTTAATTATTAATATATTTATATAATGTTGTCAATAGTGGCATGGTGTGATGGTTAAGTTGTTTGTTATTATTCTTTCCATCAAGGTTCAAACCCCATTGGGGTGTAATTGTTGATAATTTATATTAGGTATGAGTTCCCTCATTTGTGACCTCATCGGTTCATAGCTCTGATTCAAAAGAATTTACACCTCCTAATAATATATATATCAAATATTAATAAGAATTACTAATTATTATGATTATTATATAACACTAAATAAACTATATATTTTATAATTATCATTATAATATAATAATTTAAATAATATATGATGTGTGGTCATTGTAGTAGTGATGGTCATCATTATATATATATATTGATGAATAGGCATTAATATATATTAATTCAAAGATTAAAATGCATATTCACAGAAAAAAGTGGGTGGTAAGAAGGCACACCCCGAGAGTCACATGGGCAACACTTAGAAAAGCCAAAAAATCAACCAGTCACATGGGCCAAGCCCGGAAGTCCATGATTACAAACATAAAAAAAGCCATTAAGCAGCCAAAGCAATGCCAACAGAGTCAAGAGGGTCTTTTTCATCCAATTTATTTCCCCATACATTAGTGGGATCTAGAGTGATGTCAGGAGGAGGACCCCAACCATCATCAGCTTCTTTATCTTTGTCTTCCTCGCGCTAAGGTGAGATTGCAAGCGCAAGCTGCGGAAAACTTTTACTAGAATCTAGCCAACCAGAGCCAAAGGCAAGAGTTTCATTAGAGGGCCACCTGGAATCGCCACCACCACTCCCCAAAGCACCACCAGAGGGCCACCCCTGGCCAGATCGAGGCGGAGGAGAGCGGGTCCATCGAGGAGGGCAAGATCCCCACTGAAGAGGAGGATAAGAGCGGGGGAATGCAGAGCCACTCCGCTGTTGGCCCTGAGAGAGTGACTGGCCATGGGAGGAGGTGGGCGAAGCGGGCACCCGAGAAACAATACACGAGGCATTTCCCTAGTGATCCAAAAGCACTTGCAAGTGAACAACTTCAAGTGCAACTTTATTCGCCTACACCTAAATCTGTAAGAGCACATTAGAACAAATAATAGATTTAGAATATAAAGAAACATTTTTGTCCATTTGAGTGTGAGAAAATATGTAGGCATTTATGTCTTTCCAGATATTGAAGAGGATTTCCACCCTGAAAGTGTGCCAAAGAGGGGTATACTTAGCAAGAAGTTTGGGCGAGTCTCCCAGCAGAACCATATGCCAGGAAAATGGCTCTAGTCTAAAAGGTGGAAAGAAGTCATGAATCCAAGTCCAAAAATGTTGGGCTCTGGGATAAAACCAAAAGAGATGATTAAAAGACTTGGCTTTCCCACAAAAAGGGAAATGAGGGTCCTGGACCCCCAGGTGAACAAACCAAGAACCCACAGGCAAGCCTTGGAAAAGAATACACCAAGCAAAGTGGGCAAGTTTCAGCTCAACACTTGCAGACCAAGTGGCAACAAATATTTTACACTAGACATGAGTGGGATATTGAAGAAGCCACCTCTGGTTCAAACCATGAATCATAGGAAAATGTGGTGAGAGCCACCTATAACCAAGCCTAGGCTTGTAATTCTTGAAAGGGGTGTCTAGGTACCACTTCCAGTCCTTCCACCAGGGCTTAGACCTATGAATTCCCACCTTATAAAGCATTTGTACAGGAATAGAATTCACCAGACCATCATAATTTGCACGGTCCTGGTTTTTAAGCTTGTACAGGGTACGAAAGTCTTCCCACAACATGATACGCATTGTGGGTCTATGAAATATTTGTTGTAAGGTCTGAATACCTTTCTTGTGGAATCTAAGCACCTTAAGCCAAGGCAATTTAGCCAACACCTAACCATTTCTAGAAAAAAGAGGAGACCACGAAACATTCTACTAGTTGAGCGAAAGCCCATCACGGAAACCAGAGCCAGCCCAGCGGAGCCAGGGTTTAACTACCTCCCAGGATTTCCAAATTATTTTAGCAACAAAAGTCTCCACAATTTGAACTAGTTCCTCCATGACCATAAGGGTTTGAAATCCAGTCCCCTTCCAGGCGGGTCTGATTATATTATATAATTAACATTAATATTTGTAATGTCGTAAAATTGTACTCCATGGCAATTTCAAATTTGTGTGTTTGTCGCTCGCATTTATGGCGCCTAGCCCCATTTATGACAAGGATGTTATGAGTCAAAATTTCATGATTTCAACTCCATAATGGGAAATGATGAAGTGACAGTAGTCTTCCACCTCATTTCTTGCAAAGTTATGAGTTGGATGACTACACGACATGTGAACGTTTGCGCGGCGCACTAGCGTACCCAAGCTTTACGAGTTCAAATGAGAAATATGAAGAATCTTTGCCCATAACATGTGTCATTGTGGTAGAATTTTGAGTGTAATGGCTCTTATTTCCCATGAAACTTAACAAAAATCTCATTTTCACTCTCATTTCTAGGCATTCTCACTCTCTCTCGCTCCAACTTCTCTCTTCTACATCACAATTCTATGGTGAAGCTCTACCGAATTGAAGTATCACCAACAACAAAAACTCTCTTGCAAGCACTCAACATCTCATATATCAAGCCAAGAGGGAGCCATAGACTGTTGGTATTGCTCTCTTGTTCACTTGTCTATTTTCTAGCATATTTTATTGTGTCTATTTATCTCATCATATGGGTTATCCTCTGTAGTGGGGTTTGCTTTTATCACTTTGTTGTCTATTTCATGATATGGGTTCTCCTCTATTGTGAAGTTTTCTTTTATCACTCATTGTTTCTACTTTACTTTGTGTATTTTATACTCTCTATCTATTTAGTTGTTCATGATGTGGAAACACCAAAATGGGGGTTTGACTGAGGCAAGCCTCAAAACAACCCCAACACTTTTCCTCGTCCGCCTTGTGTGCAGGTTGTTTGTGTGAAGCTTTGCAGGAGGCTTCAAACTGTAGGACCTCTTGTGAGTGAACATATTGCTTTCTTTCTCATTTACTCGCATTCTTGTTTTCTATTAAGTTAGTAGATCAAACAAAACCTCATATTATGAATAATTGGTATATTCTTTGAGTTTTGTGTAAAGGATCTTGTTCCTCATTTGTATGAGATGCTAGCACTTCATTGAGATGACAACGTGTCATTCTATCATCTTGTAAGGGAGGGGGACCAACCACACCAAGGCTCTAGGTCACAGAGAATCAAGAGCAGAGGGTTGCCCTAACTTACCTCACTCTAAAGGGATTTTTTGGGGTGAAGATCGAGAATGAAGAGCACTATGTAGTACTTTTTGTCACTCTACAGAGTCGAGATTCTAGTTGGAGGTAGACGAGCTAGTTTTTAGAGTTTGAACTATACCTCAGACTGATGGGAAAGGTCGTTGATGTCACAACTTGCATCATTTAATTAATTATTTTATCTAACTGGGTGTGTCTCAGAGAAATATGCGATAAGGATAGTTGTCACATATTCTTTTGGGGGGTTTGCACTGTAAACAACAACTTCAAGTATCGTTTTGCCTACTTCAAGAGCTTTCAGGAGCTCTTGGGGGCTCTTTAGGAGCTTTCAAGAGCTAAACTATAGTGACTGATTCCTCAGATTTAAATATAATTTTAATTTTAATTTAAAATTCTACTAACTTAATTCTGACTTTATTGACTTCAATTTAGACCAATTCATGGAGATAATTAATGATTACTTTAATCCTTAATCTAAAACATGAAATTCCAAATTAATTCCATTTTTCTTTAAAAGAAATCCATAATTTAATTGTTGGAAAGTAAAAATGCTAATTTAAGAGCAGGAATAAATTGCAGGAAAATGACGATTATTCTAAAAAAGCATAAAGACTAATTGTTATCACCTAAAATTGCACCCTGTCGAACCTGATGTTCAACACCTCAATGTAACATGGGAGGACCTCTAAAGCTTTGGGTCACTTATAGATAGAGGTCAACCTCCAGAGAAGGCCGGCTTCCTTTGGTATCACCTAAACTACTATTTTTTGTAAAGGAAAAGGCAGAAGGTGTGCATAAAAATAAAAATAAATACTATGGTGATACACCAAACTGATAAGAAATCATGAATAAAAATAATATGAACATACACTGGAAAACTAATGGTAGCTATTTCATTTACTCAACATAACCTCTTTGAACTTATGCATCATTCTTAAAAAGGCTTGATCTACATACATATTTTAAGAAGGAAAGATGAATTTCACAGCTTTAAGGTATGAATGCAGACTTAGAAAAGCACAATTGAAAACTTGCATAATCTAAAAATACAGAAATTAGAGTAGTCTGAACACTAACACTGGCTTCCAAGGTAAACTCTATGTTTTATATTCCAAAATCGAAATGAGTTACAAAGCATACATCAGCTAAGAAAGGATTGTTAAAAATCACTAACTCTTGAGAATGCATAATCCGAACTCCTTTACAAAGAGGAAAAAATGCCCTATATACCAAAAGATGTCGGCCCCTAGGGCTTACAAAAATATCAACCTTCAAAAAGATCTGCCCTTAGATCTTTTCAAATGAATTTAATGTTGCATTCAAGTGTATCCCTGTTGTCCATGTCGGTGTGAAGGATCACCCTTAGGAGAAGCCTTCAGATCTTATGTAATACTTGCATTTATTTCCGGCCTCCATGCCCATCCTTGAACCTCCTTGAAGGGCTGCTTTGAATGCTCTAAAGCATTATCATTAATGTCGATCCCCCTCTTCTGCCAACAGAGATCCTAGCTGTTATGGAGACTCAGGGCCTTTTTTGTTTGTAGGTTGACATCCTCTGTAAGCAGCTTCAGACTTTCCCATTAGATCTCCACACCATTGTTCATCGAGCTGCTCCATCGCCTTTGATCTCAAAACAGATTCATACCACTGCATTTCATTGATCTTCTTTTCAAGGGTGGTCAATCAGTCAAATGGACAATGGTTTTCCCTTAGTTCTCTCTGATTGGGAAAACACACTCCACGTAAGATTCTCAGGTGGTCAGAGGTCCTCCATCAGAATCGCATGTTGGTGAGACACTAATCGTGTCTCCCTGATGCAAGTACACCTCATAGCAGCTATTGGCATAACACGCGATGGTCGGCGAAACCTCCTTGATCGAATGCAAAAGTCATACCGATATTGCCTTTTCCATGGGCAAGTTGATCACTATCGGCAAGACACAATTCTCTTGGCAGGACCCCATAGCGAGCTTCTTTCCTCTCCCTGAGCTCACTTCATTTTGGTAAGACCCTATCGGGTCAGCAAGACATCTTGCCAAAGCTATCTTGTTTCGGCGAGAGCTTACTTTCTTGTGCACAATGATCAACTAGACTATCGGGTCGAGGAGACTTCTCCCCGAACTCAAAATATTATACCGAAGGCACCCCTCTATCCATAGGACCTTCCTCATTCGGCCAGACCTCATGCTGAAGGCAATATCTTTTGACGAGCCCATTTCATCTCGGCAAGACCCTATCGAGTCGGCAAGACATCACGGCGAGCACCTTTCTTTCACCAATGTCGCTTCCTTTCTTGTCGGGGAGACCACCACTTGTCGGCGAGACCTTTTGCTAAGCTCGTTTCCTTCGCCGATACCACCTTTCATGTCAGCAAGAGCCCACCCTGTCGGTGAGACTTTACCCCTTTGCTAGCCCCTGTCGCCAAGACTTCACTTATCGGGAAGACTTCTCCCCGAAGTTATGCCCTTTTGTTGAGACCTCAGCAGTTGCCAACACATTACGCCAAGCCATGAACCCTCGGTGAGACTTTTCCTCTTTGCCCAGACCTTATGTCGAAGGCATATCTCTCAGCGAGATCTCCCTGATGACATCCCATGTAGACGAAACTCTTTGGGTCGGCAGGACTTTTCCCATTTGACCAGACTTTATGCCGAAAGCAATATCTCTCGGTGAGACTACCCTCATTTGTCGAGGCATCATGTCGAGCTCCCCACGTTACACCAAAGGCACAAAACATGTCAGCGTGACTAACAACCATCGGCGAGACATCTTGTTGATGGCACCTCCTTTCACTGAGACCTCCGGTAGTCGCTGAAACATCTCCCCGAGCTCCTACTTCTTCGGCAAGAACACCGGCCTTTGGCGAAACATTACGCCAACATCAATCCCTCTTGGAGAGACTTTCACTATCAGTGAGACCCCTCGCCGAGCTCGTTTCCTTCACCGACGCCGCTTCACTTCAGTGAGACCTCACCCCATTGGTGAGACCTTATAGCGAAGCCCCCATATACACCGAAGGCATCCCGCTTCAGTGAGACCACCAACGGTCGCTGAGACTTCATGTCGAAGCCTTCCTTTCCTAGCGAGCTTGGACCTTCTTGTCCGGGAGACCACCACTTGTTGGCAAGATGTCTTTGGCGACCCCAAAACCTTTTGGCGAGAACTCCATTCCTTCGGTAAAACTGCGGTTGAACTGCAAGACATTACGTAAAACACATATGTCTTGGCGACCTAATTGAGCCCATAAGTAAAAATCGGGCAACATTTTTGGTGACTTTTGCTGGATATTTGCATGCTAAACCTAGAAACCAATAGCCAAACCTGTCCATTGGGCTCGGAGTCACTTAGAAAAACCCTTAGAACAGACCAAAAGCAGCTCGCACATGGCTACAACTCACTTGAGACTCATGAAGCAGATTAGGACACTGGAACTTGCTGAAACTGGAGAAACTGAAGTGAAACTATCAAACTGTGCTAGAACAACACTTAGGGAATGAAAAAACATTTAAAATAAAGTGTCGAAGCACTTATTGAAAGCATAAAACATATTCTAGTATGTACAATGATAAATCACACCTCAAAACAACGTTTGAGGTAAATCCCATTAACTGGGATTGGTAAATTTTCTCCATTCATGTTCGATAACTGGAATGCATTATGCTCCTTGCATTCAATAATCACAAAAGGGCCTGCCCAGAAATGGTCAAATTTTGTATATTTTATTGGACCACTCTTTAGCACATCCCACTTGAGAACCATATCCCCTTGAAAACTTTGGCTATAGCTTTTTTATCAAATGTTTTCTTCGTTTGAAGCTGATGATACTCCAAAGTTTTCATTGCCTTGTCTCTTAATTCTTCGAGCTCCATGAGCTCTGCATATCTCATGGACATTGGGTCATGCTCTTCATACATCTCCAACTAGTGAACAATGTCTAGAGCTAGAAGCTCTACAGATAAAGGTAATCTAGCCTCTTTACCATAAATGAGTACATATGGAGAATTACCAATTGATCTCTTGGGGGTTATTTTATCTGTCCAAAGTGCAGATTTCAATGTGGTATGCCAAATTCTTTGATTCTCTTCCATAGCCCTCTTAATGATTCTAATCAAGTTTTTATTTGTACTTTCAGCTAATCCATTACCCTGCGGGTAATAATTGGAGGAAGTATTCAAATGAATTTCGTGTTTAACAGCCCAATCTGTGATTCTTAATCCAACAAATACAAGAGCATTATCTGAAATGATGGAGTTAGGAACTCCAAACCTGGTGATTATATCTTCATAAAAATTCAAAACTGAAGATTCA
>VDFB02270651.1:507848579-507882501 GCA_007258455.2 Sequoia sempervirens
ACAAATAAAAGCAGAGGGAGATGAAAGACCAATTGCTTTCATGAGTTCCCCATTCAAGAATGTTGAGGTCAGGTATTCATTGAAAAACAAGCCTTTGCACTAGTTAGAGCTATTAAAAAATTCAGACACTACATCCTCAGAAGTCAGATTATTGTTGTGGTTCCTGATGTTGTAGTAAAGTCCCTTCTTATGCAAAAGGAATTAGGAGAAAGAAGAGGGAAGTGGATGGCCATTCTTCAAGAATTTTATTTAGAGATCCATCCTATGAAGTTGGTTAGAGGTCAAGGTCTGTCCAAAGCAATGGCGAATGCTGGTAAAAACATTACTTGCCAGCACTATACCGTAGAAACCTTCTCCAATGATCCCTAGTATACTGATCTTATTTATTTCTTACTCAACAATCGCTGCCCAGAAGGAATGAGTGCAACTTAGAGAAGAGCGCTAAGGATGAAAAGTTCTCATTACATGATCAAAGGGGGACTATTATACAGAAAGAACTTCGAGGGTGTGTATTTGAGATGCTTAGATCAGCGAGAAGCAAAACACATAATGGTAGAATTTCATGGAAAACATGGCACGGGCCATGGTTCAGTTGATTCATTAGCACACCAGATCCTTAGAGTTGGATACTACTGGCCATGTGTATTCAAAGATGCACACCAGCATGTTAGAACATGACACATGTGTTAGATTGCTGCACCAAAAGAACGCCACTCAGCCATGCCATTGCAACCCGTCTATGAGGTGAGACCTTTTGCCCAATGGGCACTTGATTTTATTGGGGTGATTAACCCAAAATTTGTTGCAGGGCACAAGTTCATTCTGACTGCCACAGATTACTGCACAAGATGGACAGAGGCCATAGCTTGCAAGAACAGCACCATAGATGTGGTGATTAAATTCCTTACAAAGAACATCACAACTAGGTTTGGGGTGCCCTTCGCACTGGTATGTGATAATGGTTCTGCTTTCTCTTTTGCTGATTTCATTGCATGGACCTATGAACACAAGATTGTGTGAAAGTACTCTTCCAATTACTATCCCTAGGGGAATGGAGTAGTTGAATCGACCAATAAGAACCTCCTAGGGGTAATCAAAAGGTTGCTAGAAAAGAACCCAAGAGACTGGCATACCCAGCTGAGATTTGCCTTATGGGCAGACAGAACTAGAATCAAATCTGCTCTCAAAACTTCACCCTTCAAGCTTGTGTATGGCCAGGAACCTGTCTTCCCCATCCACCTACAGATTCCTATCCTAAAGTTCATGCAAGAATTTTACTCCAATGATGATAGGATAGAGGTAAGGCTGGCCAATTTGCTAAAACTAGAAGAACAGAGGGATGCTGCTCTGCAACAGTTCTTCAAACACCAAGCTGTTGTCAAACGTTAGTTTGACAAAAGAGCTAAGATAAAAGCTTTTAGGATATCAGACCTTGTCTTGTTGTGGGACAAGGCTAATGAAAAGAAGGGTGATCACCAGAAGTTTGAGAAGCTCTAGTTGGGCCCATACCAAATTGTTGAGATCCTAGGAGAGAATGCCTTTAGACTGAGTGCTTTGACAGGAGAACTTGTCCCATTGCCTATCAATGGGCAGTTCTTCAAACATTATTTTGGGTCATAAGGGCTTGGTGCTTCCCGTGGTTGTATATATGTAAATAGTCGGTTGTCCTGCTTGTTTGTTGTTTTCCTTGTTTTTCTTTGTCTTGTTGTTCTCTCTGCTTGTCTTTTTTTTGTGTTCTTTTGTTTTTGCTCTTTTGTCTTTCTTTTGGGGACATCCATTTTATATAGTTGATGTTGGGGCGTTGTTATCTGAAGTATACTTTGGTTACTAGGAAGGAAGTTGGTCTAAATATTTTCAAGGTTCTTGATTGGGTGATTTTGTCCTAAACTTAAGTTTTATGCCCATTTCAATAGAGGTTGTGAAAGGTCTTCAAGAACAAGGTATAAAGTAAACAATCTACACCAACTACGGTTGAATCTGTCACAAAATCAATAAACCATCTCCTCTTGTAAGGGTATATTTGTCTTAGGGTAATTGGGTCCCAAGATTTGAGTGAAGAATCTGATTCCCCATATGCTATTATGAGGTCCATGGTAGTTTTCAACCTAGTACAGATGTTTAACATCTAACATGTATTGAGAAGGAACTGAATGAAAAGAATTTTCAAATGAAAAGAAAAGAGCACTATAAAAGAAAAGATAAACTCAATATGAATGGGTGATTCCAGTATCTCTACCGGGGCTATGGACGCCTGACTGGCAGTAGAGCAATGTTGTGAGAAAACTAGAGGTATCTCCATCGGAGCTATGGACGCTTGACTGGCAGTGGAGCAATGCCCAGGATATCATTGCACAACAGCAAAAGGGAGTCAACTCATGTAGTTCAAATCTTGAGCATAATCATCCGAAAGATGAAGAAAATTTTGTAAAAGGATGATGCACAATCAAGCACACACATAGATTCAAAAGTAGCCAATGTGGATTTGCATTTGAGATTCTAGCTCTACATTGACTGTTCAAACTGATCCAATCTAGGTTGTGGTGTCCATAAACCAAGAGTTCTGGGTGACTGAATCCTTTAGTGTCCTGAAAATGGTTAAACCATTTTTTCCAGCCAAGTCGCCATTTGTTATGCCTTGCATAACCACCCCCATTTTCACTGGCTTAAAATGGGTCCCCCCCCTTTTTGTTTTCTTTCCCTTTGGTTTTCTGTTTTGGTGCCTTAGAAGTTTTCTTGTTTCTTTCGGCCCTTTGTCTTTTTGCTCTAGCGGAGGCGGAGTGTGGACTAGATCTAAACTTGGAATCTTCTTTTGAGGTTCTGGTTCTGTTTTGGTTCCGCTTCCGGCTCCACGTGTTGTGTTTTTCCTTTTCTTTTGTTTCTTTGGCAGAGGCGGGGTCAAAGTTGGATTTGAGTTTGGAACTTACCCCAAGTTCCGGTTTCATATACTATTCCGGTTCCGCTTCCCATCTTGGTTCCTGCCCTGCGGTTTTGAACGTGCTGACCTCTTCCTGATTCTGTCCCGGATCCACCTTCGGCAGAATGAAATTTTGCTAAGTCTGGAAGTTTGAAATATTATTTTATTATATCTTGTGGACTTATTTTTGGCACATGGTTTTGCAGGGTGTGGAAACGTGTCCCCGGGGCTGATTCTCTTTCTGGAGGGATTAGTGACTTCGATGCAACTTCTTGTCTTCAGCGAAATGTCTCTCCGACTCAAGTATGTCTTGTTGAACCTGATGCCAATGTGTTTGCCCGCAGAAACGATGGAGATCTCGTTGTGAGGTCTGGCTGACTTGAGGATGTCACACCGATTATCAATGAGCTCGATGAAGCAACGATAACCTCAATGAAGGGTCTCGCCGAACAAAGAATGTCTCGCCGAATGAGAAACTCCATCGACCGGAACCCTAATCCGCTGCAATAGAATTCGAACATTGATGGCAGAAGAGACGTTTACCTGTCGAGGTTGGTGGACATGGGGGCGATGTCTCTGCAACACTCAATCAACCCTAGTGCATTTTGAGGACAATAATGAAACCACGGATCTTGGCGACAGGAATAATTTTACGAGCATGAATCGACCATGCTTCTTCATCGCCGATGGGACATCTACCGGCCGAAGTGGGTCGACATTCATGGTGAAGCTTCGGATCTCAGACAAAAGAAGATTTTGCTGACAGAAGACCATGCTTATGGAAGATCTCGCGCCGACAGGGACATAGTACCAATATTGAATGCATATCCGGACTCAGTGAGAGTTGTTGGTGACTGGTCTGTTCCAGAAACCCTAATTTTGGTCGACTGTATTGCTGACCCTGGTTCGTCTATAAAGAGGTCATTTTGCCTCATTTGTAGGGGTTAGAAAGGTTAGACAGGTTAGACCAGGTTAGAGGATAGTTATAAAAATTTAGAAGTTAGATTTTAGAGGTTAGAAGTTAGACATTAGGAGTTGGAGTTCTTAGCAGTAGAATGCACTTTTATGCTTTTCTAAGTGTAGATGGGAGGAACCTGAAAATCAGATTTTCTATACACTGGTGAAGTTTGCCAGATTTGTAAATGTTGCTTATCTGTCCCATGACAGTAGAAACAGCCAGATTGTAATCTTCTTCAAGTTCTCTTCCAGAATGGTATTCATCTTGTTAACTATTTGATTTGAAGACTTTCAAGGAATGAAAAAGTGTATCTTTTGTTTTGTTTAAAAAATGGTGTTTGGCAATCTGTTGAGTTTATACTGTGAATGAATGCAATTGTGTACATGTTACAAATTAGCTTCATTTCATAGCAATAGTTTAAAGATTCCTTTAACGACAACAAGTCTAGTTAATTAATGGATCAACATTCCTTTCTGTCTCAAAGCCCTGACCTATCTTTTTCTGTTTCTTTGAAAACCCCAATTAGAGTAAGTTTAGATAGATGCTTGAGTTTAATGTTGTTCAGAAAACCAACAGGCCCCTTGAACATTACAGCCATATTGACCACTTTGTGAAACAGACATCGTTGTGAACCAACACTAAGGACCTTGGGAGCTGATCAGTTTAACCATTGATTGCCTCTTTCAGGAGAGGTGAGATTTGTATCCCACCTGCATGTTGTGTGTGTCAAATGGCCCCTCAACAATGCCTCCACCCAAAAACATCTCAATTACGTAGTTTGTAGGGAATATTTAGGAAATTCATAGATTTGTATCTCAATTGGTTGATCATACTCTTCCCTTCACGCATTTTTTGAAGAAAGATGTTTGCTTCCAATGGGATGATGAGTGGGAAAAATATTTTGAGTCGGTCAAGAATTATTTGGCCAATCCTCCTATCCTAATGTCAATTATGCAAGATATACCCTTTTTACTTTATATTTTTGCATCACCTCATGCCTTGGAAGCCCTATTATCTCAACATGGTGATGATGGTAAATAAAGAGTGGTCTACTACATTAATCATGTTCTTGTTGATTATGAAACTTGTTATTCCACCCTGGAGAAACAATGTCTTGCTTTTTCCTTTGCAATGCAAAAGTTACAAAATTATCTTCTTCATAATGAAACTTATGTCATTGTGACAAGTGATCTTCTAAAGCATCTGTTCACTAGAATCAATCTTTTGGGAAGGTTGGCGAAATGGGTAATTTTGCTCTTTGAGTTCAACATCAAGTTCGTTGCTCAAAAAGTAACTAAGGGTCAAGATGTTTCTGATCAATTGGCAGAATCTCCCTCATCTCTCTCCTTTCGTAATCTGGATTTATTTCCAAAAGAAGACCTTTTCGTAACAAACCATGAACCTATGTGGGAGATGTACATAGACTTGTCAAGGTGTCAAGATGGATCTAGAGCAAGTGTAATCTTAATCTCACCTGAAGGAAAGCCAGTTCCTCTATCCTTTTGAATGGAATTTCATTGCACTAACAGCACCACCAAGTACGAAGCCCTTATAGTTGGCTTGTGTGTTGTTATTGCACTGAACATTAAAGATCTTCACATACATGGTGATTATAAAATTATTGTAAATCATATTATAAGAGTGTATCAAGCCAAGCAGAATACATTGTCACAGTATTGGGATTTAGCCTTATCCTTTCTTGATCATTTATGTTCTTTTATAATATACAGTGTTCCTAGGAGAGAAAATTGGCACGCAAATGCAATGGCGAGTGTCGCCTCCCTTGTATCTTCAAATGAAGGCATAGAAGAATACCACTTTGTGATTTATATTCTTCTCTCCTGTTGTCTCAGATCAACCTGAATTTGATGCTCTAGTGTGTGCTTACATAGACTCGAAGGAATGGTATTCTCACATTTATAATTATCTGAAGATTGGAAATTTTCCTAACAATGCACAACTAAAAACACCTGCACTCAGATACGAAAAATTTCAGTCTGATATATTATATTGTCTGATGTTCTTTATAGAAAATCTTATAATGGTCTTCTTCTTTGGTGTCTAAGGTGGAAATACCCCCTGCCCTTCAAGAATCCCATTCGGGCTCTAGAGGTGGACATTTTGGTGGTAATTCCCTAGTGCGTAAACTGATTCACATGGGATACTTTTGGAAAACAATGGAGCAGAATTCCTTTGCTTTTGTCAAAAAATGTTCATAGCATCGACATAATAGCCTTATTCATGCTCTTTCTCAATAGCTTCAAAATCATACCTCTCCTTAGCCATTTGCAAAATGGGGGTTGGATATTATCGGCAAAATATCACCTCCTTCTAAAGGACGTATCTTTATCATTATTGCTATAGATTACATTACAAAATGGGTCAAAGTTGTTCCACTTCGATCCATGAACGATGAAGAAATCTAGAGCTTTCTTCTAAACAATATCATTGCTCGTTTCATATTTCCTTCTACTCTTGTTTCTAACAATGGCACTCCATTTAAGAACAAAGAGGTGAAGCAATTCCTGGAAAGTTTCACATTCAACATCATTTTTCTACACCATACTATCATCAATCTAATGGCCAAGTTGAAGTGTCTAATAAAACTCTTGAGTTGATTCTTTGAAAAACAATAAATAATCATGGTAAAGATTGGCATACTCAATTAACATACTCCTTGTGAGCCTATGACATGAGTGTTTGTACGGCGACTGGTACAACGTCATATAACCTCATGTACGACGCCAAGGATATCATGTCTTTAGAGTTGGAAATTCCATCTTTGTGAGTTTCCCTTAATGGATTAATTGATGATGACACTTTTCGTGCTAATCATTTGCATCGACTTGAGTTGCTCGATGAGTGTCAATTGGAGGTCCTCGATCATCTCCAAGCTTATCAATGATTGCTTTCTAAACATTATAATCAAGGTGTTCTAGAACTTTCAAGGTAGATGACCTGGTTCTTTATGAGAATCGAATAAATGTAAGTGTGTCACCTAATCAAAAGGGGAAGTTTATCCCTAATTGGTTAGGCCCTTATATTATCATATCTATGTATGGTTTTGGAGCCTATGGATTTTCATCTAAGGATGGAATGGCTCTAAAAGAGTCTGTCAATGTGATGCATCTTTGTCGATACTATGCATAATGTCTATGTGTCATGTGTGTAGCGCTCATCCCTTGTTGATTGAAGTTCGTTATGCTATGACATTTTTTCATCAACAAAACTATTCTATTATTTTGTGTTATGATGTCAAGAGGTGTATATGAATAATTTATTTGATTAGGAATTATCTATACATGTGTTTTATTATGCTATGTATCTATGTCTTGCATTGGATTAAATATTTTAGTTATACAATTAGATCATCATTGTATTTAATTAACATACATCCATGTGTGTTTATTAGATCATGATAGCATCTAATCTAAACATACATCCATAAGTATAGCATCCATCACATAATCATACATGAGAACAAAAGCATACACATAAAGGAACACCATGAAGTCAAACCAAAATCTCATATATAAAATGTGTATCATGTGCATGTATCACACATCTGTATCAAAATGAGGTGACTATATATATGTATGTCTATACATCAAAATAATGTTATATAAAATTATATCATCGGTACAAAATGGCACATATACAAAATGGGCTTCTAGCCCCTAGGCGCATGGCTCCTCGAGCCCTCTAGTCCTAGCGGTGATCGAGGTCTAGGCTAAATGGATGTGATAGAACGCGATCGATGTAATCACGACATTGATAAACTAACTTGTAGTCCTTTTGTCTCCCTATGCAGCTCTGCAGCCTCCATCTGTAGTTGTGCCTCCCGCTCCCAAGTCTTTCATGGCTCCTCCTGAAGCTGCTACAGTTGGGGATCTACAGTCGACCTCACGACTATTGCCTGCCCACTAAGGTCATCAAGTTGGCTCTACAAAGCATCACATGCCCTCTCGACACTCTTTGCTCGCATCTTGGCCTAGTCTCTCTCGGTGAGGGCAGTGCGGAGCTTGACCACCTACTGATCTCATTGCCCAGTCATAGCAGTAACATCGGCAGTCCTCTAGACAACCTCGACCCATGCCTCTGCATATGCGGTCCTTAGAAGTGCAACAGGATCAAATAGGTGGGTGTGTCACCCCATTGAAGCTAGCTTGTATGCATCGAGGATGCTCCCTTGGATTGGCACAATTGAGGCCACCTTGGAGATAAACAATCCAATGAAGGCGATTCACTCATGTGTGTCCACTGCAACCACAAAGTAGTAAATGCTATTAGTACCGAACAATATATCAAAACATGAACATAAATATAAAGAGATAAAATTGAAACAGGAAGTATTGAAAGGAAATAGCATAAATCACTCTTATACTTGGATCCTCGGACTACTAGTGTGGATCTGGGGGGTGCGATGTTAGGACCGAACCCTAATGTTGTTACTATTATTATTGTTGGGGAGACACTCGCTACTAAAGGTGGCACTGCTAAGACTGGGACAACCGCTAGAGGGGATGAAAGTCTCTATTGCCGCCTTGACCTTTTTATCGCTCTACTCGCTGCCTCTCCCCACTGGTCGTTGTCACTGCCACCTTGGTCCTCTCCTCCTCCTGCTCCTGCCTACCCCTGTGCACTAGCGTCTCCCATGGGGGCATCTACCAAGAAAATTGGGGCAGGACCATGTGTCGCCCACTAGATCCTAAAGCCATGGCCAAACCCTACGTCATCGATGGGCAACATCGGGAACCAATCATCGTTATCCAACCCATCACCGCTATCAGTGACATCTACTATGGTTGAACGACGATGATCTCTCAATCTAATGATGCTCCTAATCGCTTGGGCATATGTAGGGATAGTCAAGGATATAATCTGCAAAATTTCAAATTGGTGGGTGACCCTATGCCAATAATATGGCATGATGATGTAACCAATGTGCCCTGCCAAGAAGTGATCACACTACATGTGTCACAGTTGTCACATGTCTGTGGGCCACCTCCTACCCATTTATGGTCGTCACCTCACATCGTGGGACCGCAAAGTATCAAACTATAGCCGCCAAAATTGTAAGTCTTTGTATCTACAATCATGTACCAGTGGGTATGTGTGGGCCATCGGTGTACCAGGGCTCATCCCCTGGGGATACCCGACAGGCCGGATAGTTGTAATGTGCGCAAAATCCCACACCTACAGGAGCATGTAGGCTATGAGGCTCGAATACTCATAATGTACATATCTTCCCAGCTTGTGGTACAAGTGGCGAGCATGTTGCGACCACAAGCAAAAATGGTCTGGCACTCCTTCATCTCTCGAATAGTATGGACGAGGCCCCCATGTACATGTGATCCTTGCATGTCCATGGTGACTCGAAGGGCAACTGAGACAACCATCGCCCTCCTCAAAATTGGGACCGCCACCTATCCATGCTCAAACCACCATATGTAGATGTGGCAGGTGGTGTCATCGAGGTCTATGCGCCCCGCGCAATACTGTTGGCTCTCTAACACCTTTTGGGGCAAGCGTGTATCATCAAGAGCCACTTGTTGCCCATGGATGGGCAGGCATGTGATCTGATACACATCCTCTAGAGTGACTGTCATCTCTCTTGACGGCAAGTGGAAAGAAGAGGTTGTCGTGTCCCAGTGCTCCATGAGCACCATCAGCATCGAGGGATGGTATAGCATCTTGAGTAGTGTATAAGCCCACCACAGGCCTACCTACCAGAGATGATCCTGGTCGTCCACATGCATTTGGGCCGCCTGATCCCATAGCATCAAGAGCACGCACCCACATCCATGCTCACGCATCTTGGGCCAATCCTGCAAAATAGAAACAAAATCTGTCATATCCATCTATATCAAAAAAATTCTACCTTCTACATCAAATTTTTCTCTAAGTAACCTCTGGGATAGAGGTGTGTCGCGCAGATGTCTGTGTGATGCACCAATGTCTGGGGTTAGCCACCATGAATATTGCCTAGACGACAATACAAACGAAGGTTGCCAACGCGTTGTTTGGATGACAACGCACCGATTGGACGCCTTCACACCGACCAAACGCGTGCGCTGCTCTGGATTTGAAAAACCCTAAAACAATTGCCTAAAAGTGGACATAGGGGGTCAAAATCAACATACCTCATCAACCTCGTCACGTTCGACTACGGCCCGACACAGCTACTTGATCTTGGGACCCACGTAGTCATGTTTAGGAGGCATTTTGCTGAATTTTCTCTTACAAAGTCAACAATTTGCTCGCAATGAATAGTGAAAATGACCCTTCTATGGGCTCTACTAGGTATATATAGATCATTTTTAGCCCTTTTTTTTTGGAGTACATGGTCCTTCCATTTTTTTTGTTTTCACGCCACCTAGCTGGGGAAAAAAACAAGAGGGATCATATACTCACCTCTTCATATTTTTCTTCTGAACCACTAATTTTTTCTTGAGCATTCTTCTCATCATGGTAGCTTCTTCCAATTTTTGAACTGACCTAAATTTAAGTTTTGTAGAATGAAACTTCATGTCTAATGTTGTGGTTTCTTGCTAAGCTTGATCGTTGGAGGCATCGTCAGTATCTATCTACTCGACCTTTACGTCCTCTACAGTATCCTTTTTGGTATGCAAATCTGTAAAATTTTCAAGCTCGTACTAATGTTCTCTTTCCAACTTTAGTGTAGTTGATTTTTCTCAAAAATCAATCCACTAAAGGGGGAAAAACGTAATGTCGTAAAATTGCACCATGTGGCAATTTCACATTTGTGCATTTGCCCCCTGCATTTATGACAAGGACCTTATGAGTCAAAATTTTGCGATTTCAACTCCATAAAGGGCAATGATGAAGCAACAGCAGTCTACCACCTCATTTCTTACAAAGCTATGAGTTGAGACGTTTATGCAACACACGGACGTCTGTGAAGCATGTGGACGTCTATGTGACATGTGGACGTCCTGAGCTTTACGAGTTCAAATGAGGAATCTCGAGAATCTTTTCCCATGACACATGTTGTCATGGCAGAATTCCAAGTGTAACGGCTCTTCCCGCCCATACAACTTCACAAAACTCTCATTTTCACTCTCATTTGCAAGCATTCTCACTCTCTCACTCCAACTTCCTTCTCTCTTCTACATCACGATTCTATGGCAAAGCTCTACCGGTTTGAAGTCTCACCAACAACCAAAGCTCTCTTACAAGCACTCAACGTCTCGTCTATCAAGCCAAGAGGGAGCCACGGGCTATTGGAATTGCTCTCTATTTCTTTTGTCTATTTGCTAGCATATTTTATTGTGTCTATTTATCTCGTGATACGAGTTCTCCATAGCGAGGTTTGCTTCTATCACTTTGTTGTCCATTTCGTGATACGAGTTCTCCTCCATTGCAAGGTTTGCTTTTATCACTCATTATGTCTTCTTTACTTTGTGTCTTTTATACTCTCTATCTATCTGGTTGTCCGTGGAGGTGGAAACATGGAGGTGGAAACACCAAAACGGGGCTTTGACTGAGACAAGCCCCGAAATAGCCCCAACACTTTTCCTCTTCCGCCTTCTGTGCAAGTTGCTCATGCGGAGCTTTGCAGGGGTGGCTTCAAAGTGTAGGACCTCTTGTGAGTGAACATCTTGCTTTATTTGTCATTTACTCACATTCTTGCTTTCTATTAAGTTAGTAGATCAAGCAAACCTCAAATTTTGAATAGTTGGTAGATTCTTTGAGTTCTATGTAAAGGATTGTGTTCTCCATCCGTACGAGACGCTAGCGCATCCTTGAGATGACAGTGCACCACGTTGTCGTCCCACCCCCGTGCAAACATCCTTTGGCCGAGAGCTTGTCCTCTCGTCCCAAAATCTCTATAATCTGCTCTTTCAGTCCTTGAGGTCCTTTATCTATGATCATTCTAGAAACTTTGTTTTAAATACATTTTGCAATCTCTTTCATCTCAATCCTCTATCACTTGAGTCTATGTCATTCGAGGTGATCGAGGGCAATTCGCTCCCTTTAGACCCTGTTCGTCTTGGGACTTGGGAGTAGCGAATCCCCTCCTTCACAATATTATATATATTATATAATTTGTATAATATTAAATATATTAAATATCTATGATCTACTTTTAAACCTTCTATTTGAAATTAAATAGATTAGCATTTGTCTTAAATCCAAACATAATACCGTCTCAATTTAATATGAAATTTTTTCCAAGCTAAAGATTTGAGGTAAATATTTATTACTCCCACAATCTCATGCCACCCCTCCTTGTGAGAAAAAAATCACATCACTCTAAGCTTAGTTCATTTGTTTTTACTCTCATTATTTATAAGGCCAACTACTACGCTAATGTTGGATGATACATAAGAACCATTCTATTTTATTTTTTTGAAACTTATAGGTGATCGCTATCCCATTACTATCAATGTCACACACCTCGTCGGGCCCACACAATAGGTGTCATCATATCATGTAATTCCCATTTCCTTCGGCAAGCACGCACTATTGTCGTGTGTCTCAATCCTCCTCCAACTAACCCTTAATATATATTTTAAATAATATTAATTATTAATATATTTATATAATGATATAAAAATATATCAAATATTAATACGAATTATACACAACCCATACCGTAGCTTTCACTCATTCATTATCATAAATATCCCCCACAATGGTTATTTGATTCGACACTTTCCTTGATATAGCATGCGTCAAGCATTCAAAACCATCAATGCTTCGCATGCAACTTGATCTATAATACAAGTTTTGAAATGCCGCCAAAATAAATATTAAACTATACAAAATTTCGTAACATAGTTTTTTCATATTTTGGACACAAGACATTTAACAATAGACCAAAACAAGTATTTAGAACATAGTTAACAATAATATAAATTATATTATATAATATAATATTGTTCAAAATATAAAACATTATCAAGCATTTAACTATCCCAATACTCAACACTAACACTTTACTATTGCTATATCAATAACTGTCGAGGCAGGTACTTGCTACTACGTGGCCCTTGTTATAATCATGGATGCTCTTAATTGTAATAGTATGTATTGGATAGCTTAGTTTGTTTCCTGCAGATACTATTGACTTGTACTTATGTTAACTATATGTTTCATAGACCATGTGACAGGGCAGTTAAATGTCATGTATAGTGGTAATTGGTTTATCCCGATTACTAACCTTCAGGGCCCGGCAGCTCAATGAAACGCCGCAAGATATGCTGTTATAATTCATTTTTTGTTATATAGAATATACTTGTTCTCCCTTTAAAATAGCATTCAGTTTATTACTTCCAATCAATTTCTTGTTGGCCATATGTCAGGGCTTGCTCCGTCACACCTTACATTCCAATAGATCACTTTTATTTTTTGGATGTAATGAACTGAGAATCTCTAGATTTCACTAATTCTAACTCAGTTAGGGGCTCCACATTTGGCTCCACCATTTCCAGGTCTTTTCCTAGCTAGCTTGGGACTTCTATCTACATTAAGTTTCATAATAGAAAATTTTGATTCCCAAAGGTGCTTCGTTTTCCTTTACGTCTCAATTTTAAACGATCCCCGAATGGAGGTAAGATCTTCAGCGTTCTCAGTATACATATTACATGTAAGTTTTGAGATTTAAATCACAGTTTTCAAAAGAACTTGGATAACTGCAACAATAGAAACGAAGTAAACGTGAGGGCAGGAGGTCTGGCATGCCTTAACGTGCATTTATATCCCTAAGTGTCGCTGTTACATGATATGGCATGGGTGATGAAATGGTGATAAGTATTCACACAATATACTTAGAGAAGCTACAAACTAAAAATGGAAATAATCCTAAAATCTAAAACGTTGAGGTGAGTGATTTTTTAATATTTTCAGCCCTGAATGTACAACTCTTTACTTTGAAACAGCAACAATATCAATGGCGTGGAATGAAAAATCTGAGCAAGGGCCTTGTAAAAGTGCATATTCCAGGTTCTAGCTAACTGTATTAGAAAGTACCAAAAGGACTCATCTCTTCTAACAGAACCACTTTTTATTCAAATGTGTTGTATTAGAACAGATTGTATCATTCCAAGCGGGGAGAAGATGGACAATTGAACTAGTTGGACACTCATTGATACAAAATATAAGGAAATTGAGTAGATTATAATCATGCGCGGGCAATTTGTAAGTGATATTTCTTTATAAGAGGGAATTCAAATAATTGAAGAAAATATGTGTCTCACAACTCCCATTTTCTTGGATTCTTTATTTGTACACTTTACTATCTGAGAAGATATTTAAAATTTTACAAGATTGCCCTGCATGCTTTCCGAGAGCTATGCATTCTCTTAGAGCATAGCTGCATTACCAAAATTGATACTAGATAGTGAATAATATAACATGCAATATTTCAAGAATCCTTTTCGACACACGAAATGATAAAAAAAAATTACCAAATGAACAGCAATAAGAAGCAAGCCTCTTATGTCGAACACATCAAATAACCCTCAGGATGTTGGGCACATCAAATAACCTCATAGGTGGGAAGAAATTCAATTGCTTCAAAAAGGGAATAAGATCAATATACAAATCTGAATGGAGAAAGATACATCATGTCAGACAGCAAATATTTTTTTGACCTTCCTAATCTTCTTCCTACATATTGGGCACATGTTGGTTTCTTCAGAAATCCTGCAGAGTCAACAGCAAAATGTCAATGCAAATCTACTTTTGATTGTGTAATGTTAAAATGCAGTACTTCTAAGTTCTATGTATTGCATCTTCATAGAGCTTAGAACAAGTAAAAACACAGATTGCCTGTATATTTAGCTCTTAAAGCAGGAAAAACAGAACACTTCTATGTTACAGGTTGTAAAATGCCACTCATTACTTCTTTTAAACTCTTTTGGCATCCATTCTTAATTAATGTATAACTGCAAGTATATTGAGAAGTAAACATGTAACCATCCTGATTGGTATACCTCATGCCACATGTAGAACAAGTTACACAATGTCCACAAGGAAGGAAGAAACTGTCTCTTGGAGCATCAAAACAAATGGCACACAGACGACGCTGGTAAATGTCATTATTCTTCCGAGATTTTATGTCATTATCTTCAACCCTTGGTGATCCCGGGAAATTTAATTCATCATCATCTTCTTCATGTACAGAAAGAGAAACATAAGAAGACCCACAACTTGAATCATCATCATCATCTTTCTGAGTTATCAAGGGAGTTCTTTCTGGAGGCAGGTGTTCCCTTCGAACTTCAGATTCTCCCGATCCAGCCTGTAACTTGGTAATAAATTTTATGATACCCATAATCAAAAGTGTGAAACCACCTGCTGACAGGAAAAGTCAGTAGCATGCACAAAACGGAAGCACAAGCTTGGATATAACAATTGCTGAGGTAGCTAAAATGGGGATGCCTGACCCCTAGCAAAAATATACCTGAGCCAACAAGATATGTTAA
The DNA here is from genome assembly GCA_007258455.2 of Sequoia sempervirens. Classification (NCBI taxonomy): domain Eukaryota; kingdom Viridiplantae; phylum Streptophyta; class Pinopsida; order Cupressales; family Cupressaceae; genus Sequoia; species Sequoia sempervirens. Next base: position 507,863,905 of record VDFB02270651.1, read on the forward strand.
CCAACGTGGTCCATATGACAATCTGACATACCACTCATCCCTCTCTCCACTCTGAATCAGAAGCAGAAAACCTTGATTTGATCAGCCCAAACGTGCCATTTTCAGATACATCAAAAAAGAAATATTTCTTCTAGCTAACAATTTTTATCTTCAGGAATATCATACATCATTCTGGGATCAAGTAACGAGGATTTCTAGACTGTTGATCAGTGTTCTCCAAGAGTCTTGAAGGGTTTTATAAAATTTTAAAATAAGAATATTCTTTTAATCTCTTTATAATCCCTTATCATATTCAGGAAATACAGAAGAAATGGTCACCTGGAATAGTGAAAGTTGGGGAACATCTAGAAGAGAGACAAAAGGGCTGTGTATCATTGAGGACAAATGAGAAAAAGTATAACTCGCATGGGTGGCATATGAAGGTTGATGGTGTGCAGCATTCATATGGAGAGAAATTAGAAAACCAATCAGGAGCACAACAGAAAAAAATATGATGCTGCCAACCGCTGAATTTAGGCTTCAATAAAAAAATTTAAGTATATAATAATATAAACTAAAAGTAAATGCACTGTTCTGATTTTCCAAAATGGCGTGTATCTTCAAACAAGTGTTTGCTCATTTTACAAATATCAAGCAAATTAGGGCATTAGTACAATAGTTGTGTTGGGAAAGAGAAAGAGAAGTTGAAGTTAGGGCATGAAACAGATACCGGGTCCTAGGATGATCATGAGCATGCTAGATTGCATATATAGTCAACTAGAGTAATAAGGAATCTAACAAAGAAATTGATCTTTCATAAAATGAGAACAAAACTAATAAAATGAATTTCTTTGGTGACCTTGCATAGGAATTTGGTGTTTGGGTCAAATTCAGGTTTCACATACACAATCAAAAAACACAAAGTCAATTCTATATAGAAGCTTACTCTGTACCTGAGAAAAGCATCTTGCTTGTAAAAAAATACCTTCGGTCCGGCTTTTTGTAGGCTTAAAACCCAAGAGAAGTAAATGGCATCTTAAAAGTTAAAACTTAAATTTAATATAGAAAACCTGTGGTAAATCATCAGGTCCTCCATAATGGAGAGCCATGTTCAATTGCCAGGAGACATATTACATGCTTAAAATGTACAAATGTTGAACGTTTAACTGAGTAAAGTTCCACATACAATTTTGGGTCTGGTCTACCCCAATGGATGAGGCAAGGTGTAGGCCCTTGGTCAATTTGATGGAAGAGAAACTCCTCAGTCATGGCACTAAGCTGAAGCACACCCCACAGAAGGATATTAACAAATCAAAAGAAAAGATACTCGAGATATTTTCCCCCATGAAAACTAGCAAAATTCCTAGAAAACAAAATTAGATACTAACCAAAATCTATCTCATTAGCTTATTTATCATGAGGAATCGTCTCCCAGATAAAGTAATATTACAACATAATGTTCCTAAAAATCCACTATCTTCTAATAAAAAAATATTTAGAAAATCATGGAACCTTTCTTGGAAATTACAAAAATAATAAAATATACATAGGAATCTTATCTCAACATCAACTAGTCTTTAAATCTTGACAAGATTATTACAAATGCAGGATAGCTTGGCAATGAAGCTGATACATCCCCAATAACAGGGGAATATTTTGGAGATGTCTCATATGTATCTGAGATGCAAAGGACATGGCAAGAAATGTCCCCTTCATCAGACATTACAATGTCCTTTAATAGTTTGAGAGGGTCTCGCCAAACGTCCCAGATACTTGTTCTACCGCAACCCCATCCCCACAGTAATTATGATTTTAGTATGGCATATTTACTGGTCATAAAAAACCTAATTAGATTGATTTCAATGGATTTCCTTGACTAGTTTTAAAGTAATTAAGTATGTTGATTAAGCAAATTTGAAAAATAATCTTAGAAGTCTAGAACCTAAGTCCTAAGTTTTCTGTTAGTATTTTGTTGCAACGGTAACAAACTTGCTCGATATAAGCCACATAGTGACTAACTGTGTTCTGATAAAATCAGGTTTTCCAAAAGGTGCATATTTCAATAACCATGTGATTGCTTCAACAAAATCAGGCTTTATACATATTCAACAGTGTCTGAGGGTCATGGACAACCAACGAATAATATTCTTGACAAGCTCTTACAACATGCAAATGCACTCATCTATTCTAGTATGCAAATATGCTTTATGATAGTATTCCCCATTTTGGAAAGTCTAAGGAAGAAAAGAGAAAAGTATTAGAAGGAATACAGCAGAAGGTAGGAAATAAGATGTCGTAGGAGAGTACCTCTTTTGGACCAGGAGTAGAGAGGACAGCATAGCTATCGCCAAGAAGGAAAAGTTTCACACCACATAAATCATTTTGTAAAGGACATGTGTACTCTGCCTTTGTTGTATCATAGAGAATGCCATTAAATTTTAAATCCAAGTGTACCTGTTTAACATAAACAGCTATGTGAGTAAATGGTAACCTGACAATTACACCAACAACATGAATTTAGGGAAAATAAACCTTACAAAACCGAGACAGAATAATAATAAGGTAACTGTAACACCCATCATTCAATGCTTGGAATTCCACACTGCTTGAACTTGTTCTTCGACTTACACAGTTTTCTATGAGAAGTCTAAGAGCAATGTAATGTCCAAAGATAGTATTCGATACATCTGTTGACATGTGATTACCAATTTTGATTTATTACATTAAAATCACTAATAGGCATATGTGTTATTGTAGGTGCGCTCCGAGTGGAAAGGTTCACTACTCTAGCTTAATATGACAATCATGGTAAGTCAGTAGTGCAGGCATGGCTTCACAGTGAATCAGTTTAGGCATTTGCACAATGGATTGAGGATTTTAACATATTGTGATCGGACAATCTGGGATGTAGGTATAATTGGAAACTAGGATTTGTTTTAGTTTTATACATAAAAGAGGCATTTTACAGACTTTAGTGCACAATAGAATTATGGGCATCTATTGAGGGAGGTAAAGACATGGAATATGGAAGGATGTGAAGATGAAGGTGCATCCTGATGTGCAGAGCACTAATGGAGAATAAAAGAGGCTTAAAAACAGGGAAAAGGACAAACTGAAAAAAATAAATAAAAGGAGATGAGTGACTACCAGTAAGCCATGAAAAATACTAGCTGTGGAAGATAGATCCATGCATTAAATGAGAAAAGGAACCTGTAAAATTATCATTTTCACTTCTTCCTTAGAATTTGTGACTTCTTCTGCTTGTTATTGGTGTACTATGATACTCTACATCTACCTTCCAACTAATGAGAACTACTTTGAAAAACATGAAGCTAGAGACAACAGAGATTTGATTTGTTGCTTTGCTCTAGCTTATTGCAATTATTTTCAGCAGTGTAAAGGAAGTTGCACGTTACTAACAGAATCACATAAATTGGAGTGATAAGCACGAGAGAGAGAAGCTGAGCATTGTGCTCTTGTGCAGTCACAGATCATCTAATAGGTACTCGAATAGAGAACAGGCCCTCTTGTGCAGTCTCAAAACATATCAATCAGAGCATATTGAGTTTACCACATTTGGAATTATGTTTGTTGTCGGGTTGTCTCTATATCTAAGAAACTGTATATTGTCTTGCTCTCATCTTGGAGGTCTACCACTTTACATGTAAACACCCAGGGTGAACCATCTAATAAGTACCCAATGAGAGAAAGATCGCACTTCAGAGGCCCCAAAGCACATCAAAGTAGTGTTACTAAGTTAACAATTTTGGAATCATATCTGTTATTGGGATTTCTTTACATTTGTGATTTGAGAAATCATATTTGTGTGTAAGCATCCAATATAGATGGGGCCGCGGTTATTGAACCATCTAATAAGTACCCAATTAGAGAAAGATCGCACTTCAGAGGTCCCAAAGCACATCAAAGTAGTGTTACTAAGTTAACAATTTTGGAATCATATCTGTTATTGGGATTTCTTTACATTTGTGATTTGAGAAATCATATTTGTGTGTAAGCATCCAATATAGATGGGGCCGCGGTTATTGAACCATCTAATAAGTACCCAATTACAGAAAGATTGGGCTTCAGAGGTACCAAAGCACATCAAAGTAGTGTTACTAAGTTAACAATTTTGGAATCATATCTGTTATTGGGATTTCTTTACATTTGAGAAATCATATTTGTGTGTAAGCATCCAATATAGATGGGGCCACGGTTATTGAATTATCTTGTGAATGTAACATATAATAATCTTGCTATCAATTGCTGAGGAAGTGTGTATTAAATATTGTGCTGAAATAGTTGAGAGATTGATTGAGGAAAAAGCTGTAGCATGTTGGGAGTTACGAGTTTGAGAGTTTACTTAGATAGTACTCTTCTCATCTTCTTCTAGATTGTTGTATACATATGTAAAGCTATTTGGCTTTGCATCTAGACTGATCCATAAACTCCATGGATATTCCGTGGATAGTTTCACCAACACAAATCCTTTATCACCAATTAGATGCTAAAATCAATAGAGATGGAATTGCAATTATCATCATCTAAACCACTTGTGTTTTAGTCGTTGAAATTTGTAGCAATGTGGCATAAAAATGAACAAAAACAAAAAATCATGCAAAAGATAACTCAAATTTATCCTGGAGAAACCCAATGTCTGAAAAACCTCAGTATAGAGAATCCACAATGAAAATCAGTTTGTAGAAGCTTGCTCCCTCCAAAGGCCTCTAAGAACACTATTTTTCAAGCATTCTCTCACTTGCATTTATTTTAGTGAATTCCAACATGGCTGCATGCAATCACACTATCCTCAAGAAATATGGCAATGGACTCTACCTATAATTGTCAATAACCTGAAGACCAAACACACCTGAAATGCGACTCTCTCAAAAACATTCTATTCCTAGCAATCCTTCCTTGCTTCCAAAAAAGGAAGAATCTCTTTAGTGTGTATACCAATGTTTGTATTTGAACTATAAGATGAAAACATGAGTCGACAAGAGGTAATGGCATGTCTTTCCTGCAAAAAGATGAAGGTGAACCATTTCAAGTCCCAGAATGACCCTTCAGTTCAACTGTTCTGTCCTGTATGTGACATGTTTAACAATCAAACTTGTCATATGTTTTGTCATGTATGATAAAGAGTTCGATAGCAATCTCTTGTAGACATCTTCCAATGTTTCCTCTGTTTCTTCCTCACTCTATCATGTCGTCAATCTCACAGCATCTTGGATCTCTTGTCCACCAGTCCTGAAATTTTTGGATCACAGACATTTGCTCCATAAAGGCATTGACACCTCCATGTATCACTAAGGTGCAAGCACAAAAGTGTAAGCTTGCTAAAGATGGGTATTATAACCTAACTTGTCCATTTTGATAGCCTCTTCACTAAAACCTTACTCAGTTAGCTCCTTACCCATGATGATTTACTTGTACACATTTATCACTTGTCTTTTTTACTTTACAAATTAAAGAAGCAACAATTATTAAAGTTGTTTGCTATATGAAAAGCATGTTATGCTATTGTGAATGTTGTATGAGTTAGTCATGTACGGAAATGATAATAACAATTTTCTTGTGAAAGTTAACTCTAATATGTATTTGAAAACTGAAGAAGAAAGAAATGAGAGGTTGTTAAATAGTACAAGAACTTGGATACAAGATACCATAGGATATTAAAGCATTGGGGCACTTATTCAAAAGAAAATATTTCCATTCATGTTGATGTGAATACACAAATGATGGGGCATGGAATGTGATTAAAGCAAAATAAGTGGTTGCTCCTTTTTAATTGAAAAGGCAACATAATGTGATGTACACTATGATTGGAATTTTCTCAAGTGAATTTCATTGTTAGTATTTTATTTGAATTTTTTGACATACAGAATTGCAAGATTAAAATGGTGTTTTTCTTTTTTTTTTTTTGATTGCAGATCTTTTACAAATATGCTAACTCATACGACAAACTAAGACAAATCCATAGCTCCTTTCAAGCAATTAATGAGACCAATACAAGCTCCTTTTGAGCACTTATATTAGACAACAATTTAGAAATCCACACTAGAAACCAACAATGGAAGACCAAGAGTCACAACTTAGAATTCTACATTGGATGTCCCTTGGGGGGATTTGAAGTTTGGTCTCCACAACAAGAAACCAAAACTTTAACCAATTGAGCTCAACCCCTTGGACTAATTAAAATAGTGTTGTGAAACACTAATAAGTTCTATCTTTACATATACGAGAGACATTCCTAGGTTTCCTGTAGATCCACTTGTGAGTTGGATGTTTAACCTTTGAAATGAAAAGAACTCAAATTTCCTATTATTATGAATATGAGTATAGTTGTTAATTGAATTGTTTACTTCTTGTAAAGCAATGATATTTGTATTTCATTAAAATTGGACCCTAGGCAGATGAATGTTGCTGCACATATCAAAATCTTCTTCCACTTCAAATTTATAGATTGATGTAGGGTAATTGTACACTACCTTTGTTGAGAGCTAAAAAATACCAAATATCATATTATGAAGAAAAAATGTCATCTCATGATCCAAAAAGTTAATGTGATAAACATTCACATTCAGTTGGTTATGAGATCAATCACATTGTTAGTGTATTTATAAGCAGAGAGCCAGATGAAAAAGAGGTGAAGAAGAGGACGATATGTCTATTAGTGATGCTTTCAGCTTCAAATGAAACTGTCTAACAGATTCAACTTCTGACAAATTCATCATGGATGGGAACAATGACAGCTGACAGTTTTGGCAACTGGTGAATGCCTCCCATGTATGAGAGCAGGTCTAAAACCTCATCTATGGAGTTGAATCAGTTTTTCCTCCTCTTCACATGGGAGATATTGCAGTTTCTCTTGTCAACTTATGTACTCCTTTAGCAAATAGACTCCTTTGGACATGTGCTAGGACAATGTGAAATGGATTCACTTAGGTGATAGGAGAGATAGAAGTTCATTTGAAAATTTTATTCCGATTTTAGTAGTCTTTAGGTTTAGCCAGTTAAAGGTAGAAGCCAATTGCCATGTTTCTTGAAATTGTATGATTGTATGTAGATTTGGAGTTCACTAAGTTAGGTGCAAGACTGAAGATGCAAAATTAGTGTTCTTCGTAGCCCTTGAAAAGGAAGCAAGCTTTTACAATTGATTGATAGTGGATTCTTGCTGAAGTTTTCTCCCATATTGGGATTCTCTCTCTTGGGTTACCTTTTGCCTATGATGCTCTCATTTTCTTTGCTTAAGTTTAATTCTTGCAAGTTTCTAACTGGACCACAAATAGATGTGGATTATATAAGCATGTTCTATCTCCTCTTATGTCCATATGATGTTTTGCAATCAGACATAGAGTTGTCACTTGTCAGAGCATCACAATCTGCAGCCTTATATGTTGTTCAATTAAGCTTTTAACTTGTGAGCGACAAGGTGTTGAATGTGAGGTTCAAGTTGATGAACCATTAATGGAATACCAAACAAGATTGGTATTAGAGTAGGTTATTTCTTTCCTATAAGGTCTGCTAACACATTGACGTGTGCTTTTGCTTCAATATCTGATTAACAAGTGAGTGCATGTTTTTTGTTACATGGCACAACCAAAGGAAAAGCTTTAAATGAAACATGGCTTCAAGGGATCCATGAAATAAACCAGAAAATCCAAAGAGAGAAAAGAACTGAGAAATATGTAGCAGCACTTGAAAGATGAGAATCGAAGGCCATAGAGAATTCTTCCTAGCAATCATTGAGGGGTTGCAACAAGAGTTGCATGTGAGACAAAGCAATTGGTAAAGGTCCAAGATGATAATAAAGGAGTGAAGAGGAACCCATCGCCTACAAAAGATACTCAAACCATGACCAACATGTGCACGACACCACATGTACTTTCTTCCAATCTAGATGAGTCACTTGGTAGCTTTGAGAAGCACAGAAGGAATTGGCTCTAAGTTGATGCTAAAGATGGATTTTAATGGCAAGGTTTATTGTAATAAAAAATTAGCGAAGCATAACATGTCCCATAGAGGTTGAGGAAATGCCTAAATATGCAGGTTTGAGATATTGTGGTTGTTAAGAAAAGTTTGGAGAATGCTTCAAGACAGATCAAGCAAAGCCATTAGCCAAAGGAGAACAACCCATGAAAGATAATAGCATCACTCACTTCGTAGTATAATGGAGTTTTGAAACCTATAGTGCATGAATAGTGTTTTAAAAAGGAGAAAGATGGCTTGCCACTACTTCCAAAATGTTGGGAAGATAAGCATAAGTGTGGCCCAAGAAGTTATGCAAAAAGAAATCCTTCCATTGTTTGCTTCTATTACAAGAAAGACCATAGAACGCAAGAATGTTGTACCTTCATCCATGTTTGTTTTGTGGAAAGAGTGACCATTGTGTAGAAATGTGTTGCAAGGAGTCCATCGCAAGGCACCCCAAGCACTTCATGAAGAAGGCTAGAAACTTGCACCCCTCTCAATGAAGGGTTAAAGATAAAAGAAGCAAAATACGTGACCACTCTTTAAGGGAAGAGAGAGGCATGAAGATGTTGTCCAAAGTGGAGATTGCACTCATTCCAATGTGAGTGGTCATTGACATGCTAAATATTAATGACTTCTTCCACAATGTCACCCAAAGGAAAAGCGTGAGTGAGTTCCCATGAAGGAGAAATTCATCTATTCACCTACAGAGAAATAGGCAACAACAGATGAAGGCAAGCTGTCCAAGGAAGAGGCCATGACAGAGTAGCAATCCATGAAGGTGTCTACATCACAAACTTGTTAAGGTAAATATGGTAAGAACTAGGAAGTCTTTCCTTAACATGATAGTTGCAAAACTGAGATTCTGATTAGCTTGCAAAGACAGGAGAAAGCTGCAGAAAAGTTGTAGGAATGAAATCAGACATTAGAGATAAAATCTGAAAAAAAAGTCAATAGGTGATGATTTCGGCTAGGGGCAACATAGTCATACAAAATAATTGACTAGGGCCAAATCCATCAGATTGTAAAAGATTAGATAGTAGATGCACAAGTTGTGAAGCCCAAAAACATTATTTATTTTTCAATATAAGAGAGTAGAGATTGGAATCCCATTTTTAAGGAAGCTGAGTTTAATCCTTGATGTAGGATGCTTTTAAGCTTCTCTGCAATCCATAAAGGATCCAATTTGTACTTCACAGTAAAGTTATAGGGTGTTCTTGGAAGATCAAAGAATGTTGCAAGAGTTTATGGCATACAATTTGATTGGCAGTGATCATTTTATTAGCATACAATTTGATTTATGGAAGACAAGATGCAAAGCTACTTTTCGAAAACATATCTCTCCACTCAGAATGGGAAGTTGTGAATTTTCAGACAGGACTTGACATTGACTGTGTAGAAAGGGATTTTTCTTCTAATCATAAAGCTCATTTGATATAAATAATTTGTTCCCTGGAGTAGTATAAGATGTATTTCTTCAGAAAAAGTAACATGCATGGAAAAAATAACAGTTAAGAGGAATATATAAAGCTAATCCACATCTTTTCCTGACCAACGCTAGGAATGGCAAAATGGCCATGATGTATACTTGTTGGACATTTTGACAGCTAGAACATTTTATTTTATTATTACTTCGCCAATACAGAGTGACATTACCTGTATTATTAGCCACAAAAAATAATACACAGGAGAGAAAACAAAGAAAACTACAATTATTATTGTCTTTTAGTTCACATTTCTTCCCTGAAACTGCATGCAATCCGGGGGTGAGGAATGGAGAGTTGGCCTGCCTAACTATAGTTGTGATAACTCCTCGGGGCACCGGCCAATTGATTAGTTTAACTGAACCTGCCCTTCAGGGCCGACCTATTCGTCTCATGGGTGGTGGGGTCCGTGGGAGGGAGGCAAGCTTTGTTTCTATCCGGTTGGTTACCCGTCTCGGCAGGGAGTAGACAACTAACTACCTTCCATAGTAGTTGCTCGAGCATGCTGAGAACCTAACATTATTATTATTGGCTGTCCTAACTTTCATCCGACTTCCTGCTTCATCCTTAAGGAGGCAAGACCCTTACTCTAGAGCTTTTAATGGTAGAATCTTCACTCCAAACTAAAATTCCAAGAGTGGTCTAAAAGTCTAGAACAAGCTCATTTTTAATTTTGCAATATCAAGATAAAGTAGGTTTTAAACTCAATAAACATCTGCCTATTTTATTGTAACTAAGACACATTCTCCTTGAAAGGTTATAAAAGGCAACGACAGATATGGGTCACTCCCATGCCATGGAACAAATTGGAATGTTAGACCCACAAGGAGATTTTTTTCTATTTACCTCAGCCATGTGTTCAAATTTTGTACCCCTAAGTTTCAACCTCATGACCAAACTCAGAAGTAAACCCAACCCAAACTTGGAAGTAAATCCAACCTTGACCAATTTAATGCAAGCATAAGAGCTTCATAAATCTGAGTATTGAGATTTTTATTTACAAAACTCATAAAGCAATCCAATTTTCAGAAAATTTGGAGTAAATATTAGAAGTTACCTCCATGCTATGTGAATTGAGATTTCCAATGGCAATGTAATATTCTTCATCTCTGTCTACCTTGTGTTCAATGGACCCAATTCCTGTGAATCTCAAAAATCAAGAGATGTACTAAAGCATATTGAAGAATCTCAGGTTGATTAAAAGCAGTGATCAATAAACAATACAGCAATAAAATATATAGCTTCCATTCAAGAACAATACCATGTATACTATTCCATGACAAAGATGCATTGGGGTATGAAGGTTCCTCGATCCATTCATTAAGACCAGTTTTACCTGTAATAGTGACACTGTCAGGCTACAGATCAGCTCACAAATCTGATTCAAAGGAAAGCATAACAAATGCCTATGATTTGGATCTCATCAAAATAGCATGCACCTTTGTAGATATGGCACAACAGGTATCGAAGATACAATAAAAATTCAAGCTGAAATTAATCTCTTTCACACTAATCTCATAAATTGCACATGCATGTGCAAAACAGGTTGACAGGGATGTGAGATCGATTTAGTAATTGTTTTGCACCACATACAAAATCTTCTCAATGGCCTTCCAAAGCAGCCAATTCTCTCAGAATTACAACTAGATGACAATCCAATCTATCCCAATGTAAAACCCTAGGTTGCAAGATCAAGCTTCCTTTTCCAATTCTCTCTATTTTTGACTTCACACACACAGACAATTTTCTTGTTGTTGATGCCCAGCTATAAATTATTTGTGCCCAAGTAGATGAGTAATAAAGTCCACAAACATACATCCTTGTTTATTGTGAGGATATATAAAAGATGAAAACAATCTAGCTCGAAGCTTTGGCTTTGCAGTGCGTTCACACTTCAGATTAGTGTGGATGCATTCAATCTTCTTTTCTTTCACATCTATGTGAAATATTTTAGTACAATGCCTGGTGTCTTCCTCATGCCTTCATGGGTAGAACACATAAAATTTTGGCAACTCAAATAGTATCCTTTTTAAGATCTCATCAAGGTTTCCATCTCTAAGCTAGAAAAAAAATGGAGAAATGCAAAAAACACAATAAAGTTCCTAAGTTCTAGAATAAAGAACCTTGTCTGTACAAGGGAAGGAAAAGGATAGAAACTACAAAAATATGTATAGGTTAAAATGAAAATATAAAAACAGCTGAGTACATTAATTCACAGATCATCTTATTGAGGAAGAACTCATTCTGAATCAGTAAAACACCTGCCACTGTAATGAAATATTTCTTTCACAAAGGTTTAGGTGGAAAAAATGATTGAATACATCCTTACCCACACGGGTAGAACATAAGAATTTTCCACAATGCAAATGGTGCCTTCTTTTTGACCTCATGAAGGTTACACATCTCTAAGCTCACAAAAATATGGAGAAATGTAAAACAAAATAAATATACAAGGCAAGAAAAAGAACAGAAACTACAAATATAAATGCTGTTTAAAATGAAAGAATAAAAATCATCAAGTAAATTAGTTCATCTACCATTCTATTGAGGAAGAACCCATGTTCAATCAGATGGCTCATCCTTTGAATTTCCATTAACACCAAGCAATCATATCAACTCTTTAAATTTCAAAATGCACAATTGCAGGTGTTTGCTAAACATATAATATCTGAGTAACTGCCATAATAGTAAGATAAAGTTTCTGCATCAAATTTAAATGATGCTAATCATCATTAAAAAGAAGATTCTTCTGACTAAAAAAGTCTTCTATTAGAAATAATAGCTTGCACTTGAACCGTCTTATTTAATTGACACAAACTCCAACTTCCACCCTCAAAAGTCTGATTCATTTAGCATGTGAAATGTCATCACCTTCAACAACTCTGAAAGGGAGATTGTCTCCATTTGAATTTTGAAACATACCACATGCTTGCAAGGATGATTTGCAAAACCAAAAAAATTGAGTGCACATATACCACATTTGCAAATGATGTCTAAAATTACTGAAGATAGTATCCAAGAAATCTAGAAAGGTTAAGAACTGTTGAAAACTCAAATGCCCCTTGTGTTTCTTAGCTTCATAACATTTCAAAGAAAAAAAGAGAAACCATTTCTAGATTAAATTTCTTAGATATTCATATAGTCTCTAAATGACGACCTTTTACAACCACAAAAACAACTCTCTATGGTCAGTGAGGGAAAGTTTGCTAATGTAAGTAAATGGTTAAAGCGTTATATCATTTACATTTAATTCAACCCTAGTCCCACATTAAAGATATGTGAAAAGTTCAACACATTGATAAATTGCAAGAAACGTCACTTCTTGGGTTGAATTAATGTCACAAGTTGTCATGGAATCTATTTTTATATCCATTGAAACAGGCGTTCCATTTTTTTTTTTTCCTTATGATTAATATGGTTTTATGTTTCGTAAGATTAAATGACAGTTTCATTCTAAAGTACAGAGTTCTACATTGCCATCTGTTTTGTATGGAAATTTTACTCACTGTCGAAGGATGATATGAAGAGGAAATAAACTCAAGTAGGCTATATCAGGTGAAGGGAGAAGATTAAAACAGTTCCCTTTTGTATTCATGTTTTAGGCCCAGCCCAAGTATTAGGATTTTGGGGTAGCCTCCTGGAGTCTTAAGATTACCCACATGCTATCTATACATTCTGCATTCCTTGAGAATCCATATTAGGATTTATCAATATAGCAATGACACCACTTGTCAAATTGTTCAATTCATGCTACATTGGATATGATTCCCATAATAATAACGAATATTTTATCCACATTGTTAGAGTTTTACCTGCGTTGCTCTCAAGGTGTTCTTCCTTATGTAGCGCAGCAGTAGTTTCCACTCAGCAAAGAAGCATACCCAGCAGCACCCTTGGTCTATTGGCAAGTGGGTTGAAAGCACAGTCAAGAGTGAATCAGCATGGTGCAGCAGTGACAACTTCAGCAGGACCCACTCACCAAATTCAGCACAGCACTGATTAGCTTTACTTATTTTTAGGTGGGTGCAATTCTCTTCTGCTTTTTATCATGCTCTTTGTTTTTCTTATTCTTAGATTGGGTTCTAATTTTATCACTTAGCTGTTGTTCTTATTTTACAACAAGGCATTTTGATTTTTCAGCTTTAGTTTTTTTTAAATTAGGTTAGGGTTTCTCTTCTCCTAGCATATGCACTCCACTAAGATGGGGATTCATCATTGTATACACTCAAGTTCTCTTGTTCTATAAAAGAGACCTAGGGCATACCACTGAAAAAGAAAGAGCAGAGTTGAGTTTTGAGCTAGTGCAATGTAATGCTTCTTTCAGTTTTAATATGAGGTGGTTGCAGTTTTGAGAGTTCAAGTCTATGAGTAGTTGTTCATATTTCCAGCAGTAAGAGTTTGTAAATTAGCATACTCAATCTGTTGTTCTGATTGGAGTTTTCCACTTTAAGTTACTTTGCAGTCAGGCTTAATTTTCTAAGTGCAGAATCTACTTACCATGGTCTGAAAAGTTAACATGTTATCAAAGCACGTAATCTGAAATCTTTGAAATCCATGTATGATGCATGACCTTAAGTGATTGAAGTTGATCCATGCCTATGAGAGGCACAACAACCTATGTTAGGTTGTTCGGTGTGATGTGCAGGATCTTCTAGCAATTGAAATTTGGAAGGTTGATTTCAACCTAAGATAGACAGCTGATTTATTTTAGTGGATCTGATGCCCTAGAGTCTTCAATGATTGCAGAGATCCAAACGTATGGGAGGTTGTCCAATGGGATGCCCTAAATGCTCCAATGATTGAAGTGTTGATCTTCACCTATGATAGGTTGTTAATCTGAGCTATTCCCAACTGATCTATTTGGTTTTAGCATTCGAAGAGCTGCAGGTAAGACTAGTCTCAGTCTTAAAAAGTATGATCGTCTAGAAAGGGCTTCCAACTTTACACCTTGGGAGTGTAGATTGCAAATCCTTGCAGGAGGTTGATATTTGGAGCTTTGTGAAGGAAAAGGTTACACCTCCTACAAACACTATTCAATTGGACAAACATAAAAAAAAAGTTAGCTAAGGCAAAATGAATTATCCTAGATTAGATGGACCATTTGATCCCTCATATCACAAAGAAGAAGAAGACAAAGGAGATGTACGATGTTTTGATCAGTTTGTATTAGACTATGAACTCACAAGATGCTACAAAAGAACAAGTTCAACATCACAGGCATGAACAATAAATATTAAAGACACAATGGCCAATTACCTTATGAAGATCCCTTGGCTTCAAGATCAACTTGCTACTATTGGGATGAAGGTGGTGGATGATGAGTTAGTGCCCATGGTATAAATGGGTTCTTCCACCCATTTGTTTGTGGTGTTTGTGCTCATGAAAAGCTTCCCACCTTTGACAAGCCTTGGGATGATTTCATCCAAATGGATACTAGACTAAGACTATTTGAAATGTTATAACTAAAGTATATAAAAATCAACCGAAAAAATGCTAACAGCATAAGAACTTTATTTATTTCTTGACATTAAACACTTACAAAAAATAAAAGATAAATATAATATGACCCACTCTAGTGCCCAACACACATATATGAGTCTTAGGGTGTCTTTGGCATCCTGCAAATGATAACAAATCAACCTGCTGGTTCTAGACATCCTACATATATCCACGGGTCCCATTCTTGAGGTTTTTCATCCCCAAGGCTCTAAAAAGTCTAAACTTGAGAGGGTACGTCCTCAATTTTCAAGCTGTTGCAGAAGTATTCCTTTTTCCTGTAGCTGAAGATGAAGTTTGCTTTTGTTTTCAATTTCAAAAGATATCATCTTTCAGCCCTAAGCACTCCTTTAAACCCCAAACTACATTGAATCAATTCCACAATTGGTTGTTGTAGTTGAAACTAACTTGATCGCTCCCAAACAGCATGGAAATCAATTCCATTATGGGTGGTTGTAACTGAAACAAACTCCCCCTTAATTTGCTAAGATAACTCACAACGAACATGAACTAACTCACCTTATTCCAGCAAATAACTAAAGACTTAAGACTTAGTCTTAATCTAACTTAACTATCAATAGGACCTTTATTAATCGGGTTAAAGACTGAAGACGTAGTCCTAATCTAGCTTAATTTCCGATAGGACCTTTATCTCCTTATTACTTGATGACAAAACTCCATCAACACTAAAATTAAAAAAGGAATGTTACAAGTCCTCCCCTTCCAAGATTGCTTGTCCTCAAGCAAGGCAAGGCTAGGTGATTGAGAATATCAGCCCAATCCCAAGTAGTATCCTCCCTCTAGTGAGGGAAGACCCTCTATTACCATACCTATCAGTGATACCTCATGCCTCTCCACACTCTAGACCACCATGCACAGTTCACCCTCCCCCTCATCATCAAAGTATATCCCAATCAAATGCATTTGCCCCTTTCCATGAACCTTTGTGTCAGGTGCCAAGGCTCCTTATAGTTAAAGCATAATTGTTTCCTCTACATCACATTGTGAGTCAAGTCACCTGATTGCAAACTCTTAAAGACATGTCCTACCTCCTAATGATTTGTGAATTGAGAGGGCGCAACCCCCAATACCTACAAAAATATTTGTACTAAGTCCTTTGTTGTTGATGTGGTGCTCCTATACCCACATTGCCAATGGTAGACTCTTGAAAGGATCGGCTAGGTGTAGTAGTCTTCCATACCAATAATTCAAAGGAAGAAGAGATAATGCAATTAGATGGTTCCAATGTCAAGGCCCTTTTGATGGCTTCCTACAATGAATCTAGGCCAAGGGCCTTAACTAGACCTCTAAAGGGTTACCCTTCCATGAAAAGGAACACTAGGTGCCTCTCTAATACATCAAGTACCATCACTACTATCTTCTAAAATTCAACCACATAATCGTCCCTTGAGCCTTAGTGGCATAGTTGTGCAAACTCCCTAAAGTGCACTTTAGGGTTTCACCTCTCAAATCTATCTGATAATCTCTAACAAAATCCCTCATAGGTAGTGATATGGTTGTGCCCTTAAGTCACAAGGTCTTGATACCACCATTTGTGTGCAAACCCTTCAAGGTGAAGGGTCATAAATTTGATTGCTTCTTCCTCATACATCAAACTTAATGAAAAATAAAGTTAAGCTTTTAGATCCATGTTGTTGAGGTTTTGTTGGATCCGTCGAATGAGGAAACAATAACCTTTCCCAACCTACTTTCTAAGTCTTTATGAGGCCTATTCGAAGGGGTATTACTTGCATTTTTAGTAATGCTTGATCTACATGCTGCAAGTGTTCTTCCCATGTCTTGCTATAAATCAATATGTCATCAAAGAACACTAATACAAACTTCCTCAAGAATTTCTTAAAGATGGAGTTCATCAAAATTTGAAATGTAGACAGTGCATTGGTAAGACCAAATGGCATCACAAAAAACTCATAATGACCCTCATGAGTCCTAAATGCTGTCTTAGAAATATCTTCTTCCTAAATTTGAATTTGGTGATAACCTAATCTATGATCTCACTTGTAAAATACATAGCTCCATTCAATTCATCTAGCTAGTCATCAATGATTGGAATAGGAAACTTATCTTTGATGGTGTACATGTTGAGAACTCTATAGTCCAGGCGCATGCACCAAGTTTCATCCCTCTTTGCCCCATATTCTACATGTAGCACATCTAAATCCTCTTCCTATTGTATATTCATATCCTCACCCTACATCCCTACTTCATTCTAAAAAAATATGACCTTGGGTAGGCTTGTACTTGTAGCTAACTTCGTTGGGATGTTCCAATTCATGATTGCAAATGAAGATGCCCCTTGTGTATCACTACATGGAGGTGTAGCAACATCATTGGCTTTTTTACCCTACTATTTTGAATGATGAGCTTGATGAGTTGTTGCTATCCATCCCTTAAGGACTTCATTAAATCAAAAAATTCTTGCTTCTTGTCGAGTGACATTTCCTACTTTCTCTTTTCTCTTAGCCAAAACCCCATTTCTCTATCACTAGCTGACACTCTAATATCCCTATCATTTGCTGACATGTAGTACAATAGTTTGGAAGTTTTGGCACTTTTGGTTTAAGGGTTTGTTTTCTATACCCATTCTACCCTAACCCCTCTTTTTTTCTTGTTTTTTGCACCCATTCTACCCTAACCCCCTCCTCTTTTTATCCTGCCCAGTCTGCTAACAATTTCACAATTCTCTTCTCTGGTCTTGCTCTCCTGATGAAGGATCATGAAGTTTGATCCGAAATGTTGAAAGAGAAAAAAACTTACACAATCAAATCCAGAAGTTTCTTGCAATAAATCTATAGTATATTATTGAGTTTGGTGGTCAACAAGCGATCACTAGAAAAAGTAGTCCCAAACTTGGTCAAATTTTGGAGAGGACTTTGAGATGGTGGCCTTTATAGGCTTCTATGCTGATCAAGTCAAGCAAGTATGGTAGGATGCCATGATGGATGAGCATAGCTTTGTGGAGACAAATTCTAAACCTAGCATGGAATTAGCGATTGATTCAATGAATGCAGCTGATGAGAGTATTGAAAAGTATCAAGACAAATTTATTGTCGAAGGATTTTCTTAGAAAGAGGCAATTGACCTTGATGAGACACTTACTCCTATTGCTAAAGGATTCTGTCAAAAAGATGGAGTTGATTTTAATTTTTGTTATTCAATTGACAAATGTTTCAAAGTGCATGGGCAAGATACCTATGAATTCCAAATGAAGACCCTATATGGGCTAAGGCATGCATCATTAGTTTGTTTTTTCAAAACCAATGGGTTTTTACTCAAGTTGGGCTTTTCCAAGTTTAGTGCACATTTCAATTCTTTATTAGCCAACAAGCTTTCTTTTTGGGCTTTCGAGCTCAAGAAATCATCAAAAAAATGGTCAAACATTGTAAAAATTGTTTGATGCTAGTAAAACAATTGAGTAAAATTGTTTGATGTCAAAAAAACAGATTGCAAAAATTTCATAATGGAAGATCATGATGTGATTGAAAGAGATGAAAAAAAATTTGGTAAGGTCAATTTTTTTTAAATCCATTACACTACAATTGGAAAGTGGGTCCATACAACATATATTGGAGTAGCTAATGGGGCTCTATAATGAATGATTAACTAGGCACAACACTTTTTGAATATTTTGCAAATGGAGTAA
>VDFB02270651.1:507882601-507930215 GCA_007258455.2 Sequoia sempervirens
TATTTCAATCCTCTAAATCGATCTTTTTCAGTGGAATTATAATAAAGAAAGGATTTTTATATGATTTGCAAGCTTTGCAGATTGAAACAGGCAACAAGAATTTCGCAGGCCTTATCTTGCCCATTAGTTTTATAATAGCCCATTTGACTATTTCAAGGTTTATATAGATTAGTTCAATAATAATATTTTGTATATCCTTGCTATACTCAATATATAACAAAATAGAATCATACACAGCTTCATCAAAGAAGAGGTTTATTATATTATTATTTACTGTATTAAATTTAAAATGATATAATTTGGTTTTTAATTAAAAATAATATATTAATGTTATCAGAGTCTTTCAAAAATTTAAAAATAGCTTTTCAAAATATTTTATATATAAGCATAGGGGATATTTTGTTAGAGTTTCAATACTAGCATTCTCCTATAATATTTTATATACATCTTTTTAAAATTGTATCTATCATTAATAATGGTTAAATATATAATATTTTTTGTGAATTAGTTTCACAATATGAATATAAGAACAAAGCACAATAAAATAAAATATTAAGAGATTCAATACAATTGAAATGTGAAATTTTATTAATAGAGATACTTAAAACAAGGTGAGAGTAATCAATGATTTTATCCCATTATGGGTTTGATGCTTAAAAATAAGGCGCATGTGATTTCACAAGGTTGTGTTAAGCTTCTTATGTAGATGATTAGTGGAGGTTTATAGTTGTAGTAGAGAAGGTAGGAATTTTGAGTAAAGATATGGTTAAGGAATTGTTGGGATTAAGGTGTCTCAATTTTAGTGAATCTCATGATTAATTTATTAAATTTTATTTATCTTTAAGTTGGTGATTTAATTTATTAAATGCAATAATATTTGTTTCCAAATTATTAAGTTACTTTGTGAGACCCAACAGTGAGTTGGCATCCTACATGCAAGGTATGAAGTGCAAGATTGTGATACATATCACATGGACACTCGATGTGGAAGGAACCAAGCATTAAACCCTCTAAAATGGGCACCATGTTGACATGTGGTAGTTTGTTTTGAAAACAAACATTAACACCCCGCCACGCAAACCCCAAGGACACCAAAACATCTAACATTTATGACAATATTTTTTTAAGTAAACTAATGTTAAATGTACATTACATATACCACTAGTAAAAAACCATGCACAAACAACATATAACTAAATTCCTTGGGTTTGCATGACTACATTACATTACGAATATCTTTAACATAACACAACTCCCATAATGGTGATTAACAATTACGATTTTTCCACTTAACCAAAACATTAAATTAATTATCAACAATCATACATTCATGACACCATATAAATAAAAACCATCCATCACATCTATGAATTTATATATAAATATTTCCATAGACACAACACCATTAGGGATCACATACTATGAAGCAATAAACACATAGTAATACAAGGATCGATATACATTACATTTATACAAAAGATACATCATTCGAGAATTACATTAATACAGAAGTGTTTTCCAACATGAACAGGAATAGTACAATAACATGGAATGAAACAACAAAAATGTACGAATACAAAGCATCAAGATTGACTTTGTCTCTGGTACAACTCTCACTACAAATGGTACAAGGCTGCACATCTCAGTCTTTGGCTGGGGACTCAATGGGGTGCATAGCATGTTCCACCCGACCACGTGGACCCAAAGGCCCACCCCCGTGCTAGGATTTGACAAGAAAGACCCTCAACCAAAATAGTTGGGTGAACAATGCCAAACAAGACTCCATGACAAGAGCAACAAGAAACACAAGAAACATCCACTTCCAAGGGCTGAAGAACAAAAAGGGAAAAAAAACAAACACACAGTTGCTAAAGAGAGGAGTTTCATCACATAGGTTGCTATGGGGTAACCTGGCGTAACCTTCCTAGGCTACTGAACCCCCATCTTGGGTTACCCTAGCCACCTCTACCAGTTATCGGACCCCCATACATGCTATGTGGGATCAACATACCTTTTCAAAATTACTAGGAAGAGAGCAAGGCAACCAATGTTTCCATTCTAGGCCTTCCCACTCATCCAATGTCTAAATGAGCACTTAAGCCATTAGTGAGGCTAACTTATCTGGATTAATGTGTGTTACTACCTAAACCCCCTAATAAATTTTAGATTATCACTTGATTAAACTCTCAATGAGTTACCCTAGACTAGCCACTTTGGGCGCTAGACCCTCATTCAGAGCCACTCCCCCTACTAGCAACAAAATCTCAAAATCACAAATGGGCAAGCCAACTTGCACAAGATACCAAAACCAAACAAAATAACTACACCAAGTGAGGCATGCACCATCTCATGCTAGAACTTCATACTAAAGAAATTCATTTTCAAGTGCAAGGCTAAACCCACCAAAATCAAATTGAACATAAGAGCAACCATTTACAAGGAACCAATAAGAAGAAACAATTATAAAAGCAACATTTTCTTCCCCCTCCTCTGGAAGCCCAAGAAGAATGTCTACCCAAGAACTCACAAACCAAGGTAAGTCAAAACAACACAATTTTCCAAATATATTCCATCACAAATTCAATAAATAAACTCTCCTCAATTTGAAATAACACAACAAGAATATATGTCAAGAGGGAAACATCACAATTCACCTTTAAAAGAAAAAATCCATTAAATGTAATAATCATAAAAACACTAATGTAATCAGTTACATCTTATCAATCTGTTCACTACAAAGTCACTTAAGAATAACTAAAGAAGTTAAATAATCATATTTTTTCAATATCTCATTACATATCTTATCACTCCCAGCTTACTCTCACTAACAAATCACAAGTAATAACTTCAAAAAACATTAAGATCATCATACACATTTTGTCTTTCCACTCATAAAAAAAATTAAATTAAATAATTAAGGCATTTATATAAACATATTTTATAAACATCTCGACACATATTTAACATAAACAAAATTACTTTAATTATAATCATGCTATACATATGAATCTATACATATATATAGTTATATATATACATACCATCAATATGTTTGTTTACACATCCATTTTAAATCCTTTAATTAATTATGGAACTATATAAATAAACATAATTAATAAGACACAAACCAATATTCCTAAAGCTTAACTATTCTTTTCCTATCATAATAATACAAATACCAATAATCATCTATATAAGTATCTATTATAATTCAAAGGCTATATATATATATATTTCAATTTAAATATATTATATATATTTAATGGCATCCCTCTAATTGACAGTAATCTTGTGACACCCCTCCGATTTATTATGTTTTTTTGATTGCTCAGATACTTTGTTCGAATATGTTTTATGTTATGGTTATTCTATCACTGACAGTGGAGCAATGATAGACTATATTGATGTGATGACACATTGTATGCATGGTGATTATGTTTAATATATTTTATGTTTGCATAAATGCTTAGTTGTGATGACATTGCTATATTTGTTTATCGTAGTTTAATTGATATATTATCTCGCTAGTTGATGTGACATTGTATTGGTGAAGAGAGTGATATTGCATCACTCGCTTGTGAGTGCCCTGTGATTTCTGTGATTCTCTTTTCACGGTGTGTATGAATTACTATTTGTATAAATGTACGAAATTTGCTTGTTTGAAGGATTGTAGGTACAAAACATTAGCTTCATCCAGTTTCACAGGTCTGAGCATGTCCACTACTCAACAATAATATTGGAAGATAGTAACGGGTTACCTAGTCATACCTTTAGACTAGTACAGTGTGTCATCAGTTTGAATTTCAGTCTTAGTTGTATCATTGTTATTCTGGGTATTTTATTATTGTAAAAATTTAATTTGATAAATTAAATGTGTATTTTATTTAAATATTTAATTAATTAAATTATTGTTGTGAAGGCTTTTGAATAAATTAATTAATTAATTTAACTTGGTTATGTTGTTGAGTAAATTTAATTATTAAAAAATAAATGGTAATTAAATAAATAAGAATATTTAAATTGGTTGCAATTAGTAAATTGTATTATTTTATTTAAATGCATGTGGATGGAAAATATCTGGGTTGTTGAGGGAAAAGATATTTTGTTGAAATAACTTTGAGTTAGAAATTTGTTATCTAATGGTTGGAAAATTCATTCTCAGAAGAGATATTTGGAAAAAGTAAAGAAAGTTGTTTCACAAGAGTTTTTGTATGGGTTGTGGAAAATTGGTGAGGAAATTGTGGATCTCTCGGAGGAATTATTTTAGTATTTTGTTGTAGAGTTTTTGGTTGTGTATTGTGTGTTTTCTAGAAAGAGGCAAATTTACTGGAGGAAGCTTTGGCTACATTGGCAATTTGAAGTTATAGAGAAGCTCGGTAAAAATTCTCAAGGCAACAGTTTCTTCTGGAACAGGTTCCTTTACTATTTTTATGAATTTTGTATTGAAAAGTTATTTTATTACTGTAATGCAAATTGGAAATGTTTAAGAAAAAAAAAATTATTACTGTAGAAGCTTTTGTTTTTAAAATATTGCCGTGAAAATCAAACCTCTATAGAAGAACATATTTAGATCATCTGTTTAAATTGAGTATTTGAAATAGATTTATACAAAAGTTAAATTGAGTATTTGAAATAGATTCGTATAGAAGAAAATTATAGTGGAATTATTGAACCTCTATTGAATTTAAATCAAAACTTAGAAACCTCTTCCTATGAAAATAGAATTTATTCTTTTGTAGAAAATGGTAAATTACCGTTGAAGATTTAGATCCATGTAGGGAATGATTTTTAACACAATAGAAAATTCAAAGAAAATTATTTGTGGAATTAGAAAACCTCTGTAGGATTGAAAATAAAACCTTCTGATAAATTTGAGAAAATTGAAATAATTGGAAACCTTTGATAATTTATAAATTAAAACAACAAAGAGAGTGAGTCACTAAGTTAATCATAACTATAAATTTACAAATTGAGTAGGGTTGAAGTTTTTATATGTTTTAAATGACTTGATGGTGCACCTTCAGTAAACATTTCAAAGAAACCTAGATCCGAAAACAAAAGTTATTAAATTCACAACAGACTGGTTTTATGATTAAGATTGTTTGAAAATTGTAAATTAATATATATATATTTATTTATTTATTTAAAAATATATATTAAAAAATTGCATATAATTTTAGAATATTTAAATATAAATATATTTAAATGTATTTTTAAATAGGTGCATGCACATGCACAATTAGATATTTTAAAATGAACATTGAAAAAGAATAATTAAATTATGTAATTAGAAAAAATATATATATATAAAAAGGATATTTATCTAAATGAATATTATGTTGTTAATTAATTCATGCAATGCACAAGTAGATGTTTTATAATAAATAGATTTTATTAGAAAAATTGAATATCTAATTAAGGAAATTGAGTTGAGTATTAAGAGCAGTTGGGATTTGGAAGTAGAATATTTAATTGTTTCATTGTTAGTTTATTAAATTGAAATAGTGTTTTGGATGATGTATTTTAATATGCAAGAATTGATTGTAATGGATTTATGAAATTCGAAGGATAGTATTTGTTATTTTCTTGAATTGTATTTCAAAAGCACGTGTTTCTATAATTGTGTACTAGGGGGAAGTATTTGTCATTATGTGAATCTAAATCTTCAGGAGTTGTAATTGTGAAAAGGTTGTGGTAACTTTAGTTCACCCTTTGAGATTTCTTGGGTAGTGCATGTATTGGGTTTCAGTATTGGATATCCATAGAGATGTGTTACCTTTTGAGGTGTATTGGTTATTGTGGTTAGTTTTAGTGCACTATCTACCTTTTATATGCAATATGAATTATTGTGTTGTCGATAGGGGAGTGGCTTTCAGCAAGGGTCGGGACACAAAGTGGTCTCAGGACAACTCATGTGGGAATCAATATAATCAAGTGGGAATTAAATAATCTATTAGGTTAACACATATAACAAGATATTTAGCCTCGCTCATTGGCTCAAGGGCTTGTATGAGACTTGAGATAATTCGGGGAGGCTTGGAATGGCTAGATCGTTATCTTGTATTCATGAAAGATAACCGATTTCGCACTGGTGTGCATGTGGGGCCAGAATCATGAGAGGTTACCAGGATAACCCTAGAGGGGGGCGGGACCTAGGAAGATCTCCTTTGGACAACCAATGTAACCTTTGTGATGACACTCCTCCTATGACAATAGTTAATTTATTTGTATTGTGTTTATAATTGATTATGTGATTTTGGAAGTAATGTGACCATAGTTCTTGGTTATCTGTACTATAAATATTTTGTATGTTGCATGTGTCTAGAGGTAATAGGTTATTGGGTTTCCTGTTACTATCTCCTAGCACAGGCATTGGACCTATGGGTACCAGATGGTTGGGTGGTGTGCATCTTATACTGTTGAGTTTCTCTTCCATTCATGATCACGAGATCTTCTTGTTCAAGGAGCTCGTGTGGTTCTCTGGAGTTGTTCTTCTCTTTCTTCATTGTAACTGTGGTTAATTATGTATAATTGTAATACCTCATTTGTATCGAGGTGAACCTTTGTGATGTAATTTTAATCATATTTATGATATATTCATTATTGGATTTAATGGTGTTGTATCTGTGGAATTATGTTCAATACATTTCTATGTGTTAGATTTATCTTGTAATGGTTTAATGGTTTGTTGTAAGTTGTATCTTAAGTTTTATATTCATATGATATGGTTGGTTAAATTTTATAAGTAATGGTGTTCACATGTAGATGTGTTGTGTAGCCTAGAGGATGTATGTGGTTAGAGTAGGATACTTTACTCATCTTTTTTTGACTTTTAAAAAAAAATTAGTTGTGCTTCCGCAGTATTGCATCATCCTCTACGTTGCGAGACGAGGTTTTACAAATCTAAATGTACGATAAATTGGTTTACTTAAATCACTCCTATTTACTTTTCCCTGACACATTAATTACTCAATTATAATTATCTAATTCCAAATCTTCTATCAAGTAAACTTCATTTTTCTAAACACGATCCTTCAATTTTGAAACATAATTGAAACTAACTTGAAGGCCAAAGCATTTTAAGGGGAAATATAACAAATAATCATTGTAATCATATCTACTATATGATTTTACTCAGCATATAATGCTTCAATTGACTCTACAATTTTAGCATTAGGTTGTTACATTTAATTCAAGATCTAAATGACTACGAGCCATAAAAGAGGTAAGGAAACTATGTCATGGTAACTTTATACAATAGGGAAGATGGGCGCATAGTAAGGTTATAGGGTTAGTTGATACAATGCATTGAGATACTTCATGTACTGGATGAAGAATATGCATGACTTATATCTTATGACCCATATTTAGAAATCTTTTAAGAGAATACCATACTGGCATAAGTAAGGTGTGCATGTAGAGGAATTTTGAGGGGTGTTAAAATATATCATTCAACAGAGATAATCAAGGACAAACCAGTGACCAAGACGAGAAGAGGAGACTAATTTTCCAAATAATTGCCAACACATGCCATGACTAATGAGTATACTTCAGAGAGATGTGAACCATTCTCCGTCATTCGCTTCTACATTTTCCTTCACCATCGAGTCTACACATTATTGATTTTATTTTTATTTCTTCTTGTTAAGAGAATTAATCAATTGGAAAGTATTGGGTGCATATCTACAGGGCATCGAACTACTAGTTCCATTTGACATCTTTCATTTAAAAGACCAAAATAATTATGTATCTATTAGTGAAGAAATTTGAACTGAAAATTCCATCTTGGAAAAGAAATGAATATATAATTGAGAGGTCCAATAATGCATCCATAAAATTCCCAACAAAATATTCCAAGCTAAGTTCATCATATGTGAAATGCATGAAGGAAGCACTTTGTACGGCTTATGTAAGATCGCCCAAGTAAAACACATGCCAAAGAGAGGAGACCAAACACATAAATGAAACATATTCATTTCTAACTATTAGATAGTAAGGAATGTATAGGAAATACAAAAAGAATCCAAAGGTAATTTGCAACCATAGATACTAAACAGCTATAGAGCATAAGGGTATACCAATAAGAACACCATACCCAAATTCAAGCATTCAACACAAAGCAACAAGACACCCACTAATAACATCCTAAATGTTGCAAACAATGAGCCACAAGAAGGGAGAGAGCACACATTGATTGAAATGTAGTGTCCCTAGAACCTTCAAGCGAATGGAAAAAAACATGGAGCACACCAACAGGTCATTGAGTAGGCTTTGGAATTTTAAATAAAATGGGATAAGAAACTCGATGCTAAACAGAAAGACTAAAAATTGAATACCTAGCAAATACTTGCATCAAATAAGAAAACACAAGAAGGAATGCCTCAAAGCAATCCTGAGGCATCATGATTTTCAAGATACACACAAACAAATCAATTCAAAAAGACTTTTAGAGACTATCATGCAAATACGACAAGCGAGTAAGAAAACCACCTGGAAGAAAGGGCACAAGAGCCTTGAGGGGGCAAAGAGTTCTCAAGCTGCCTATCAATGAGAATGCAAGAACAAGGAGTGGAAAAATATGAACTGAGCCAACTATTAAAGGAAAAGAGTAGTTGAATTGAACAAGTAGTTGAGAGGGAATGGTGAGATGGAATTTAAGAACCCTTGGCTAACATAGGCAAGCAAAGCTAATGTGCAGGCCAACCCATTAGAGGGATATTAGGGTATTATTCAGCATCATTGAAAAATTTAACAAAGAAAAAAATGCATTGAAATCACCGAACGCAAGAAATGTGGTCTAACCTATGGTGCGTATTTCTACAAATTCAGAAAATTCAATACCTAGATTCAATTGATCAAGATAGGTCTAAATTTGATGTGAGTTCTAGATTTTCCAAAATACAGTTTTAATCCTTTCACTACATTTTTTTGCTTCTCTGGAAACCTAAAACAATATCAAGTAGATAATTTACAGAATAATGTTGCAGATGCAAAAAATTTCATTCCAACAAAAAATCAACTAATCCCCCCCTTT
Source organism: Sequoia sempervirens (assembly GCA_007258455.2). Lineage (NCBI taxonomy): Eukaryota > Viridiplantae > Streptophyta > Pinopsida > Cupressales > Cupressaceae > Sequoia > Sequoia sempervirens. The sequence goes on from VDFB02270651.1 coordinate 507,891,636, forward strand.
TTCCAAAGTTGATCGATATTAAAACAATGATAGAGAGATTTTGATTTTTCCTAGACAAAATCAAGTAAGTCTCATAATAAAACAAGTTCCCAATTCAACAACCCGATTTAAGTCGTGCATGTGCACACATGGCCTTTTTCCTCCTTTTTCCCTTTTTGAACTCTATTTTTCCTCCATTCAAGATCTTATCTATTATATTTAATTTTAAATCAAATTACTTCCCCATATAATAAATTAAAAGCCAATACTAATAATATTCACCTTTATTTATTAAAAATCACATTAATTTTTCCATATATAAATAATTAAACTCTCTTGAATATAAACTTTATCAATTGTTATAAAATACAATTTAAACAATACTTTTACCAAAACAAATTAATTTAATTGTTTATTAATAGCCATATACTTTTAGTATATTATTATCTTAATTTTGTAAAAAAATTATTTAAATTACTTGGCAATCAATTCTAATTTAGCCAATAGATTACACAAAGCCATTAAAATATTAATTTCACCAATAACATACTTACTCGGTGGAAAGGACAGCCGAAATGGAGGGACACTACATCCTCTCCCCCTAAGCATCAACTTATTGTTGGAAGTCACAAGGTGAACTAAAACACATGCTATCATAAGCACAACATCACAATGAACTAATAAATATATCAACAATTAAAATGGCATTAATTAGAAATTAAAAAGTAAACAACTCAAAACAAAACAATGCCAAGATGGAGACAGGGTTGCAAATGGACCACATCGTCAAACACAATGATGGTGTGTCAGACTAGGGTGGGGGAACTTTCTTTTCAACTCTTTTTTCCACATCTTACCCATTGGGATTTGTAAGGTACACTCAAACCTGATAGAGTAGATGGATTTGATGCCTGGTACCTGCATCCTGCATCAAACCAAACACTAAGCAACATGTATATCCAATAACAATGACAACATGAGAGGAAGTCGCAGTGTAATAGGGCACTCACGGATGAACGATGCTACACTATCCTCTCACCAAGACTCCACCCAATAAATAAATCACCATAAATATCATAAAGTAAGCATTAATCAATTGCATAATAGCATAGTAATACATCCATAAGATAAACATAACCAGTTAAATCCAAACACAACATCAAACATCATGTATCAGCATAACATAAACATTTGAAAGGAGTATCATAATCATCCAAGTGAACGAAACTGTCAACCAACCAAATTCAAATGGTGAATGACCAACAAAGTCTTAAGATCCATAACATATCATAAAAAGTGTCAATGTAGAGAAAGTGACATGAGAGGCACTACATCTTAGTCTCATGTACAGCAGGGTTTCCATAGGCTCCCAAGTTAGTTGCCCGACCACTACCAGTAATCTCCACATTTGTGCCTTGATGTTTTTCCCAATTATTATCATCTGCTATAATCACTCTATGGGACCTACCTGCATCATCTCCTGTTGGCTTTGCATTTTCAGTCTCTGACTAGATTCAGGTGCACTCCTCTAAGGAAATCATCTAGCTACATGGCCCTACTGGCCGCAAAAGAAACATCATTTACCTCTGCCATTTCCTCTACCTCATTGGGGTGCACTGAGTTGTCGGGATCTACCTCTACTAGCTTTAGTTTGTACATCCCGAGTTGACTATTCAAGATGATAAAGCTAGGCTCACAACCAACTTCGGATTCTCTTAGATGAAAGATGACCACTAGTTCGAACACCAATCATCCAAGTCGAATCCTCCAAACCACCACTAAAACTAGGGGAGGTAGGAGAATGTTCCCTCAAGAGGTCCATCATAAGTCCCACTACAACTAAAACATTTTTTTCCCTAGGGAGCCCTTCCCTTTCCCTAACCATTTATTGATTGCTCTCCTATCTAGGGCCCATCTGGTTAAGAATCTCCTCAAGCAAGTAACATATCTAAGGGCCTAGGTGCCCCTCATGATCATTCTCATGGGAGCTCAGCAAAGGAGTGTTCAAAAAACTAACTCCATGACCACCTCCTTGACCTCTACCATGACCCCTATCATGATCATGTCCTCTAGGCATTTTCCTACAAAACACCACCAAAAGGAAAGTCTAAGATATTAAACGAGAACAATAGAAGCGCCAAAACAAAAACTCAAGAACATAAGTACTATATTCACAGTTCACAAGCATTCTCCACCTATGCATACCAACCACATCACAAGGCTACACAAGGGTCCATAATGCATCTCCAATAGAAAAATATTGGTGCATTGCACACTACACCAAGGGTCTTGTCCTTTCCACCAGTTTTTTGTGGGTTAAATATCGGGTTGCAGAGTGAGGATGACACAAAGGAAAGATGTAACCTCAAGATTACAAGAAACTAGGTCAATGTAATGGTCTCATAGTGTCCAGTGTATGAACCTAGGCTTTGATACCATGTTGTAACGCCTTGCCATGCAAACCCCAAAGGACACCAAAACATCTAACATTTATGACAAAGAGGATTTGGTGGGATTTGATCCCTTGACCTATGCCTTAAAATCCTCTTGCCTTGACCATTACACCACATGCCTTGTAACTCCCCGCCACACAAACCCCAAAGGACTCCAAAATATCTAACATTTATGACTCAATTTTTTTATTAAGTAAACTAATGTGAAGTGTACATTACATATACCACTAGTAATAAACCATGCACAAACAACATATAACTAATTCCCTTGGGTTTGCATGACTGCATTACATTACGAATATCTCTAACATAACACAACTCCCATAATGGCGATTAACAAATTTTATGAGTTTTCCACTCAACCAAAACATAAAGTTAATTATCAACAAACATACATTCATGAAACCATATAAATAAAAACCTTCCATCACATCTATGAATTTATATATAAATATTTCCACAAACACAACACCATTAGGGATCACATATGTAAAGCAATAAACACATAGTAATACAAGGATCGATATACATTACATTTATACATAAGATACGTCGTTCAAGAATTACATTAATACAAAAGTGTTTCCAACATGAATGAGAATAGTACAATAACATGGAATGAAACAACAAAAATATATGAATACAAAGCATCAAGATTAGCTCCATCTCTGGTACAACTTTAGAGTCACTACAAATGGTACAAGGTTGCAAATCTTGATATGTGGTTGGGGACCCAATGGGGTGTATAGCATGTTCCACCCGACCACGTGGACCCAAAGGGCCACCCCCCATACTAGGAGTTGACAATAAAGACCCTCAACCAAAATAGTTGGGTGAACAATGACAAACAAGACTCCATGACAAGAGGAACAATAAAGACAAGAAACATTCACTTCAAGAGGCTTAAGAACAACAAGGGGAAAACAACAAACACACACAATTGCTAAAGAGACGAGTGTCATTGCATAGGTTACTATGGGTTACCCTGGTGTAACCTTCCTAGCCTACGGGACCCCCATCCTGGGTTACCCTGGCCACCTCTACTTGTCGTCCCCCATACACACTATGTGGGATCAACATGCCTTTCCAAAATTACTAGGCAGAGAGCTAGGCAACTGATCTTGCCATTCCAGACCTTCCCACTCATCCCAAGTCTAAATGAGCACTTGATCCATGAGTGGGGCTAACTTATGTGGATTAATGTGTGTTATTACCCAAACCCCCTAATAAATTTTAGATTATCACTTGATTAAACTCTCAATCAGTTACCCTAGACCAGCCACTTTGGGTGCCAGACCCTCACTGAGAGCCACTTCCCATACTAGCAACAAAATACCAAAATCACAAACCAACAAGCCAACTTGCACAAGATACCAAAACCAAAGAAAATAACTACACCAAGTGAGGCATGCACCATCTAACACTAGAAATTCATAGTAAATAAATCCACTTTCAAGTGCAAGGCTAAACCCACCAAAATCAAATTGAACATAAGAGCAACCATTCCCAAGGAACCAACAAGAAAAAATAATTATAAAGCAACATTTTCTTTCCCCTCCTCTGGAAGCCCAAGAAGAACATCTACCCAAGAACTCACAAACGAGGTGAAGTAAAAAAAAATACAAGTTTCTAAATAAGTTCCATCATGAATTCAATAAATAAACTCTCCTCAATTTGAAATATGTCAAGAGGAAGATATGTCAAGAGGGAAACATCACAATTCACCTTTAAAAGCGTGAATCTATTAAATGTAATAATCATAAAAACAATAACAATCAATTACATATTATAAATATGTTCACTACAAAGTCATTTAAGAATAACTTAAGTTAAATAATCGTGTTTTCTCAATATCTCATTACATATATTATCACTCCCAGATTACTCTCACTAACAAATCACAAGTAATAACTTCAAATAACATTAAGATCATCATATAGATTTTGTCTTTCCACTCATAAAAAAAGCTTGTTTTAAATAATTAAGGAATTTATATAAACATATTTTATAAACATCTCAACACATATTTAACATAAACAAAACTATTTTAATTATAATCATACTATACAAATGAATCTATACATATATAGTTACATATATACATACCATCAATACATTCGTTTACACATCCATTTTAATCCTTTAATTAATTATGGAACTATATATATATATATATATATATATATATATATATATATATATATATATATATATATATATATATATATATATATATATATATATATATATAAACATAATCTATAAGATGCAACCCAATATTCCTAAAGGAAAACTATTTTTTTCCTATCATAATAATACAAATACAAGTAATCATCTATATAAGCATCTATTATAATTGAAAGGCTATTTATAACACTACATATATATCAATTTATATATTATATATATATATTTATTTGCATCCCTCTAACTGACAGTAACCTAAATGTACGATAAATTGGTTTACTTAAATCACTCCTATTTACTTTTCCCTAACACACGAATTACTCAATTATAATTATCTAATCCCACTAATTACTCAATTATAATTATCTAATCCCAAATCTTCTATCAAGTAAACTTAATTTATCTAAACAGTCCTTCAATTTTGAAACATAATTGAAAGTAACCCAAAGGACGAAGCATTTAAAGGGGAAATATAACAAATAATCATTGTAATCATGTCTACTATATCATTCTACTCATCGTATAATGCCTCAATTGACTCTACGATTTTAAGATCAGACTGTTACATTTAATTTCAAGATCTAAATGATTGTGAGCCATAAAAGCAGTAAGGAAACTATGTCATGGTAACGTTATACAATCGGGAAGATGGGCGCACAGTAAGGGTATAGAGACAGTTGACACAATGCGCTGAGATAATTCATGTACTGGCTGAAGAATATGCGCGACTTATATCTTTTGACCCAGATTTAGAAATCTTTTAAGAGAATACCAGATTGGCATGAGTAAGGTGTGCATACAGAGGAACTATGAGGGGTGTTAAAAGATATCATTCGGCAGAGATAATCAAAGACAAACCAGTGACCAAGATGGGGAGAGGAGACTAAGTTTCCAAACAATTACCAACATAGGCCGCGACTAATGAGTATATTTCGGAAAGATGTGAACCATTCTCTGTCATTCACTTCTACATTTTCCTTCACCATCAATTCTACACATTATTGATTTCATTGTTATTAGTTCCTGCCGAAGGAACTATAGTGAAGGCTTCAAACATAAACAGTGATTAATCTTATGCTACGATGGCCAATTAAATTCAATTTTTTAACATTTATTCAATGTTGCCTAGTTCAGTCAGTTAAAAGATGCATATTTTTTACTCTAAATATTCAGTAAAAAAAAATTCTGGCTATCTGATTGGCGCTCTGCAGATTGTCAGACGCTTTGCGGGCATTTCTAAGCAAGAGAGCGCACGAGTATAGAGGAGGCTCTGAAGATTGTCAGATGGTTGTTTACAGTTGGCGATTAGCTATGCACATGAGTTGCCATAAAAGCATCTTTGCATGAAGAGGAGACGTGGCCAGTGCTGTTGGGCTCCAGGACATCCGTTACCAGGATTCAATGAGGAGGGCATTAAAATGTTCATTTGCAAAACCCCTATTCCGTTAAATTGAAATCGGTCAAAAAATTCTAGACTGCAACGCGACAGACATTAAGGCTTCATGCTACAGAAAAGGAACAAAAATAGAACTCTGTGAACAGAATGTATAAAAGTCAGTATTCAGATGTGGAGGCGGGCTCTGCTGCAGTTCTGTATCCTCGCAATGCAAATCTTATCTTACAGGCGTTTCTACACTGTCTGAGCACATCAAATGGGTTTGTTAAAATGCTTCTTGTTTGTTTTTAAACCTAATATTTTTCCAAGTTGTAGATAGTATTACTTTTTAGAATCTCAGTTAGTATTTTGTTACAGGCAGGGAGAATAGTGAAAAGATTATGTAATTTTCTTTACGCCTCCCGATTGTATTTGCTTGAAGGTTTACAAAACCTTTCTCAGCAAATCCAATTCGTGCATATCCTGCAATCATTGCAGTTCAAGAGGATACATGTCTTAGAGGCATTCTGTCAAACAGTTCACGTGCCTTGACTATGCTTCACACTTGGCTTACATGTCTATCAGGGCACTTGCAACTATAACATCTGACAAAAATTTGCCTTCGTTTATCCTCTGATGGATGTCTATACCCTGTTCCAAAGCTTTCATGTTAGCATGGGTGGGCAGAATACTGGGAAAAAATTGTGGAATTTGGTTTTACATCTGCCAATTGCATTTACTTAAAAGTTTGTAAAGCCTTTTATAAAAAAATCATTTTGTGCATATTCCGTAATCGTGGCATTCAATGAAGCCAAATTTCTTGAGGCTTCTGTCGAACACTCGCTGCCTTCTTTATGCGCCTATATTTTGCACGCTTGTCTACCAGAGCATTTCGAAATTTAATATTTGAAAAAATCACCCTTCCATTATGCTTTGTTGGATGTCCATACTCTGTTCCGAAGCGCCCATTTCAACATAGGCGGGGAAGATGCTGGCGAAAGTTATGAAATTTGGCTTTACACCTGCCAATTGCGTTTGCTTGAATGTTTCTGAAACGTTATCAAATTATAAACAAATCCATTTCATGCTGCATATCTTGCAACCACTGCATTCCATGCGATGGCATCCCTTTAGGGACATTTTCCAAACAGTTACATGTGCCTTGTCTATGGTTTCTCATTTTGCATGCATGTCTACCAGGGCAGTTGCAAATATAACATCTGACAAAATTCTACCTTCCATTATGCTGTGACGGATGTCCATACCCTCCCTGTTCCAAAGCTCCCATTTTGGCACAAGCAAGGAGGGAGCCATCTTCGAAGCCAGTAAAAATCCAAACAGGTATGTAAATGGTTTTATATATGTTTTTAAGATAATAACTGGTTTTCGTATATGTTTTTAAGATAATAACTGGCTTTTGTAAATGTTATAATGATCTCCCAATAAATAACGCATTTTTCCAGAGGCATGATAACAAAGGCATCTTTGGGGATGTGTGTTCATCATGTAATGGGACGCATAAATTTTAAATAATACTGATTTGCAAAATAAACACCATATTTCATGGCAATCATTTTGGGACATTATGCGGTATGATTATTGGATTTTAAAATTTCCTGCTTTAATGGCTATGATTTTTATCTTCTTTGTTATATCCTATTGATTCTCACTGTAACTACTTTGTTATTGAAGTGAAAACAAACAGTTATGGTTTATTATATAAGCCTATCAATGTCATCTTGTATGCCCTAGTATTTGTATGCCCTAGTATTTGAATTCTATGTCAGTACAATTTGGTTTAGGAGATTTTATACCATACTATAAAAACTGTGTTGTCTTTTTGTCTGTGGCATGTTTGCTTGGGATTTGTGTTAGAAGACGGATCATTCCAGCACCTCCGAAACCTGCACAGTCCCTTGCAAGTCTTACAGATGGACGCATTGCACGAGGTAACAATACACAAATTCATTGTTTTCACTCCTCTTCCCACTTCCTAGTATTCGATGTTGCTAGGATTCCCATCTCTACTACCTGCCAATTGTTTCCTTACTCTTGCTATTTCTTTGCATCAGTAAATGACAGCATAGCGGGGGGCGGGGAATAAATGGAGGGGCATATGATTCCACTTCAAAGTTACTCCATTTGGCATGGGATCCAACCACAAATGTCATTGCATGTGCTGCTTCAAATAGTTTATATATGTATTATGCCTAATTAAAACATCTCCATTGTAATCAACGTATAGGTGTTATTTTTTCCTCCACCACTAGTGGTGCAATTTCAAGCTAAGCGATTATCAGATACATATCCATATTTATGCTCCTGAATTTGATTTGTGACTTGCTACAGCTTGGAGCATCCTTGATCTGGTTTGTTCCTGTCCGTAGATGCCATGGAGGATCCCATTTATGAAAGGTTGTGCCAAAGCCTTTTCTTTTAGAATACATGGCAAAGGTTAGGGGTTTCAAATTTCATTGTTGATTCATTTTAGCAGGGACACATTCCAAGCTGTTGTAAGTTAAATTGAAGTGATCTGGCTCCTCGATGGGTATGGTCATGTATTGCATAGTGTTATGCCAAGAGGCAACCAAAATTTGACTTGTTTGTTTTCATTCAAGGCATGCAAGTGTCATTTGGAATGTGGTACTAACCCCAGTGGATCGAGTCTTAGCTGTTAGGCAGTTACCAAATTAGGGCTCGTTGCTCTGCTTTGTTTGTAATTTTTATATTCAACTCATGGTTTTGATAGGGGCCAGCGGATTTCCTTGGTACATTTGAAGCATATTTTAAGCATGTGTTGCAGTATCAAGCGCAGATGTAACAATCATACATTTGTATTTTCTCCTTTAATAATTTTGAATAATGTTAATGCTTCTGGTTTGCCTGACTTTTAATGTTCACTAAATACTTGTGCTTCAAATTCAGTGCTTGCCTTGTTTATACAGAGATTGTTTATTCTGAGTTCTTATCTGCCATGGAATGTCAACTTGTTTGAACACATGGTCACTGATGTCTCAATGGTAAGGAATGGAGGCATTTTCTCAATGTTTTGTTTTGTTGAAATTTCTCAAGTCTTCTGAACAAATCCATTTTGTGCAAATCTTGCAACCATTGCAGTCCATGAGATCATATCTATTTGAGACATTCTGTCAAGCTAATGTGCCTTCTCTATGCTTCCACATCTGCATACACGTCTAACAGGAATGTTGCAACATCTGACAAACTTTCTCAATCCCTTATGCTTTGATGGAATATACCCTCTTCCAAAGCTACTATTTTGGCAGAAGCAGGGAGATGCTGACAAAGGTTGTGGATTTTGGCTTTACACTTGTTAATTGCATTTGCTTGGAGGCTTCTAAAGCGTTTTCAACAAATCAATGTTTTTTTTTTTGGCATATCCTGCAATTATTGTAGTCCAAGAGGAAACATCTCCTTTGAGGCATTCTGTCAAAGAGTTCAGGTGCCTTGTCTATTCTTCTACATTTTGCATAAATATTTACCAAGGCAATGTTCATCTATAATCTGCTTTCACTTTCCAGCTAGGTGTACATTTTCATTGCCAATTGCATTGTAGTAATGTCCTTAACTGCTTTTACTTGTGCATTTTTTCATTATTTTAGCTCAAGCAATTACTCTATCAGCTGCAATAATATCCCATACTGGTTATTTTAAATGTTTTTGGTTGCAACAGAGCTCAAGCAATTACTCTATCAGCTACAATAATATCCCATACTGGTTATTTTAAATGTTTTTGGTTGCAACAGCTTGCACTAAGAAAGAAGACTGAAACTGTAGTTGGACAAATCTATATTTTGCAGGTTTGTTAAATGTTTGAAATGGGTAAATACGCTCTCCAAATAAGCTGAGGGTTGTTTTGACTGATTCAAGGGTTCAAGCATCAACCTCTCCCATGTTAGGAGCAATTGGTATTAGAAGATGGCAATCTATTTTGCCTTAGAAAGGTCAACTCATCCACCCTTGAAATTAGTTCGAAGCATATCATTAAATGAATGAGGATTTGAAGCATTTCACTCTTATTTGATAGTTTCACTTTCTTGTTTCCTCCTTCGGCAAAACAATTTAAGAGTTAGAAAGATTTGGAAAACAATTTGCATCAAATTTTCCTGAAGTTACTATTTGAATTTAATTATTTAAGTTACTATTTAAATTTAATTATTTAAGTGAAATGAAAATTACCTCACCACATGAAATTTTAAGCTTTTTCCCATCTTCAGGTTCAAAAATACTCTCTCCAAATAATCTAAGGTTCAAAAATACTCTCTCCAAATAATCTAAGGGTTGTTTTGACTGATTCAAGGGCTCTAGCATCAACCTGTCCATGTTAGGAGCAATTGGTATTAGAAGATGTATACTCTCTGCAAATAAGCTAAGGGTTGTTTTGACTGATTCAAGGGCTCTAGCATCAACCTCTTCATGTTAGGAGCAATTGGTATTAGAAGATGGCAATATGCTTTGCTTAGTATCTTTTCATGTGCATCTTATCTTTGCATGCTTGAGAGTTCATTATTTGAGGTTGTCTTTGTGGTATTTGAAAAATGAATTATTAATTGATATTACAGATTAGCATTAAATTTTGGATTTGGCATCCCTTCTAACATGCAAATTGCATGCCTCCTTTCCAACTCCACAAAATTGTAACCCTAACATTTCTAACATTTTTCCTAGGCCAAAACTGTTTTGCCAATTTTTGGCAGGAACTTTGCTGCCCCGTAGCTCTTGTTTCTTCTTGTTAAGAGCATTAATCAATTGAAAAGTATTGGGTACATATCTACAGGGCATCGAACCAGCAGTTCCATTTGGCATCTTTCATTTAAAAGACTAAAATAATTATGTATCTATTAGTGAAGAAATTTGAACTAAAAATTGTTAGCTTTAGTTTTCCTCCATAATCAACGTTTCATGCAATAAGCTAACTTAAGTAAACATGAGTGTTGTTTTTCATGCATATGCTAACTGAAGCAAACAGTTCACTACGATATGCTAACTAGAACAAACACGACAGTCAGTTTGCTTTTTCTGTCCCTTATCACCGTAGGAAACTGCAGTTAAGTCTGCCTTTCACCGCAATTTCCTTCTCTGCGGGTGGTTATAAAACTGTGTATCTTTGCATTTGATTTATAGTGAATTAGAATGAGGTCAAATTGTGCATGTTCATTTTTCTATGTGCTTGTTAATTTATCTTCCTAGATCTTCAAGGAATTCTACATGGTATCAGAGCCTTGTTGGAGATAGTTTCAGGGCAATAAGACACAGCAAGAAAAGAGCAACCACTCCCCTGCTGCGTTGAAATCCACATGTTGGTTGAGTTTGCTGCTCAATCGAGGTTGATTGCTCTTCTTTACCCACAGGCAAGTTTGTGATGGGAGGTGCATGACAAGTTTGGAGGCAGCAATATTAAGGGTGATCTGCTTTTGTGAGGAGCCGTAAAATTGCTATTGGGAGACCACGAATTGCCATTGGGAGGCCAAAACGAAACTTGATTTGGCCGCTGTTCAAAGTGAAAGAGAGAGAAGCCTCACGTGTTGATATTCTAGCCCCTCATAGGCAAAATCGTGAGAGATATTTGGCGCCACCCATACGCCATTCATTTTCTCTCTAGTGCTTATTGGTTTATGATTTTCCCTTTGCAGGCCCTTGCTGATCTCTTCAGGCCGCAAGTGCTCATTGTGGAAGAAAAGAGCTACATAATTCTCTCTGCCAATTTTGAGATCTAGATCCGCAATTGGCATAGCGACAGAGCCAGAGGAGGCGTTTCAAATCTGCCCTCAAATTTCATAAAGGGAGTATAAACATTTCTTTTGCATGCGCTTGCATGGCTGCATGTGAAGGATAAGTTTCCTTTTACGCTTTTTGCATTCATTATTAGGGGATTATACAATTTTGCAAGTTTGAACTGAAATAAAGTTCCAAAAGGGGTAAATATCTAGTCTAAAAATGGGAATTAGAAATCATCCATCTGTCATCAGTTTGGGAGAAGGAAACTATAAGTCGTGGCGTGATGGAATCCTAAAGCTTTGCCGATGGATTCATTCATTGCCGCATTTATTTGGACTTATTCCTGAACCAACTACATGTTGGCAAAAATCTGTATGGGAAAGTAGAAATGATCATGTCTTAGGATTAATCTGTTTAAGTGTTGGGGACCACACATCACGGGCTCTATCACACATTGAGTGCCCTTGCACTCTCTGGACCACTCTATGGGAAATATATGGAGATCCCACTGAACCTCCATTCCCAGATAATCCCACTATAGACATGCTTCTCTTCTGTAATAATGAGGATGATCTTTTGTATGACGATGATACTTAAGAGGAACTTAATTATTGGAAGAGTCTTGATTGTCCTGATGACATAGAGACATCTCTTCTTGTTTCTCCTCTTTCTACACCTCCTATATTGGCAGCTATTCAGTCTCCTTCACTTGCTATTTCAAAAGAGATTTTGGCTTCTTCGAAGGCTATTTCAAATTCTCTTTTGCAGGTTCACTCTTGTCCTCTTGATCAGCGAGATGTCATCCTTTCAGACATTCATCATTTGTTTGCAGAGTTTCTCTTCCTTGATCATGACGACACTATTGAGGACATATGTCTTCTCTTTGAGGACTCTTTTGTCCTTGCATCTGTTGCTGATTCTGAGTTCTGTGTTGTTTCTTCGAAATCTTCCAATGGCTTCTTACAACAAGGTGTCATACATCTTCCAGATATACCTACTTTGGATTCATATATTGCAGACATATCATCCTTGTTTGTAGAGTCCTATATTGCAGATCTGGAGGATTACTTTGATGACATTCCACTCCTCTTTGTTGACAGCCATATCAATGTTGTTGGCCCACCACCTTCATCTCCTTTGCAGCTTGCTCCAGCTCTGTCTTCACAAGATCTTGGATCGCCATCATCGCTTTCTGACAAGTGGACATGTGAGCAGTTTTCAGAGGAACACATTTGGATTTGGAGTCCAGTATCACCCATATTTTTGGATTGGCTTCTCCAATCACCAATGGATCCTTTTCTTCCCAAGGGGAGAAATGTTGTTTGCAGACAGTGGATCATATTTTGTTTTCAGACGTTCATCATTGGCATGGGAGCTCTCTCATTATGGGGGGATTCATATCTTCTTCTATTATATTCTCTCTATAGTTGTGGGAGAATTTCATATGTAAATGGGTACCTAAAATGGCCTCGATGCGAGGACCCATATTTGTTGCCTCTATAGACATTTTTCTCCTTAGTTAGATTTAAGGGGGTTTTGTTCCCACAGGGTTTTCCCTCTTTTCACTTTTCTGTCTACTTAGTTAGACTTAAGGGGGGGTGTTAGCGTTAGTTTTCCTCTGTAATCAACGTTTCATGCAATAAGCTAACTTAAGTAAACATGAGTGTTGTTTTTCATGCATATGCTAACTGAAGCAAATAGTTCACTACGATATGCTAACTGGAACAAACACGACAATCAGTTTGCTTTTTCTGTCCCTTATCACCATAGGAAACTGCAGTTAAGTCTGCCTTTCACCACAATTTCCTTCTTGCGGGTGGTTATAAAACTGTGTATCTTTGCATTTGATTTATAGTGAATTAGAATGAGGTCAGATTGTGCATGTTCATTTTTCTGTGTGCTTGTTAATTTATCTTCCTAGATCTTCAAGGAATTCTACAAAAATTCCAACTTGGAAAAGAAACGAATATATAATTGAGAGGTCCAATAATGCATGCGTAAAATTCCAAATGAAATATTCCAAGTCGAGTTCATCATATGTGAAATGCACGAAGGAAGTGCCTTGTACAGCTTATACAAGATCACCCAAGTAAAACGTATGCCAAAGAGAGGAGACCCAACGCATAAATGAAACGTATTTATTTCTGACTATTAGATAGCAAGGAATGTAAAGGAAATCTAGAAAGAATCCAAAGGTAATTCACAACCATAGATACTAAACAGCTATAGAGCATAAGGGTATACCACTAAGAACACCATACCCAAATTCAAGCATTCAACACGAAGCAACAAGATGCCCACTAATAACCTCCTAAATGTTGCAAAAATTGAGCCACAAGAAGGGAGAGAGCACAGGCTGATTGAAATGTAACGTCCCTAGAACCTTCAAGAGAATGGGGAAAAACATGGAGACACCAACAGGTCATTGAGTAGATTTTGAAATTTTAAATCTAATGGGATAAGAAACTCAATGCCAAATAGAAAGACTAAAAATTGAATACCTAGCAAATACTTGCATCAACTAAAAAAAAAAGGAAGGAATGCCTCAAAGCGATACCAAGTCTTGAGGCATCATGATTTGAAAGATAAGCACAGATAGATCGATTCCAAAAGGCTTTTAGATACTCTCATGAAAATACAACAAGTGGGTGAGATGACCACCTGGAAGAAAGGGCGCAGGAGCGTTGAGGGCACAAAGATTTCTCAGGCTGCCTAGATCAATGAGAACGCAAGAACAAGGAGTGGAAAAATATGAACCGAGCCAACTATTAAAGGAAAAGAGCAGTTGAATTGAACAAGGAGTTGAGAGGGAATGGTGCAATGGAATTTAAGAACCCTTGGCTAACATAGGAAGCAAAGTTGACATGCAGGTCAACCCATTAGAGGGATATCGGGGCATTGTTCAGCATCATAGAAAAATGACCCACAAAGAAGAAAAATACATGGCAATCACCAAATGAAAGAAATATGGTCTAACCTATGGTACGTATTTGCACAAATTTAGAAAAGTCGGTACCTGGATTCGATTGATCGAGACGGGTGTGAATTTGATGCGAGTTCCAGATTTTCCAAAATACAGTTTCAATCCTTTCGCTATGTTTTTCCGCTTCTCCGAAACCGAAAACAATATCAAACAGATAATTTACAAAATAATGTTGCAGATACAAAAAAATTCATTCTAACACAAAATCAACAGATCCCTCCCTTTTTTCTGTTGATCGATATTAAAACAACGATAGAGAGATTTTTATTTTTTCCAGACAAAATTAGGAAATAATCTCATAATAAAATAAGTTCCCAATTCGACAACCCAATTTAAGTCATCGTGCATGTGCACACAAGGCCTTTTTCCACCTTTTTTCCATTTTGAACTTTATTTTTCCTCCATTTGAAATCTTATCTCTTATATTTAATTTTAAATCAAATTACTTCCCCATATAATTAATTAAAATCCAATGCTAATAATATTCACCTTTATTTATTAATAATCACATTACTTTTTCCATATATAAATAATTAAACTCTCTTGAATATAAACTCTATCAATTGTTTTTTATTAACGATAAACAAGTTTTGAAGGGTGCCTAAAACCCTAAACAAAAAAGATAGTGGTACTAAAGATAAGACAAATGACTGCCCACCCAGAAGCAACAAAAAACTAGTTGAGTACCAGTCCATCAGCACACCATCAGTAGCCCAAAACAACAAAAAATCAAAAAATAGAAAGACATGCCACACAGCGATTAGAGAAATTCTTTAAGCATTTTAGCCACCTCCAAGTCCTTAGCCGCCAACCTATCATGCATATCCATGATTTCTTCAACATCACAAGCAAGTTCCAACCATTCAGTCTCTCCATGAAAGGAGTAACACCACCACTCTGCAAGATTTCCCAAACTCTGGCATTGGCTTTAGTTTCCTCACAAGACAACGGCTCCATTTGACACCTATCTCCGCCCATCATCAAATTGTTTGCAGAAAGAAAGCACAACTAGAACAAACCAAGGGAAATAGACATAAAACCACCCAAAAAGCATGTGAGGCTATCAAGGGTAGTACGTAAGGAAATAATGAAGACACTTAAACAACTCAGCTAAAGAAGGCCACAATTACCAATGAGCATCAGATGTGCGAGAAGTCTAATCAAGCAACAAACTTCATGATAACGACGCAAACCCAATACTAAGGAGGTGGCATAAAATTAATGAAGTTCATTAAGAATAATTCTCCTTAAATCAATGGGAAGGACATCATCCTTCCCCCACAATCTAGTTGATGATTCACCATAATTATTAATAGACCATAAGGGAGGAGACCTTTCCTTAAGGCAATTCACAATGTTTAGTGAATCACCTTCAATCCAGAGTTTAGAGATCCTCATATCCTTAGCCAATTTGATGCTATGATAGGCAACCACAACTTCAGCAAGGTGGTTTGTGTGGATTCTCAATGGGAGTGCCAATATTGAAACAAACCTACCATTGTGATCTCTCAACACCCCCCACAACGAGCAGGACCTGAATTACCTTTAGTTGAATCATCAAAGTTGATTTTGAACCATCCAGGAGGAGGGGGAAACTAGGCCACCCCATCCCTCACAAGATTAGCTTTCTTCAAAGGTTTGGAAATGTCAAAAGAAAGTTTCCAATTGGTTGCCACCTCAACATCATAATCAGAAACCAGCACTCTACCAAGAATATCAATTTTATCCACCACCAACATCAAATTATCCTTAATAGAAGAAACAGTTTTGAAGAAAAGGGAAAGAGGGGATTCCTCTCCTTCCATAACCCCCAGAGAATATGTGGTAAAGTGAGAGACCAAAGAAGCTTCAGAGAAGGATTGGATGAAGGAGCATACCATTGGAGCCACAACTCCCAGACAAAGGCAGGAAAAATCCACTCCACACACCACAAATTGAGAAAAAGGGACCAAACTTCCTGAGCATAGTTGCACCCAATGAACAAATGTGAACTATTCTTTGCATCCATCATGCAAAGGTAACATCTATTAGGCATGGGGAAACCCTATTTCCACAAATTGTTAATTGTGAGAGTCTTATCCTACACCAGCAGCCACAAAAACATATTTATCTTGGGGATAAGTTGCGGGAACCAAACTAAGCCCCAAGCCAGCCTGGAGCCCACAATACTATTACAAGACTTAAATGTAGAGGCCATCAAGAAAGCTCCACTTGGGATCCTATTCCAAATCAGCTTATCCCTATGATGAGAAACAGGGATGTCAATTCTAGAAAACTCATTAAAAAGGTCCTTCAACTTAGGTAAAATCTCATCGATCTTCCTCCATTTCCCATTTACAATGTAGTCAACCACATGACTTACAAATTCATGAGTACACAAGTCCCTCTAGGGATTCATCCAATGAGATTCTTGTATAAGACAATGTCCAAACCACCAATCATCCCAAAAGAGAATATCTTGGCCATCTCCAACCATCCAAAATAAACTAGCAGATATCACTCCTCTAGCTCTGGACACTGAATTCCAGAAGAAAGAACTTGAAGGAGGAGAGAAGTCCTTATTTAGAAACTCCCAAAATTTATCCACCTAAGGAAGATATTTAGAAGCAAAATTTTTCCCCCAAGCTTTATCACCACAAAGGAAATGCCAAAGCTGCTTAGCCATAAGAGTCGAATTAAAAGGCTTAATTCTGCATAGACCCGAACCTCCTTGAATTTTAGACCAGCACACTTCTTCCCATGAAACTAAACTCAATCTCTTTTTAACCTCCACACCCGACCAAAGAAACTTCCTCTATATACATTCATTTTTTTCCCAGAACTTACGAGGCATCTGAAAGAGACTAAGAGAATACACAGGAAAATTTCATAAAGTATATTTGATGAGCACCAACTTACCAGCCTGACTGAGAAATGCTCTTTTCCAACCAACCATCTTCACATTGAATTTATCAATTAGACCATTCTAGAAGGAATCATGAGTCAAATTGTCTCCAAGCGGCAACCAAGGTAGGTTGAAGGAAGGGTCCCCACCGCACATTGAAGAATACCAGCAATTCTCAGTGCCCTTCTTTCAGGAGTGTTAAGGAGTCTCACCAATTGGCTTGAAGCCACCTCATAATTCTGAAGGGTTGCCTTAATAGCTCTAGCTTCAACAATAGAAGTCTCACCCAAAATTAAGGTGTCATCAACAAATTGTTGATGACCATAAGAGGGAAAAGAAGAAGGTATCAAGCATTTCAAGACACCCAAAGAAAGCTTAAGTTGCAATGATCTTCCCAGAGTCTTAGCAAGAATAATAAAAAGGAAGGGAGAAATTGGGTCCCCCTTGTCATACCCCCTGGAACTTCTGAAGAAATTAGAAGGAGAGCCATTCACGAGCATAGAGAAAGACAAAGAATATGTAAGGCTCCATATCAACTGAACAAAGGTATCTAAGAAGCCAAAAGCAAAGAGAAGTTTATACAAAAAGGCACAATTCACTCTATCATAGGCTTTAACCAGATCCAATTTTGGCAAGAAGCTAGGCCTTTTGTTAACCATCAACAAATGGATGTTCTCATGCACAGTGATGATGGGATCGAGGATTTGTCTCCCCACAACAAAACCACTTTAGTTGGGAGAGATGATCAGAGGAAAAACCTTCTGCAACCTCACAACAAGCACCTTAGAAAAGATCTTATAAATAGAGTTACATAAGCTAATAGGTCTAAACTCAAAAAAAAGTTGAGGCCCCAGGGATCTTCAAAAACAACACCAAAAAGGTAGAGTTTAATTATTTAAGCAGATTCTGACTACCAAAAAATTATTTTGTCCCATCCACAACATCCTTAGAAACAATCATCCAAAATTCATGAAAGAAGAACATGGGAAACCCATTAAAGCTAGAGGCCTTATTACCAACAAAGGAGAAGACTGCACTCTTGATTTCCTCCTCTGAAGGGATACAACAAAGCATGTGATTGAGATCCTCAGTCACCAGATGAGGAATAACCTCTAGCAAGAAATCCTGATCAACCACAAATGGAACAAAATAATTAGATAGGAGATTAGAGAAGAAAGATATAGCCTCTCACATAATTTCATCCTCAATCTCAATCACCCTCCCATCCAAACAGATACACTTAATTTGATTAGAATCCCTATGCTTAAGTGTGGTGAGGTGAAATAATTTGGTATTCCTATCAGCACAATTCAACCACACAGCCCGTGATCTTTGTTTCCAAAATTCTTCCTCCCTAGCCACAATATTATAAAGACAGGACGACAACACGCTCTTCTCATGAGCCAAGGCAACATCATAACCCTTAGCTTGAATACTTTGTTGCACATGATCAAGATCCACCTTGATGCGAGCCATATCATGGAAGATATGCCCAAATGAGGATTTATTCCAATTTATCACCTTAGACTTAATAGCCACCAACTTCTTTACCACCATGTACATAACCAAACCATCCACCCAAATATCCCACCATTCGGCAAGCTTAGATTTAAAATCCGGATGAGAAGTCCACATTTTTTCAAAATGAAAAGGAAAAGCACACCTTTCAACCCACCACATCCACCGATAGGGAAATAGGAAAATGATCTGAAACTAGCCTAGTCAAGGCAAAAAGGGGGCAAGAAAAATGAGCCAACCACTCATGAGGAAGAAGGAATCTATCCAATTTGACTTGGATTAAATCATCACCCATCCACCAAGTAGACCAAGTGTAAGAAGCACCCCACAAATCCACATCAAACAAAGCATTGTCATTAACAAAAGTCATTAAGTCAAACCTACTTTCATCATCAATGTAAGAGCCTCCCAATTTATCATCATATCTCAAAGGAGTATTTAAATATCCCATAATCAACTAATTATCAAAAGGAAACATAGCCCTGAAAGAACACGGGTTCCCGCAAAATTGATTTCAAGCACTTCTAACATTAGGAGCATAAATATTAGAAGCAACCCAAGAAAAATCACAATAAGAGTGATAAAAGAAAGTAGCAATGTCATTGGAGATCCCAAAAATAGCCTTACCAACCACCACTTTCATATTCCAAAAAGTAGCCACACCCCCAGACACACCATCCGCATCAAAACCATGGAGACCACACTCCTTAAAAAGTCTTTTCCTAAGACATTCCAACCTTTCCACATAAATTTTTTGTTTCTTGAATCATGATCACATTAGGTTTAAGATCCCTCACAATATTCACAAGGAGATCCTATTTGTGAGTGTGATTTAACCCTCAAATATTCCAAGAAAGGATCTTCATTGAGGAGTCTGAGATGCACCCTTGGGACACATCTCAAAAAGGGTTTTTTGGGAGCCATGCACAATGTTTTCTCTGCTTTCTTTCTCCCTACTTTGCATCAAAGTTGATCTTCCTCTTCCCCTTAGTTTAGACCCACAATCAGCCTTTGAATGATTTTTGGTAGCCATCCCTAGAGGAGATAAATTCTTCTTCCTATTTCTAGTTTTGACCAGAGAAAAAGGAGGTTCCTTCGCCTGTTGTGGGAAAATCAACCCACAGTCATTGACAGAAGAGGTGAGCACCAAATTTGAGAGAGCCCCCGAAGGGTCCTACTGAATCATCTCCACACCACCCACTCTATAAATTGTTATAAAATACAATCTAAACAATACTTTTACCAAAACAACTTAATTTAATTGTTTATTAATAACCATATACTTATATTATATTATTATCTTAATTTAAAAAAAGAAAATTATTTAAATTATTTGGCAATCAATTTTAATTTAGCCAACTAATTACACAAAGCCATTAAAATATTAAGTTCACCAATAACAAACTTACTCGGTGGCAAGGACAGCTGAAACAGAGGGACACTACATGACACTTGTATCTAGGCACTCATTTGAGCATTACAAATTATAAAAATATCTAGGAGGTGCACTTGGACTCCATGTGGCATGTTGTTGACTTGTTGGTTGAAGCTTGAAGAGGAAACTTACTTAATAGATACTGAGTTGTTACTCAAAGTTATTAGGAGTTGTGGGTGAGTTACATTTTGGCAAAAAAATTGATGAAAAACTCAATGGCAAAAATTTTGAGCTGTGGAAACTGAAAAATTGAGGATATTCTCATAGACTAAAATCTATGGGCTGTAATATCTAGTACAAAACTAGTAGAAACCTCGCAAGAGGATTGGGATCTAAAGGGTCTAAGAAGACTTTTTTTGGTTGATTATGTGCTCTTGAATGTCCATGAGAAGACTATAGCTAGTCTTTGGAGGAAGCTTTGTGACATTTATCAAGGGAAATTCTTGGTAAATAAGCTTTTCTTGAGAAAGGAATTGTATTCTCTAAGGATGGAGGAAGGAGGATTAGTTACTAATCACTTGAATGCACTCAATATGACAATGGCTCAATAGGGTTCTATTGGTGTGAAGATTGATGATAAGGACTATTACATTTTATTGCTATATTCTTTGTCCGACTCATGGGACTGCTTAGTGATGGTTATTGGAAGCACAACAACCACTTTCAAGATGGAAGATGTGGTTGCTTTATTGTTTTCTAGAGGAGGAATTCTTATGAGATGGCCAAGGAGGCCCTTGTAGTTCATGGTAGATCAAAAAAAAGGGTAAGAAAAAGGACAAAAGGTCTAAGTCCAAGTCTCTAGGGAGATCTAATTCTCCTAGTAAAAATTCTAAGGCTAGATATTGGAACTATGGTAAATCTGTTTATTTTCAAAAAGAATGCAAAGAGGAGAAAGAGAAGAAAAGTTACTAATCTGATTTTAAATCCTCATATGAAGATGTAGAATGCACTTTTCGTAGCCTTGGTAATGCATGCATCAGAAGATGTGTGTTTGATTGACTAAGGTTCTTTTTTTCACATGACCTCTCACAAAGGTTGGTTCTCAAAGTATGAAGAGTATGATAGTGGGAAGGTGTATCTAAGTGGTGACTCTCACCTAAATGTATATCTGGTGTTATCTTGTGCAGATGTGTGTGCTTATGTTGTTCCTTGATCATTAGCTTCCTCCTTTGATTTAATTATTGTTTTGGTTTGTTCCGTTGAGTTAAGATTTTAAATAGATTTGATCTACTGATTCACCCCTCCTCTCAATAGAATGTGTTCCCTTCACCTTGTTCATACCTAACATACAAAAACCCTATTTTATCATGTGAAAGAATAAAGCCATCAAAGTACTTGGAGACCAATACACAAAAGATATAAAGAACCTAATATTATAAATTCATTGTATTACTCAAGACTATTCTTACACACACAAGACAATCTTTCGACAAGGTCATATTGCAAGAACATCCAACAAGCACACCAAACGAAAGCACAAAATAATGTCTACCTTGTCTTGGGGTGTTTGTAAATCTTTTTCCCTACAGTTTTATTGTTTATCTGGATTCTCAATTTTTTG
Organism: Sequoia sempervirens; assembly: GCA_007258455.2. NCBI lineage: Eukaryota > Viridiplantae > Streptophyta > Pinopsida > Cupressales > Cupressaceae > Sequoia > Sequoia sempervirens. Next base: position 507,913,747 of record VDFB02270651.1, read on the forward strand.
TGTGTCAGATGTTGTTGGTCTAACTATAGTCCATCATTTACAAAAATTACATTGTGTCTGGATATTCATTGTTCTTGGTCAGTTTTCACGTGGGAGAAGTTTTCCCGAGTGTGCGTTTGTCAGTACTTCTTTGGTTAAGCCCGTTCATGAATTTTCTTTTCTTCAGAACCAAAAACTAGAAGTTTTGGGAAATGAGTTCATTTTGAACAATACCATTCTTCCTTTTCACCCATACCCAAGTATCCTTCGCACTTGGTTCCCCTAAACCCAGTAAGTAAAACCAAACCCGTGTAACTCTTTGGTACCTTTTGTTGGATGTTTCAAATCCTATTGTTAGTTAGTCATTTAGAATCCAAGCTAGATGCTTCCTCTAATGTCTATATCCCATAGGGACTGACATGACACACAAGTGTGCCACATTTTCCACGTGTCACGTTCCTTTCAAAAGTGGGTCTTGATGCAGAAATCAAGGTTCTCATGATGTGAACCCTAATCTACCATGATCACACCTTTTCTCAAGGTAATTAATCCATAGTAAAAGGAATTAATAAAGGTGGCAAAAAATACATGTACTTGGTACCACCTCAAGCATGCAGTTGCTTCCATAATATACTACCTCACATGAGATCATCTATTTTCAAGAACATTAATGAACTAAGACAATAGTTGAGGTGCACAAAGAGAAAATTAAGTTAAAGGAATGCATTTATCAGGGTTAGAATCTATGTTTGTTTGACCATACTATCAATGAAACTAGGTAATTTTATTTTAACTAAACTCTATTACTCATTTATGCATGAATGGTTCTAATTAAATAGTATTACATTTAGTTAATTTTTGAAGAGAAATATTGTTATTCTAAAGGGATTTAACCTAGTTCTAGTCAATAAGTGGTTATGGGTAAAGAATTTTTATAAATTATTAAAAGAATGAATGGTTAGAATTAGCCCTAACTTGTACGTAGAGCATATATATTTAAAAATGTAGGAAATTGAAGGAGACATGGGTACTTCATAGAAGGACAAGAAGTTTGAAGGAAATCCAACAATGCAGCATGTGGTGGAAGAAGCACTTAATACAAGGTTACATCCAAAAAATAGGGAAGAAGAAGAATACATAGTAGGATCACTCACCCAAGAGGTGAGAAACCCTAAGGAAATAAATACAAGGGAGGTGGTGTCACCATAAAGATAAATAGGGAGCACTACAATTCAAATCCCTATTTCCATTTTAGATGAAGATGAAGAGCGTGAAGAAGCATTAGATAATCGTGCAATTGAGAATCAACCTTCACAAGATCTTGCCTATTTCCTTGAGACAACCTAAAGAGACTACTCCAGGAAATAATACTTAAAAGGTGAGGAAGGAAAGGAAAAGATAGGTCTCTAACAAAAAGAGAAAGAGCTACATCAAGATAATCCAAAATACTTGTCACCGGGGACAGAGAATGTGAGAGTTTCGGAGGTTGCAACAAGCAACATTGGAGAGTTAAGAGAAGATGTTGCTAAACATTTTGATCATTAGGATTGAATTAATATTAAAGAGGTAGGACAAAGATAAGAAGCACTTTACTGGCTATTCAGGCAATTGGCTTCATTGTCAAAGGTGGAATTGATGCCTCTGGATTTCAAAAGTTTAATACAGGAACTAGAAGCCCCTAAGCCTAAGCAAAGACTAGGCATGCTATTAAGTGGAACTCAAAGGGATAACTCTCCAGATAGCTACTCATGTGGGAGAAAAGAGCAAGCATGAAGTGATGGTTAGGGATTACAAGGTGATAAAATCAATGTAGGGCATTCATCATGGGAGTGGGAGCTAGAAAAAATGAGAATGAATTTAGAAATCACTATCGCTTGTATGAAGAAATATAGGAAAAAGAAGGAATTAAAAGAATGGGTTTCCTAATTGGAAATTTTATCAAAGCGTTAGCCCAACCTAGCTAGTCACTGACTGAATTTCCATTGTTCCCTAGTGTTGATGTCTAAAGAGAAAGTAGATGTCATCAATGCTCTGAAAAAAACTTAGCATGTTCAAAGATTGGATAGAGCATCTGGTTAAGGAAGGTGAGGAATCAATAAAAGAGGAAATTGGGAAATGTAAAGAGGCATACCATTCATTTGACAAGTCTATAATACTTGTGGATGAATGTCGAGACTGCTAGGAACAAAGTGATATAGAAGGGCAGAGGTTAAGGACACTTTTTCAAGTGGATGTTTAGGAGTTGATGAGAGAAATGGTATTTTCTAACAAGAAGTTCCAATGCTTGAGAAATGGAAGGTTCAATTAAGTTGGGAGAGTGACACTTTATTGCAATGTGTAAATGGATTAAGAAAGGACACTAAAGAAAGCGAGAACCTTGTGGATAAGGATTTGAGTTTCATTGAGATTCTAACCTAACAAAATTGCAATCCTCAAACCTTAGGACAAGATGAGGTAGAAGTGAAGGATTTTAGGGGATGGATTAAAAAGATAAACAAGGATCATTTTTGGTCTTTAAGTTGGGAGGTTATTGATGAGGTCATAAAGTATAGAAATTGTATAAACAAGTATGAAATAGAAATAGTGCAAAGGAATGAAGTCATCAATAAAATAACTAAAGAATATGCAAGGCATAAGTATAGTTGGAAGGTGGTTCAAAGTGTTCCAATGGAACATATAAATAAAGTGTTGATTGCTTTTTGGGAATATTAGTAGAAGAAAGTAGAAGACGGGTCTCTAGACAAGGAGTCTAGTGAAGAAGTGTTTATGGTCGACTAGTGGAAGCTCGAGGTCTTCTCCATAGACAGAGTCTTTTGGAGTGAATTTTTGCATGGTTGTTTCTATACCTACCAAAGGTAGATAATCCCAAGGATCTTAAATACTTTACGTACCTAAAAGATAAAAGTTTCAAATGGAGGAGTTCTACCCAATTATGTAGCCTTTTCTTCTTCTTTCTTCAAACTCCTCAACAATTTGACTTTTTCAAAATCTTGTTCCCCTCAAAACTTCAATTGTATATCACTCTTGAATGGAATTTAGACTTGAATTTATATTATATTCCTTTCAACATGAAAACTCTGCTATTTCATGCAACGGTGGTGGAAAGATCATGAAAAAGTTGGTGGAATGTGAAAAACATGCATGCACACTTCACAAAATCATCAAAAATATTTTTTTTGTCAGAACACACACAAAACTAGGAGAATATGAAGAATTTGGACCTTGATATCATGAGTATATTTGGTTGGTCACCATTTTTAGAGCAAGACAAAATATGCTCGCATTATAACACGAGCATGTTATGTCTTGCTAAAATAACAACCATATCTCTACTACTTCAAAACGTGCTCGCATTATGAGAAAGTTAACTTTTTATAGGTCTCTTTTCTCTCTCTTTCTCTCTATCCTCTACCCTCTACCCTTAAACCCTTGAACCCTCTACCCTCTATCTCTCTCCCACTCCCTCCCCCTCTGTCTCTCTCTCAAGTCTCTCCCTCCTACCTCCTTTCCCTCTCTCAAGTCTATCTCTCACTCACTCACTCCTTTTATCTCTCTCCCCTCTACCCTTAGCCCTTGAACCATCTACTCTCTATCTCTCTCCCACTCCCTCCTTCTCCCTCTCTCTCAAGACTCTCCCTTCTACCCCCTCCCTCTCTCAATCCTCTCTCTCACTTACTCACTCCTATCTCTCTCCCCTCTACCCTTAACGCTTAAACATTGTACCCTCTATCCCACTCAACCCAATACCCTAAACCCTCAACCCTCATCCCTTAAACCCTTTACCCTCTACCCTCTACCCACTACCCTCTACCTGTTGGAACACAATGATCTACTGAAAGGGGGTGAATCAGAAGATATTAAAAATTTAGCTCTTAAAATATTTTGTGCAAAATAATTTCTTTAATACTTAATGTGTAGATATTAATCATGTGATATAGAAATATGCATGCACACAAAAACATCACATAATACTAGATATACGTGGAAAACCTAATATGGGAAAAACCACGATGACTAAGGCTGCTTGAGTCTACTACTCAAATCCAATGTCACAATCAAAATCTCTAATACAATGTTTTAGGGCTACAACCCAAGGAATCATCAACTACCTAATTTGGAAGCAACCACTTCAAGGATGCAACAACACCCTAATCTAAGCTACAACTCAGTACAATGGCAATAGTTTCAAATATGCATAGACTTGGTTCTGCAAAACTTATAATGCATCATTACATTCAATTCATTGTTGCACTTACTACAACTCACACTCTGTTGCTGAAGCTGCACTCTCAACAATACACCCCTACTCTGCACTCTCTGTGCACACAGAAAAATTAGTATTCTATCTTACTGCACTTCACCTATTTTCCTTTCTATAATGTCTCACACATCTACACTATACACACTATTCTCTCTCTGCATTTGTTGCACACTCAACAATACATAACTCTCTTCAGCATATTGTGCACTCTTAGACTTCACTCACACACAGCAGATACCCTCAATCCATAATACTCAAATTGTCATCTTTCTTCTTAACTCCACCGATTTGCAATCTCTTCCTTGAGATTCTCTATACCGTTTAGATCATCTCAAAGCTTGTGCTTGGGTTTCCTTCGCTAATAAACTTCACCAGCAATTTTCTTGTACCTCAAGCTCCACACCACTATCTAGCTCATCATTCATTCATCTGATAGGGTCTATCAGATATCTTCATTTTCACCATGCTTCTGCATCGAGTCAATTTCACATTTAATTCAGCTAAATAAAATTTTCCTCATTCTCTTTGTTGAATCCTAAAATTTTATTATGCATTCAATGCATTCTTATGTTTATCCAATATGATTTGATCTCAATCACCAATTATGGTTTACCACATATCTTTCTCTACACCATACCTATGCATCAAGCCTCACAACATTAAATTTTCTTAGAGAGTTTGTTAAGAATAGCATCCTACAAAACCCTAGGATCAAATCTGCATTAATTGTGTTTTGTTGTCCATATGATCATATTAGATTTGATCCAATCTCAATCATATCTATGATCTATATAGCCGCTTTGGAGATCAAATATTCATTCAATTGGTCAATGGGTGTAGCTAGACCAATTAACTCCTCCCTCTATGTTGGTTACCAGATGAAACCCCTATTCACATGAACCAGACTGTTGTAGATCTTCAAATTTGAATACTGGCCATTGATCTTCTCTCTCATGCCAAGATCCTTTATTCATCTTGACACCTTTAAATCACCACCATTTGATTAGCTTCAATTTGACTTTCACCATTGATTCTCATCTCATGTTAGTCGTTTATCACTATCCGATCTTTATCGCTTGATCTCCACTGTCAATCTATCATTGGGACACTTTACCAACTCTCTCTAAAATAAGCAGGTCACACAGTTTAGGCCCACAAGCTTGTAATTTTATTTGGTCAGGACCACAACATACATGTCATCCATTTCATCGCCACCTAATTCACAACAACGATACATGTGAACTATCACACTAAGCAATCATTCTTCGCCACCTGTCAGTCTTCGTCAGAATTTGGTCCCACTAACTTCTTGCCTTATTGCTCTATCAGAGAGACATCTTTTAGACTCCCATTGATACATCAAAGTCACATTGATGAAGCACATACACTCACCCATCACTTCGTCACTAGGACATGCTTCAAGGTCCTTCCAATGCACAACCTTCACGCCATTAAAGCAACTTTGCACTAGCATTGTCTAATCAACTTTTGATCAAACTTCACAATTGAGCACATTCATATATTGTTGACCATACATTGGGTCCACCAAGACACACATCCAAAATTCACTCATCTCACTAGCTTGAAAATGGGCCCACACAATCCTTGCGAGGTGTGTGACCACCGTCCAATCTTGACCATCATGGATTAATCTCCACCATTCCTTGTAGACCTCGTAGGTCTTACTCGGGTCCCACCAGAAATCTTGAGGGGTATACGACCACCGTCTGATCTTTCTTTCTACCATGTGTCCTTTCATTTTCTCTTTGACTGTACCATCAATGCATGTCAACCTTACTAGGTCCCAGAATCAGCATCATACACTCATTTCCCTATCGAAGAGACCTTCACAGTCTTGGCAATATGCCAATGTCTCACCAATGAAAGAGTCATTGGTTTGTCAGGGAGACATCCTTCAAATTCCTACCAATTACCTTTAGTCACACCGATGAAGACACTTGATGATGTCATTTGTCCACCTCATCCCCATGTCACTGCATTGTAATCCACAATGAGGATGTGGATTAAGGTTCATCCAATCATGTCATGCCATGCATCTACTTCCTCATCTTTTTCACCCATGTCATTATGACTGGGTCCCACTCAAGCACAACCTTCACGTCGCCATGTTGGAGAGACATTGACAAAGGTCTCATCGACATCATCCAGTCTCGCTGACAACATTCCACACTCCTTAGATCGCTCCATCAATGTCGCTAAAAATGTAAACTTTAGAACCTTTTGTCGGAGGTTACTAAGTTATGAAAACTTGCGACATGCCGACATATAGATATCAAGTTGTCAGAGAGACACCAACTTGACTCTCATCGATAAGTACCCCTCATGCCTATGAAAACTTTCTACATCGCCACATCAAAGATACATCCCCCATTCTTTCACCAATCATGCATTGTCACTCTGATAAAGTTCTCCTTACTCCTTATCACTCCATCGAGGATACTTCTCCCAGACTCTAAACAATACATCAATGTCTCATCGATAAGATAGTTATTGGTCTATCGAAGAGACATGGATGAAACTCTTCCCGACACTGTATTGTCTCATCGATAAATCTCCATAGTGCCACCATCACTATGTTGAAGAGACAGCCCATTCTATGGCTAACCACACACTGTCACACCGACAAGAAGAACTTTGACCCATTAAAGAGACATCTCCCAATATCTCGCCAATCTACCGAAGATGTATAACCTTGAAGCACTAGGTAGAAGGGTCATTCACCCCTACAAGATGATAGAAAAAATTTGCAACTAATGCAATTGAAAACCGGTGATACCAGGTCAACAAAAAAAATAGAAATCTATTATAAACACCATAACTTCAAGTATCCTTAGGTTTTAACTGATAAACCCTAACACCAGAGAGCAAAAATAATACATTTTTGGGCACATTCTTCACTTTCTCGACCTGCACAATACCTTTCTAGAAAGCTCTCGATAAACCCATGTTGAATCTAGTACCTGATTTACCATCAAATACCTAAAACCAACTATTATATAGAGATGACACATTTTGTCAACTATGCAACATATTAAGCAACTTGCTCTTCTGCACCAACAACCAAACCACATACTTCTAGAGGTAGAACCACTACATCTTCATAACATCTAGGCACAACACTAATCTATCATTATTCCAACATCTTCACTTGCATGAGAAACTCCATTTCATCTCATGTCATCATGTCAACAATCTCCCTTACATAATTTGCACTTTTGACATCAATGACAACATTATATGCTTGTGCACATAATCATCACACTTCTCCTCTAATCCCCTTTTGACATCAATGAAAACATATTTCAACAATATCCCCCTTTTTCATTGATGGAAAAACCTTAAATTCTCAATGATACCAATTAACTAGTTCAACATTTGTACCAATATCATCTTTGCTTTCTACTTCTATTGCAGTGTTCTCCAATTCTCCTCTTTGAGAATTTGCATGAATTTCTCCACCTTTGACATCAATGGAAAAGGGACCGCTCCTCTTGAAAGCATTCTCCCCCTTTAACAAGCAGTGCAAAGGGTCTAGTTGTTCTCTAATATCCTTGTTTTTATCTATACCAATTCACCTTTCTTTTATGTGCACCAATCTGAGCATGCTTTCCTTTATGTTCCATACCAATTTATACTCCCAACTGCACTATATGTTTATCTGATGCCTATATCAGCTTTCCCTAAGACTTTACTCCATTTATTGCATGTATTTGAGTGTACACTTCTCCATAGGCTCTGTGCCAACTAAAACTCTTCCTAACCAAAATAGCATCTCCTCATATAGTTATCCATTTTCTCGTAATACCAATTTGCAAACGTTTCTTTAATCCCAAATTTTTGTTTGAAACATCTCTCATCTTTTCTTATCCTCATGAACACTTGCAGAACTTCAAGCGTTGTACTAGGTAGACCATTTCTTTGACACCATCTGTAGCTCCCCCTAAGATCAATATCCATGAACACTTTCCATTTCAGTGAGCATCTGCATCATTCCAAATTCTATACCAACCAAGCTAAAATATGCATATCATTTTCTCAGCAAGGCACAAGAAGCATCATCTCCTTCATCTACAAATGTTCTTCCCCCTTTGACAAAGAGAAATAGTAAAACCATTTTCCTACAATCATCAAGTCATTAGAAATTTGTACAAGTTTACCTAACTTGATCACTTCTCCATATCCAGGGATAAAATAGATATCAATTAAACTCCCCTTGGACTCATGCCCTATCACTAATATTTACTGATGTGAGGTAGAAGCATCCATATGGAGTGTTGCTTGCCATTCTTTCTCTCTCCATACTTTCTTTGACCGCCTTTCTATCCCACCTACCTTCTTCACACAAGTATGTGAACCATTGTTCACTCTAGAAGATGTATCCTTCCTTGTATTCTTCCTCTTGCTCTATACTGTAGGTCTTACAAGATCTAATCTGAAATCTTTAGGTATGTGACCAAAATAGTCACAGTTATAGCATAATACATACATATTCCTCATAGGAGTAGATGAATTTTTATTTACATATTTACTGCTCCTTCTAAGTGTAGCTCTACATTCTCTAGCCCTATGACCAATGGGGAGTACCTATTCATAGTGTTCCTATAAATAAGATGAGGAGGTCCTTTTTGATTCCTTGGGATTGATTTCTCCATCTTCTTATCTATTGCTGACATCTTTTGGTAATCAAGAATTGAATAATTGTTCCTTTTCTTGTTTGTAATAGGTCTCTTCTCTACTTCAACTTTCTTATTCTCTGCAGCTACCTTCTTTTCTTATTTTTTATTCTTCATCTTAGTAGTTACTTTATCTTATTTTCCTTTTCCAAAGGTACTTTCTCTAGAGAAACTCATGTAGGTTTCCTCTTTCTTTGTGTAACTACTTTCTTCTACTTTAAATCTACCATATAAGTTTGCAGAAGTACTGGTAGAGGAACTCATTCCTTTCTCAAATCCAAGGCCAACCTTCTCTTTAGGTTTTGATGGATTTTGTGAGATAAATAGTTCATTTAGTATCTCAGATCCACCCTTTAGCTTTAGGCCTTTATCAATCGAGTTTGAGCAAGAAATTGGGTCCACATTCAAGGGAAGTGTCACTTTTTAGCTTTAAAACAAATACCCATTCATTTTTTAAAATAAGTACCCATTTTGAAGTGTGTAATTCTTCCAAAAGGTTTGAAACTCACAAGAGATGTTTTTCATTTTTATTTAGGCTTATAAAAGGCATGGTAACCCAACACCTAGGCTTAGACCTACAAGTACAAGGTCAGGGCAATTTTGAGAGAAAAAAACTTTGGCAATATGGCTAATGGATATTTTTTCTGAATCAATCTATAAAATTAAAACCCATTAGAGAAAAAAATGTCTAGTTTCCAAATATATAATTTTTATTAAGATTTGACTATATTTTTTTTCTTTTTAATTAATTTCTAAGCAAACTAGTCCTTAAACTTGAAATATTAGGCTTTTTTTGTTTTTTAATAACTTTTTTTTGGTTAAGTTTCTTGTAAAAAAAATTATATGGCATCAATATTCATACAATTCTCTACACAATGAAAAAAGAATCAAAAAATGTTTAGTTTAGGTCCAATTATGTTTTTTGCGCACGTTGATTTTTAAAAATAGCAATTAAAGCCAATAAAAATTCAATTAAAAAAAAATATTCAAAAAAAAATTACAAAAAAAAATCTCATCAATCTTCATGTTGTTAGCTCTCTTTCCCCAAAAGGAATTATCAAAATACTTTTATTTCAAGGTTCAAAAAGTGGTGTCTATACACATGCATGGTATGGTAAAAAATAGGGACTTTTAAAAAGTGTTTTTTATACATCCCTATCAAAATTTATTTTTTGTAATATGGGTATTTGAATAAATTACATATTTGGAAACTAGATTCAAAATGCTAAATTTCGTAGTACTGAATATTTTTAAGATTCATTGTGTAAGTTCCTCAAATTTTCAATCCAAGTGTGACAAATTCTAAAAAATAGCAAAAACACTTCCACTTTTTGAACTTTTATGGACCCAATTTCTTGCATCAGCCCAATCTCCTCCTTAGCATTTTATAAATAATTTCTTAAAGAAGCTATCTCTATTTCTAGCTTCATGCACTCATCTAATTTAGATTGTAATTCAAACTACATATTTTTCTCTTTTTGCTTCTACTTGTGTCTTCAAACTGACTATCATTTGATCAAATTCTTCAAAGATTTTAGTCTATCTATCTATCTATTTCTGAGAATGCAACTTTTGTTCTTCATTCTCCTTCAAACTTTTAATTTCATTTAGAGCACAAATGAGTTTTCCAAGGTTCAAGTTCCACTTCTTCTTTACTAGAGGTTTCAGCTTCTTCATCTTTATCAGACCTCTCAATCTCTTTATTAGAGGTCATTGGAAATGGGTCAATCCCATAGAAACTTCCATGTTCATCGTCTAATCTACACTAACATCAAATGACCCACTTTCTATTCTTGTATGTAGATTATTTTTATTGTATTCTTCTGTATCATAATCATTTACTTCATCATAAAAACATTTAGAAACAAAATGATTATGATTACCTCTATGTTTCCTGGGACCTATTCTCAATCTCTCGATGCAATCATCTTGCACTTCATTAAACTCCTTAGATCTAGAAGTAGATGCTTCTTCATCATTACCTCTTATTGCAGCTTCACTTGCACTCAAAATTTTAGATTCACTTTCAAATTTTTGAATCAAATCCTTCATTTCTTCTTTAGCACTCTCTTTATACATTCTCTTCAACTTGTTCCAGAATTCATGTTTTGTTTAGCAATGCATGACCTTGACCAACATAAAACTTGACAGTCCATGAAGAATTACATCTCTTGCTATAGCATTATCCTCATATGTCTTCTTTTCAAATTTAGTTATTGGAGATGTAGTAGGAACTATATATCCATTTACAACTAACATCCAAACATCACATCATATGGATCCAAAGTAACCTTTCATCAATGAGCTCTAAAAAATATATCTTGATCTATCAAATATAGGTCTATCATATGCAAGTAAACTTTCTTGACTAACCATTGTTATGTTCACCTTATCTAAGATCTACCCCAAGCTAATTAAGCTTCTCCTAGGGAACCTGGTGCTCTGATACCAATTGTTTGAACACAATGATCTACTAAGAGGGGGGTGAATCAGTGGATATTAAAAATTTATCTCTTAAAATATTTTGTGCAAACTACTTTCTTCAATCCTTAATGTTTAGATATTAATCATGTGATATAGAAATATGCATGCACACAAAAACATCACATAACACCAGATATACGCAGAAAACCCAATATGGGAAAAACCACGGTGACTAAGGTTGCTTAAGTGAACTGCTCAAATCCAATGTCAATCCAAATTTATGTTACAATGTTCTAGGACTACAACCCAAGGAATCATCAACTACCTAATTTAGAAATAACTACTTCAAGGATGCAACAACACCCTAATCTAAGCCACAACTCAGTATAATGATAATAGATTCAAATATGCATAGACTTGGTTTTGCAAAACCTATAATGCGTCATTACATTCAGTTCATTGTTGCACTTACCGCAACTCACACTCTGTTGCTAAAGTTGCACTCTCAACAATACACCCCTACTATGCAGTCTCTCAACACATAGAACAATCAATGTTCTATCTTACTGCATTGCACCTCTTTTCCTTTTTGTAGTGTCTCACACTTCTACACTATACACACTCTTCTCTCTCTACATTTTTTGCACTCTCAACAATACATAACTCTCTTCATCACACTATGTACTCTCAAACTTCACTCACACACAAAAAATACCCTAAATCCATAATACTCATATTGTCTTCTTTCTTCTTATCTCCACCAATCTACAATCTCTTCCTCGAGATTCTCTATACCATTTAGATCATCGCAAACCTTGTGCTATGGTTTCCTTCACTTGAAAACTTCACCCAGCAAGTTGTTTGTACCTCAAGCTCCACACCACTATCTAGCTCATCATTAATCCATGTGATAGGGTCTATCAAATATCTTCATTGTCACTCTACTTTTGCATCAAGCCAGTTCCACTTTTAATTTGGTTACAAATAATTTTCCTCATTCTCTCTATCAAATCCTAAAATCTGATTATGCATTCAATGCATTATTTTTTTCATCCAATCTAATTTTGTCTCAATCACCTATTAGGGTTTACCACATATTTTCTCTACACCATACCTATGCATCGATCCTCACAACATTATATTATGTCTTAGAGAATTTGCTAAAAATAGCATCCTACAAAACACTAGGATCAAATCTGATTTAATTGTGTTTTGTTGTCCATATGACCAGATTTCATCTAATCCAATCTCGATCATATCTACAAACTATATCACCACTTTGGAGATCAAATCTTCGTTCAATTGGTCACTAGGTGCAACTAGACCAATTAACTCCTTCCTCTATGTCAATTACCAAATGAAACCCTTGTTCACACAGACTCGACTGTTGTAGATCTTCAAGTTTGAATATTGTTCGTTGATCTTCTCTCTCGTGCCAAGATCCTTTGTTCATCTCAGGACCTTTAAATCACCATTGATTGATTAGCTTCAATTTAACTATCACCATTGATTCTCCTCTCATGCTAGACACTTATCGTCGTCTAATCTTTATCGCTTGATATCCACTACTGATCTATCATATCACTCTGTCGCTAGGACACTTTACCAACTCTCTATGAAACAAGTAAGTCATACCGATGTGCTTGCAATTTTATATGATCATGCCCACAACATACATGTCATCAATGTCATCACCACCTAATTCATAACAGTGATAAGAATTAGCACACTGAGCAATTGTTCTTCACCACCTATCAATCTTCATCACAATCGGGTCCCAATGACTTCTCACCTTATCGCTCCATCAGAGAGTAATCTTTCAAACTCCCACCAATACATCAAAGTCACATAAATGAAGCATATACACTCACCCGTCACTCTGTCTTTGGGACATGGTTTAAGGACTTACTAATACACAACCTTCACACCAATGAAGCAAATTTGCACCAGCATTATCCGATCAACCTTTGATCAAACTTCACCATTGAGCACATTCATATATTGTTCACCAGACGCAAGGTCCACTAGGACACTAGTCCAAAATTTTCTCATCCATGATCTTGAAAACTGGCCCACACAAACCTTGTGAGGTGTGCAACCACCATCCAATCTTGACCATCATGGATTAATCTCCACGGTTCCTTGTAGACCTCACAGGTCTTGATCAAGTCCCACCAGAAATCTTGTAGTGTGTACAACCACCATCCGATCTTGCTTTCTACCACATGTCCTTCTTTCATTCATTCTCTAACTATACCATCAATGCATGTTAACCTTACTGGGTCTTGCAATTAGCATCATGCACTCATCGCCCTATTGAAGAGACCTTCTTCAAGGTCCTGGCAATACGCCAATGTCTCACCAATGAAAGAGCCATCATTTTGTTAGGGATACATTCTTAAAATTCCTACCAACAACCTTTAGTCACACCAATTAAGACACTTGATGATGCCATCTATCCACCTCATCGCCATGTCATTGCATTGTAATCCACAACAAGGATGTGGATTATAGTTCATCCAATCTTTTCACACCATGCATTTGCTTCTTCATCTCTATCACCCACATCATTATGACTGGGTCCCACTCAAGCACAACCTTCATGTCACCATGTCAGAGAGACATTGACAAAGGTCTCACCGATGTCATCCAGTCTCACTGATAACACTCCACACTCTTTATTGCTCCAATGCCAAGTTGTCAAAAACCTAAACTTTAGAACCTTTTGTTGGAGGTTACTAAGTTATGAAAACCTACAACATGCCAACATATAGATATCAAGCTATTGGAGAGAAACAAACTTGACTCCTGTCGATAAGAACTTGTCATGTCGATGAAAACTTACTACATCACAACATTGAAGAGACATCCCCCATTCTTTCATAGATCACACACTTTCATGATGATAAAGTTCTCCTCACTCATTATCGCTCCATTGAGGAGACTTCTCCCAAACTCTTTCCAATACATCAATGTCTCACTGATAAGATAGCTATCAATTTGTTGAAGAGACAAGGATGAGACTCTTCCTGAAACCGTATTGTCTCATCGATAAATCTCCATATTTTTGCCATCCCTATGTCGAAGATACATAGCCCATTCTCTTCCGACCATAGACTATCATGTTGACAAGAAGAACATTGACCTGTCAAAGATACATCTCTCGATATCTTGCTAATCTATTGGAGATGTATAACCTTAAAGCATTAGGTAGAAGGGTTGATCACCCTTATGGGATGATAGACAAAATTTGCAACTAATGCAACTGACAACCATTGATACTAGGTCAACAAAAAAATAGAAATCTATTCTAAACACAATGATTGCAAGTATCCTTAGGGTTTAACTGATAAACCCTAACACCTGAGAGAAGAAATAATACATTTTTTGGAACATCCTTCACTTTCTCAACCTTCCCAATACCTTTCTAGAAAGCTCTTGAGACACCCATGTCAAATTTACTACCTGATTTACCATCAAATAATTGGAAGCAACTATGTCAGAGAGATGACACATTTTTTCAACTATGCAAAATATTAAACAACTTGCTCTTTTGCACCAACAACCAAATCACATACTTCTAGATCCAGATCCACTACATCTCCATAACATCTAGGTACAACACTAATCTATCATTATGCCAACATCTTCACTTGCATGAGAAACTCCATTTCATCTCTTGTCATCATGTCAACAATCTCCCTTGCATAATTTTCACTTTTGACATCAATGACAACATTAAATGCTTCTACACAAAATCAACACACTTCTCCTTTGATCCCCTTTTGACATCAATGACAATGTATTCCAACAATACCTCTACCCTAAACCCTTAAAACCTAATCCCTCAACCCCTATATTCTCTACCCTATACAATGGACCCTCAACCCTCAACCCTCAACCCTTAAACCCTAATCACTCAACCCCTATACAATAGACCCTCAACCCTAATCCCTCAACCCTATACCCTAAACCCTCTTCCCTAAACCTTAAACCCTAAACCCTTAACCCTCAACCCTTAAATGATAAACCCTCAACTCTTATCCCTTAAACCCTAATCCCTCAACCCCTATACCCTCTACCATATACAATAGACCCTCACCCCTAATCTCTCAACCCTATACCCTAAACCCTAAACCCTCTACCCTCTACCTTATACATTCAACTCTCAAACCTCAATTCTCATCCCTCAACCCTTAATCCCTCAACCCTCAACCCGTATACCCTCTACCCTATACATTGGACCCTCAATTGTAATCCTTCAATCACATACCCTCAAACCTATACCCTAAACCCTCTACCCTCAACCCTGAATCTTTAAACCTTTTACCCTCTACCCTTAACCCTAATCCCTCCCATAAACCCATAAACCTAAGTAAACTCTCTACCCTAATATCTCAACCCTCAACCTTTAATCTCTCTACCCTTAAACCCTCAACCCTCAACCCTTAAACCCTAATCCATCAACCCCTATACCCTCTACCCTATACAATAGACCCTCAACCTAATCCCTCAACCCTCTACCCTAAACCCTAAACCTTTCAACCCCTCAACCCCTCAATCCTTAAACCATAAACCCTTAAACCCTCTACCCTCTACCCTCAACCCAATACCCTCTACCCTCTACCCCTAACCCTCAACCCTTAAACCCTAATCCCTCAACTCCTACACCCTCTACCCTATACAATAGACCCTCAAACTTAAACCCTCAACCCTATAGCCTCAAATTTCTACCCTAAACCCTAAACCCTCGACCCTCAACCCTTAAACCCTAAACCCTTAACCCTAAACCCTTAAAACCTAATCACTCAACCCCTATACCCTTTACCCTATACAATAGACCCTCAACCCTAATCCCTCAACCCTATACCCTAAACCCTCTACCCTAAACCATAAACCCTCAACCCTCAACCCTTAAACCCTAAACTCTTAAACCCTCTACCCTCTACCCTATACATTAAACCCTCAACTCTCAATTCTCAACCCTCTACCCTCTACTCTATACATTGGACCTTCAATCCTAATCCTTCAACCATGTACCATCAAACCTATACCCTAAACCCTAAACCCTCTACCCTCAACCCTAAAATCTTAAAACTTCTACCCTCTAC
>VDFB02270651.1:507930652-507980758 GCA_007258455.2 Sequoia sempervirens
CTCTCTCAAGTCTCTACCTCCCTCTCTCCCTCACACCCTACATAGAAATCTCTCTCTCTTAAAATCCCCCTCCCTCTAAACACATACATAAATACATACATGCTTACATACATACAAGCATAATACATATGTACATACAATCCTACATGCATACAATCATACATGTACTTATGTAGATACAATCTTACATACATATAGGAATACATATATACATGCACTGACACATACATACATACAAGCATACATACATACATGCATACATGACATACAAACATACAAATATATAAACATACATTCAATAGAGTAGCATTTAACATAAAGCAAGACATAACGCGAACATGTTATAATGCGCCCGCATTATATCTTGCTTTGGGAATCCCAAAGCCTTAGGCTTGGTATTTTCCTTGGAATACCAACCCAAAGGCTTGGAGGGACTTCCCAATGACTAGAGACATGTTTTTGTAAATTCTACAATATTTCACACACCTGTCCGTGCTCATCATCAAGATTGCATCTAGTTCAATATTGACAAAATTGAACACATGTGTAATGTTACATTCTCTCTTAGCTATCCAATGATGTAATATTTTTCACCTTTTGACAATGTTAAGCCTTTCATCTATAGTTTTCCTTTTGTTTTGTCCCTTTGGAAAAAAGTACTGCTTGGTATGTTTTTGTTATAAATTAACAATTCACTCAAAATTTCAAATAAATTACATTTTGTGAAACTAGACTCCATTCTCTTACTTTCTTTTTTTTTTTTTTTTAAAAGAAATTCTTTGATTTAGTTTCCAAAATTTTTACAAAGTGGAAGTAATGTTCAAAATGTTTTTAGAGGTGTCCACTTTGAAAAATTAGTAAAAAATCAAATATTCATTAAAAATTATCAAAAAATTGTGCATCAACTACATATTGTTAGCTAATTTCTCACCAAGCAATTTTTAAAATATTAAAAAATTCACTGCAAGCTAGGTACGACAAAAGTTGTTATGTTATGTTTTTCTAACAAAAACAGTGCACCCAATTTTGTGCATCCTCTTTTGAAACTCTCACCAAACCATTTCTAAAATAAATTAGAAGTTTAGAGTAGACTTTGGAGGACTACTGATCCTTGTTTTTGTATCTCTAAATTTGAGTGTAACTATCCTCAATTTCACATCCATAAGTCAGTATTTCTGATTTCAAAAAAGTGCCACCTAAGCCCCTTTGGCCCCCCATCTTTTTGCACTTACCGAGGATTCGATTTTTCCTTGGGCATCCAAACTAAAGGTTTTGATGATCGTTTCATGCTAAGGACATGATTTTTTGAAAGGGTAACAAATTTTTACATATTTTTGGTTATGCTCTCCATCATGTTTGCATGTGTTTCAATACAAATTTATAAAAATAGTGTGATAATGTTAGGCTCTCTTAACTATCTAACCATATAATTTTTTTCCATTTTGATTATTCTAACATTTTCATCTATAACTTCTCTTGTTAGTGCCTCAATTTTTTAACAAAAACTAACATGTACTAGTTTTGGTATAGATTTTTACTCATTCATCAAATTTTGAAACAAATTACATTTTTATAAACTAGACTTCATTCTACACGTAATGAAAAAATGATTTTCAATTAGTTTTCAAAAATTTAGAGGGGAGCACAATCAAATTTTAGCTTTTCAATATGTTTCCACTTCGCAAATTCATAAAATATTATATATTCACTAAAAAATCAACCAAAAAAATAGGGATAAACTATATGGTGTTAGCTAATTTCTCACCATTTAGATTTTTTTAATTCTAAAAAAAAGTTAACTTCTTAGGGAGGCCACAACAAAAACTATGCTATTCTTTTTATAAAAATAGAACCACTTTTGGTGGCCCTCCTTTTTGAACCCCTTAATCTTCATTATTATTTTTTTTTAAAAGTAGCTTAAAAAGTAGATTCAAAGCACTACAATTCTTGTTCTTGTTGCATCTTCAAATTTTGAGTGTAATTATCTTCATTTTCTCATGAACATCAAAGTTTGTTGATTTCAAAAAAATATGGCATCTTAAGAGCGATTTTTGTGTCACAACTTGGTGCACTTATCCACCTATTTAATACCAAATTCACACAAAAAAATTAATAATAACTTACTCCTTTGACCTCCCCAATGTTGTGGAATCATTTTGATGAATAATTGATGAAGACATGGTGTGGTTTTGGGCTTCCTCGAATGTGAGAACATTATGGAGGGTTTGTATGCACAAAGGAATTTTTCAACAGCAAAAAAAGAATGAAATGAATTTTTTTTCCTTTTTTTCTTAAATAAGAAAAAACATGAGCATATTATAATGTGCTCACATTATTGCTTTGTAGTGACTTAGCTTGAGGCTTGGTCACTCCGAGCCATAACACGCTCGCGTTATGGATTTTTTGAATTTTAAAAGTGGGTGGCCACTTTTTGGCTCCCCATCTTTGTGCACCCACCCTTGTGTCCATAGAGAAGGCAACAACATAGTTGAGAGGGTCATGTGGGAAAAGAAAAGAGTCACCCCACAAATTATCATCTTGATAATTAACATTTTCTTTAGTCAAAGGATCAAGTACATTGTTATATTGATGTTTAAAATTTACATTTTTTCTAAGCAAGTCTTATGTTACAATGTTGTGATATCTTGGATCAATCCATGTTATATGGTATATTATTTAGTTTTTGTCCTTTATTGAAATGTGTGGATGCACCTTGAGATAGCAACACCTTGTCATTACATGCCATTTTTTCAGAAAAGTCCTTCATGGCACCCCTTAGCTTGTTTGTTTTGTCCTCAATTGAAAGGGGTTTTTTCATGGAAACTCTATTTGGTTACATGGTAACTTCACATCAATTACCCACATATTACTCTCAATATCTCTAGATATAACATATGCCTTCCTAATTGTCTTAAATTTTTTATCTCTCAAACAATATCCTATTTTAGAATCAAATGCATCGCAATAAAGCACAAGACACATTGATTCATTGGGTTTTAGATTTTGTGGTACCTTTCTCATAGTAAGGATGAAATTTTTATTGAAATCAATGACTATCTCATTGATTCTCTTTTTGATAGTGGTAAGCTCATGGATAGTAAATTTTAATCAATAATGTCCCCATATTACATTCTAAGAGAATCAATAAACACTTCCCAAGAAGATTTATTTTTTCTTATTAAATTTAAGCAAGCATAGGTCCCTGACCGAAGAGTTTTAAAACATCAACAAACTAAAATTAAAATAGATACATGTAAGCTAAAAGAAGAATTTGCAGGGCATGTAGGCTCACCAAAGAAAAATATAGAAAAGAAAAGAATTAACAGATGCTAAAAAACAATAACCCTTGCACAATCAAATAAATCACACTAGGGACACAAAATGATTTAATTTATTAGATCCCATTTTTTCTACAAAGTATCCAATAATTCCTTTCAGTCATCATTAATGTGGGCCTTCTTTCTTTCTTCATTATCTTTAGTCACCTAAGAGTCTTTAACAAAACCAAGTTTCCTTTTCTACTTTTTAATTATTGACTTTCTTGACATCGTCCTCATGACCACTTTCAACATAATACCTTGGGTGACCATGGTGAGATTGCAGATAGCCTTCTCCATTATTTTGATATTTTCATTATTTGTTTCAATCATGGCTTTCATCTTCTTAGCCTCTTGGTGTAATTTCTTTAGCTGATATTTTAATTGAGAAGGCATCTACCACTGCTCATTATAGAAAATCTCTCAACCTCCTTGTGATCAATGTGGCGAGGAACAAAAAAATCTTCCTCAACCACTAGGTTATCATCATCCTCTACTTTGTTACCTTCATCATCATCAATTTCTTCCTATTTAGCTTCAGGAACCTCTTTATCATTGTCCTTCTTTTCAACCTCACCTTCCCCATCTCTATGCAATTCCTCTTTCTCCTTACCAAAGCCCAATTCCTCCTCTGTCTCCTCTAACTGATCTTCCAAGGCCTCATTATGCCTCAGTTCCACCCTTTCCTCATAAATGAATTCCACCTCTAACTTCTCAAGCTAAGGAATGAAATCCTCATCCTAAAAATCATCACCCTCTAATTCTAAGGAGGGGGAAGCCTCTTTTCCTTTGGGAACTAAAGAAGGCCCCATAGGTGGCTAATTGGCCAATCTAGTAGATCTTCAAGCCCCAAAGGACAATAGAGGATTATTATCTAGCAATAATATGGAATTATGCTCACCTTCAACATCTGAAATGTTGATGAGGCTATCTTCAAACACAGTAGGGAAATGTTTTTTTCTTTTTATTTTTAGAAAAAATATCAAAGTGGGGTTTCCTTTTTATATGGAAGACCTCATGGAAAATCACAATCTTAGTGAAATGGGTGTTATCATCTAGAGGTAGTGAGGAGGAATTTTTTCCAAACAAGACCAAAGCTTCTTTTTTTTGAGATAGTTATGAGAAGATCCTTGAGACTTGGAGGGGGTAGCAACCCCTAGGGACACATTATGATTTTTATTAGGAGTATTTCTAAACCATTACCTAGCACTCTCCTCAAAGATAGAACAAAAAAATTCATCATCACATTGTCTTCTTCAATCTCATATTCATTAGTAATATTGATGAATTACCTTAAATTCTCTTCTCTGGTTACTACATTGTTGCTTTGAAATTTCAATACCTTACCTCTGATGTCACTAGAAATAGGATTAGGGTAATTTGGGATCCCAAAAAAAATTAATTTCCTATACCTTTCAACTCTTACTAGTTTTCAAGTTGGAGAAAATCTATGAGCTTGTCTCTGAGGGCTACCTCCATTATTTTGTCCTATATTTTGTTATTGAGGTATTTTATTGACTTTGTTGTTTAGAAACTATATCACATACCTGACTATATTGATCAATATTTGTTAGTTTTTTATGCCAAAAATTGGCAAGGTAATAGCCCTTTGTGGGAAACTCGGTTTATGGGGGACTTATTGCGCTAAACTGAGTGACCTCTGTATTTTTAAAGAAGTCAGCTTCTTCTATAGATGGGGTTTTGGAATGGGAAATAGAAGAAGATATAAAAATAAAGAATTTAACTAAGGTGATGCGCCAGAATGTAGATAAAAGGCACGATAAACCTATCTTTTGGATATCATCTAAGGGCCCACTTAGCAACTTAAAATGTCTTAGAATAATATAAATTAAGGGTTGCAGCATGAACAGCTCGTTCAATGACATAAAACAATAATCATACCTATGTACTGAAAAGAAGAGTCGGAAGACATGATCTAAACTAGTAAACTTGCATTCAAATTAAAGAAGTATGGCAAATAAACCATTCAAACAATAATGGCACAATATAAAGTTTATCAATAGCATAAGAAATAGAGAGGCCGAACAATGGCATAGTCTATAAGTTCTTGCAATAAACTAAACAATAAAGGCTTGTTCTCTCCAAAAATCCTATAATTCTAAAACTATTAAAGCTTAAAAAGCATGTAGCAAGTAATCTTCAAACTCAGAACCTCCAACTTCTTGAACTGGAACTAGAACCCTTCATTAAAAGCAAAGAGCAGTATTTATAGTGAGCCTTCCATCGCCTAGCGAGCAACAACTAAAAAGATTCAGAATCTTGGTCAATGATGTTGAGGAAATGATTTCCCTTGACCATTGTAACAGAAAAGATTCGATACATGGCATTTGGTCACCCTCCATTTAGGTGCATCCCCTAAAAATGATGGCAGTGGTCCTAACAAAGTCCTATGCACCCTCCATTTAGGTGCATCCCCTACAAATGATGGAAGTGGTCCCAACAAAGTCCTATGTAGACAAGTGTTTCCTCCTTAGATAGGCAATTAGAGCACGTGGCAGCATATTGCAACCCTTTGTTCACTTCAATCCTTCACTAAAGAATCTTGCACCGAAGGGATGCATGGCAGCATATTGCTACTCATGGCCGATTTACCCTTCCTCTGTAGAAAACTTGTGTAGAGATGACACATAGAAATAATGTTTGATAGATGTTGCCTATGGGGTTCACTAGATTTTTTTGCAAATGGGAGCTATGTGGTACACTAATGGGGACTGATGTGGAAGTGATAGGAAGTAATCAAAATAACCTATGGTGAAGATACGTGGGAGAATATCGGGGGTTGATAGATGAGCAAGGAGAAAAATCCTTTGGAGAGTGATGAGCAAACACATGGAAAAGGCTGCAATGACAATCAAAAGGGAGCTAATGAATTTATTTGAATGCATGGGCTAGCACTTAGCCAAAAATCAAAACCTAAAGGGAGCATGGTGAATTTCATATTCATAGCTTATGGAAACTATCAGGGGTGTTTCACTCTAAGGAACATGGAACCCAAAATTTTCTCTAGTTTGCAGGGAAGAGTACCATCCATTGGCGATGGAATTAGAGCTTGGAAAGGGTTGCTTGCAAGGGAAACCAGTCATCCTTGGATGGTCTCACTATATTGAAAAAATTCTCCTATGCTCTACTCAAGTCGAGTGTTTCTTTATATGGTAGTGTCTCAGGTAAACTAGCCCCCACCTCGAAATGGAACAGTAGCTATGTAAGAGGATGCATAACACCCTTGATTTTTTTTGTAGTAGGAGGATGGTGGAAACTCTAGAAAGTGGTTGGGTTTTGTTCCTTCTCTTCAATTCTTTCTGCAATATGTTTGGCTATGGCGATTGACCCATCCTCAAAACATGGAGATGGTAAACCCATCTTGCTCAGTTGGGAGAAATTTTCTTGCATGTCACCCATTGTTTGGTTCAAAGTAGTTGTGGCCGCTTTAGTTTTCTGGAAGGCCAAGTGGCAATGGATGAACTTTTTTGTTGCCTGGGAAACAATATCCTGATCTTTGATCCTTGCCTTAGCCAAGTCTTTATCAAAGACTGAACATAGCTTGCTCAACAAACTCTTTGCTTCCGGAACCTTCTCTGAGATGAACCGTGGGAATTGCTCAATTGTTTTGTGAACCTCCTGCCTCATTTTTTTTCCTTTGAGATGAATAAGAACATCGACTGTAGTGTTAGGAAAAAGGTTTTAACCTTTTCCCAATAAGAAATATATAGTTATCGAGCTAATGGGATGAGGTCCGGCTACGCGAAGGAGGCTTGGAGAGAGCTCTTTAGAGAGGCGATCTTCACATCCTTTGAGTTAATAACCTATGTTAATTTTTCATTCCTCTTTTTTTCAAATACCATTTGCTCCCCAAAGCTACTTATCTCTTCATACCAGTTCTCCTTGGCTCAGGAGTGGTTTTCCAATTCAGTGTCAAGAGAGTACTTTATCTCTTGAAGTTTCTTTTCTAACTGGGCCTTTTGTCCCTCAATGTCCAAATGATTCTTTTCTAATTCTTTCTCATATAGAGCATGTTGAGTTGCTAACTCTTTATCCTTTTGTTGCAAATTTTTCTCCATTGAGGTCAATTGGCTCTAATATTTTTGGTTCCTTTCCCATAGCTCGTTGAGTAGTGTGGGGTCAACATATTGGGACTTATTGAGTTTCTCTTGGAGTTTTCTCTGCTCCAACTCTTCCACTCACACTTTCTCAGACAAGCGCGCAACTCTGCTTCTAGTGATTTCTCCTTTGTTTCTAGGAAACTAACCCTTTCCTTCACAAGCTTGATTTTTTCCTCCTTTTTCTTCAATTCACAACTAGACTTTGAAAATTTGTTCATCACCACCCATTGTGTTTCCTCCATGAGTTCTACCTTATCCTATGGTTGGGAAAATCCAAATCAAGCCCCATGGCATACATGTTGTAATCACCCAGTAACATCTCCCCTTGTGGTTTGACAACATTTGGGTACATGGTGGCGAAATTCAGTGTTTGTTGTGCTTTATTGTAAATTGTATAGACCTTGGACTCCACCTCCTTTTTATCATCCTTTTATTTTCGCTTTTGGATCCTGAGGGCTCACATTTACTTTACGGATTCTCTCTGGGATATGAATTTGGATGGCAACTGAACTAGCTCACTAGCAATACGTGTACCAAGAGGCAGGGAAAAAGGGAATACATGTGTAGAAGGCCCTATGTTTTCTTTGATGGGAGATTGACATTTTTCAAGGATAAAAAGGGAACTTACCATAGTTTAGTTTGTGAACTGATAGAAGGGCTCATCAATTATTTTGGTGATGGGGTCATCATAATCGAGTCTATTTGTTGGACATACTGGGTTGGACCTGAGGTAGTGTTGAGGGGCCATTTGACACACACAACATGCAGGTGGGATACAAGTATCTCACCTCTCCTGAAAGAGGCAATCAGTGGTTAAATTGATCAGCTCCCAAGGTCCTTAGTGTTGGTTCACAATGATGTTGTTTCACAAAGTGGTCAATATGGTTGTAATGTTCAAGGGGCCTACTGGGTTTTCTGAACACATTAAACTCAAGCATCTATCTAAACTTACTCTAATTGGGGTTTTCAAAGAAACATAAAAAGATAGGTCAGGGCTTTGAGACAGAAAGGAATGTTGATCCATTAATTAACTAGACTTGTTGTCGTTAAAGGAATCTTTAAACTATTGCTATGAAATGAAGTTAATTTGTAACATGTACACAATTGCATTCATTCACAGTATAAACTCAATAGATTTCCAAACACCATTTTTTAAACAAAACAAAAGATACACTTTTTCATTCCTTGAAAGTCTTCAAATCAAATAGTTAACAAGATGAATACCATTCTGGAAGAGAATTTGAAGAAGATTACAATCTGGCTGCTTCTACTGTCATGGGACAGATAAGCAACATTTACAAATCTGGTAAACTTCACTAGTGTACAAAAAATCTAATTTTCAGGTTCCTCCCATCTACACTCAGAAAAGCATAAAAGTGCATTCTACTGCTAAGAACTCCAACTCCTACTATCTAACTTCTAACCTCTAAAATCTAACTTCTAAATTTTTCTAACTATCCTCTAACCTGGTCTAACCTATCTAACCTTTCTAACCCCTACAAATGAGGCAAAATGCCCTCTTTATAAACAAACCAGGGTTGGCAATACAGTCGACCAAAATTAGGGTTTCTGGAATAGACCAGTCACCAACAACTCTCACTGAGTCTAGATATGCATTCAATATTGGTACTATGTCCCTGTCGGTGTGAGATCTTCCATAAGCATGGTCTTCTATCAGCAAAATATTCTTTTGTCTGAGATCCGAAGCTTCACCATGAATGTCGACCCACTTCAGCTGGTAGATGTCCCATCGGCGATCAAGAAGCATGGCCGATTCATGCCAGTAAAATTATTCCCGTTGCCAAGATCTGTGGTTTCATTATTGTCCTCAAACTGCACCAGGGTCAGTTGAGTGTTGCAGAGACATCGCCCCCATGTCCACCAACCTCGACAGGTAAACGTCTCTTTCACCATCAATGTTCACATTCTGTTGTAGTGGATTAGGGTTCTGGTCGATGGAGTTTCTCATTTGGTGAGACATTCTTTGTTCGGTGAGACCCTTCACCGAGGTTATCATTGCTTCATCGAGCTCATCAGCAATCGGCGTGACATCCTCAAGTCGGCCATACCTCACAACAAGATCTCCATCGTTTCCGCAGGCAAACACATTGGCATCAGGTTTGGCAAGACATACCCAAGTCTGAGAGACATTTCGCCGAAGACAAAAAGTTGCATTGAAGTCACTAATCCCTCTAGAAAGAGAATCAGCCCCGGGGACACATGTCCACACCTTGCAAAACCACGTGCCAAAAATAAGTCCACAAGATATAATAAAATAATATTTCAAACTTCCAGACTTAGCAAAATTTCATTCTGTCGGAGGCGGATCCGGGACAGAATCAGAAAGAGGTCAACACGCTCAAAACCATAGGGCAGGAACCAAGACGGGAAGCGGAACCGGAATAGGATATGAAACCAGAACTTGGGGTAAGTTCCGAACTCAAATCCGACTCCAATCCCGCCTCCACCAGAGAAACAAAAGCAAAGGCAAAACATAATGTGCGAAGCCGGAAGCGGAACCAAAACAGAACCAGAACCTCAAAATAAGATTCCAAGTTTAGATCTAGTCTGCGCTCCGCCTCCGCCAGAGCAAAAAGACAAAGGGTCGAAAGAAGCAAGAAAACTTCTAAGGCACCAAAACAGAAAACCAAAGGGAAAGAAAACAAAAAGGGGGGGGACCCATTTTAAGCCAGTGAAAATGGGGGTGGTTATGCAAGGCATAAAAAATGGTGACTTGGCTGGAAAAATGGTTTAACCATTTTCAGGACACTAAAGGATTCAGTCACCCAGAACTCCTGGTTTATGGACACCACAACCTAGATTGGATTAGTTTGAATAGTCAATGTAGAGCTATAATCTCAAATGTAAATCCACATTGGCTACTTTTGAATCTATATGTGTGTGCTTGATTGTGCATCATCCTTTTACAAAGTTTTCTTCATCTTTCGGATGATTATGCTCAAGATTTGAACTACATGAGTTGACTCCCTTTTGCTGTTGTGCAATGATATCCTGGGCATTGCTCCACTGCCAGTCAAGCGTCCATAGCTCCGATGGAGATACCTCTAGTTTTCTCACAACATTGCTCTACTGCCAGTCAGGCGTCCATAGCCCCGGTAGAGATACTGGAATCACCCATTCATATTGAGTTTATCTTTTCTTTTATAGTGCTCTTTTCTTTTCATTTGAAAATTCTTTTCATTCAGTTCCTTCTCAATACATGTTAGATGTTAAACATCTGTACTAGGTTGAAAACTACCATGGACCTCATAATAGCATATGGGGAATCAGATTCTTCACTCAAATCTTGGGACCCAATTACCCTAAGACAAATATACCCTTACAAGAGGAGATGGTTTATTGATTTTGTGACAGATTCAACCGTAGTTGGTGTAGATTGTTTACTTTATACCTTGTTCTTGAAGACCTTTCACAACCTCTATTGAAATGGGCATAAAACTTAAGTTTAGGACAAAATCACCCAATCAAGAACCTTGAAAATATTTAGACCAACTTCCTTCCTAGTAACCAAAGTATACTTCAGATAACAACGCCCCAACATCAACTATATAAAATGGATGTCCCCAAAAGAAAGACAAAAGAGCAAAAACAAAAGAACACAAAAAAAAGACAAGCAGAGAGAACAACAAGACAAAGAAAAACAAGGAAAACAACAAACAAGCAGGACAACCGACTATTTACATATATACAACCACGGGAAGCACCAAGCCCTTATGACCCAAAATAATGTTTGAAGAACTGCCCATTGATAGGCAATGGGACAAGTTCTCCTGTCAAAGCACTCAGTCTAAAGGCATTCTCTCCTAGGATCTCAACAATTTGGTATGGGCCCAACTAGAGCTTCTCAAACTTCTGGTGATCACCCTTCTTTTCATTAGCCTTGTCCCACAACAAGACAAGGTCTGATATCCTAAAAGCTTTTATCTTAGCTCTTTTGTCAAACTAACGTTTGACAACAGCTTGGTGTTTGAAGAACTGTTGCAGAGCAGCATCCCTCTGTTCTTCTAGTTTTAGCAAATTGGCCAGCCTTACCTCTATCCTATCATCATTGGAGTAAAATTCTTGCATGAACTTTAGGATAGGAATCTGTAGGTGGATGGGGAAGACAGGTTCCTGGCCATACACAAGCTTGAAGGGTGAAGTTTTGAGAGCAGATTTGATTCTAGTTCTGTCTGCCCATAAGGCAAATCTCAGCTGGGTATGCCAGTCTCTTGGGTTCTTTTCTAGCAACCTTTTGATTACCCCTAGGAGGTTCTTATTGGTCGATTCAACTACTCCATTCCCCTAGGGATAGTAATTGGAAGAGTACTTTCACACAATCTTGTGTTCATAGGTCCATGCAATGAAATCAGCAAAAGAGAAAGCAGAACCATTATCACATACCAGTGCGAAGGGCACCCCAAACCTAGTTGTGATGTTCTTTGTAAGGAATTTAATCACCACATCTATGGTGCTGTTCTTGCAAGCTATGGCCTCTGTCCATCTTGTGCAGTAATCTGTGGCAGTCAGAATGAACTTGTGCCCTGCAACAAATTTTGGGTTAATCACCCCAATAAAATCAAGTGCCCATTGGGCAAAAGGTCTCACCTCATAGACGGGTTGCAATGGCATGGCTGAGTGGCGTTCTTTTGGTGCAGCAATCTAACACATGTGTCATGTTCTAACATGCTGGTGTGCATCTTTGAATACACATGGCCAGTAGTATCCAACTCTAAGGATCTGGTGTGCTAATGAATCAACTGAACCATGGCCCGTGCCATGTTTTCCATGAAATTCTACCATTATGTGTTTTGCTTCTCGCTGATCTAAGCATCTCAAATACACACCCTCGAAGTTCTTTCTGTATAATAGTCCCCCTTTGATCATGTAATGAGAACTTTTCATCCTTAGCGCTCTTCTCTAAGTTGCACTCATTCCTTCTGGGCAGCGATTGTTGAGTAAGAAATAAATAAGATCAGTATACTAGGGATCATTGGAGAAGGTTTCTACGGTATAGTGCTGGCAAGTAATGTTTTTACCAGCATTCGCCATTGCTTTGGACAGACCTTGACCTCTAACCAACTTCATAGGATGGATCTCTAAATAAAATTCTTGAAGAATGGCCATCCACTTCCCTCTTCTTTCTCCTAATTCCTTTTGCATAAGAAGGGACTTTACTACAACATCAGGAACCACAACAATAATCTGACTTCTGAGGATGTAGTGTCTGAATTTTTTAATAGCTCTAACTAGTGCAAAGGCTTGTTTTTCAATGAATACCTGACCTCAACATTCTTGAATGGGGAACTCATGAAAGCAATTGGTCTTTCATCTCCCTCTGCTTTTATTTGTGTTAAGATAGCAGCACATGAATGTTCAAAAGCAAAGGAGTAGATGTAGAATGGCTTTAGGTAATCCGGACTAATGAGTACTGGTACCTCTGAGATTGATTGCTTAATTTGGGAGAAAGTAGCCTTTGCCTCATCACTCCATTCTATCTTTGCTTCCTTTTTCATCATTTCATTCAAATGCTTGACAATCTCTGCAAAGCCAGTGATGAATTTTTTGACAAAGTTGATCTTCCCAAAGAAATATCTCATCTCTTTCTTGCTGCCTGGCATGGTCAATTTCAGAATTGACTCAACTCGTTTTGGATCAATGGATATTCCCTTTCTGATATTATGTGTCCCAAAAGTTTCCCTTCGGAAACTCCAAACACACACTTTTTAGGGTTCAAGGAGACACCATATTGGATGCATCTTTCAAGGACCTTTGCCAAATCTGTAGCATGGTTAAGTCTATCTTTTGAGAACACTGTCAAATCATCCATGTAGATGATGATGCACTTGCCAATCAGATCTTTAAATGCTACATCCATTGCTCTTTGAAATGTTGCACCAACATTTATCAATCCAAATGGCATTCTTTTATAAGCAAATGTCCCCCACTTTGTGGTGAAGGTCGTCTTCATTTTGTCTTCATAGCTGACTAGCACTTGGTTGTATCCAGAGTAGCCATCTAGGAATGACATCATTTGGGATCCACTAATCGTTTGCAAGATCTCATCAAGAGAAGGGAGTGGATAATTATCCTTCTCTGAGGCTCTATTCAGATTTCTAAAGTCCACACACAATCTGATTTCTCCATTTTTCTTCCGAACAGGGACCAAGTTGGCAACCCATGTTGAATGCCTCATAGGGAAAATTATTACTGCTGACAGCAGCTTCTAGACTTCCTTGAAAATGAGAGGTTCAATCAAGGCATTAACAGGGCATTGTTTCTGCCTAAATGGATTTGGTTCAGGCTTTAAAGGGATGGTATGAGTTATCACAGATGTGTCAAATGTCTTCAAATCCTCGTATCCCCAAGCCAAAGCCACAATATCCTTCTTGAGGGTAAGCAATATATCCTCTTTGATTGCCTCAGGGCAAGCTTTCCCAATGTATATATTCCTTTCAGGGCCTGAATCAGCTAGGTTGACTACCTCATACTCACCTCCCTTGTCTTCAGTTGGCACCTTTTTCAAAGCTCTTGGATCTGCATCAAACATCCTTTCCAAGGCTACCATTCCCTTGGGAATGGTGTTACTTTTGAGATTGAGGATGCCATCTGTATCACTATCTTCGGGGTTCCAATCTCCTTGATCTCTGTTAGATTGATCAATGATCTGGCCTTCAAAAGAATCTAAGCTTGTTAGAAAAGCAAGAATATGTCAATCATCATCAAAAACTTGAAAATGCCTGACATTATCAGGGACAGTTGGGGTGGATATCAGTTCCACTGAGAACATCTTGAGCTTAGAATTTTGCATGGGCTCCAAGGTACTTGCAGCCACAGCCAATGAATCAGCAATGTTCTTCTCTTCTCTACGGATTAGAATAATCCCAAAGGCATCAAAATCCTCAATCAGGTTCCATACTTGATTTCTATAAGCGGCCAGTCTCTTGTTGTGACATGTGTATTGGTTGCGTACTTGTTTGACAATTACTTCTGAATCCCCTCTGACCCTCAGGGCAGTGACTCTTTTCTGATGAGCAAACATCAGTCCTCTTGCCAATGCCTCATATTCAGCCACATTGTTGGTACATCCAAACTGCAACATGTAAGAAGCAAAGAAACTTTTTCCTCTTGGATTGGTTAGCACAACTCCAGCACCACAGCCTGTTTTGGACTTGGAACCATCAAAGGTGAGGGTCCACAACTGATTGCAAGTTGTGTCAGGAGGAATAATAGCCGGTGTCAATGAATCCTTGACATCTGATGAAATACATGGCTCTTGGGAGCTCTTTGGGTAATCAATAGTGGCTTTGATCAGCCCTTTAGGTATTGGTAAACTTGAAGGTGTGGGGGCATCAGTCAAGACTTGGGATTGTTCATCATGGCCATGCTGATCCAATGCCAAGATTGTGATGGATTCAATCTGAGGGACAACTTCCTCTGAAAGGGGGCTATCTCTAGTTGAAATTGTTGCATTTCTGGCCTCAAATGGAAAGTGGCCAGTTATGGTCTCGAGGTGACTTGGAGCAGCCTTCCCAGTTGGGCATACATGATGCAAAACACTGATGCAGGGCGGACATGTCAACTCTGAGTGGCTCTAGTAATGAACCCTACACCAGTTTGGAAGCAAAAGGCTTTGTAAATCAATGTATTTTCCTAAATCAAGCTGATCTTGTTGTAATTTTCTGATTAGTGCCTGCTGATTTATGCCAATCACTGAGTCTTGGGGTCTTGTGTGGGCCAACTATCAGGATCTAAGACTGAAAGGGTTAGACATTCTTCTCTTTTGTAGACCCCAATCTCAGTCTCAAAGTAGGCCACCTCATTGGGGCAGTCATACTCCGTTATGATGTGTTTAAGGCAGGGCTCACTTTCAATTATGATCTGGTTAGGCATTCCTCTCCATGGTAACCACATATGTGAGAAGTCTAGGGAGAGATATCCCTCTAAACTCTTCATGAAGTCCCTGCTTAAAAGCATACCATAGGTCTCAGGAATGTCAGCTACCTGAATGTCTATGTTACTCTGGACTCTAGGGTCTGATCCTACTTGTATGTGTATGTTCCTAAGTTCCCCAACTACATTTACCTCTGTCTTGTCCAACTGGATAACTTTCTTGTTGGTTTGAATTGGATTCAGCCCCAATTTTCTGCATACAACAAATGGCATGACATTGCCAGAAGCTTCTGAATCTAATAAGCAATTATGTAGGTTCCTCCCACAAATCCTCAAGCTTAACAGAAATGGTGGGGTGCCTACTTTATTCTTGAACAAGGCTGCATTCATATCAGTGGTGGGGGCTTTCCTAGTTCTTCCTTTGGACCTATCAGCCTCTTCCAAGGCTTTTAGCACTATTTCTCATTGAGAAGGACACCATTTCAGAATGTCAAAGTATGACAATGAGGCCTTCTATTTTTGCATTTCAACAACAATGTCAAACTCTGTGTTGTGACTGTCATTATGCCTGAAAGCAACAGATGGATTACCTTTACCAGAAAGATTAGGTGGACCCTTTGGTGGTGGAGGATTATTATCAGCGTTCTGATTGGGGGCACCATGTGGTTAGGTGGTACTGATATAGTGAATGGCCCCTTGTCTTGGTTTCTTAAGAAATGAACCCCTTTCGTTTGAAAGGCCTGAGCATCATACACATCCTCTTCTGGTTCATTTTCATCTTGCATTGGGAATGAAGAGTCCCCTTCGAAGAGGTCAAAAACCATAGCTGTGTTTACTGGGTTGTCTCCCTTGTTTGGATTTCCTTGAAAGGTTTGGGCATCCTCTTGTGCCATTTTCACCACCTTCTCCACTTTTGGACAATTCACCTCAGAGTGGGATGCAGTCTGATGTAGCCTGCTCCAGTTGGTCATGTAGTTAAGGTCAGCTACAAGTGCAGTGTGAGGCCTATCCTCATTAGGTTGATAGTTGTGGGGAACCCCACCATTGTTTGGACCGGTGTTCCACTACCTGTTATTGTTGGGCCTTTGATTATATCCCCTATTTTGGTTTTGATAACCTTGGTTGGGGAAATTTTGGCCTTGATAGCCCCTCTAGTTGTGAGTGTTCTGATAACTTCCCTGATTGTTGTTATGATTGGTCTGGGATGGGTTCAATTTCAATTGGGCCATGTCATTTGTGACCTGAGATAAATTTTTCTTCAATGTTTCTAGCTCATTTGTGAGCTGGGTTGTTCGCTCACTCTCAACATTCTTAATGGCAGCTGGCTGATCAGCAGGGTTTGGCATGCTAGTTTGGCCATAATTACCATGTGGGTGTTGTGATAGATCAGGAATCCCACTTCCAAAGAATGGAACCGTGGGTCGAGTCTGCAACTCAGGCATGGGTCCATAGTGGGAAGGAGACATCCTTGGGACGGTGTTAAATAGGGGAGTGGGGATATGCATCCGATATCCCATAGAGGGAATACCCCCACCTAAGTTTCCTGGCTGAGAGCTGGTTTGCTGCTGCAGTTTAATAGCTAGGTGATAGACTTTGGAAAGGGAATCAATATCCCCTGGAAGATAGGTTCTTTACAAAAATAGACCCAGCCATGGGTCAATGGCTCGAAAGTATGCCTGAATGGCACCATTCTCTGCGATCAAATAAGGGTCTTGCAGCCTCCTGTACGTTCTTTGAAATCTAGTATTGAACAGGGGCAGTGGTTCATGTGGCTCCTTCCTGATAGTAGCAAACTGTTGTAACAGGATAGCTGGGTCTACGTAGACTCTAAACTGGTTAATGAAAGCATTTTCTAAGTCATTCCAACTCAGAATGGAACCTTGTGGTAAGTTCAAATACCAACTATAAGCCATATCCCCTAAAGAATAAGGGAATAACCTGCAAACCACATCATGATGAGCTATTTGGGCTCTAGTGCAGGCATCTTTGAAGGCCTGTATGTGCTCTTCAGCGCTCTTGGCTTCACCATGAATGTATTTCAGACAGAATCTCTCAGGATTCTTTGGCATGTCATGAAAACCTCCGGGGATAGCACCTAATGGAGAAGGGTTATTCTAAAAGAAAGCCATTGGTGGCGGCGGTTGAGCCAGTTGTTGGATGGGCTTAAATGGATTTGGTAAAGGATTCACTGGTACTAGCTGAGGTATGGGTGAAAAAATGGGTGGAGTGGATGGAGCAGACAAGGGTTTAACCCTGTGAGCTTTAGGTATGTTTGAGGTCCTGAGCTTTAGCAATGGAGGCCGATTTTCAGTTGACTTGAGGACTCTTTGGGATTTTTCTGATGAATAAGACCCGATATTCTCCAATTTTCCTCTTCAGATTGCTTTCTTAGCTAATGAAGTTTGGTCTAACCTAGAGTTTAACTTATTCAATTGTGGCCCTCCCTCCTTCTAGCGCCATCTCTGTTGAGGGGCCATTTGACACACACAACATGTAGGTGGGATACAAGTATCTCACCTCTCCTGAAAGAGGCAATCGGTGGTTAAACTGATCAGCTCCCAAGGTCCTTAGTGTTGGTTCACAACGATTTCTGTTTCACAAAGTGGTCAATATGGTTGTAATGTTCAAGGGGCCTGTTGCTTTTCTGAACAACATTAAACTCAAGCATCTATCTAAACTTACTCTAATCGGGGTTTTCAAAGAAACAGAAAAAGATAGGTCAAGGCTTTGAGACAGAAAGGAATGTTGATCCATTAATTAACTAGACTTGTTGTCGTTAAAGGAATATTTAAACTATTGCTATGAAATGAAGTTAATTTGTAACATGTACACAATTTCATTCATTCACAGTATAAACTCAACAGATTGCCAAACACCATTTTTTAAACAAAACAAAAGATACACTTTTTCATTCCTTGTAAGTCTTCAAATCAAATAGTTAACAAGATGAATACCATTCTGGAAGAGAACTTGAAGAAGATTACAATTTGGCCGCTTCTACTGTCATGGGACAAATAAGCAACATTTACAAATCTGGCAAACTTCACTAGTGTACAGAAAATATGATTTTCAGGTTCCTCCCATCTACACTCAGAAAAGCATAAAAGTGCATTCTACTGCTAAGAACTCCAACTCCTAATGTCTAACTTCTAACCTCTAAAATCTAACTTCTAAATTTTTCTAACTATCCTCTAACCTGGTCTAACCCATCTAACCTTTCTAACCCCTAAAAATGAGGCAAAATGCCCTCTTTATAGACGAACCAGGGTCAGCAATACAGTCGACCAAAATTAGGGTTTCTGGAACAGACCAGTCACCAACAACTCTCACTGAGTCCGGATATGCATTCAATATTGGTACTATGTCCCTGTCAGCGTGAGATCTTCCATAAGCATGGTCTTCTGTCAGCAAAATCTTCTTCTGTCCGAGATCCGAAGCTTCACCATGAATGTCGACCCACTTTGGCCGGTAGATGTCCCATCGGCGATCAAGAAGCATGGCCGATTCATGCCCGTAAAATTATTCCTGTCACCAAGATCCGTGGTTTCATTACTGTCCTCATACTGCACCAGGGTTGGTTGAGTGTTGCAGAGACATTGCCCCCATGTCCACCAACCTTGATAGGTAAACATCTCTTCCGCCATCAATGTTCGCATTCTATTGCAGCGGATTAGGGTTCCGGTCGATGGAGTTTCTCATTCGGTGAGACATTCTTTGTTCGGCGAGACCCTTCATCAAGGTTATCGTTGCTTCATCGAGCTCATCGACAATCGGCGTGACATCCTCAAGTTGGCCAGACCTCACAACGAGATCTCCATCGTTTCTGCAGGTAAACACATTGGCATCAGGTTCGACAAGACATACCTGAGTCGGAGAGACATTTCGCCAAAGACAAGAAGTTGCATTGAAGTCACTAATCCCTCCAGAAAGAGAATCAGCCCCGGGGACACGTGTCCACACCCTGCAAAACCATGTGCCAAAAATAAGTCCACAAGATATAATAAAATAATATTTCAAACTTCCAGACTTAGCAAAATTTCATTTTGCCAGAGGCGGATCCGGGACATAATCAGGAAGAGGTTAGCACGTTCAAAACTGCGGGGTAGGAACCAAGATGGGAAGCAGAACCAGAATATTATATGAAACTGGAACTTGGGGTAAGTTCCAAACTCAAATCTGACTCCGACCCCGCCTCCGCCGGAGAAACAAAAGCAAAGGCAAAACACAACGCGCGAAGCCAAAAGCATAACCAAAATAGAACCAAAACCTCAAAAAGAAGATTCCAAGTTCAGATCCAGTCCGAGCTCCACCTCGACTAGAGCAAAAAGACAAAGGGCCGAAAGAAGCAAGAAAACTTCTAAGGTACCAAAACAGAAAACCAAAAGGAAAGAAAACAAAAAGGGGGGGACCCATTTTAAGCCAGTGAAAATGGGGGTGGTTATGCAAGGCATAGCAATTGGAAGGCAATAGGTGGCAATGGTGGGCTTTTCGAAAGAGGGTAAGGAGAGATTGAAGCGAGTGGTGGGTGGTGATAAGGTTTGTAGAGAGCATTAAGATAAGATGGCCCGGTTTAGGTGAATTTGGAGAAACCTCCTACAAACATTGTGGTAGGGAGTAGAGAGAAAGTAGGGCCAACGTTAGATTTATGTAGCGGGGCATTGTGGAAATGGGAAGAGGGGATGCAAATATTGGGAAATAAGAAAAGTGAAAGAAAAGTACATTGGTATTTGGATGATGCGGTGCCGGCTTTTCTTTGGACACTTACTTACTTCAAGCTCCTAGCTCACTCACGAGCACTTAGCTTGTGGCTCCTTGTGGTCCTTCTCCTAGAATAGCTTCCGCGTGTTGTCGCTTAGCAAGAAGGGTGTATCCCACTTTTATAGTCTTTTGTTTTTGTTGTTGGGGAACTCTTGTTGATTTTGAGGCCCAAGTGAGTGTCCACAAGGCTAGTGACATATTCAGTCGTACATTTGAAGCGGTATAGGTAGACTGCCTTGTAGACTTCCTCCTTTGCTATGTGGAGGATGTTGATGTCTCAGCTTCCTCTTCTGCTTTCTCTTCTCCTTCATTAGGGTCATCACCTCCACTATCGCTTGAGTTGGAAGCCAGTTTCTCATCATCCCAAAGCTCGTCAAACTGTTTATCCTCCTTTACTATTTCATAAGGATCATCAAGCCATTTTTTTTCTTGGTGATATATCCAGAAGGCTCTAATCCTTTCATTACTCCATTCTTCCTCATTTCTCAGTTTATTGTATAGATCCTTTCCCATTTTGCAATTCTCATCATAATTCACTACAACAAAATAGAACCTATTCCATGGCAGCTGGTTGTCTTCTCTAGGGATATGAATCAGTTCAACCAGAAATTCATCTTCATCCTCTAGCGGGTTATGCCTCCACTCCCAATAAGGTCGAGGGCTATGAGTTACCTTGAGGTGTTCATATGGAAAATCATTGAAAGGGTTGTAATCCCACTTTTCATAGACCATGACCAACCCTAAATAAGTCATCTTATCCTGCACTAGCGGGTGTGTTTTCTTCTTTTTCATTTCCACTATTTTGAAGCTTTGCAAACAGGTGAAGAATCCCTTCCTCTTGACACTTTTTCCACTACATAAGGTAATATCAATAATGCACACCTGTCAAAAAAATTCAAGGGCAAGCACTCAATTCATCACACATGTAAGATTGAAAGGTTCCTTGCTGAAGCCTCGCATTCAGATGAATGTAAAATATACTCCAAAAATCAATCACATTTGGGGGTGAAATTCTACATAAACTCTGTTTGAGTAAAGGTGAGTTGATTAATACACTCCTCCCCTTGCAAATCTTGAAAAATCAGAGTCAAGAAATAATCCAAAAATGTGTAATAATCAAAAGGAGAAGAGAGGAGAGGGGTCCAGACAGAAACTGGATTTTTTCTCTTATTTTCGTCAAAGACAGACAACTTTACCCGCTTATCAAAGAAATCAGGGTTTTGATACAAAAACATATGACCAAGATAGGAGACAAATTTGAACTTTCGTTCAACTTGGTACTTGTTAATTTTCTCTATCATTTTTTTTGAGAGGTACCCCATGAAATCGTACCAAAAATAAGATTTTGGCCTGCGGAATCAGAAAGCTAGGCCCAATTGAAAAGTGTCCACCTCTTGGTTGGTGTCTAGACCTAAAACAAATGCCATCATTGAAAAGGAATCTTGCAGGTCTTCCTTGAAAGTGTCGTGCAGAGTAGGAATTCTTGGCGGCTTCCCCTGTTATGCTTCAATCCTTCTGGTTTCTTCATTCTAAAATTCCAAAGCCTTATTTTGGGTGCTCCATATATGATCCCCTTGCTTTGGAGTAAATTTTTCCACTTCCATCCCTCTTTGCATAGGATCTGGAATACACAGCATATTCCAAATGGCAGTCGAGCTAATGTTGACTGACAAAGTTTGGACCTCAATAATGTTGGTACTTGGGTTGAAACACTTGATGGCCACATCGACTAATTCTGAGCAGCAGTGCACAAATGGGATCATATATTAAGGAAACCCACTGAACCATGCCTTTTCTTTCATCGACATTACTTTTGACACCTTCATTCTTTCACAATCCACTTCCCTCAATCCTTTATGGTTCTTTGCAAGAAAGGGATCATGAACATTATCCTAATCTTCTGAAACTAAGCTCTAGTCCCTATAATTTTTGTGCTTGTCCAACTGCCTTGTGTTTTCCCATTTTGGCTTGTCAAGAATACCCAGTGTAGCATAAGAAATATTCTCAAAGACATTAACGGTTGGTGCTCCTCACAGAGTTTTAGCTAATCTTTGCATCGTCACCTACCTAACTTCCTAGCTTGAACCTTCTGCCATTGTTAATTTACGGGAAGCCCTTTGCTTTAACTTGAATTTTTCTACAAATTTACTTTGGCTCTGGCTATGAACTAGAACTTTTTTCTTTTTCTCTAAGTAGCATTCTTGAAAGAAATCATTTAAGTGCTTTAAAACATTTACATGCAATACCTTGTGATCTTTTCTCAAGGTGGTAGACAGGAGTTACCTTTTTACATTTAATTCAGCATGTACTACCAACTCTTTGGCTTGTGCAAGATGAATTACCTATCATTTTGGTGTGACAAGAATTCATAATTGCAATTAGAAACCATATTGTATAGCGTGATTTTCTTCGAACTTAAGCCAATGCCTTGCTAATAGCTTAAGCATTCGTATGAATTGGCAATTAATATCTTGAAAGGAATTATTAAGCCAAAGATGTGATTAGCATTTGAAAAGATACGAGCTCTGCATCAGAATGAATAAAACATCTAGAGAACAACACCTTAGTCCTTGGTCATGCATAACACCGCTGATTGTTGCCACCAGCTTAAGCTAATTAATTAGCCCTTATTAGTTTTGCACACAGCAAACCTTACTCAATAGACGTAATTGGGTGGGAAATTTGAGCAGGCCTAGGCAGAACTTTTAAGTTGGTACTCGATTAACATCATGTTTATGGCAACCATATTACCACGCCTTTCCTCACTTTTTCTATAAATAGGAATCTAAGCAGTAGTGAAATCACACTTAGCCATTTGAGCAGAACTGGTATTAGGTAATTAGTGTAGCAATTTAGCAATTGCAGTTGTGTAGTGTTCTCATAGGCTAGACTTAGGTGCTTTGCAGAGATAGCTTTAAGGTATTCGCAAAGAGTCTAACAAAATGAATGCCCCAATTAGGCTAGTGTCACATAATTCTCAGACTTCCTTCTTAAGTGAGATCTCTACCAGGTGCGTAAAGAGGATGATGAAGAACAAGCACTCGTTGTCCATCATAGCCATAAAATGGGTCTTGGGATGAGACTTCCTTGAGTATGAGGATGGATATAGACTTAACACTGACGTGTGCTCACAATTTTTCACCTCCATGCTAGATATAGGAGTTCCCAAGCCTTTTATCTTGTGTTTGGTGAAGGAAATTTTTCCCAAGTACCTAAACGGCCTTGGGGAGGTCATTGTGAACACTGCATATGGTGGGGGAATTCCTACTACGAGTGACCTTCAGAGGTTCATAGAAGAGGATGTGGTCATGCCATGGCTATCATTTTTGAGTGGCTTTCACCGCCAAAGGGTCACTTGAGCCTACCACTTCCTATTTTGCATCTATAACATGATGCAGTTCTACGACATCGACTGGTACATAGAATTTAGGAACCTGGTGTTCCCTCCTCCTACTTTTGTTCCTTTGGGTGGTGTTGCTACTGCTGATAATTCTCATGTTGATGAGAATATTGTGGATGATGCCATTGATGTGTCTATTGTTGTTGCTCACGTCGTGAACTAAAGACTTGCGTTTTTTATTTTTTCCTTCTAAAAGTCTCATATTGATTAGTTCATTTTTTGTATACATGCCTAAAAAAGGATTTGTGAAATATATAAAAGAAGTAGAATAGACATATATACTTTTGGAAGCATGGCCTTATGATCCATTTTGAAAATTTAAATGTCGAAGCATATATAATGAAAATATATCTTTATATAATCATCTTTTTTCCTTCCATTGGAATCTGCAACTGGGTCATCTTTTATTTTCATCTTGTATGTTTCAATTTAGTTTTGCATGTGGGTTTTTCATTTTTTTTGTTTTGTTCGGCTATGAGTTTATTTCCCTTACTCTCTGCAATAATGGGTCACTTGTTCTTTTCCGCCTCAAACCATAGAATAAATAAAAAGACTAGCCAACAAAACAAAAGGGAAAGAATGGAAAATCATATAAACATATTTACATGGGTATGGTAAGCAAGCTTAATTGAATAATTTCAAGTGAATTTCATTGATCGGAATTCCTAGCGCTTCTTTTTCCATAGTTTCTAACTCATATGCATTGTGTTCTTTGCATTGAATTATTTTGAATGGGTCTTCCCAAAGACTATCAAACTTTTCTTGTTGACTCGGCTTTGTAGCCCTTTCATTATATTTTAGCACTAAGTCTCTACACTTTAGACCTTGGTCAGACGCTTTCTTGTCAAACCACCTTTTAACCACTTGTTGGCAGTTAGTCATGGCTATTAGGGACTTTTTCCTTTTATCTTGTACTTATAGCAACTCAACTAATTGCACCTCCATTGCACTGTTTTGCTCCACCTCAAGAGATTTTAGTAATTGTAGTGTCAGAATCTCCATAGAGATAGGCAATAACACCTCTTTTCCATAAACTAGCTCATATGGTGAAGTCTTGAGGACTTGCTTTGGATTTATGTAGTCCACCCAGAGTCCTGCTCAGATGTTTTTATGCCACTCCCTTTGATATTCTGACCCAATTCTTATGAGGCATCGAACTAGATTCTCACTTGTTGATTCAGCTAACTCATTCCCCTATGGGTAGTAATTTGATGATGTTTTAAGGAATATGTCATGTGTAAGTGCGAATTGACTTACCTTGGAGCCTAGTAAAGCTTTAACATTTTCAAATATGATATTTTTGGGCGGGCCAAATCTCATCACCAGTTCCTCCAATAAATCCACTATCCCTACCTTTGTCGCATTCTTTAGTGGCATGGCTTCGATCTATCTCATGAAGTAGTCTGTGGCCGTTAAAATCCACTTATGTCCTGCACTAGAGGCTGGGTTGATCATTCTGATGAAGTCTAAACCCCATTGCGTGAATGGATCATCAACCACTATCATATTGAGAGGAATTGTGGAATTATTTCTTCTTCCAACAAAGAATTCACATTCCTTGCAAGTTTTCACCAAGGATTAGGAATCATTGAATAGCGTCGGCCGAAAGTACCCCGCACACATGATTTTGATAGCAGTTGTCTTTGTGGAGAAATTTCCACCCACGGAATTGTTGTGGTAAGTGTCTAGGATCATTTTTGCTTGCTCTATGGTAACACATCACAATAAAACACCATTGGAAATTCTCTTAAAAATGATGCCTTCGATGAGCATGAATCCACTATTTTGCAACCAATAGAATCTCCTCTTCTAAGAAGGAAGACCCAGCGGATATTTTCCTGTATGCATAAATATTACTCTATCTGCCAGCCAACAACCTTTGAACTCTGACTTGTTTATTAGAACTAGTTCTGACTACTCTTCTTCGGTGTCCATTTCTTCATCGTGCGTAAGATATTCGCATAGTCCTCTTCCCCGAATAATTTTTGTAGGCTTAACCTCAATGTTGTATTCGAGGATTTTGGTGATCCAATTGGATCTTTTCTCAGTGATTTATCCTTCCATGATGTATTCGTATAGACTAGAATGTGTAACATAGACAATCATCTTATTGCACAAGATTAAGTGTCAAAACTTCTTGAGTCCCTTAACTATGGAAAATGCTTCGCTCTCTACAAAGTTGTAGTTTATTTCATATTCCTTCAAGGTCCAAGAGTGAAATGCTATTAGATGTTCTCCCTTTCCCTCATCATATTTCTGAGTTAAGACAGTAGCAATGCTTGACTCGCTACTAAATACATACATTTGAAAGTCCTTTGATAAGTCTGGGTTGACCAGAACATGAGCGGAAGAGATAGCATCCTTGACTTTCTCAAACACTTCTTTGGCTTCTTTTTTCCATTTAAATACTTGATCCTTTTTTCAGCATTAGGGTTGTGAGCCTAGTTTTTTTATTAATCTAAATGTGCAAACTAACTAAACTAGAATGCAAAACAAAACACAAGATCACCTCAAATGATTAGCCTAAGGAAGAAAACACAAAGAAAAGATAACAACAAGATAAATATTATACCTTTGTGTAGTTCCTTGGTTGGCCCTTGATGATGTTGACTTGTGTGCTCCTTGGATGGCTATAATGAAGATAGATGCAAGATGAACAATGTGGATGCACTAGGATTTGAACGCTAATGAAAATTGACAATGCTTGAAAATTATTTGGAGGATAATTCTTGCAAATGACTTAACAATTTGATAGCATAAGGGTGCAAAAATGACTAAGTGTTCTAAATGCATTAGAAGAGGGAGTACTTATAGAGGAAATTGAATTCTCTAGAGAATTCAATGGTCAAGATTGAGCCACAATGGCCAAGATGAAGGGCTATGGTGAGTTGAGGACTCACAAGCCCTCACATCTTAACACGTGGAATGTGAAGTGGCCAAGGATGTGATGAGGTGTAAGTGAGGTGGAAGGACATGTGATGTGGAGGAAGGACAAGTACTTGGAAAGTACCTTGGAAGATGAGAAGATTTTCTCAAAAAGGAACTTCTTGTCCCCAAGTGAGAATGAAAGTGACGCTTGAAGAATTTTAGAATTCCTCAAAAATCCCCATGGGGAAGAGGAAAGTAGTTGGGAAAATAAAATTGAATTAAAAATTCAAATGATTGGAAGAATCTAGTGGATAAGACAAGGTTCCCAAAAAGGTAGGATTTTGACACATGTGGGTGATGTGAGAGGTCAAAGGTTCTAGAAGACTTTGGCACATGTGAGTGATGTGACAAGTCAAATGTTCTAGAACTTACATGATAAGGGTCTTGGAAGGATAAATGGACTAAAAATTCACATGGAAGAGGAGGATAAATGTGAATTAAAAATTCAC
The DNA here is from genome assembly GCA_007258455.2 of Sequoia sempervirens. Lineage (NCBI taxonomy): Eukaryota > Viridiplantae > Streptophyta > Pinopsida > Cupressales > Cupressaceae > Sequoia > Sequoia sempervirens. The sequence continues at coordinate 507,957,519 of VDFB02270651.1, forward strand.
ATGGGAAAGAGGGTCAATGCCAAATATGGAATATGTAAGAGGTTGACGAAAAGGGTATACTAAATGTGGCAGGATGATAAGATTATGGTTGTGCAAATACATGATTAAGAAAAATAATAGGGGATTAGAAGCAAGTGGTAAAAGTTGGAGGATGTGACATTAATCCCCGATTAAGGGTGTGAACATCCTAATTATGAATTAATTAAGTTAATCCAGATTAGAAGAGGATTATGGAGGATGTGACAAGGAGAGAAAAAAGAGGAATTTAAAATTGATTTTAAAAGGCCAAATGATTAAATTAAATTAAATTGACATGTTTATTTAATTTAGAGAGGAAAAGGGGGTAAGGTAAAGTATTTAATTATTCGATGAAATACCCTTAGGCAGAAGATGAAATATTAATTAAATAAATATAGAGTAAACAATTTTGACCATGTGGAAGTGGTCAAATTTAGATGTCTACAAGGGTGATTGGCCTAATTATTCCTGCAAAATTAGAAATAAAATTACTAATGAAATTTACCCTCCCTAAGAAGGATTGGATGCCTTTCTTATTGACAAAGAGAGGAATCTCTCTGATTACTTTCACCCACTCAAGATCAATTGAAATTCCTTCTTTGCACACTACGTGCCCCAGTAGTTTTCCTTGCGGTACTGTAAAGATACATTTTTTTAGGTTCAGGGATATCCTAAACTCTTGGCCTTTCTTGAACACCATCTCCAGATGATCAAAATGATCATCCTTGGATTTGGAGAGCACAATCAAATCATCCAAATAGATTAGGATAATCTTGTTCATTAGTTCATTGAAAGCCATATCCAATTCCCACTGGAAGGTAGCTCTTGCATTTAAGAGGCCAAACAACATCTTAGCGTATGTGAATGTTCCCCACTTAGTAGTAAATGTTGTCTTATGTTGATCCTCCTCTTTAACATGAATTTAATTGTAATCGGAGAAGCCATCTAATAGGGAAAACATCTCTGACCTTGCCATTGTTTGCAAGATTGACTCCATTAAAGGTAGCAGGTAATGATCCTTTAGGGATGCTCTGTTTAGATCCCGAAATTCCACACATAGGTGAATATCTCCATTTTTCTTTCAAACTGGGACCAAATTGGATACCCACGTGCTATGCTCGATTGAGAAGACAAATCATGACTGGATTAGCTTTGTTAATTCTTCTACCATTAGCACTTCAATCTTGGGATTAACTGGCCTTTGTTTTTGGCCGGCAGGCTTTGCACCTTCTACCAACTCTATTGTGTGTTGAATGATATCAGGATCATATCCCTTGAGGTCATCATATGACCAGGCCACCACTGCTTCATATTTATCACAAAAGTTGATAAGCCTTTCTTTATTGTGATGTGGTATGTCCTCAACTTTGACCTTTCTTGCATTTCTGACCTGAAGATTTGCATAGTCACCTTTTTCTACTACAAACTTTCATTTTTCATTTCTTACGTTGTCACAATCGAAAAGTTTTTCAAGAGTGACCAATCCTTTTGGAAGCTTGTTGGATTTCAGCTGGATGATCTATCCTTCATAGGCTTTAGCGATATTTGGTTGGAGCTAGTCAACAAATTCTCCCGACTATTGGATGAACAAGGCAGTGTGTTCATTACTGTCAAACACTTGCCAGCTTTGGTCATTGTCTAGAATCGTTGGTTGGACTATTACTCGTACAAAGTGTTTGTTGTGAATGAGATCAGAGGTAGGATCAAATTGAGATCTGATCAATTTCATGTGATCTTCATCTGTATTCTATTCTCAGGGCACCATCTGAATGTTGAAGGCTTCAAATCCCTTAATCAGGTCCCAAACTTGGTGTTTATAGGATTGCATGCAAACATTCTTGGCCACAGAAATTCCTCATACTTGATTGACTACTAGTTTGGAATCTTTGAACACCATTAGTTGCTTTATGCCCATCTGTTCCACAAGGTTGATATCTTGCACTAGTCAGGTTCATATTTGGCTTCATTGTTCGAGCAGGCAAACTGGAAGCAGAAAGACCTTAGTGTCTTTTTGTTCTGTGAGGATATTAAACATATTCCACAGTTTTGATGCTTGAATGCCTTCAAATTCTTTGACAACCTTCAGGAAAACTTGATCTTCATCATAGATGACATAGGTGCCCAACCTAGTAGCATGGTAGTTGCTGGAAGGGTTAGTATCTATGTTCACTCAAGAGAACATCCTCTTGATCATTCTGGTCTTTGATCACTCTTTCATCTTTTATTAGCTCAGTACAATACATTTCTTGTTTGGTGATAGAAGTATGTGCGGCTTCAAAATTGATCATGGCTTCATCGGCTACATGTTTCAAATGTAGAGCTTTGGATTCTATCTTCATCTTTGCACCATGCTTGGTTCTAAGAATCAAATGCAACCAATCCAGGGATAGATATCCACCCACTTTCGAAGTAAATTCTTAGGATAGGCAGAGGCCAAACATGGGGGGAACATCTATGACCATTTTGTCTTGCAGCACTATGATACTAAGGCAAGCGAATAGGGTCAAGGGAAGTGCTTTGATCAAGCCTACGGTTTTGACTCTGTTTCCATCAAGATGCATCACTCCTCTTTTTAAGAGTTCATAGTTGAGTCCTAAAGCTTAAATTATTTGTTTAGGCATAACTATGGTGCTAGCACCGAAATCAATCATGGCATTATGTAATAATTTTTCTGCTATAATGAGAGTTAAGAAGGGTTGAGGCTTCGTCTTATCTCTTACTTTGACAAGGGATTCTTCTGTGTTGTTTGTAAGAACTTTAGCAGAAGATGGTTGATCAACAACCCTTATTTTGGTCAACTACCCCATTGGTGTTGCACTTACGTCTTCCTGGAGAGCCTTCTGTAGTATCATATTTTGTTCCAGGATGGCTAGAATATCCCATAGAGATACATTAGTCAATGATTTCTTTAATTATTCCACCACATTGAATAGTGGTGGATTCGAAGGTTTCTACTCCTTTTCTCTTGTTATAACAACTTCCCTTCATGGCTAATATTGCTGCATCGTTGTGGAGGTACTAGGAGTTTGGTCAGGAGCACTTTTAGGTTGTGGACTGACTAGTTGCAGGATGACTCGTTCACCCATAAATCTCCTCCTTGAGTGAACTATGTTGTATTCAGATTATACTTGTGGTGTTTTAGATGCGGATGTATCATTGGTAAACACCACTTCTTCTTCCATCCATGAGAAGAGTGCATGGTCAAGAGCGATTTTTGCTTCTTGCTCTAGTGACATCCCTTGCATTTGCATGATGAGCACCGCATTGTCCATTTGTGAAGAGGTATACACATAGCTTCTGAGGTCTAGCGACGTGGCTTGGTTGCGCTGCTCCACCACCTTTTGTTGTAGGTTGCCACATGGGAAATTTAGGGGCATGCATGAATCACCATAAGGGAAGCACCAGGGGTTGGTGTCATCTGCTAAATTGTTTTGCCCCACGATCATCTCTCTACTTGAGCTTAAGTTAGCGTTTTGCAAAAGAGTGGGTACCGATACTATCTAATTTTTTGTTTGTGCCTACAAATTTGTGTGAGTGTCTCCTTGGAATTAGTTTTGTTGGTAAAAGGACCTTCCACTTTGATAATTCTGGTAGGTAGGCTTCAGAGTAGGGCCTAATTGCGCTTAATAATGGTTACCTCATTGATAATAGTTTGCAACATTTCCTTGAACTTGCTCATCTCCTCATTTGAAGAGCCGAATGTAGAGGCAAATTTTTGAGGCATGCTTGGATATATGTACATGGATTGAGGAGGATCTGATGCACTGGTAGAAGGAATTTCCTGAGAAAGAACTGATATCTCGAGGAATATAGGAATGATGGACCGATGCAGTAATTTCCCGACATCTATCAAATTGTTTTCTGCCTTGACAACGATGTTATATGTGCTTGGTAGCGTGGTTCTGCCAAGAGATTGGATCATCATTGAAATGTCATGATTGATAGACTTCAAGTAGAACATGAATGCTAGATCAAGTGGAGGGTGGATATCAACTTGAATCCTCTATCAGCTTGTATAGAACCGAGCATTGAAGTCTGCCATGGCTTTGTATGGGGCTCGCTTTATGACTGAGAGCTGATAATATAGTGATGATCGGTTTGGACCTTCATTCAAAAATATTTGATAGAAAGGCTCCCAGAACTCATCCCAAGTATTGCTTGCAATGTGTGGTACTAATCCAGTGCCTTGCCCCTAAAAGAGGCAACAAGTAGCCTTAATGCTACATTTTGGGCTATGACCCCATGTACCAAACATATGGACCTGCAACATAATTTTTGTTAGTTGTAGGCAACATAGCCAGCGAAAAGGGAGGAGGAAGAAGAACGATTACTATTTGGTTGCAGGTTGTACTGTCCCTAATGGTGGTACTAATATACATAGATTATTTGTTGTTTGGGACCTAGTAACAAGTCGATGGCTCATACACCCATCTGAAATGTTGATTCATTCAAGCTCAGTCCCACCAGGCATGCTAGGAAAAAGAAAAACTATCAATTCCAAAAATTGGCAAGGTAATAGCCCTTTGTGGTCTGAAACTCAATTTATGGGGGACTTATTGCGCTAAACTAAGTGACCTCCATATTTTTAAAGAAGTCATCTTCTTTTGTAGATGGGGTTTTGGAATGGGAAATAGAAGCATATATAAAAATAAAGAATCTAATTAAGGCGATGCGCCAGAATGTAGATAAAAGGCACAATAAACCTATCTTTTGGATATGATCTAAGGGCCTGCTTAGCAACTTACAATGTCTTAGAATAACATAAATTAAGGGTTGCAGCATGAACAACTCGTTCAATGACAAAATAATAATCATACCTATTTACTGAAAAGAAGAGTCAAAAGACATGATCTAAAGCAACAAACTTGCATTTAAATTATAGAAGTATAGAAAATAAACCATTCAAACAATAATAGCATAGTATAAAGTTTATCAATAGCATAAGAAACAGAGAGGTCGAACAATGGCACAGTCTATAAGTTCTTGTAATAATCTAAACAATAAAAGGAATGGTATCTCCAAAAATTCTATAATTCTAAAACTAGTAAAGCTTTAAAAGCATGTAGCAAGTAATCTTCAAACTCAAAACCTCCAACTTCTTGAACTGGAACCAAAACCCTTCATCAGAAGCAAAGAGCAGTATTTATAGTGAGTCTTCCACCGCCTGGTGAGCAAAAAATGAAAAGATTCATAATCTTGGGCAATGATTTCCCTCGGCCATTGTAACAGAAAATATTCGAGACACAACATTTGGTCACCCTCCATTTAGGTGCATCCCCTACGAATGATGGTAGTGGTCTAGCAAAGTCCTGTGCAAACAAGTGTCACCTCCTTGGATAGGCAAATAGAACACGTGGCAGCATATTGCAACCCTTTATTCGCTTCAATCCTTCATTGAAGAAGCTTGCACTAAAGGGACGTGTGGCAACATATCGCTGTCTGCGGCCGATTGACCCTTCCTCTATAGAAAACTTGCACGAAGATGACACGTGGCAATAATGTTTGATAGATGCCGCCTATGGGGTCCATCGGATCTTTTTGAAAATGGGAGCTACATGGCACACTAGCGGGGACCGACAAGGAAGTGATAGGAAGCAATCAAAATAACCCGCGATGAAGACACGTGGGAGCATATCGAGGGCTGATAGATTAGCAAGGAGAAATATCCTTTAGAGAGCGATAAGCAGACACATGGCAGAGGCCGTGGTGACAATCAAAAGGGATTCAATGAATTTATTTCAAGGCATGGGCTGACACTTAGCCAAAAATAAAAACCCAAAGGGAGCATGGTGAATTTCATATTCACATTAGCAATTCTAGCTTTCTTTTTCTAACTTCATCCAACACTTGTCCCATTCTTCATCTATGGGTCTTCACCTTCCATCATTATTATTTTGAAAGTGTTAATCAACATCATGGAAAGTCTAATCAAATTGATAACCATAGAAACTGTGAGAGAAGGTTGTTAATGGTCAATTTTATGAGTACCTCTGTCAACCCTACCTAGTGTCTGATTTCTTCTTACATCAAATTTGTTAATATTTGTATTTCTTCTTTTGATCAGTTGATTTATAGAATCATCAAAATTATACTAGTATTATTCTCTTAGTTCAACAAAGGCATCACCTCTACCCAAGGTGCTAACTCTTTCTATATCATTGTGTTTAGACGAACTACATCCATCTTTTTTTTTCTATTTACCATGTTGATTCCTTGTAAATTTCCTACAATATTTCCAAGTGTGCAAGCTTCTCATTTTTGTATCTTCTTCAATCCATGACAAATAAAAATTCACTAGAATTGGGTTCTTATAATAGTTGTCACTCGTTGAGGAGACAAGAGTTTTCTTGAAACTATTATCAATGATACACAACCCAAACAAAAACTATAAAACACTTCAAATTTTGATTCGTGTAAATGATATTAAGCAATTTTCAACATCTATTATCTTTCCCCAACAATGGATCCATTCTATTAGGTCTCAAAATCATTGCTCCACTTCTTAGAATAAAATTCTACTCACAAGATCAAAGTTGTCAATAGGTGAGAAAAATCAATTCACCTATAAAACTATGGATAATTAAGAGTTAAGTCAATGAGAGTGGGTCTTATCTCATGCACTTTGAGCTTAGCTCAAACTTGAGAAGGTATTCACAAGGGTATACTTTAGTAGGTATTGGGACCACTTATGATAAGACATAATAAACCAAATGATATCTCCAACACTTTGAGCTCAACTTAGAATCAGAAGGGTATTCCTCTAGGATATACCTTAGTAGTTGTTGGGATCACTTATGATAAGCAACAATAAACTAAATGATATCTCCTACACTTTGAGCTCAACTTAGACTTAGGAGGGTATTCCTAGGGGTATACCTTAGTAGCTATTGGGATCACTTATGATAAGAAACAATAGACTAAATTATCACTAATACATACTAAGGTATACCCTTGGAAATACCCTCTTGAGTCTAAGTTGAGTTTAGAGTGCAGGAGATAGAAATCACTCTCATTGAGTTAGCTCTTAATCCTCCATAGTTTTGTAAATGAACCAATTTTCTCATCTATTGACAACCCTAGTCTTGTGAGTAGAATTTTGTTATATAGAAAGTGAAGCAATGATTTTGAGACCTAATAGAGTCAAACAAAATATTCTTGATAAAACTTACCACCATTTCACATCCTAGTATAATTTATCATCAAATTTTAAGTGGTGGATGATAAAGAGAGTCAATAGACTTGGTATTTGAAAATACATTCTCTAATATAAAAGATGGCATAACTTCATATGTGTTTTTTTTTCAAACTTTATATTTTTATTAGGTAGGGAAGGGAAGTATTTGATGTGAGTTGCTACCATAAAAAATTAGAACATGTGAGCTATAATTGAATTTGATATCCTTCTTTTGACCTAACTTTGACCATTAAATTATAGAGTATATTTTACCTATAATTAGAAACTATAGAAAAAATTCTACCTAATTTTCCATGAACTTTACAAAAATATAAGAAAAAAAATTAAAATTGTAACTTATAGAACAAATTAATGAAAAATCACAATAACTTGCTCAAAAATTATTACAAGTTAAAAAATTATTGTCATTTTCTCGAATATATTACTCAAAACCTTCAAGATTTATAATAAAATTTAAAATGGTTTGTAAATTATAGAAGAAAAAAAATACTAGCTCAAAAGTAAAAGTAAAAATCAATAAAATATCAAACCACTTATTAAAATAAAAAATAAAAAATAAAAAAATCTCCAAATACCAAAATATTAATTTAATCTTACAATTTCTGATGATTTAAAACAGCCTTTATCCTCCTTGTTTATCGGCATAATTAAGGAGAGATGTGCCTTCATTCTAACAAATCAACCCATGTAGAACTAATAAATAAAAAGATTACAACTAAAACTTTGCACAAGTACTTAACTTCGTTAAGCTTGCAAAGAACAAATTACAGAACAAACTATATATTCATTGAATCATCGAGCGACCTAATGAATGGTTTAGATGAAGATTTTTGTCATCTGCCAACATGAAGTATGCTGCTACTATAATCAGCTCTACTATGTTCCTCCGGAGACAAGGCATGCATGGATTTTCCAGCATTAATGTCTTTAGGCTCGATATAAAGTTTAGCCGCTTTTAGCCCTTCTACAACCTCACTCATGGTGGGTCTCCTGGATCCTTCTCTCTCCACACATTGGATTGCCAGATCAACAACATAATTGAAACATTCCATCTCATTTTCACTCAAAGATAACCTCTTATCTATGATGTCTGTCAGGCAACGAGAAGAGCCTTGGTCTGCCTCTGCATGGAGCATTGCCTATCATGAACATATTGTTTATCAGTTTTTCTAAATATAAAATGCCAAATTGTTAAAGATGGTAGTCAAAATTAAACCTTACCCATTTCACAAGGTTGATTTCTTCTTCACAATCTGCATTTTCGATTGGTTTTCTCCCGCAGATCATCTCTAACAAGACCACTCCAAAGCTATACACGTCACTTCTCTCTGTCAGCTTGCTGGTACCATAATACCTTCAATCAATCAAGACAAGTTACTATTATCTGTGAGTAAGCACCCCTTGTATCAATTCAAAGTTTCAAACTGCTGGGTTCGTTTGCATTGCAACCCAAAAATAAATAAGCTTGGAGGGCATATAAGTCTCTACTCTGGATCCATGTATCCCATTGTCCCTTTAACTGTGGTAGTCACATGAGAGATTGCATCATCTTGAAGAATTTTTGAAAGCCCAAAATCTGCGACTTTGGCCCTCATATTCACGTCCAGGAGAATGTTTGAACTCTTGACATCTCTATGAATGATTTTCGGTGTGGCCCTCCAATGCAGGTATTCCAATCCTTGAAATAAAACACATTCAGATGAGAAGCCAATAAACTATTCCAAGGCTTTCAAAAGCAGAAAACAGACAAAAACTCTTTATTAATTCTGCTAAACAGGGCAGAAATGAAGTACCTTCTGCTGCATCTAGGGCTACTCGAATCCTAGCTTTCCAATCTAGGGTACATGGGTTTGCCAAAGAACCTATCAAAAAATTAAATTGAGATCCATATGAGTTAGTTCGTGTCTCTTTCATATGTTAAACACTCCAATCTTGAAAGTTAACTTACCATGGAGGTGATCCGCGAGCGATTTTCCACCCATGTACTCGTAAACAAGCATAAGCTTCTTCGAGGAGTCGCAGTAGCCAAGCAAACGCACTAAGTTCTTGTGATTCAATATCGAAAGAAGATCAACCTGCTTGGTGAGAAAACAGCATAATATTTAAGCATTACATATATAGATATTTTCAATTTTAATCAGAAAACAAAATTGAGGCACATATATGTAGTACCTCATTTTTGAACTCTCCTGGTCCTTGCTTCGATGTAGAGGAGAGTACTTTCACAGCGATTTCATTTCCATCTGGTAACTTACCAAAGAAGACACTACCAAAACCTCCTTGTCCGATGGCTTGGCTGAAATTCTGCGTCGCCATCCTCAGCTCCGCTATGCTAAATGAACGAGACCTTACAGGGTTCGGTACCTTGCCTGATAAATCTGCATTGGCATCTGGTTTCCAAATTCCAATCAGAAAAAACAAGAGCAAGACAGCAAAATTAGAACCATCTATGAGCAACATTTATTATAAAATGAGCATTCAGATCTATGGAGGAACAAGGTAAAACCAATCACCTCACCTAGTTTCCCGGAGTATCTTCTACGATATATAAGCATTGATATCAAGACGAATAGAACAGCAAGGATGCCACCAGTGATTGATGCAATCTCTACCCATTTGCTTTTACCTTTGGGAACGACAAGATATCGATTCCCATCGTACCTGCAAATCATTATAAACTCCTTTTACTTTTCAAATGTTTCATGATTACAACCTAATTGAATGCATGGTGACAACCTGTGCAAGGGCGGGTCTCATGAAAGGGGCTATGGAATCTGAATGATTTCAAAAAAAAAACAAAAGTCGGAGTCTTCCGCATATGCTGAGCAGGCTGGTATTTCGAAAGCCAGTTTTTGGCTGCTCCTTAAAGAAGGCAGAATTTATTGCAGACCATCTCAAGGGTTGTTTTGGATAGGTTTAAAATTTCCATTCGAAATATTTAATGCTGAGTTTTGGAGAAGGTTATTATAAATCGTAAAATTTCCAAGCACCTTAGCCTACAGGCAGGTCAAAACTGTTTGGGAACAGCAGTTCTCTGTTGGAATTTATTAGTTTCACTTGTGTCTTCTTTTCTTGAAAATCTCTGATTGAAAGCACAGAAGAGTCAAGGAAAATAATGTTAGAGCTTCTGCCAAGTTTTCCGTTTGGCTAAAAGTGACGGGCAAAAGTCCTAAGGACTTTATGTTGATTGAGGATTCCTGGTTATCAATTAAGGAATTTTGACTATCCCCATAATATGGTTTATGTTAGTCATGTTTTGATTTAAAAAGAGGAATGGTATGGCCTTGATTATATTATATGCTTCCGAATGATTAATATTTTATTGGCAATTAATATTCAGATAAATATTTATTTAGATTAATTTTTATAGTTAAATTAATGTTTATTCAGATTTATTGCTTTCGGATTGTCTTGTGAAGTTCGATGTTTTGATGAATTAATTTCTGTGTGCAGGGATATTCTTAACAAGAACAAGGCCAAACCAAATAGAAGGGGTATTCTATTTCACAGGAAGTTTTATAGGTATTCAGTGACGATGTAAGCACGGACTAACAATGGAGGATACTAAGAAATTGTGTCAATCCGAATCATTGCTGCAATGGGAGCTACCAAATTACCCAATATAATCAGTGCAGGCAGAAATCAAGGAAAATAAGCCTGAAGTTAGAAAACTGGGATTGTCCAAAAGTTCTCATGGAGACAGAGATGCCTGGGAAGATCGTCGTAAGTAGCATGAAACAAATTGGTGAATGGCAGAGAAAAGGCCAAGCAGAAATGGCAAACGGCAAACGGTGAAACGTCGTGGAAGAGCCAACAATGTCAGCTTAGGCACACCACTGCAAGAAAGTCCAACCAAAAGAAGCCAAATTTCTGAGCGGTTTGGAAGGTTCGAGGAACATTTTAAATTCCATGACAAAATAAAATCCTAGACAAATATTCTAAGACTGAAGATCCCGAATGGGAAAGTCCAAAAACTAGAATAATTATCATAAGAAATAACCGATTGAAGGCTGTTGAAACTGTCAACAAACAAGTTTGAAAGTTCTGGTGGATAAGCAGAGGAAGTGTTTAATAAGAAAAAGGTAGCAGATGAAGGCTCTAACAAGGTATAATACCTATGATGAGACTTTGTGATGTCACATCTATATATAGTCTGTGTGTGTGTAAAACTTTCATTCATGTGTAAGCCGGTGGTAGGAACACTCTGTGGATTAAGTACCTTATAGTTGTAGGTGGCTCAAGGGAAGATAAAATAATTGTTAATCAGCTTTAACACCGTAGTAGGTCCAATTGTTGCCGCCACCCAATGAGTGGTTTTAACCGTTGCCATTACATATGAAATTATGGGATTCCAACGCCTTGGTCATAGATGGGCGGATTAATATGGCTCTAGTGGAACAGGTTAAAGCCACCACCAATTGGGATAGGTTGTAGCCACCACTAATCTAAGAGCAGAGCTCCATGACAGATTACAGCCCAGGTGATCATCATGGTTGTAGCTGAATTATGGTCATCTTAGTTGTCATTGGATGATGCCACTTTTGAAGCAGTCTGGCACTGTGGAATCAACTGTAACTGAATTTCCCTAATCACTTGCGTTTGGACCTAATAGAGTGGTTGTAGCCCTTTCAGTCTGTGTGAATCTAAATTTTACTCTAAAAGTTGAGACCAATGTGTTGAGTCTCAAAGAGGGGAAACTGTTCAGTGTCGAATTTTTTGAGAAGTGGATGACACAGAATTATCAGGAATGGCAAGGAACTTGCATGGTTCAATCTAGGTGTGAAATTTTAATAATAGTCATGTGCCTCACCATTACCCTTGGTTTATAGTTGTGAGATTTTAATAATAACGCTTCACCAATATCCCTTATGAAACTAGATACCCATTGTTGGGGTAGTCAAGTGGAACAGTAAACCCGATGGTTTAGTTTGGCCTTCAAGCAAGTTACTCATACAGGGAATTTCTGATGATACCTAAACCTGTGTATTATGAATCAGAAGTAGTTCTGGTTGTGGTAATGATGATTGAATGGCATCTTAAGTTTGTGTTTATGTTTGTGAATATGTATGATTGCTTGAGTAAACTTTAAATTATCTATTGTCCTAGAACGCCACAGATAAAAGGGATGAAATTGCATGGACTCCATTAGCTTCATCGGAGTTGTGCAATAGAAGGCAACAAGACTCCCTTGATAAGTCTTAACCTTGTTAACAAGCCTTTTGGATAGGAAACCTAAGGTACAAGATCCTCAGATGGATTAATCAAGATGGTGCCATGTGTCAGGTGAGCCAGGGCAATCCTAATATAATCCAAAAAGTGTCTAAATTGTAGGGGGAAGGGGCCCATAGTGGAGCACTCTAACTTCGCATTTTTCAAAATCTTACGTGAAAATTTCAAATCAATCCCAATTTTGTACAGCAGTTTATTTGGCAACTCGTGCTTCTATATTTCGTTTTAGGGTCACATCATCAAATATGATGCCACATCAGCATGGTTTTTGTTGAGGCATCCAAAAAGGGTCAAGAAAAAGGTGAGACCAACAGTAGTGCACTAAGTCATGTTTTATTGGTGCACTGATGTGGCATCACATGATTTGTCAGTTTGTGTATTTTATGGATAAAAAGTGTTTTACAATTGGATATTAAGATGCTCTAATATGAGACCCACTGTGAACTACTTCTATCCCCACTATTGAACCCTGCTCCACTATGGGCCCCTCTCCCCTGGTTTGATTAGTTGGTGAATCAAGGAACACCAGAGCCAGGAGTTAAGCTATTAAATTTAATAAATTAATCATCATATTATTCTAGCTTTTAATTGTCAAATAAAATAATATAAGAATTCAGTCCAATTTTTGGTAGCTGATTTGGCGTGGACATCTGGATGGAATTCAAAGTGTGCTGCAACTGAAAGAAACAAGACAACAATGACTAAGCATATTTTGTCAGATATTCTGTAGAAAAATATTGCACTTACAATATTGTGTTTCTTAACTTCATTTATGTTTTTTTGATTACCACTGAATAGTGATATTAGACTGCTCCAAACTATTCGTTTTGAGGCAAAATACCATTTAACCACTTTGCTACAAAATAGTCCTAAATGTACTCACCAAACCCCTTTTCCTATCGATTCTTTATATTGTCATGGGCATGAAACCAAGAATAAAACCAGTGTTTACTGTAAATGCCAGAGCACCCCTCATTTGGTTTATAGCAAGTTTTGTTTTGCGGGTGAAAGCATGTTTGGATTGAACATTTTCTGAGAAATTTCGTCCTGATTGATCTGGATGCTGGCTCTAGCAAAAAAGAAACATTTTGCATGGGCACATTGTGAAGTATTTCCAGTAGCAGCAAGACATGAAATTTGAAGGACCGTTAGTACTCGCTTCTTGGTTTACTGTTAATCAAAATGCATTCCTTAATCCTTGCAATAGAAAATTCAGACTAATGGACTAGAACATCATTACCTGAAATCCAAATTATGATTCAAAAGTCCATCAGGAATTTCTCCGCTAAAATTATTGTTCTGTAAGTAACTGCCAAAAAGACAAAAAAACGCAAGATTCAATACAAAATTACTTTCCACTCATAGACAAGTTCTTTTCATGTCAAGCACATAAATAGGAAGAGAAACTTACAGCTCCTTTAAGTTAGGGAAATGGGAGAGACATGATGGTATGGGGCCACTCAACCTGTTGTTTTGGAGATGTCTGAGAAACAAATAATAAAACATTGTTATTTAGTACCAAAGAAAAAACACTGGTAAAGAGGGTGAAGTAATTTAGAAAACAAAGCTTATGTGTCTAGAATGATCTTACAGTTTCTCCAATCTGGTTAAAGTGCAGACATATATTTTTAAAAACCCTGATAGATCCTTTCCAGACAAATCTCTAGTAGTAAACAAAAGCAAATGACAGTCAGGTCTTGATATAACTATTCAATTTGTAAAACATTAATACAGTTTCAACTTGGAGAGTTATTGAAATTACATTTCCAAGACTCGAACTGGATTCTCTCTGTTACATTTGATTCCATTCCACTCAATACCAAAGCAAGGATCGGAAATCCAATCACGGATACCAAATTCCTTACTCATATTCAGAAGTGCATTGACTGTACTTAACAACATAAGGTAATTAGAGATTTCAAAGTTTCACAGTCCATAATAATTGAAAACAAAGATTTCATAAAAAAAACCTGTGACAAGCAACTTGAAAGCACTAGACATTTGGCATGACACTTTGTGGTCTATCAATAGAATGTGATAGATTCATGTATCATTATCAAGATTTTAAAATATGCAAGATAGAGATATTATAATCTTACCGTCATCTGGAGAAGTTTCAGGTTCTGTATCAATAATGTTGTAACGCTCCAGAGCATTTATGAGAGGCCCGCGGCTTGAATTCCCCTGCCCTTTTATTGCATCAAGAGATATTATTACTTCTCTTGCCTGTGTACTTGTCAAACTAACCTCTTTCTCAATGATGTAACTATCCATAGAGAAATTTACAGTGGCAACTGCATTGCCATTTATCGTAACATTAAAAATCCTTGATTCGGAGGTGTTCACTGCTTCAATCTCTCCAAAATACAGAGCAATTAATGTTTTTTGCTTTACTTCTGTCATATTTAGAAGTAATTGGCTGACCTTTGCTTTTGCAACTATTGCCGTTCGCATGACCTCAGTAGGAGGGGAGTTGCTGCTACTATTGTCACTAGAAATCGCTGCTGCAGTGCTGTTATTTACAACAAGACTACTATTATATATATCCTCTTTCCTGGCGATTTGCCAGAAGCGATCGTAATCATCAGCAGGGTACCTGATTACAACATAATTTGTGTTTATATTCCAATCAAACGAAGTAATTTCTCAGAAAAATGTTAAAGACTAATTGTACAAACATTGAGTGTTTAAATCAGGTTAAACACCAGAACCAATTTTTGAGACGCCTACAAGTAGGGTCAAACTTAAAACTTAGGTGAATTCAATAAAAGAGACACCCCAGTTATGCCAAAGTAATCCATCCAAGGAATTTGTCACTAAAAACTTAGAAAGTAAAGTGACAAATATTTTTGTCAGTAAAAATTTAGAAAGTAAATTAAGTTCTGCTATTTTGGTATTGCCTGGTGGGATATTATTTTACTCTTTAACATTTTGTGCCCTCCTTTTTCACTCACCTTCACGGCTGATCTATCTTGCTTTAAATGAAGATCTCCTTTCAAAGATAAGACGCGCCCTGAAGATGGGAGTCTTAAAAAGGAATGCAAATGTAGGGTGCTATAAAATCATTTAGTGATCTTCGAAACAGTACAATACAGAAGTCCATTAATGTCCATACATGCAGAAAGTAGATCAGAGGGTTTTTGCCACGACATCTACCATAGAATAGACAACAGCAGTGTGTAAAATTATAATGTTTTACTAAGATTTTTTAAGTTAAATTTGTTCACCCACATTTTGAGTATTAACTCAAACAAATCTATTTTTCATGAACATTAATGATCCACTTAGTATTTATTGCATCCAAATAAAATATAATTGACTCAGAATAATAGTAATAGGATGAGTGACCTTACAAAAAGTCTCACTGCATCTTTGTAAACATCACCTAGATTTAATGAGTGTTAAATAAACATGAACTACTATTCATAAAATATAAATTAAATTTTCTGATTCAAAAACTTTACAGTTAAACCTATTAAAACATTATAACTAAAAGGTGTTAATGATTAATACAAGGATATGAAGAATGCCTCCAAAAAGAGTTAATTGTACTTGGAAGATATTTTTTCAAAATAGGCTCTACTTGCGTTGTATGGAGAATGAGTAAGAATGGAGTATGATATCATTCTGTCAGGATGTTCAACTTAAAAATCTGAAGATTTTATTAACTAAAGTCTAAGAATATGAGGTGATAATGGAAGCCAAATGTATATTGATGTGATGTACTCCTAACACTATACTGACAAGGCAGTTTCAATTAGAATATTTTGTTGTTGTTTTTTTGTTTTGGGCCATGTCTATGGTCATCTTCAATGGTGTAAGTTGAACTTATAGCTACGAGGTAAGCAGAGTTTCTCAAAATCTCCTGGTATATCTTCAAGATGTTAGAGTTTGTTGGGCTTTAAAAAGCCTTGATTGATCGTACAGCTTTAAAATAAAGAGTGTTGATTTTCTTTGGCTTAATTGTATCTCAACAATGTACATAAGGACATTTCTGTAAAGAAAATATACCTGATCAGGGATTCCCCACCCAAATCATATCTAGACACGGAATTCAGCATCAGTCCCTTACGCTGCAAATACATGCCACTAAAAAGTTTGATTAACTGAATTGCAGATACAAAGGGATCATTATCATCCAACGTACGAATAAAGCAAACATATAGTCTTCTACTGGAACCGGTAGTCAAAATCTTTTCAGTATCCCAATTTTGTGTTCCTGCAACAGCGATATTCTCCATCTGTCTATAAAGCATGCCCTGCGTCTCCACAGAGACATTGAAGCTTGGAGGATTTGTTTTTCCATTGTAATTACCAAAATGAAACCACAGCCTTAACAAATAGGGCGTTTCAGGATCCACAGGCAAGCTATAACAAGATTTATCATAAGGCTTGGGAAAGAAACGTAGAGTCTGCAAGTAAACGTCCACACTTGAGTTGCTAACATTTGCCTGTTCCCCAACACTTATGTATTCCTTAGAGTCCATAGTCCATTTCATGTTTGTCAGATTATCAGTGTGATTTAGCGTGGCACCGCAATCGAGATTCAGAAAACCTGTGAACATAAGAATGAAACAGGTTTACTTTTTACTTATACAATCTTAATTCAGTAATAATTACTTCATGAAGTCCAAAGCGGTTAAGTATTTTCTTTTAAGATTCCGCAGGAATAAGAACAATCTTATATACAAAATAAACATATGATATTAATATCATAGATATATTTTTAAAATTTCTGTAAAATATTGTGCCAAGATTTTGATGATATGAAAATACCAATTCGCATACCTATATATACAAATCAATTAAAATGTAAAAAATCTAAATTATATACACTTCAATTGTTCTTCCAAGAGCATTTTGGCCTAAAAGACTGATCATCTCATATCAGATTAAACAATTTGTGGTAAAGAGAAATTTCTAGGAAAAAAATGTTGTCAAGATTTTGTTTATTCAGAACTTCACAGGAGTCCATCACATAATAAAACATGAATAACCCTTCATATCCTGATGATGGAAATTAACCTGAAAAACAGAATCTTAACACAGTTTATTTCCAAGACATTTTAATGTTAATTTAGATCATTTTCTTCCTAGTATCAATTCGGGACTAATTATGTTCTGTCGCTCTTTTTAACCAAATGACTACCATACCTGGTTGAGCAGCGGCAGAGGAACAGAACAACGCGAGTATTACCCATCTCAATTTCTCCATCTGCTCGCACACAGAACTCTTACAAACAGGTGTTCATTAAAGTATCAAGAACATAGAATGCAATGTTGAGGGTAATGCAATGGAGAGCCCCACCAAACAAAAGATAATGTTTTCTGAATAACGTCTGAATCTTCTTGGCAAGTGCGAAGTCACGACAATTTTAGAGAAAGCAATTAAAATCATCCAAAGTCCAGTCGTACACGATGGCTGCCAGATAATTTGCGTAACTTCAGGCAATTCGATTGTCAAAGGGCGTGTTGACTGGGTTTCCATGGCGACTGCAGAGTCGAGCAAATCAAACTTGTTACTTACTAACTAAAAAAGTACGGTTGACTGGAAAGGAGGCCCCGAGACTTGATTACAACTTGTTAATGCTGATTTACATTCTGTTATCAACATACAAGAGAGTTGATCTTAGATCTTATGTTTCATAAGTTAGGTTTCACTCTAGTTTGGTAAAAGATGGGCAATTAAATGTTTTTTTTATTAATCAAAGTTGAAGTATACAAAAATAAATGTAGTCATTAATGGCTGCTTCAAAGTCATAAAAGATTCAAGTGGGGGAAAGGATTCATAAGTTGAGCATGTTTCAATAGTTGTTATAGTATTTGTTGATTTAATGTGCAATATTTTTAACAATATTGAATCAATAGTTGTGACCTTAAGGTTGTTAGTGTTGATGATAACTACCAATAATTGAATAGTATGTATTTCTTAGATCTAAAAAGCAACAATTCGTGTGATGCCACATCAACGCACTAATAAAATATGATTTAGTGCACAAGTATCGGTCTCACTTCTTTTTTTAACCTTTTTGGACACCTCGACAAAAGGCATGCTGGTGTGGCACCATATTTGATGGTGTGGCCTTGAAACCTTAGTTATAAGTAGGGGCATTGCCAAGCAAGCTATTATAAAAAATTGGGATTTTTTTTAAATTTCCACATAGGATTTTGAGAAGCGTGAAGTTAGGGTGCTCAACTACTGGGTCCTTTCCCCTAGTATCAATAAACAACATTACAACAAGGTGTAGTTGGGATAAAAAAGATTACAAGAACAACAATGAAATGTTAATATCACATTTTAGAATTGCATATAAGGTTTCTTGGGCACAGTGCTTAATTTTTTCTCTTCAACTCTTTGCAAGTTTAAGAAGTGGTGGAGATTGACTCCTCCTCGTGTGCTTTACTTTCTAGAATTATTAGAGTTTGGAAAGTCAAACTTGAGCCCATGATTCCTTATTTTCTTTGATGTTTGGTCTACTAAGAGTTTTTGCTAGGTGAAAGATTTGTGGACATTGGTTGGGCTTATTGTAAATTCCCAACTTGCCACAAATTTGAGCTCTTCAAACACCATTTTTGGACTTGTCCTCATGCCTAATTACTTAGAAGTGATGCACAATCTTTTCTATCCCTTTCATCTAGTACATATTCTTATTGAATTGCTCTATTTGGGGATATAAGCTTATGGCCTAGCTCTATTACCATAATTTAAGAATTATTGATAGCTTCTATTTTGTTTCAACTATAGAAAGCTAAATTTTCTCTCTTTAAGCAAATGTTATAAATTTGCATTTTTCTCTTAATAAGAAAGTTATTACACTTGTACCTCTACTTATTTTTATATCCAAATGTAATAGGAGAAGCTAACATTAGAATTCCAACACTAGAAGAACCTCTTCAATCATTGGGGGAGTACACCATGTACTATGAGTAGATTCTTGCTTGATGATGGCACTCAAAGAACATTACCACCAAATCCCCATTCATAGTGTCACTCATATAGTACAAGTCACTTTTTGCTCCCTTCTTCTTAGAGGATGGGCTAGACTTTATCTCCCATGGGGAAAAACTTTTGGGCAGATGTAGAGCAATATCAAGGTGCATGTCATGTCTTTGCCATCAAAGTGTGGGATGCTCATTTTTCTTGTTGTACAAGATCCATAAGATGGTTAGGAGATCCCCTATCCTCTTTCTAATAAGTCATCTCAATAGATGGTTCCTCAACAAGACAAGCATCTCTCATCCTCTTGTTGCAACAACCAATTGATGTAGGGAAAGGTCTAAGGGCCTATTAAAGGAATTTAAAACCAAGAAAATCAACAATAAAGTCACTTACACAATTCAAAAATTTGAGGACAATTAGAAACAACACAAATCTTCTTATTATTAGTATCAAAATGAATCCTTACAACATAGTGCACACAAAGCCAAATATTAAAAAAATAGATCATAGTAATATTACTAGGGAAAGATTTTACAATTCGTAGAGTAAGAGATGCTTAACCAAGATGAAGGAATGTGTACTCATACATATCTCAAACCCATTAGAAACTCTAATTTTAGAGCCTTACCCCTTTCTCCCCAATTGGGTACAACAAGATGCTTTAACTTATCAGCTCAAGGTGGACCATTTATCAAGAAAATATTAGGGAATACCACATGGTCCTTTATCATGTGAGGAAAAGCTATAAATTTAGAATTTAAATATCTAAGATTGAAATAATCTAATGAACCATTACCACATGAATCTATAGATGATAGTGCAATGGTGAAAAATTAGTAAGGTGACCAAAGATTTAGTTATTTATTTCTATTCATGCATAAACATTCAAATATCTTCATAAACATATAGAAGAATACATAAACTTCAACTCCAAATGCGTAGTAAAAAATTGACAAAATAAATAAAATGTTAAGGAAAATAAAATTAGTTTGGTTTATGCAAGATAGCTATTAGACCATAGATGCTCCTATATTATAAATATTGGGTAAGAAAATAACTCAAGCCCTTGTTCATTTTGCATGTGTAAACTCCTCAATATTATAGCTATAAGGACTCACTTCTATTGGAGTTAATTATGTGTCCTCTTTCATGCTTAGATATGTGTGTGAATTTTGTGCCTGTGTGAACAATTTAAGCAATTAAATCAAACAACAGAAAGAAATAAGCAAACACTCAACAAGTAAGATATGAGAATATAATTAAACATAAAATTTAGGATAAAACCCTATGTTAAGCTCCTTGTTGCACTCAAAAGTGGATTTTTTCCCAAGTGATTTAAGTTTGATAATGTATTCTCATGATTTTTACAACATAACATTGCATTCAAAAAGTGGATGATAATAGCTTGGGTTGGGGTTGATTTATAGATTCTAGGAAATGGATGGATGGCTATGATGAGGTTAAGAGATCAATGGACAATATTGCTTGAGGCCTCTCAAGCAAGGAGAGTATGACATGTGGTGGTTGGATGAGATGGATGGAGAGGGATTTATGGGAGATTCAAGGGTGGAGATTCTTCTTGGGAAGGTTGAAGGATGAAATGGAAAGGGTACTTTGGAGTACCCAAGAGGGATGTGAAAGTCCTTTGACCCATGTGACTGAGCACCAATACCTTGTCTAATGAACAAAGGTCCCTGCCTTTGTACACATGTGGGGATGTACATGACTTGAGGGGGGTTGACTAGGATTAGAAATGTGCAAGTAGGGGATTAAGGGGCTAAGTTGATTAGCCCACTCAATAAAAAAGTGGAGGAAAATAGGAGTTTAAAATAAATAAAATATTTATTTAACTTTTTAGAAAATAAATGGGTGACTTAGGTAAATAAATAAGTAATTGGATTTATTTACCTAAGGTGGACTATAGTAGGAGGGTGATTTAATGATTTAGGCTAGGAAGTGGGTGTGGGTGAATAGTGATGAATGTGATTTTATTAATTAATAAAGGGCTAAAATGGGATATTAATTGAATGATTAGGGTTGTATTCAATCAATTATAGAAAAATATTTGGGTAATGACAACGTGTCAATTTTAGGTGTACATTTTTCCCCTCTTTAAAGTGATGTTACAAAGTGACATTATTTTAAAGAAGATAAAGGGTAAGTGCACCAAGTTGTGACACAAAAAGGGGGTCTTAAGATGGCACTTTTTTCTAAAATCAACAAAGTATGATATTTGATGAGAAAATGAAGATAGTTACACTTAAAATTTAAAGATGCAATAAGAACAAGAGTTGTAGTGCTCTCTGAATCTACTTTATAAACTACTTTTTTTTTCTAAATGGTGAAGATTAAGGGTTTCAAAAAGGGGGAGCACACAAAGTGGTCTTGGTTTTTTATTAAAACATAACATAGTGTCTAGTGTGCTTGTCTAAATGGTTAACATTTATTGTAATTTCAAAAATTGTTTCAATGATAAATTAGCTACCACTATGTAGTTTATGCCTAATTTTTTGGCTAATTTTTTAATGAATGTGTTATTTTTTATTAATTTTTGAAGTGGACACATCCTAAAAAGTAGAAATTTGAGCATGTTTCCCCCTAAAATTTTTGAAACTAATTGAAAATCAATTTTATTTTTTAATAGTGTACAATGGAGTCTAGTTTCTAAAAATGTTATTTGTTTCAAAATTTGATGAACAAGTAAAAAGCTATGCCCAAAATACCACATGTTGGTTTTTGACAAAAAAATAGACACACTAACAAAATAAATTAAAGATGATAACATTAACATAATCAAAACGTGAAAAAAATTATATGGTTAGATAGCTAAGAGAGATCTTTACGTCACCATGGTATTTTTGGGTATGTGTAGGATCATCATGGAAAAAACAGGCCCATAAGTGGCAAAAAGTTCAGAAAAATCAAGTTAGGCAACTTGACATAAAAATTTGAATAAGTTATATCTATATTATTTAAAAAATATGTAAGAATAGAATCTGTAGCAAATTGAATGTAGTTTCTAAACTACTTGGTTTCTTTAAAAAAATAAAAAAGGGTAAGTGCACCAAGATGGTTCCCAAAAAGGGGGCTTAAGTGGCCACTTTTTTTCCGAAATCAGGAAATACTGACCTTGGATGTGAGATTGAGGATACTTACACTCAAAATTTTGAGATGGAACAAAAACAAGGATTGAAGTGCTCTGATTCTACTTTCTAAACTACTAATTTATTTTGAAAATGGTTGAGATTAAGGGGTTCAAAAGAGGGACGAGAAAAAATTGATGTTGTTTTTGTTACAAAAAACATAACATATAAATATTTGTAACCTAGCATGGTGAGCTTTTTTGCAATATTTTTAAAATTGCTACGGTCGGTTAGCTAACAAGATCTAGTTGATGCATGATTTTCTAATAATTTTTTAATAAATATTTGATTTTTTACTAATTTTCCAAGTGGACACTTCTTGAAAAGCAAAATTTTGGTTGTGCCCCCAACAAATTTTGGAAAGTAATTGATTTAAAAAAAAAAAAGAATTGTAGAATGGAGTCTAGTTTCTAAACATGTAATTTATTTGAAATTTTGATGAATGGTTAATTTATAACGAAAAAAACACCAAACACTACATTTTGACAAAAAAAGATGCAATAAACAAAAAGAAATTATGGATCAAAGGCTTAACATTACCAAAAAGTGAAAAAATTACATCATTGGATAGCCAAGATAGAACCTACTATGATATTGAATGAGGTGCAATCTTGATGGTGAGCATGAACCCGATTATGTGAAAAATTGGTAGAATTTGCAAAAATTGACATCTTTGTCATTGGAAACGCCTCCGCTCTTGGGTTGGTATTCCAAG
>VDFB02270651.1:507980858-508006515 GCA_007258455.2 Sequoia sempervirens
CACCTCTCTCTCCCTCCTCTCTTCTACCTTCTCTAATTGTCTCTATCTACCCTCTCCCTCTTTCTACATACCTCTTTCTTAATCAATCCCTACCACTCTCTCTCACTCCCTCTATTTATCTATCTCTATCTCCCTCCCACTTCCTCTACATGACTCCCTCTCTCTCCCTCTCTTTCAGGTCTCTCCCTCCCAACCCCTCTCTCTCTTAGGTCTCTCCCTTTGGCACCTACCTAGGTAACTCTCTCTCTCTCTCTCTCCCCCTCTATCTATCCATCCCACCCTACCTAGATAAGTCCATCTCACTCAACCCCCCTCTATCTCTCCCTCTCTCAGGTCACTCCCTCCCACACCCTCTCCCTCTCTCAGGTCTCTCACTCTCACACTTCCTCTCTCTCCCACTCCCTCTCACTACCTATCTCTCAAGTCTCTCCCTCTCACCCCCTCACACTCTCAAGTCTCTCCCTTTGGCAGCCTACCTACATAACTCTCTCTTTCTCTCCATCTCTTTCTCCACCTCTCTCTCTCTGGTCTCTACCTCCCTCTCTCCCTCCCACCCTACATAGACATCTCTCTCTCTTAAACATTACATAAATATATACATGCAACACATACATAAATACATATACATGCATTGATACATACATACATACATGCATACATACATACATGCATACATGACATACAAACATACAAATATATAAGCATACATTCAATAGAGTAGAATTTAACATAAAGCAAGACATAACGCAAACATGTTATAATGCGCTCGCATTATATCTTGCTTTGGGAATACCCAAGCCTTAGGCTTGGTATTTTCCTTGGAATACCAACCCAAAGGCTTGGAGGGCCTTCCCAACAACCAAAGACGTGATTTTGCAAATTCTACAATATTTCACATAATCGGGTTCATGCTCATCATCAGGATTACACGTCTTTCAATGTCATACAAATCAAACACCTGGTAATTTTAAGCTCTCTTAGCTATCCAATGATGTAATTTTTTTCACTTTTTGACAATGTTAATCCTTTCATCTATAGTTTCTTTTGTTTGTCTCTTTTTTGGCAAAAAATAGTGTTTGGTATGTTTTTCGTTATAAATTAACCATTCATCGAAATTTCAAATAAATTACATTTTTAGAAACTAGACTCCATTCTAATTTTATTTTTATTTTTTAAAAAGAAAATTTTAATTAGTTTCCAAAATTTGTAGGGGTCGCATGGCCAAAATTCTATTTTTTAGGAGGTGTCCACTTTGAAAATTAGTAAAAAAATCAAATATTCATTAAAAAATTATCAAAAAAATTGTGCATCAACTAAATACTATTAGCTAATTTCTCAATGAAGCGATTTTTAAAATACTAAAAAAATGTTCACCGTGCTAGGTATGCACAAAAGTTGTTATGTTATGTTTTTCTAACAAAAACAACACCAATTTTTGTGCATCCCTCTTTTTAACCCCTTAATCTCAACCATTTTCAAAAATAAATTAGTAGTTTAAAAAGTAGACTCAGAGGACTACAATCCTTGTTTTTGTTGCATCTCAAAATTTTGAGTGTAACTATCCTCAATTTCACATCCAAGGTCAGTATTTCTTGATTTCAAAAAAAAGTGGCCACTTAAGCCCCCTTTTTGGCCCCCCATCTTTTTGCACTTACCAGGATTGGATTTTTCCTTGGGCATCCAAACCAAAGGTTTGGATGACTGTGTCATGCCAAGGACATGATTTTTTGAAAGGGTAACAATTTTTTACATATTTTTGGTTATGCTCTCCATCAAGTTTGCATGTGTTTCAATACAAATTTATAAAAATAGTGTGATAATGTTAGGCTCTCTTAACTATCTAACCGTATATTTTTTTTCCGTTTTGATTATGCTAAGGTTTTCATCTATAACTTCTCTTGTTAGTGCCTCAATTTTTTGGAAAAAACTAACATGTACTAGTTTTGGTATAGATTTTTACTCATTCATCAAATTTTGAAACAAATTACATTTTTATAAACTAGACTTCATTCTATACGTAATGAAAAAATGATTTTCAATTAGTTTTCAAAAATTTAGAGGGGAGCACACTCAAATTTTAGCTTTTCAATATGTGTCCACTTCGCAAATTCATAAAATATTATATATTCATTAAAAAATCAAACAAAAAAATAGGGATAAACAATATAGTGTTAGCTAATTTCTCACCATTTAGATTTTTTTAATTCTAAAACAAAGTTAACTTCTTAGGGAGGCCACAACAAAAACTATGCTATTATTTTCTATAAAAATAGGACCACTTTTGGTGGCCCCCCTTTTTGAACCCCTTAATCTTCATTATTTTTATAAAAAAGTAGCATAAAAAGTAGATTCAAAGCACTACAATTCTTGTTCTTGTTGCATCTTCAAATTTTGAGTGTAATTATCTTAATTTTCTTGTGAACATCAAAGTTTTTTTATTTCAAAAAAAGATGGCATCTTAAGAGCCAACAACTTGGTGCACTTATCCACCTATTTAATACCAAATTCACACAAAAAACCAATAATAACTTACTCCTTTGACCTCCCCGATGTTGTGGAATCATTTTGATGAATAATTGATGAAGATATGGTGTGATTTTGGGCTTCCTTGAATGTGAGAACATTATGGAGGGTTTGTAGGCACAAAGGAAGTTTTAAACAGCAAAAAAAAGAATGAAATGAAGTTTTTTCTTTTTTTTTCTTAAATAAGAAAAAACATGAGCATATTATAACGTGCTCACGTTATTGCTTTGTAGTGACTTAGCTTGAGGCTTGGTCACTCCAAGCCATAAAACACTCGTGTTATGATTTTTTTGAATTTTAAAAGTGGGTGGCCACTTTTTGGCTCCCCATCTTTGTGCACCCACCCTTGTGTCCATAGAGAATGCAACATAGTTGAGAGGGTCATGTGGGAAAAAAAAAAGTCACACCACAAATTATCATATTAATAATTAGCATTTTCTTTAGTCAAAGGATCAAGTACATCATTATATTGATGTTTGAAATTTACATTTTTTCTAAGCAAGTCTTATATTACAATGTTGTGATATCTTGGATCAATCCATGTTATATGGTATATTATTTAGTTTTTTTCCTTTATTGAAATGTGTGGATGCAACTTGATATAGCAACACCTTATCATTACATGCCACTTTGTCAGAAAATTCCTTCATGGCACCCCTTAGCTTGTTTGTTTTGTCCTCAATTGAAAGGGGTTTGTTCATGGAAACTCTATTTGGTTACATGGCAACTTCACATCAATTACCCACATATTACTCTAAATATCTCTAGCTATAGCATGTGCCTTCCTAATTGTCTTAAGGTTTTTATCTCTCAAACAATAGCCTATTTTAGAATCAAATGCATCGCAATAAAGCACAAGACACATTGATTCATTGGGTTTTACATTTTAAGGTACCTTTCTCATGGTAAGGATGAACTTTCTATTGAAATCAATGACTATCTCATTGATTCTCTTTTTGATAGTGGTAAGCTCATGAATAGTGAATTTTAATCAATAATGTCCCCATATTACATTCTAAGAGCATCAATAAACACTTCCCAAGCAGAGTTTTTTTTTTTTATTAAATTTAAGCAAGGAAAGGTCCCTGATCGAAGAGTTTGAAAACATCAACAAACTAAAATTAAACTAGGCATGTAGGCTAAAAGAAGAATTTACAGGGCATGTAAGCTCACCAAAGAAAAAAATAGAAAAGAAAAGAATTAACAAATGCTAAAAAACAATAACACCTACGCAATCAAAGAAATCACACTAGGGACACAAAATGATTTAATTTATTAGATCCCATTTTTTCTGCAAAGTATCCAATAATTCCTTTCAGTCGTCATCAGTGTGGGCCTTCTTTCTTTCTTCATTATCTTTAGTCACCTAAAAGTATTTAACAAAACCAAGTTTCTTTTTCTACTTATTAATTATTGACTTTCTTGACATCGTCCTCATGACCATTTTCAGCATAATACCATGGGTGACCATGGTGAGATTGCAGATAGCCTTCTCCATTCTTTTTATATTTTCATTATTTGTTTCAATCATGGCTTTCATCTTCTTAGCCTCTTGGTGTAATTTCTCTAGCTAATATTTTAATTGAGAAGGCAGTTGCCACTGCTCATTATAGAAACTCTCTCAACCTCCTTGTGATCAATGTGGCGAGGAACAAAAAAATCTTCCTTAACCACCAGGTTATCATCATCCTCTACTTTGTTACCTTCATCATCATCAATTTCTTCCTATTTAGCTTCAGGAACCTCTTTATCATCGTCCTTCTTTTCAACCTCACCTTCCCCATCTCTATGCAGTTCCTCCTTCTCCTTACCAAAGCCCAATTCCTCCTCTGTCTCCTCTAACTGATCTTCCAAGGCCTCGTTATGCCTTAATTCCACCCTTTCCTCATAAATGAATTCTCCCTCTAACTCCTCAAGCTAAGGAATGAAATCCTCATCCTAAAAATCATCACCCTCTAATTCTAAGGAGGGGGAAGCCTCTTTTCCTTTGGGAACTAAAGAAGGCCCCATAGGTGGCTAATTGGCCAATCTGGTAGATCTTCAGGCCCCAAAGGATAGTAGAGGATTATTCTCTAGCAATAATATGGAATTCTACTCACCTTCAACATCCGAAATGTTGATGAGGGTATCTTCAAACACAGTAGAGAAAAAAAAATTCTTTTTATTTTTAGAAAAAATATCAAAGGGGGGTTTCCTTTTTATATGGAAGACCTCATGGAAAATCACAATCTTAGTGAAATGGGTGTTATCATCTAGAGGTAGTGGGGAGGATTTTTTTCCAAACAAGACCAAAGCTTTTATTTTTTTGAGATAGTTATGAGAAGATCCTTGAGACTTTGAAGGGGGTAGCAGCCCCTAGGGACACCTTATGATTTTGATTAGGAAGATTTCTAAACCATTATCTAGCACTCTCCTCAAAGGAATGAACAAATAATTTCATCATCACATCGTCTTCTTCAATCTCATATTCATTAGTAATATTGATGAATTACCTAAAATTCTCTTCTCTGGTTACTACGTTTTTGCTTTGAAATTTCAATACCTTACCTCTAATGTCACTAGAAATAGGATTAGGGTAATTTGGGATCCCAAAAAAATTGATTTCCTATACCTTTCAACTCTTATTGGTTTTCAAGTTGGAGTAAATCTATGAGCTTGTCTTTGAGGGCTACCTCCATTATTTTGTCCTATATTTTGTTATTGTGGTATTTTATTGACCTTGTTGTTTAACAACTATATCACATGTCTGACTATATTGATCAATATTTGTTAGTTGTTGATGCCAAAAATTGGCAAGGTAATAGCCCTTTGTGGGAAATGCAGTTTATGGGGGACTTATTGCGCTAAACTGAGTGACCTCTAGATTTTTAAAGAAGTCAGCTTCTTTTATAGATGGGGTTTTGGAATGGGAAACAGAAGAAGATATAAAAATAAAGAATCTAACTAAGGTGATGCGCCAGAATGTAGATAAAAGGAACAATAAACCTATCTTTTGGATATCATCTAAGGGCCCACTTGGCAACTTACAATGTCTTAGAATAATAGAAATTAAGGGTTGCAGCATGAATAGCTCATTCAATGACATAAAATAATAATCATACCTATTTATTGAAAAGAAGAGTCGAAAGACATGATCTAAACTAGTAAACTTGCATTCAAATTACAGAAGTATGGCAAATAAACCATTCAAACAATAATGGAACAATATAAAGTTTATCAATAGCATAAGAAATAGAGAGGCCAAACAATGGCACAGTCTGTAAGTTCTTGCAATAATATAAACAATAAAAGGCTTGGTCTCTCCAAAAATCCTGTAATTCTAAAACTAGTAAAGCTTGAAAATCATGTAGCAAGTAATATTCGAACTCGGAACCTCCAACTTCTTGAACTGGAACTAGAACCCTTCATCAAAAGCAAAGAGCAATATTTATAGTGAGTCTTCCACTGCCTAGTGAGCAACAACTAAAAAGATTAAAAATCCTAGGCAATGATGTTGAGGTAATGATTTCCCTTGACCGTTGTAATAGAAAAGATTTGAGACATGGCATTTCATCACCCTCCATTCAGGTGCATCCCCTATGAATGATGGCAGTAGTCCTAGCAAATTCCTTTGTAGACAAGTGTTGCCTCCTTAGATAGGAAATTAGAACACATGGCAGTATATTTCAGCCCTTTGTTTGCTTCAATTCTTCACTGCAAAAGCTTGCACTAATGGGACGTGTGGTAGCATATTGCTTCCCATGGCCGATTTACCCTTCCTATGTAGAAAACTTGCGCAGAGATGACACATAGCAATAATTTTTGATAGATGTCTCTTATGGGATTTGCTGGATCTTTTTGCAAATGGTAGCTACATGGCACATGAGTGGGGACTAATGAGGAAGTGATAGGAAGCAATCAAAATAACCTATGGTGAAGACACGTGGGAGAATATCAGGGGCCAATAGATGAGCAAGGAGAAAAATTCTTTGGAGAGAAATGAGAAAACACATGCAAAAGGCTGCAATGACAATCAAAAGGGAGCCAATGAATTTATTTGAAGGCATGGGCTAGCACTTATCCAAAAATAAAAACCTGAAGGGAGCATGGTGAATTTCGTATTCATAGCTTTTGGCGACTATCAAAGGTGTTTCACTCTAAGGAACATGGAACCAAAAATTTTATCTAGTTCGCAGACCAAAATACCATCCATTGGTGATGGAATTAGAGCTTGGAAAGGGTTTCCTACAAGGGCAGCTAGTCATCCTTGGATGGTCTCACTATATTGCATAAATTTTCCTACACTCTGCTCAGGTCAAGTGTTTCTTTATACGGTAGTGTCTCAGGTAAACTAGCCCCCACCTTGAAATGGAATAGTCGAAATGGAACAGTAGCTACATAAGAGGATGCATAACACCTTTGATTTTCATTGTAGCAGGAGGATGGTAGAAACTCTAGAAAGCGGTTGGGTCTTGCTCCTCTTCAATTCTTTCTGCAATCTGTTTGGCTATGGCAATTGACCCATCCTCAAAAAATGGAGACGGTAGACCCATCTTGCTTAGCTGGGAGAAATTTTCCCACATGTCATCCATTGTTTGGTTCAAATTAGTTGTGGTCGCTTTAGTTTTCTGCAAGGCCAAGTGGCAATGGATGAACTTGTTTGTCACCTGGGAAGCAATATCCTGATCTTTGATCCCTTCCTTGACCAAGTCTTCATCAGAGATTGAACATAGCTTGCTTAAGAAACTCTTTGCTTCTGGAACCTTCTCTGAGATGAACCGTGGGAATTTTTCAATTGTTCCATGAACCTCCTGGCTCAATTTTGTTGCCTTTGAGATAAATTGGAGCATCGGTTGTAGTTTTAGGAAGAAGGTTTTAACCTTTTCCCAATAAGAAATATATAGTTGTCTAGCTAATGGGATGAGGTCCAGCTACATGGAGGAGGCTTGGAGAGAGCTCTTTAGAGAGGCGATCTTCACATCCTTTGAGTTAATAACCTCTGTTAATTCTGCATTCCTTTTTTCTTCAAATGTCAGTTGTTGCCCAAAGCTACTTATCACTTTATACTAGTTCTCCTCGGCTCGGGAGTAGTTTTCCAATTCTGTGTCAAGAGAGGACTTTGTCTCTTGAAGTTCCTTTTCTAACTAGGCCTTTTGGCCCTCAAAGTCCAAATGATTCTTTTCTAATTCCTGCTCATATAGAGCATGTTGAGTTGCTAACTCTTTATCCTTTTGTTGTAGATCTTGCTCCGTCGAGGTCAATTGGCTCTGATATTTTTGGTTCCTTGCCCATAGCTCGTTGAGTAGTTTGGGGTCAACAGACTAGGACTTATTGAGTTTCTCTTGGAGTTTTCTCCGCTCCAACTCTTCTGCTCACACTTTCTCAGACAAGCACACAACTCTGCTTCTAGTGATTTCTCCTTCGTTTCTAGGAAACTGACCCTTTCCTTCACAAGCTTGAGGTGTTCCTACTTTTTCTTCAATTCATAGCCAGACTTCAAAAATTCATTCATCACCACCCACTGCATTTCCTCCATGAGTTCTACCTTATCCTATGGCTGGGTCAAGCCAAATCAAGCCCCATGGCATACATGTTGTAATCGCCCAGCAACATCTCCCCTTATGTTTTAACAACATTAGGGTACATGGTGGCGAAATTCAATGTTTGTTGTGCTTTATTGTAAATTTTATACACCTTGGACTCCGCCTCCTTTTTATCATCCTTTTCTTTTCGCTTTTGGATCTTGAGGGCTCACATTTTCTTTGTGGTTTCTCTCTGGGATATGAATTCGGTTGGCGACTAAACCAGCCTACCAACAATAGGTGTACCAAGAGGCAGGGAAAAAGGGAATACAAGTGTAGAAGGCCCCTGTGTTTTCTATGATGGGAGATTGATAGTTTTCAAAGATAAAAAGGGAACTTACCATAGTTCATTTTGTGAACCAACGGAAGGGCTCATCAATTATTTGGTGATGGGGCTATCATAATTGAGTCTATTTGTTGGGCATACTGGGTCGTACCTAAGGTAGCAGAGGAAATAGGGGTGGAAATGGTGGTCAATATTTTAGAAAGAGAGGTGAGGAGAGATTGAGCAGCAGCGGCTGGTGTTAAGGTTCGCAGAGGTGTTAAGATAGATGGCCCAGTTTGGGTGAATTCAGAGAAACCTCCTGCAAACATTGTGGTAGGGATAGAGAAAGTAGGGTAAACATTCATTGTAATAGGCATTGAAAAAATGGAAGAAGATACCAAAGATTGGGAAGTAAGAAAAGTCAAAGTGAAAATTTCTTGTTGACTAGATGATGGTGATGCTTCACTTTTTTCTCGACCTTTACTTACTTTGAGCTCATGGCTCACTACAAGCACTTGGCTTGCAGCGGCTCCTTGTGGTCCTTCTCCTGAATAGCCACACATGTCGCTAGCAAGCCGGTGTATCCCACTTTTATATCTGTTTTTGTTGTTGGGGAACTCCCTTGATTTTCAAGGCCCAAGTGAGTGTCCACAAGGCTAGTGGACATATCCAACACATTTTGAAGCAACATAGGTAGACTGCCTCAGACTTCCTCCTTTGCTGGGCGGAGGACATTGATGTCTCAGCTTCCTCTCCCGCCTCTTCTCCTTCATTCAAGGTCACATTTCCACTATCACTTGAGTTGGAAGCAAGTTTCTCATCATCCCAAAGCTCGCCAAATTGTTTATCCTCCTTTACATTTCATAAGGATCATCAAGCCTTTTTTTTTCTTGGCGATATATCTAGAAGGCTCTAATCCTTTCATTACTCCATTCTTCCTCATTCCTCAGTTTATTGTATAGAGCCTTTCCCATTTTTCAATTCTCATCATAATTCACCACAACAAAATAGAAACTATTCCATGGTGGCTGGTTGTCTTCTACAGGGATATGAATCAGTTCAACTAGAAATTCATCTTCATCCTCTAGCGGGTTGCGACTCTGCTCCCAATAAGGTTGAGGGCTATGAGTTACCTTGAGGTGTTCATATGGAAAATCATTGAAAGGGTTGTAATCCCACTTTTCATAGACCATGACCAACCCTAAATAAGTCATCTTATCCTACAATAGCGGGTGTGTTTGCTTCTTTTTCATTGCCACTATTTTGAAGCTTTGCAAACAGGTGAAGAATCCCTTCCTCTTGACACTTTTTCCACTACATAAGGTAATATCAATAATGCACACCTGTCAAAAAAATTCAAGGGCAAGCACTCGATTCATCACACATGTTGTAAGGTGGAAAGGTTCCTTGGTGAAGCCTCACATTCAGATGAATGTAAAATATACTCCAAAAAATCAATCACATTTTGGAGTGAAATTCTGCATAGACTCTGTCTGAGTCAAGGTGAGTTGATTAATACACTCCTCCCCTTGAAAATCTTGAAAAATTAGAGTCAAGAAATAATCCAAAATGTGTAATAATCAAAAGGAAAAGAGAGGAGGGGTCCATATAGAAACTGGATTTTTTCTCTTATTTTCGTCAAAGACAGACAACTTGACTTGCTTATCAAAGAAATCAGGGTTTTGATACAAAAACATATGACCAAGATAGGAGACAAATTTTAACTTCCGTTCAACTTGGTACTTGTTAATTTTCTCTATCATTTTTTTTGAGAGGTACCCCATGAAATCATACCAAAAATAAGATTTTGGCCTGCGGAATTGGAAAGCTAGGCCCAATTGAAAAGTGTCCACCTCTTGGTTGGTGTCTAGACCAAAAACAAATGCCATCATTGAAAAGGAATCTTGCAGGTCTTCCTTGAAAGTATCATGTAGAGTAGGAATTCTTGGTGGCTTCCCCTATTTTGCTTCAATCCTTCTAGTTTCTTCATTCTAAAATTCCAAAGCCTTATTTTGGGTGCTCCATATATGATCCCCTTGCTCTGGAGTAAATGTTTCCACTTCCATCCCTCTTTGCATAGGATCTGGAATACACAACATATTCCAAATGGCAGTCGAGCTAATGTTGACTAACAAAGTTTGGACCTCACTAATGTTGGTACTTGGGTTGAAACACTTGATGGCCACATCGACTAATTCTGGGCAGCAGTGCACAGATGGGATCATATATTGAGGAAACCCACTGAACCATGCCTTTTCTTTCATCGACATTACTTTTGACAACTTCATTCTTTCACAATCCACTTCCCTCAATCCTTTATGGTTCTTTACAAGAAAGGGATCGTGAACATTATCCTAATCTTCTAAAACTAAGCTCTAGTCCCTATAATTTTTGGGCTTGTCCAACTTCCTTGTGTTTGCCCATTTTGGCTTGTCAAGAATACCCAGTGTAGCATAAGAAATATTCTCAAAGGCATTAACGGTCAGTGCTCCTCATAGAGTTTTAGCTAATCTTTGCATCGTCACCTACCTAACTTCCTAGCTTGAACCTTCTGCCATTGTTAATTTACAAGAAGCCCTTTGCTTTAACTTGAATTTTCTACAAATTTACTTTGGCTCTGGCTATGAACTAGAACTTTTTTCTTTTTCTCTAAGTAGCATTCTTGAAAGAAATCCTTTAAGTGCTTTAAAACATTTACATGCAATACCTTGTGATCTTTTCTCAAGGTGGTAGACAGGAGTTACCTTTTTACATTTAATTCAGCATGTACTACCAACTCTTTGGCTTGTGTAAGATGAATTACCTATCATTTTGGTGTGACAAGAATTCATAATTGTGATTAGAAACCATATTGTATAGCGTGATTTTCTTCGAACTTAAGCCAATTCCTTGCTAATAGCTTAAGCATTCATATGAATTGGCAATTAATATCTTGAAAGGAATGATTAAGCCAAAGATGTGATTAGCATTTGAAAAGATATGAGCTCTGCATCAGAATGAGTAAAACACCTAGAGAATGACACCTTAGTCCTTGGTTGTGCATAACACCACTGATTTTTGCCACTAGCTTAAGCTAATTAATTAGCCCTTATTAGTTTTGCACGTAGAAAACCTTACTCAACAGACGTAATTGGGTGGGAAATTTGAGCAGGCCTAGGCAGAACTTTTAAGCTAGTACTCGATTAACATCATGTTTATGGCAACCATATTACCATGCCTTTCCTCACTTTTTCTATAAATAGGAATCTAAGCAGTAGTGAAATCACACTTAGCCATTTGAGCAGAACTGGTATTAGGTAATTAGTGTAGCAGTTTAGCACTTGCAGTTGTGTAGTGTTCTCATAGGCTAGACTTAGGTGCTTTGTAGAGATAGCTTTAAGGTATTCGCAAAGAGTCTAACAAAATGAATGCCCCAATTAGGCTAGTGTCACATAATTCTCAGACTTCCTTCTTAAGTGAGATCTCTACCAGGTGCGTAAAGAGGATGATGAAGAACAAGCACTCGTTGTCCATCATAGCCATAAAATGGGTCTTGGGATGAGACTTCCTTGAGTATGAGGATGGATATAGACTTAACACTGACGTGTGCTCACAATTTTTCACCTCCATGCTAGATATAGGAGTTCCCAAGCCTTTTATCTTGTGTTTGGTGAAGGAAATTTTTCCCAAGTACCTAAACGGCCTTGGGGAGGTCATTGTGAACACTGCATATGGTGGGGGAATTCCTACTACGAGTGACCTTCAGAGGTTCATAGAAGAGGATGTGGTCATGCCATGGCTATCATTTTTGAGTGGCTTTCACCGCCAAAGGGTCACTTGAGCCTACCACTTCCTATTTTGCATCTATAACATGATGCAGTTCTACGACATCGACTGGTACATAGAATTTAGGAACCTGGTGTTCCCTCCTCCTACTTTTGTTCCTTTGGGTGGTGTTGCTACTGCTGATAATTCTCATGTTGATGAGAATATTGTGGATGATGCCATTGATGTGTCTATTGTTGTTGCTCACGTCGTGAACTAAAGACTTGCGTTTTTTATTTTTTCCTTCTAAAAGTCTCATATTGATTAGTTCATTTTTTGTATACATGCCTAAAAAAGGATTTGTGAAATATATAAAAGAAGTAGAATAGACATATATACTTTTGGAAGCATGGCCTTATGATCCATTTTGAAAATTTAAATGTCGATATATAATGAAAATATATCTTTATATAATCATCTTTTTTCCTTCCATTGGAATCTGCAACTGGGTCATCTTTTATTTTCATCTTGTATGTTTCAATTTAGTTTTGCATGTGGGTTTTTCATTTTTTTTGTTTTGTTCGGCTATGAGTTTATTTCCCTTACTCTCTGCAATAATGGGTCACTTGTTCTTTTCCGCCTCAAACCATAGAATAAATAAAAAGACTAGCCAACAAAACAAAAGGGAAAGAATGGAAA
The DNA here is from genome assembly GCA_007258455.2 of Sequoia sempervirens. Lineage (NCBI taxonomy): Eukaryota > Viridiplantae > Streptophyta > Pinopsida > Cupressales > Cupressaceae > Sequoia > Sequoia sempervirens. Next base: position 507,993,651 of record VDFB02270651.1, read on the forward strand.
ATCATATAAACATATTTACATGGGTATGGTAAGCAAGCTTAATTGAATAATTTCAAGTGAATTTCATTGATCGGAATTCCTAGCGCTTCTTTTTCCATAGTTTCTAACTCATATGCATTGTGTTCTTTGCATTGAATTATTTTGAATGGGTCTTCCCAAAGACTATCAAACTTTTCTTGTTGACTCGGCTTTGTAGCCCTTTCATTATATTTTAGCACTAAGTCTCTACACTTTAGACCTTGGTCAGACGCTTTCTTGTCAAACCACCTTTTAACCACTTGTTGGCAGTTAGTCATGGCTATTAGGGACTTTTTCCTTTTATCTTGTACTTATAGCAACTCAACTAATTGCACCTCCATTGCACTGTTTTGCTCCACCTCAAGAGATTTTAGTAATTGTAGTGTCAGAATCTCCATAGAGATAGGCAATAACACCTCTTTTCCATAAACTAGCTCATATGGTGAAGTCTTGAGGACTTGCTTTGGATTTATGTAGTCCACCCAGAGTCCTGCTCAGATGTTTTTATGCCACTCCCTTTGATATTCTGACCCAATTCTTATGAGGCATCGAACTAGATTCTCACTTGTTGATTCAGCTAACTCATTCCCCTATGGGTAGTAATTTGATGATGTTTTAAGGAATATGTCATGTGTAAGTGCGAATTGACTTACCTTGGAGCCTAGTAAAGCTTTAACATTTTCAAATATGATATTTTTGGGCGGGCCAAATCTCATCACCAGTTCCTCCAATAAATCCACTATCCCTACCTTTGTCGCATTCTTTAGTGGCATGGCTTCGATCTATCTCATGAAGTAGTCTGTGGCCGTTAAAATCCACTTATGTCCTGCACTAGAGGCTGGGTTGATCATTCTGATGAAGTCTAAACCCCATTGCGTGAATGGATCATCAACCACTATCATATTGAGAGGAATTGTGGAATTATTTCTTCTTCCAACAAAGAATTCACATTCCTTGCAAGTTTTCACCAAGGATTAGGAATCATTGAATAGCGTCGGCCGAAAGTACCCCGCACACATGATTTTGATAGCAGTTGTCTTTGTGGAGAAATTTCCACCCACGGAATTGTTGTGGTAAGTGTCTAGGATCATTTTTGCTTGCTCTATGGTAACACATCACAATAAAACACCATTGGAAATTCTCTTAAAAATGATGCCTTCGATGAGCATGAATCCACTATTTTGCAACCAATAGAATCTCCTCTTCTAAGAAGGAAGACCCAGCGGATATTTTCCTGTATGCATAAATATTACTCTATCTGCCAGCCAACAACCTTTGAACTCTGACTTGTTTATTAGAACTAGTTCTGACTACTCTTCTTCGGTGTCCATTTCTTCATCGTGTGTAAGATATTCACACAGTCCTCTTCCCCAAATAATTTTTGTAGGCTTAACCTTAATGTCATATTCAAGGATTTTGGTGATCCAATTGGCTCTTTTCTCGGTGATTTCTCCTTCCATGATGTATTCGTGTAGACTAGAGTGTGCAACACAGACAATCACCTTATTGCAGGAGATTAAGTGTCACAAATTCTTGAATCCCTTAACTATGGAAAATGCCTGGCTCTCTACAAAGTTGTAGTTTGTTTCATATTCCCTCAGGGTCCAGGAGTGAAATGCTATCAGATGTTCTCCCTTTCCATCATCATCTTTCTAAGTTAAAACAGTAGCAATGCTTCACTCGCTACTAAATACATACATTATGATGTCCTTTGATAAGTTTGGGTTGACCAGAACAGGAGCGAAAGAGATAGCATCCTTGACTTTCTCAAAGACTTCTCTGGCTTATTTTTTCCATTTAAATATTTGATCCTTTTTCAGCATTAGGGTTGTGAGCCTAGTGTTTTTTATTAATCTAAATGTGCAAACTAACTAAACTTGAATGCAAAACAAAACATAATATCACCTCAAATGATTAGCCTAAGGAAGAAAACACAAAGAAAAGATAACAAGATAAAGATTATACCTTTGTGTAGTTCCTTGGTTGTCCCTTGATGTTGTTGACTTGTGTGCTCCTTGGATGGTTGTGTGATGAAGATAGATGCAAGATGAACAACATGGATATACTAGGATTTGAACACTAATACAAATTGGCAATGCTTGAAAATGACTTGGAGTATAATGCTTGCAAATGACTTAACAATTTGATAGCATGAGGGTGCAAAAATGACTAAGTATTCTAAATGCATTACAATAGGGGGTACTTATAGAGGAAATTGAATTCTCTAGAGAATTCAATGGTCAAGATTGAGCCACCATGGCCAAGATGAAGGGCTATGGTGAGTTGAGGACTCACAATCCTTTGCATATTGACATGTGGAAGGTGAAGTGGCCAAGGATGTGATGAGGTGTAAGTGAGGTGGAAGAAGGACATGTGATGTGGAGGAAGGACAAGTACTTGGAAAGTACCTTGGAAGATGAGAAGATTTCCTCAACAAGGAACTTCTTGTCCCCAAGTGAGAATGAAAGTGACACTTGAAGAATTTTAGAATTCCTCAAAAATCCCCATGGGGAAGAGGAAAGTAGTTGGGAAAATAAATGTGAAATAAAAATTCACATGATTGGAAGAATCTAGTGGATAAGACAAAGTTCCCAAAAAGGTAGGATTTTGACATATGTGAGTGATGTGAGAGGTCAAAATTTTCTAGAAGACCTTGCCACATGTGAGTGATGTGACAAGTCAAATTTTCTAGAACTTGCATGGGGATAAGGGATCTTGGAAGGATAAATGTGAATTAAAAATTCACATGGGGAAGAGAGGAATCTTGGATGAATAAATGTGAATTAAAAATTCACATGGGAAAGAGGGTCAATGCCAAATATGGAATATGTAAGAGGTTGACCAAAATGGTATTCTAAATGTGGTAGGATGATTAGATTATGGTTGTACAAATACATGTTTAAGAAAAATAACAGGGGATTAGAAGCAAGTGGTTAAAGTTGGAGGATGTAACATTAATCTTTGATTAAGGGTGTGCACATCCTAATCATGAATTAATTAAATTAATCCAAATTAGAAGAGGATTATGGAGGATGTGACAAGGAGAGAGAAAATGGAGGAATTTAAAATTGATTTTAAAAGGCCAAATGACTAAATTAAAAAAAATTGACATGTTTATTTAACTTAGAGAGGAAAAGGGGGTAAGGTAAAGTATTTAATTATTCAATTAAATACTTTAGGAACCTTAGTTAGAAGATGAAATATTAATTAATAAATCATTTAATTAATATTGATGAAATAGATGAATAGAGTAAATGATTTTGACTATGTGGAACTGGTCAAATTTAGATTTCTACATTTTTCCCCTCTTCAAAATATTGTTTGAATAACAGTATTTCAAAGAAAAGGAAATGTAGATGACTCTATAAAGGAAGTGACCAGAAAAAGATTCCCAACATGAGGAGAGATGCATGAGCTGCCCAAACGGAGGGGAAATGAATGGAGATGCCACAATTTTTTGAGGAATGACCATGATAGAGAAAATGTAGAAAATGGTAGGGTATGCCCCCTCAAGAGGGCGATTGAGGAAGAAAAAGGAGCTTCGGGCAACTTCTCGATTTGAGAAAATGAAGGGCACGGTTGGATATAGATTGAAAAAGAAAGCAAGTTTTCCTTTTGAACGAATTCAAATGGACACAGTGTGCAAATGTTGGCCCCAGGAAGATAGGGCATTAGTTGGAGGAAAAAAAAGGTTAAATAAGAGGTAAAAATATGTTTTAGTGAAAAGGGGGGGAAAAGCTATATAAGGTAAGTTTAGAAATTACCTCACCTCATTTGCACTATAACAGTTGAGAGGAAGAGAGAATAGGAGAGGAGAGGAAGAGGACGAGGAGCTGCGATGCTAGAGGACTATTACTCAGGCATTATCCAACCAGGGGGACAAGGTTAGAAACAAAACCCTTTCTAGTATTTTAAGAATTTTTTAATGTATTTCGTAATGTGTATGCAAATTTGAAAAGTTGGGTTTTGTTGCCAGGGTAGGATAGGAAAATGGATTGGGGGAAAAAATATTTTATTTTTCCAAATGGGTTAAAAAAATGTGTAGGTTAGAGCCTCGAAAGGGGGCGATCTGCCCTGGAGCGGGTCAGGTCTTCCCTATAAGGGGGTGAGTCTACCCCACTACAAGGTGGGTATGCCCCTTTGCGGGGTGGGTTTTCCCCACCTAGGGGTAGGTCTGCCCCAAATCGGGGTGTATCCGCCTCACCGACGGGCGGGTCTGCCCTAAATCGGGGCGTGTCCACCCCGCCTCGAGGTGGGTCTACCCAGGAGCAAGGCGTGTCCGCCCCACCTAGAGGCGGGTCCACCCCACAAGAGGGTGGATCTGCCCTAAAGGGGGGCAGGTCTACCCCACCCAGGGGTGGGTCTTCCCAAATCAAACAAGGGGGACCTAGAGGGGAGGAAAGAAACTGAAAAAAGAAAGATGAGAGAAAAGGAGGAAAAATTAGCAAGAAGGTTTCCCCGGTCCGGGAGAGAGAAAAGGATAAATGGACTGACATGTGGAGTGGTGTGGATGCATAGTTTCAACTTAGTGCAGGCTCATGAGAGACATTCAGAGGTGTTAACGATGACCATGGTGGTGATGACTAGAGTGAACCATAATGCTTTGGATGAGATAGGATTATTGCACTTTTTGAGCTATCCATCGATGAGATCCCATTGAGCTATGATGACGGCACTCACAGAGCGATGGAGTTCGACGACATCGACATTCCATCTATCGATGGGGGAGATGAAAATTACATTAGAGGATGTGTGGCGCATCCTGAGGCTACCCATAGAAGGGCGACTAGTGAGTGAGGTGGTATCAACAGGAGCAAAGCTAAATCACAACGTATTTGTGCTATTTGGACGAGACGATCTACCCGTGTAGAGAGGGCAGTTAGATGTGGACCAATGTTTGTCACTAGGGGTACCACCACTACCACTTTTTCTTTGTGGATTGATCAGTGGGATATTGTTGCCAGACCAGAGCAAGTGCTTCTGTAGTTTATGGTTTATGGAGGTGATCTGACATATTGTTGAGGGATGAGAAGGATAGTTTTCATGGGGCACATGTGTATTAGCGCATTTTTATATAGATATGCATATAATTTTGTTACCAATAGGTAGTGAGTGTGACGCACATGAATTTATTACAGGTATGGGCCTAGCAGTATATTAGTATTGTTAGGCCAGTAGTGGTGAGGAGAGGACGGGCGAAGGAGGTAGCACCTGTAGCCTAGTGGTACAAGTAGAAGGGGGTTGGGTTTTGCATTATGAGATGCAAGGGGATATGGATGGATGGAGGAGAGTCTTTGATGACTTGTAGTAGGAGCACATAGTATGGCGTCCACACATGTTTCAATGATTTGCAGGATGGAGGGAGGATGAGAGGATACATCAAGACTACTTCATGAGAAGATGTTTTTTGATTGGGAGGGAGCCTCGCATGGTGGAGGCACACCAACTAGAGAGAGTGGCGAGACAGTTTGGGCTTACCCAGGATATCCCGCCAGGTCTTGACACATTTCACCGGATCAACTGAGAGCGGCCATGGGGAGGTTGTATTGCGCAGAGGGCTGCCAAAGAGGTTTGGGAGTTAGCGGAGTGAGTTCCCTACCCAGGGAGGGCTATTGGGGAGGAAAATGCAAGGGTGACAATACGATATGTCAGGTTGTTACGCAACCACTAGTGGGATAGGATTACACTAGTGCAGCCAATTGCAGGGGCCTTAGGGTTTGGATCAGATGATGAACGATGATTGGCGAGGGAGGGCAACGAGAGGAGGGGATAGCAGCAGAGAGGATAGGAGGAAGCCAGGGTCAGGGGATAGCAGGAGGATGCAGGGACTACAAGACAGTAGGATGGAGCATAGGAGGAGGGTGGGGCTGTAGGAAATCCAAAAAGGATGAGGAGGAGGAGGAGACAGCAAAGGGGGCATAGAGTGAGGATGGATGTGGAGGATGGGATGGATGCAGCATTTTTGGGCGATGGGAGAGGGCCAGAGATGGATGGGAGGGGATCAGAGGTTGAGATGTTATATATGCCTGAGGGGGAGGCGAGAGTTGTAGGTCAGCAAATGGGCATAAGGAGCAAAGTATGGGGTCATCCCACAATAATGGGTTACACTTTTTGGCCAAACTTGACACTGAAATCAACATTTTCAAAAAAAAATTCACTTTCTGACACCTATAGTAGGTAAACTATTAGGAATTTGAAAATAATGTAAACTAGTGATTTGTGAGATTTTTTCTGAAGATTTTAAATATATTTTTTTAAAAAAAATTGGAATTAATTTTTCTTTTTTTTTGGCGTCTCCTTTGATAACTAGTTTTTTATAGTAAACAGCATTTTTAAAAAGTGACGTGTACTTCGACACGCATAACATTTTTTCTAAAAAGGATAAAATTTTGATTCTTTTTAATTTAGGTTGCTAACACTGATATCTATTGGCTTCATTTTGTTTCATAACATTTTGTTGAATTTTTTTTTTTTAATTAAGTTTTGAAGTCAAAACATTTACAATTTAGACATAGGTGCACTTCGACACGCATAACTTTTTTGGTATGTAGTGAAATTCAATTTTTTTTTTTTTTGTTAGAACAAGGACACCAATACCTAGGGCGTATATATTTTTCAATTTTTTTTGTCTCAAATTTAATATTTTTCCACAATGATTTTTCACTGAACTTGAAATTCAGTGAAAAACCTATGTCCAGTTAATCAAAAGAATAAAATGAAAATAAAAACAAAATATATTAAATTTATAGTTGTTGGAAAGCACGTTTTGTGCACTACACTCCCCCAACTTGGTTTATCAAGTTTGAATCCATCTGCACCTCCTTAACGGGCTTCGATAGTCAAAAAAATACATAAAATTTGAAATGGTGGAGGGGAAAGAGAAAAAAGGGGGGTTCATTAGAACCCCCCTTCTAATGAAGGGGGTTCATTAGAACCCCCCTTCATTAGAACAGGTGGTTCGAATGACCCCCTCCATTCCACTAAATTTTTCCACCAAAGCGTCCTCTAAGATAGCCTTCGAATGAAGGCTCCAAAAAACGCATTTAAACGGCTAATTTCTGGATTTTCTAAGATTAGCATTTTTTATTTTTTATTATTTGCAATTATTTTTTTGTTTTTTTAAGTTTCTATTATGAAAGCATGTGAATTTTTTTCTATATAAGTAAGAAAAAAATCATAGAAATTGTCAAAGTTGTTTTGGTTTTTTTTGGTTTTACAGGGAAAGCTTTGGAGGAGAATATCTAAAGAATTGTGAAAAAAAAATTTGTTCTATTGGAGGAGAATATTTGAAGATTAGAAGAGGCTTTGGAGGAGAAGATTAGAGGAATTTTCAAGCGATATTTTACAAAGAAGGAGATGGGAAACAAAAAAACAAGACAAAGGAAGAGTCAACGAAAGAATTCAGTAGAAGAGGAACAAAGATTACGTGAAGAAAGCTTGCAAAGATATCATAGACGAAAACAAGGTATGCCAAACTTGTGCCTCTCCCAATATTATTCCTTCTGTATCCCTTTAACCTTCCATTTTATATTTTTATTCAAGAATTATGTAGGAGGATTATTATATTTCTTTTGATCAACGTAAAATTTCCTATCTCAAACCTATCTCAAAATTATTTAGTTTCATGCATTCTTTGTAGAAATTTAAGAGTGATAATATCTTAATTTACACTAGATTTAATATTGCAACCTTAATTTTCTTTTTTTAAAACTAACATGCATTTCCCTTCATTAGCCCCACACTTAAAGATGAAATAAATACCCGAAATGATTAATTACCATGAAATACCAAAAGCCTTTAATAGAAGACAAAAAAAGTGAATAGGTACTGAGCATTATTAATAGAAATCACAAGTGTGACATTATGAAAAAATTGATGGTAAAATTGATGAGAATAGAACAAAAGAGATAGCTAATTATCTACAAAATTAACTACTGGCAAGCCATAGAAGGGGATGCAATTGGAATCTATCAAAGGAATACAAGAATCCAAGGAATTTTACAGTTGATAGAGAGAAACAACAACTTTCCAATCTTACACAAAGTTAAGATGCTTCTCCATGAAGGTTGTGTCATCATTCTCCCTTCATCACCTTTACTTTGTGTCCTCTAGTTCTCAAGCTATGTTTGATCTAATCGAGAATGGAGTAAGATTTCAATCTCTCTTGTAACATTTTAATGTTGTTGGCATTTTTCTTTATGGGGGCTCTACTAACTTTATTTACCCTCCTTAGAATAGCTTTGATCCATAAAATATTTCTCTAAAAATGCAATTCATTCAGCACTCTTAGTGTTTTCCATTTTCAATTCACTAACTTATTCCATAACCTCCCAATGTTTGAAGAAAAGTTGTTCTTCTTTCATAGGGACAAGCACCTTTTCCTTGGAAGTTTCTTAGCCATTTAGATAGTTTTTAGTTTCATTTTGTTGGTCTCAATGAAGAACCACTTAAGGATTGTATGATGAATGATAACCTCTTTGTTCATATCAATATTTTTATTTGCAATCAAGTTCACAATTGAAGCAACAACCTCTAAAGAGAGAGAATGGCATGGAAGATCAGCCAGTGAAATAAGAGGGGCAAGGCATAAATATTTCACTTTACCTCATCATCCAAATCAATTTCATCCTCCATTTTCACTTTACTCTTCACCTTAAGATTATTTTTCTACCCTCCACTCCCTTTAGTATACCATCCAAAATGGGGTCATTCTCATCATATTTTTCCCCTTTTTGAATGTGACTTTAGTGCTTCTAATATCTTCACCACCAAAAAAATTCATTCTAATATCTTCACCACCAAAAAATTGCATTCTTCCATGATTCTCAAGATCATTAGGGCCAAAGACAAGACTTTCTTGGAAAGGGGACCTAGGGTCAAGACTCAAGGTAAGAAGAATAAACCATTTTAGGAGTGTAATCCATAATGGAATAAGGTCATCTATTCTTATAGTAATGTAAGTCCAATTTAGAAGAAGCAAGGTGGATTCTACAAGTAGCAATGACAAGTGGGGGTTTCAAGGATAATTCATGTTTAATAAGTAGGATGAAATATTTGTGTAGGGTGCAACCTTAATTATTCTATTAAATTCAAGAATAGAGTATTCAAGAAAGGGTAACATAACGAAAGGAAAAATCACTAGGTAATTGTTATGAAAATAGACAAATGGTGTAAAATGGTGTAATTGGCTTGAAGTGCTCCTCAAGCATGACATACCTTGTTAGCAAAAATTGAGCATAGATAAAGGATTTTGTCCTAAGTTACTTTGGTGTAATTCTTATACCTTAGTATGAGCAATAAAAGGGAGACAATAACTTATGTGGTGAGTTACAAAAGGATGTGGTAGGAAAGAACAATTAAAATTGAAAATACACATATATTCACAAATAAATAATAGCACATCATACATTCATTAGATCATCATGCAATATATTATATTCATCATATATATCTCTGCTACATAGTTCATTTATACATCAATATTCTTTCTTATATTTCTCTTCTATATATCATCCATCTATAATATATTACATACTTTCTTCTCTATTCTACTTCTATAACTTCACCATAACTTCATCTAGTGCTTCTTTCCTTAATTTTCCTATATTTATATTGTTTCTTCTCTTCTTTGCTTAACATTATGACTAATGTTTCAAGAAATCCTTCAATTATCTCTATTAAATATCAGATCTCTCGACATTCTGATATTTGCGAAAAGCCAACACAGCCTTAGCATTTGCATAGACTAGTTTATCATTTATTTCATATGGTAATTGCAATATCTAGAATGTGAGTGGTTCCACTACCTCCATGAAAGTGTGCTCTTTGTCTACCACAAATGTAATGTTATTCACATATTAGTGCATAATATTAGAGGATGCTTAGTCCCTTGATTTCATTTGGGCTTAGAAATTTATGAAGAATATGAATATATGATTAAGATACATAACATCTTTAAAGTGTTTCACATACATCTCGATATATCACTATATTTGTATATATCAGTGAGGTTGTTGACTAAATTGCCATGGCATGGTACTCTCACACTTATAGCAGGTTGTCATATCTTTATGAACTGCCTTAGATCCATTTCTTCTCACTGGATTTTGACAAAATATCACATGTCTTTCTCACAAACACTACCATCCTATGTAATGCCCCCTCAAAGATTAGACTGAAAAAATGCGGTTAAATACAATAACACAGCATTTATATTAATACAGAACATCCATCTTTTATCTAAATTGAGCAGAGATTATGAGCAAATTTCCACCAAATATGGCTTTCGGGTAAAGATTGTAAGAAGACTCGTTTATATACACGTGGAATAATCATTAAAGGCTGTTGTTACAAATGGACACAGAAAATTTAAATCTGAAATTCTCTAATTTGAAATTATGATGTGAAAAAAAAAAGAAAAGACGAGTCTAGAATTCAATAAAGAGTCAAATGAATCTTTAGAATACCTTATGCAGATGTTTAGGATCCAAATTGTGGTATACCTTATGTAAATTGGCGTGGATGAAGATGTATTGAATTTGAGAAGGAGAATTAATAAAGAACCCTGCTTTTAACGCCTATTTTCACTGTTCTTTGAGATGGTACAGACTGTATGGACCACTAATGGGCCTGAGATTTGTTGGATGTGGTAGAGGTTTGAATCTATTTTAATCTAGTCTTTGTTTTGTTTCATTTCATTGAGAAAGTGAAAAGTTATAGCATTTTTATTGAAGACTGCCTGAAATCCTATGAGGGTAAACAGTGAGCATTTAAAATTGTTGAATTTATTATTTTGTATGGTGGGAAAAAATCTAAAAGTTGGTGAAATAAAGCATATGTTTGTGGACTTTCATGTTGCAAAGTTGCAGACCCAAAGGATTAAGTTTGTTTATCATTCCATGATGCCCTGGGCTGGATTTTGTATGATTCCAGACTGGGGATGACAGAGTACAGTAAGGGTTTGAGTAATTTGATGAAGGAGTTGGCATTCTTGATAGGTGAATCTGTTTGTATATGGTATCAAGGATTTCTAAGAAACTTTTTTAAGCTATGGTTTATAAAAACTTTGAAAGCTTGAGACCTTTTTATGCCGCTGTCCTGTATGGCAGACTTGTTACAGTCATAGACAAGGCTGAGTGTATAGTGCATTTTAGAGTTTCCTATGGTTAATGATTGCAACAACCTTTCAAGAATCATATGTTGAATTGTATTTCATCCCATTAAAACTATGTTTAAGGTCTGGGAGGGTCCTTTGATATTGCATGACAAAATAGATAGGAGAGGACAGTCTTAAGAAGTCTAAATAGGCCTGATTGCTGAATGAGAGTCATTATTTGGTGGTGTTTGTAGAATGTATGATCCTTTAGCTATGTAGGATCAACAATTCTGTAGGAAACTTGGGTGTTGGACATTGCATTGAGCATATATATTGAAATTTATGGCATGGATAAGGATTTTTGACATATGCAATAATCATACCTATTAAAACTGCATTGTCCATGAGAAAGGAAAACACCATAGGAAGTGAAGATAAAAGAAGGTAGGAATATGCGAACAAGCAAGGATGGTGACATTGTTAGGAATATTAGGGACAAAGAGCATAGCTCTGGTAGTGAGAAGGATAGTCTCACAAAGATAGTCCATTCTTAACAATATAGTCAAAATATATGAATCCATGACATCATGACTCCTATGTCTAGAGAAGCAAGTTTTCATGAATATTAGGGACAGAGATATGATAAGAGTATATTGATAAAAGATTTAAAACCTTACTAAGAGGGATGTTCATGATACACCTAGGTATTATGTAACTGGCTAATGATCTTGTATGAAAGTCCAAAGGTTGTTTGCTAGTAAAAGTGCACAATGCAAATGTAATGAATAGTGGTAAAGACCTATTTCCCGAGTTTGAAGCCATGGAAGAGAAGCTTCCAAAGATAGGAAGTGAGTTGATGAGTATAATGTAGGTCTGTAAAGGATAAAGGAGGACCTTATACCATACTAATTAGGTTATTAAATTCAAGGGCAAGGATCTAAAAGGAATTTGACACTCATAGCATGAACAATAGAAGACACAGTAAGAGAGGACAAAAGTGAAGGAAACCCCTATGATAGTGAGGCAACAATAACATTTCAAAGTGGATCAACATAATACAAGGATAAAGTTCAGGGGTAGTTACAAAAGGATATCAATCACCTTGGTATGAAGAGTATATGATAGTGAAAACTTGAAGCATTATCAATATACATGAAGATTAGTGAATGAGAGGATATAGTTTTAAAAATGACATGAAACATCAATGGTCATAGTCACCATAATGAAGATAGTCAAGAGAAGGAGCTCAAATGAAGATGGGTATCCATATGAATATGCTTATACTTTTAAAGCTAAAAACTACATTCAAAGGGAAAATATGATATGATAGTGCACATAAGTCATATGTTCAGTCTCAACCAAAGGAATACATGACAATCATCAAATCCAAATAAGGTAGCAAGGATGGTTTGGAGTCTTTCAAAAGTCATGAGGAATTCTTACACATTTCTAGTGATTATGCTCATGTAAATGGTAAATATGGCATTTTTTGGAGTGACAATGGTGCTCTTTTAGCAAGGAAATTGTGGCAGAAAATGATTCCCTAATTTTCACACATAACAAATGAATCAAGGCTTAGATGATGGTAAGGTTTTTTAGAAACTTACAAGGAAACTAGGTTAATCTTGAATGAATGATAAGAATGAATTTTATACTGCAATAATTGTTGAAGATCATATTGAGGTTTTTTAAGGTGCTTGTTTTTTGGAAGTTGATTTGAATAATTGAATAGAAAGGATCATGAGACACAAA
>VDFB02270651.1:508006615-508040701 GCA_007258455.2 Sequoia sempervirens
AAAATGGATAGATTGCCGTTAAGCGACTTGACTACTTTGAAGAACATTATTTCCTGGAGGTGATCATGATATCTGTTATTCCATAAGCAATTCAAATCTATTGAGGCATCATTGTTAGATCCCTACTTTTTTTAATATGATCTGCATATCATTGTTTCTAGTACATAGAGATCCATGGTCTACAATTTTCATTTATCTAATCTGCTTTGGCTTTGTTTTATAAACATTTACTTATTTTTGAATCCAAATGGAGGTTCTTCATCAATATTCCGGCATCAGCCAAATGCTATTCCAAATCGATTTCTTGCCTTACCTTGCCAAGATGTAGTATGACAGACTTTGAAACTCTTAATGAAAGTGGTGATGTATTTTTGCTATGTTATTAGACTATTAATATGGTGGTGTATTCTGAACTTAATTACTGCTGCAAATATGTATATATTTCTAATTTTTATATGTTTTTTGTATTGCCATACCCAAGCCATACCTAACCCCAATTTTTTCTTTGACCAAATCCCGTACTTGTACCCGAATCCAAAAATGAATTGGTAACTTAGCATTGTTGTAATGGGGTGGTCATTTTATTCTACCACTCAACACAAATTGATTGCACCCTTTTGAAAAAAGTTTATTTAGGATCTTGCTCTTTTTCAGTTATGATGGACTTCATATTTTCAATTATTCAATCAATGCCATCATATACCTCTTCCAAGCATGACTTATGTTTGCAGTGAAGCCGATCATACTCATGATGGATTTGGTGAAACTAAGAAGATATTACATGCAATCCCACCAAGAGTTGTTTAAGATGACTTGCTTTATAGTTGATGCCCTTTGACTATTAGATTGGCTCTATATTGATCAAAGTTGGCTAATGATTATGCTAGAAGGTGCCTCCCACACCTGCACAAGTTGTCTCAAGATGATTGTAGTGGATGCAAATAAGATCTCGCTTCTCTACAACAACCTATTAGAAAAAATAATAAAAAATTTAAAAACAAAGAAAGAATCATACTTAAAGTGAAGCATAAAATTAAAAAAAAAATTGCATTGTTTTAGTTACCTTCAATAGCTCTAATTGGGAGAATGATCTTGAAATGGGCTACGACATGTGTTGGTTTGTGATGAACATTTGAATATTTTTGGCCTCAACCTAGATTTGTTTGATCCAATCTTTTTTCTTGCCCAAGTTTTGTAGCATGAGGTTAAGCAATGTTCAGTCCTTAAGATCACTTACAACCTATGTTTCATGGAGTTTCCGGGATGGGAACGGTGGTGGATAAAAGGATGTCTTTCTGGGATGGTTGGGATGGAAGGTCATTTTTAGGGGATAAGAGGGAATGAAAATAAAAATTAGGGAAGATTTAAAAAATATAGGAAATTTCAGTTATTCATGCATAAGTTGTTCATCATATATATTATACATTATAGAATGATATTAACATAAAACTAGAGCTGAATTGAGAATTCAAATGAGAGTTGACACACAAATTAACAAAATTTTATTGCTTGCTTGTTAACATGTATGTAATAAATATAAAATTACTACAAAATGTCCTTAAGGCTAGAAGTTACAACTTCAAAATGATGAAGAGAAGTTAGAAATAGAAAATTATGAGATTAAGTGACATCTGCATCAGTAATATAAAATTCTTAAATTTGTTGACAACACAACTATTCCTTTCCGTCAAAATGATTGATTTCCTCTAATTATATAGAGTTATTTGTTTGGTCACTTGAATAAAATGTAAAAATGTTGCTGAACACTTCCCATCTCATAATTTCACATTACCTTTCTTTTAAAGAGAAATAGATGTCAACATGGGTAAGAGTGGCGTAGACATTCATTTGGGGTTTGTTACTGAAAGCATATTCAAAATTTAGTGCATATTCTCCATTGAAATTCCTTCAAAGTGCAAGGGGATAAAAAATCAGACCATTATCAGTAAAACAAATGACAATGAATAAAGCACATGTAATGCAGCTGTTCATATTTATGTGGATCAGTCTGGATCTGGTCCAAATTACACAACAACTATATAATATATTATATAGTTTCTCAGTTAACTCTGAATTACACAATAGTTATACCCCCAAAGGTTAGCTGTTCCTGGGATGGTTGGGGGACAGCTGCTGTCCCCTGCTGTTTTTGAGGTGTATTGAAAACATTTCCTAATTTTTATTCCTTTTTATTTGTAGCGGATGGCCTCAAGGATGTTCCCTATCTGTATCCGTGTCCTCAAAATGTCTTGTGTGGGGATGAGTGGAAATACCCAGGGGATGTGTCCCCCTGGAACATAGCTTACAGCAGCTCCTCGACACTCTCTCTTGGTTCTGCTCACCTTAATACAGTCTACTTGTTCACTTGGAAGTTTGAACGCTTGAGTTCTCTTGGAATTCACTTAAAATCCTATAATTCTATGCTGAAACACATACACAACATGTATATATGCTTTTGCAAGCGAGAGCTGAAGGTGAAAGGATGCCTGGAAGTTAGAAGGTTAGAATTTGAAATACCACAGGCCAGTTTTATACACATGGCAAAACCACTGCTTGGTGCAGACTGGTGGGTACAAAATCACTACTTTCTGGAACATGCAGTTACATAATCGTCTCCTGTTGGATCCAGCAGTTTCTCACAACTGTGAAAAACTACTCTGTTTTCTGTCCAAAAACACTTGTTCCCTCCAACAAAAGTGTGCTACAAGCCATGCTCTACCATTTCATGGATCCTCAGTGTGACTAATTCATTTTCTTAATCCATTTTCAGATCAATGTGTAGGTCTTGTAAGGTATCTCTGGCATGAACTTATATGAAACAAATGAATACTTCTTTATCATGCAATTCACGTTAGATATCTGCCATAGTCTCAAGCATATTTAAGGGCTACTTTGCACTTTCTGTGCCAGTTGTTTTAATTAATGTAGATAATACATATTATCTGTTGAGGTGCAAAGATCTACAAGATCTGTTCATTCTTGCCAACATACAAGGATTCTTTGTCAAACCTTGGAGAGGATTTGTTTTTACACTACTCATGAGTTGATTGGAGACTCTATCAAGGAAGGAGTAGGTTTTTTATAGATGATTAGTCCTTTATTTTGTATTCATACTCTTAGAGATGTGATTGCACCACATGATGCTCTTGGGATTGATGGATCAATGGAATTTGGATACATCCACCTTTCATCTCCTAATAGGGGAGATGACTATTATTCATGTGGATGTATAACACATTCTTAGATTCCTAGTCCATGGTTATTGCATTACTATTGAGGATGAGAGACAATTAGTCACTATATAGGAGGGATAGTGATATACAGTTGCATGATTCATCATGAGTTACAATATTGATCATTTCTTATGTGGTGACTTGAGCAAGGGTCAATACCTATCCCCCTAACTAGTAGGATATTGATCACTATAGTATCCATGATAATGACTATTGATGGTCAAGGCATGCATTTGCATGTGGGCCTCATGCACATAATCAAGGGCATGGAGGAGTGAAATACTATTTTTGTATTGGAGCAGAGTATGCTTGCTCACCTTTACTAAGACCTTGGCAGATTTGTGCATCATGAGGGGAAAATACTCATGAACTCCACATTACTTTAGGTATGAGAATTCAAGAACATCATGTGTATAAGATATATCAATTACCCAAGGAAAATTTATTCGGATGCACCATGACCACAATAATACCCACTAATTTGATATTAGAGTTTCTAAGATTTACTATTTTGGAGATAATCTTTTGATCACTTGTACAACATAGAGATTATATAGTAGCCATATAGAGGAATGAGAGCATGGGATGATTTTGGTAGATAGATGGCTTGTATCCAACAAGATCACCTACTTATTGGTCACTATGACTATATCATCATGTAATTTAAGTACATGTGATTGATGAGGTAGTTTGGACTAGTATGGAAAGTGCCATCGATAATACCACTTATGTGCATTCACATCACATTACCATTAGAGCTAGACACCTCTCTCATCCAACAATCACTAAGGTCATTTTGAGTGACTTAAGTAGTAAAGGAGAGAACGATCATCTATTTTTGGATGTGGATGATGTCAATGTTTTATAGGGGTACACCGAGTAGTGAAGTTTTTATCCAACAATCATTCCTTTCAAGGATGCCCCTAAAGGGGATCTTGATGCTTAAGGTTTGGATGTGGAGTATAAAATGGAGGAGGACAGGCCAAGGGTAATCACAACATATATTGATGCTCAAAGTGGTGACCAATAAATTAGTAAGTTAAATGAAACATAATAATCTTAGGATGTCCTTTCTATGGAGGTCTTTGTTGCTTTGTGTTGATTCCTTTTAGTGTTAGATCATTCATGTGTGCAAGGATAACAACTACATGAAATTTAAATTTATATAGTATTTTTATCAGCTAGAGTCCATTAGTATTGCATAGACTCCATTCTATCTTGAGGCCTTTGATTCTAGATAAAAACTACTTCATATTATTTTCAAAACCACTAAGAGGGATCATTTGGATGTATGACTTTAGTTTTTCACAAGCAATGGTATAAGCGAGAAGTAATTAGAGATAGGCATCTTCTTTTGGTTAGCTACGCATGAAGTTGAAAGACACAAAACCCACCAGAAAATAGAAGATCAAGTGGATTCACTAGAAGAATAATCAGATTACATTCAATGATTTACCTGAAGCAAGGGAGAGTTCAAATCATGTCAAACTAGCTTATTCAAATATGCGCTCTTTCAAAGCATATATAACATTTTTTAATTTATGGTATACATCTAAGTAGTAGATGCTAAACCATATGAATCAAAATTCTTACAACTTCCTATCTTTGTATCAAAGTGAAATTATCTTACCTTATTTTCCTCATACCAAGGTGAATTTATTGCACCTTCTAACTTGTATCAATATTAGTGAAAAATCTAAAAGAAAAGATTGAGAACAAAAAGCAATGCAAAAGAATAAATGACTCACCAAAATCAGACATCTAGCTTAGATTGTTGACCCCACCATGTCATAAGAGATAATATTCTACATCCTCTTCATCAACTTGTTTATCAGTCCATCTACAAAAAAGGACATTTATTCAAAGCATTAAAACCCTACAAGAAATGCCTATATACAAAGAAATATAATTTGATATTAGAGTTTCTAAGATTTACTATTTTGGAGATAATCTTTTGATCACTTGTACAACATAGAGATTATATAGTAGCCATATAGAGGAATGAGAGCATGGGATGATTTTGGTAGATAGATGGCTTGTATCCAACAAGATCACCTACTTATTGGTCACTATGACTATATCATCATGTAATTTAAGTACATGTGATTGATGAGGTAGTTTGGACTAGTATGGAAAGTGCCATCGATAATACCACTTATGTGCATTCACATCACATTACCATTAGAGCTAGACACCTCTCTCATCCAACAATCACTAAGGTCATTTTGAGTGACTTAAGTAGTAAAGGAGAGAACGATCATCTATTTTTGGATGTGGATGATGTCAATGTTTTATAGGGGTACACCGACTAGTGAAGTTTTTATCCAACAATCATTCCTTTCAAGGATGCCCCTAAAGGGGATCTTGATGCTTAAGGTTTGGATGTGGAGTATAAAATGGAGGAGGACAGGCCAAGGGTAATCACAACATATATTGATGCTCAAAGTGGTGACCAATAAATTAGTAAGTTAAATGAAACATAATAATCTTAGGATGTCCTTTCTATGGAGGTCTTTGTTGCTTTGTGTTGATTCCTTTTAGTGTTAGATCATTCATGTGTGCAAGGATAACAACTACATGAAATTTAAATTTATATAGTATTTTTATCAGCTAGAGTCCATTAGTATTGCATAGACTCCATTCTATCTTGAGGCCTTTGATTCTAGATAAAAACTACTTCATATTATTTTCAAAACCACTAAGAGGGATCATTTGGATGTATGACTTTAGTTGTTCACAAGCAATGGTATAAGCGAGAAGTAATTAGAGATAGGCATCTTCTTTTGGTTAGCTACGCATGAAGTTGAAAGACACAAAACCCACCAGAAAATAGAAGATCAAGTGGATTCACTAGAAGAATAATCAGATTACATTCAATGATTTACCTGCAGCAAGGGAGAGTTCAAATCATGTCAAACTAGCTTATTCAAATATGCACTCTTTCAAAGCATATATAACATCTTTTAATTTATGGTATACGTCTAAGTAGTAGATGCTAAACCATATGAATCAAAATTCTTACAACTTCCTATCTTTGTATCAAAGTGAAATTATCTTACCTTATTTTCCTCATACCAAGGTGAATTTATTGCACCTTCTAACTTGTATCAATATTAGTGAAAAATCTAAAAGAAAAGATTGAGAACAAAAAGCAATGCAAAAGAATAAATGACTCACCAAAATCAGACATCTAGCTTAGATTGTTGACCCCACCATGTCATAAGAGATAATATTCTACATCCTCTTCATCAACTTGTTTATCAGTCCATCTACAAAAAAGGACATTTATTCAAAGCATTAAAACCCTACAAGAAATGCCTATATACAAAGAAATATAATTTGATATTAGAGTTTCTAAGATTTACTATTTTGGAGATAATCTTTTGATCACTTGTACAACATAGAGATTATATAGTAGCCATATAGAGGAATGAGAGCATGGGATGATTTTGGTAGATAGATGGCTTGTATCCAACAAGATCACCTACTTATTGGTCACTATGACTATATCATCATGTAATTTAAGTACATGTGATTGATGAGGTAGTTTGGACTAGTATGGAAAGTGCCATCGATAATACCACTTATGTGCATTCACATCACATTACCATTAGAGCTAGACACCTCTCTCATCCAACAATCACTAAGGTCATTTTGAGTGACTTAAGTAGTAAAGGAGAGAACGATCATCTATTTTTGGATGTGGATGATGTCAATGTTTTATAGGGGTACACCGACTAGTGAAGTTTTTATCCAACAATCATTCCTTTCAAGGATGCCCCTAAAGGGGATCTTGATGCTTAAGGTTTGGATGTGGAGTATAAAATGGAGGAGGACAGGCCAAGGGTACTCACAACATATATTGATGCTCAAAGTGGTGACCAATAAATTAGTAAGTTAAATGAAACATAATAATCTTAGGATGTCCTTTCTATGGAGGTCTTTGTTGCTTTGTGTTGATTCCTTTTAGTGTTAGATCATTCATGTGTGCAAGGATAACAACTACATGAAATTTAAATTTATATAGTATCTTTATCAGCTAGAGTCCATTAGTATTGCATAGACTCCATTCTATCTTAAGGCCTTTGATTCTAGATAAAAACTACTTCATATTATTTTCCAAACCACTAAGAGGGATCATTTGGATATATGATTTTAGTTGTTCACAAGCAATGGTATAAGCGAGAAGTAATTAGAGATAGGCATCTTCTTTTGGTTAGCTACGCATGAAGTTGAAAGACACAAAACCCACCAGAAAATAGAAGATCAAGTGGATTCACTAGAAGAATAATCAGATTACATTCAATGATTTACCTGAAGCAAGGGAGAGTTCAAATCATGTCAAACTAGCTTATTCAAATATGCGCTCTTTCAAAGCATATATAACATTTTTTAATTTATGGTATACGTCTAAGTAGTAGATGCTAAACCATATGAATCAAAATTCTTACAACTTCCTATCTTTGTATCAAAGTGAAATTATCTTACCTTATTTTCCTCATACCAAGGTGAATTTATTGCACCTTCTAACTTGTATCAATATTAGTGAAAAATATAAAAGAAAAGATTGAGAACAAAAAGCAATGCAAAAGAATAAATGACTCAACAAAATCAGACATCTAGCTTTGATGCGATATTGATTTCTCTTTTTTCTTGGTTTTGCACCATGGACGTGAGAGTTTCTTCACCTTATCAGCTGAGTCATATTAGAGATGATCTCATCCCTATATCTTGAGGGTATAATGTGAGCATCATATAGGCCAAATTAGACTACTAGACACCACATGGAGACATTTGAGTCAAATACATAGCTTAGAGCTACTTATAACGAGTTTTATGTACAATGAGTCATTGGGAAATAGAGCTTGGAACAGTGACAATTAACTAAGATCAAAGACAAACATTTCAACGCATGAATGGATAGACATAGTTGTAATCACGAGCCCTAGTAAGAGAAACACCAGCAAGCAGGGTTTTCTCCAATCTATCATCAACAAGAAATTATGTGTAACAAGCACATAAAGGAACGGCTTACAACTAAGGAACGGCTGAGGAACGGCTTAATCCAAGGAGGGTTTTCTATTTTTCCCAGATTAAGTGGTCTACAACTCTACAAAAATAAAATACAAACTATACAAGTAACTTTCAGCAAAGACTAATCTAAATGTGAAAATCCATTGATAAACTGTAGCCAGAAATGAAAGCGCCACAAATTGTCTATCACACACATGAATCACCACATGAAATTGTGTAAAAGCGCCAGAATTTTGTTCTATTTCACAAAGTCTTACCTCCATGCATGTCCCTTGCGTAAATGCCCAGATAGTGAAAGCGCCAGAAATGCCCTGTTTGTTGGAAATCTTGTGAAAGCAGCTTCGCCCGCCAAAAAGAATTCCTGTGAAAACGACCTGCCCGCGAAAAAACCAAAATGAACCTGTCTCTAAACTTTTAGAGGGAGAAATAAGGGCGTTCTCTAAAGTTGGGGGAGAAAATTTGGTCTTCGAGCGAAGGAGTGGTTCGAACGAAGCCATGCTTTATTTTGATTTTAAAATTTTAAAGAATTTTCATGGGGCGGCTGGGGGTTCATTCGAAGCCCCCCTTCATTAGAAGGGGGGGTGCTTCTAATGAACCCCCTTCATTAGAAGGCCCCCCTTCATTCGAACCACCCAATTAAAATTTTTTTGTGCATTTCTAATTTTTCTTCGTCCAAAAAATTGTAACCCACTATTGTGGGTTCACCCTACGACTGAGGATAGTTCTAGTGAGGAGTAGAGCTGAGCAGGAGGATGCGAGGGCTATAGGATAGTAGGATGGAGCATAGGGTGAGACGAGGGCTGGAGGATAGTTAGAAATGGTGACAAGGAGTAGACAGTGGAGGGATTCCTAATGGAGATCAAAGCTAAGCAGGAGCCCCACGTGTTAGAGATAGGGGTGAGTGAGGAGGGAGAGGAGCCTAAGGGGGAGGTGAGATTTATAGGATGACATATGAGGGTGGGGAGGAGGGGACAACCAAGGAGGATTCAGGTGGTGAGCAGGATTGAGTAAGATTATGATGAGGTAGGGATGGATGTGATGGATGTTGATATTCATGTGGTAGAGGCATTGGCAGTAGTTCCAACTGCACTAGCTGAGGATCCTATTGTTTTGTTGAGGGGGCCCAAGCGAGGCTATGGATGATAGAGCAAAGGCTGAGGATTGCAAAGCAAAGGAAAAGGATTGCAGAGGCTAAGGTGCATAGAGTTTAGGTAGCAGGATAGAGGGATTATGGTTTCATCATGGATCATCTGACCTCAGAGGTACATGATGCGAAGAGGGAGAGAGATGAGCTATGAGAAAAGATACAGCGAGTACGGGGTGAGCTATCCAAGGTGACCTGGGATCGGGAAAGACTACAGGAAGCGATGACCATAGCACAAGTGAGGGGACAGCCAAATTCTGGAGAGGCAGCAGAGTAGGTCTCAGTAGAGTGTCAGCAGCAGGTTGAGAGGGAGATGGAGGCATTGAGGATACAAATGATAGGATTGTTAGGAGAGAGGACTAAGCTCCAGGACAGGGTGTCTTCTATAGAGACAACTCTAGGGGATGCGAGGGTGAGGGTGGAGGCAGTAGAGGCTCGATTAGAGATGGTTCAGTGAGAGAGGGACATAGGATATGTACATGTGCAAGGCCTCCAGGGTGAGAGGGACAAAGCATAGACCTAGTTACAGGTGGTGCAGAAGGAGAGAGATAGGGCCACAGAGTAGGTATAGACCTTACAAGGGGAGAGGGATGCAATAGTGGCTTGGGTAGAGATTGCAAAGAGAGGTGGCACAAGGTCGAGCACAGGTAGCCCAGGGATGGAGATAGAGTCAGAGGTGCAAAGATTACAGTCTTAGATATAGCCTATGTAGGCGTAGATGTAGGATGAGAGGGATAGGGCTGCAGAGCAGGTAGCATGACTAACAGCAGAGAGAGATTAGCTAAGGTTGGCTCAGGATGCCTGGACACAGGAGAGGGGACTCATTACTAGAGACCAAGATAGATATAGACATAAGCGGAATGCCACCAAATATCAGGCTACAGAGATTTCATAGTATATGAGGGAGGTGAACTACTGTATGATCATGTATCAACATGAAGTTCCAGATCTAGTGTAGCGCACATTTTAGTATGTTTTACCAACTTCACAGATGCGCGCACCATCCCAAACACTAGGGACATAAACTCAAGGATACAGTGAGTCACAAGGGACACTCCCTCACAGAGGACTAGTGCCCAATTCTCCATAGAGGTCAGACGTGGGTAGCTCTTTTGGTAGATGACGGGATACCAAATTTTGACAGGTGCAGGGTGGATGGATAGTACAAAGTAGCAATGATGCAGATCCTTGTACTTTTACTTTATTTTGTGATTTGATGTATACGATGGACATGTATTTGATGGAAATTATTATGAAACATTTGATTGATATTTGTTTTTGATGTCTATATGATAGGCGATAGCCCTTATTGACACTATGTTATGTTTATGATGGATGATTCTATTTATGCATATGTGTATGTCTATGATCTTATGATGTGTGATTATGACGATGTAATTATGTGTATATGTTCATGATGATATATGTTGATATTTATATGGATTCTAGTAATGTGTGTAATGCAAGATGTGATGCATGTTTTATAATTTTTATCTATGATGGATATGGTCCTAATGTGATGCATGGTTTATGATTTTGTGTATGATGAATATGGACTTAATGTGATGCATGTTTTATGATGGATATGGACTTATGTGATACATGTTTGATGATTTTATGTATGACGGACCTAATGTGATGTATGTTTGATGATTTTATGTATAATGAATATGGACTTAATGTGATGAATGTTAATGATATAAACTAATGTGGAAATGTATGGTCGTAAAAAATGAACTGATCATGATTAATCGAAACAACTTAATATAAGATAATAATGTAAATGCAATTATCATATAATACAATAGGATATGAACATAAGTGTCAATAAGGACCCACATGGGAATGTGGGTAGATGATGGGAAATTACATTTGTCAAAAACCATAGATGTCCTGAGAAGAACGGGAGAAAGGGAAGGGGAATATTTACACAACAAAAATCATAGGTTAATGGATAGGGATGAATGCAATGAAAAGAATTATGAAATTCGATCCTAATTTTAATTTTCCATCTTCGGAGCACTAATTTTTTCTATAGCATAAGACACCAGGTGCCAAGGTATATGAAACCAAGGCAAGTTAGCATTGAATGCATAAAACAAACACAACAGACAAGGTTATCCCAACACCCCAAAGTCGTAGAGACCTTGGTCGGGCCAAGTATTGGGATAACCACAAGCACAAAGGGATGTCCCCAATGTAACACAAGATCTTAGAGATCTTGGTGGGTACTACATGGGAACAACCCAACAGACAACAACAATAAGCAATCAAGAGAAGCCGTTATGTTAGCTGATCAAAACACACCATAATATGATAGATTATAGCAGACTTGACTAGTTGTAATAGGGAGCTCAAACAATAAACAAAAGCTAAAAGCATTAAAAGATCATAATAAAATTTAATCCTTCTTTTCCATAAGATCACGAGGATGGATGGGGTTGGTGAGGTATGTTAGGAAGGATGCATCCTATTGAGACCGATGATGGATAGTAAACTAAAATGACCCAGATGATGCAATATTTTTGTCATTAACCTGATCTTCTGACACTAGAGGATCTTGTTTGTGAAGAACCAGCTAGATAAGGTCACTCTTGACAACACGACACAAGAGACAAAAGACCAACACAAGACCAAAACACCCTAACAACCTAGGGGCTCAGGGGCTAATCAAAAATTAGCCTTGCCTATATGAAGGCGCAGAGCCCTCATAGTTCAAGAAAAGACCATGGATAAAAGTAGAAAGAGGACCAATGGAAACTAATGAGATGATGAAAAAGTAAATTAAAGCAAAGGAAAGCCCCGGGGGTGGATCAAAAGATCGACCTTGCCTATGTGAAAGTGCAGGGGCAATGTAGTTTGAAAAAGACAAACGATGACCGATTATGGATAAGAGTGCAAAGGGGATGATGGAGATAGATGATGGAAGACCATCATGGGACAATCAAAATTCCCCAGAGGTAGATCAAATGATAATCCTTGTCTATGTGAAAGCGCAGGGTCAACATAGTTCAACAAAGACCAAAGAGACCAACATGACCAGATGAGATCCTAGTGGAGACTGACACTATGAGAGATCCTATATGATGATGGATCGACAAGAAAAATAGAAAAATGGCACAAGCTCAAATGAGGATAAAAGCTCAAGATGACTGATAGCGGATAATCATCCAATTCTCAATCAAAACATGCCAAGTGGCCAAGGTTAGGATGTGGATGAAGTGATAGGATACGATAAGATAAGGAGACATGTAGTAACTAGGACACAAGGTAGCTAATGATTAAGCTCTCTACAGATGATGCCTATTACCATGTTTTCATCAACCTTACTTATCCTCGGTGCCACCAAGAGTGATTTTCACCATAGGACAAATTTATTTCTCTTTACTATTTTTTTAATTTTTTTGTATTTGGAAAGATAGGAGGACCCATCTGATTTAAGTGTAAAACTTCTTTAGGTGCGTTATATTGATAGGATCTTTGAGGGGTTCCCCTTTACGTGTGGCAAGGCAGTAAGCTCCTGATCCATACTTTTTTGTGATAACATACGGACCAAACCAATTAGGTTCAAACTTCCCCTTCTTGTCTCGGTCTTGTTGTGTACGCTGGTTTTCTTTAAGCACTAGATCTCCAATGTTAAATTGGTGGGGATGAACTTTCTTGTTATAACTTCTCTTGAGACAATTATGATATGACTAAAGGTGATTGTGTGCTATGGTCCTCTTTTCATCTAGGAGCTCCAATTGGGCAAGGCAAGCAACCCATGATTCTTCTTTAGTGATGAGATTCTTTAAAGATATTCTTAGAGATGGGATTTCAACTTCAATCGACAAGATGGCTTCAACACCATAGACTAGGGAAAATGGAGTGGCGCCATTAGGAGTGTAGATGGATGTGTGGTAAGCCTAAAGGGCAGGGTGGATGTGGAGGTTCCAATCTGGCCAATACTGTTAAAAACCATTTTCAAGATTTTGATCAGATTCTTGTTAGTGGCTTCCACCTGTCCATTACCTTGGGGGTAGTAGGGCATGGACCACCGGTGTTGGATATAAAAGGTGTTACAAATCTCTTTCATAGCCTATTTTTTGAATGTTTTACCATTGTTAGAGATGATGGTGGAGGGGATATCATATCTATAGATGATATGGTAGAGGATGAACTTGGAGATCTGAGTACCCGTTATCTAGGAGAGTGGTATGGCTTCCACCGACTTAGTGAAGTACTCAATGGTAGTGATAATGAAGGTGTGGCCATCAGAAGATGGAGGATATATCTTACCAACTAAATCAAAAACCCATTGAGAAAAGGGCCATGGTGCTACAATAGGTTGCAGATCTTGAGCAAGAGCATGTATTAGGTCTACATATTGTTGGAAAGGTAAACATTTTTTCACAAAGTCACAAGAGTCATGCTCCAATGTAGGCCAATAATAACCAACCCTCAGACTCTTCTTTGCTAAGGCCATGCCATTTGAGTTGGCTCCACAAACACCACTATGTACCTTTGTTAATGCAGTGTGAGCTTCAACCTCATTTAGACACCGAAGAAGAGTTCCATCATATCCATGACAATAAAGAGTATCACCTATGATGGTGTAATGGGATGCATGTTGGATGAATGATTTGCGTTGATTGTGGGTAAGGTCAGTGAGAAGGATGTTGCCATGGAGATAAGCATAGATTCATGATACCATGGGGATGTAGGACCTACGATTTCACACACCATCTAACTCTCAAGGATATCGTATGCAGGGATTAAAATTTGTTCAATCAGGAATTCCCATTTTGTCTGATCTTTAGGCATGTCAATCAAGGAACCAATTGTAGCCATTACATCAACAACTTTGTTTTGTATTCTAGGGATCTGTTCAAACTAAATGGTGGTGAAAATTTTCTTAAAGTCATCAACCATGTGCTTATAAGGCAACAACTTCTCATCCTTTGTTAAGAACTCATCACGAAGACTCTTAAGTAAGTGATATTCCATTTGATTGTGATTCTAAGGCCAGTGAAAAGAGCTTTGTACTCTACTATATTATTGGTGCATGGAAAGGAAAGTCTGAATGACTTTGGAATATAATCACCTTGGGGGGTGACAAATGGGATACCTACCCCTGATCCATTGTGTGTATATGACCCATCAAAATATAGTGTCCACGTGGTGGCTTCTGCTACTGTAAAGACTTCATCAGGAAATTCCATCACCAAAGAATGTGCATCAAGCAAGGGAGCATCGACTAACTGATCTGCTATCACCTATCCTTTAATGGATTTTTGGTCCACATATTCAATATCAAATTCACTTAGAAGCACAACCCACTTAGCCATGCGACTAGTTAAAATTGTTCTGGATAACAAGTATTTTAGTGGATCAACCTTGGAGATGAGTTTTATTGGATGGTTGAGCATGTAATGTAAGAGTTTTTGTGAGCTGAAAACCACAGCGAGGTAGGCTTTTTCTATTGGAGAATAGTTTAGTTCATAACCAACCAAGGTCCAACTAATGTAATATATGGCTCTTTCTTTTGTTGACTCATCATGTTGGGCTAGCAATTACCCTAATTCCACTGAAGTAGCAGAAATGTACAATAGGATTGGTTTACCAAGGATTGGCGGCATAAGAATTGGTGGATGAGCTAGATATTCTTTGATCTTATCAAAGCCAAGTTGACATTGTTGAATCCACTTAAAAGCATTATCTTTCTTCAAGAGGTGAGCGAATGACTGACACTTATCAGTTAACTGAGCAATGAGTCACTAGATGGATTCAAGTTTACCCTGAAGGCTTCTCAACTATTTTAGGTTACACAGTGGAGGAATATCCATGATTTTTGTAACCTTTGTTGGATCAACTTCAATGCCCCTGCAAGAGACAATGAAACCCAATAGTTTTCCTGACGTAACCCCAAACACATATTTCTTTGGATTTTGATGCAACTTGTAGTGCTCTAACCATTCAAAGATCTGTCTTAGGACTGTAGGGTACTCTGCTCTAGTTTTTTATTTTCCTAAGAGATCATCAACATAGTCTCCCATGATAATGTGGATAAGATCATTAAAGATGATAGTCATTGCATGTTGATAAGTTTCCCCTGCATTTTTAAGCCCGAAGGGCATAACATTATAGAAAAATTTACCCCTGGGTGTGGTGAAGGCCATCTTGTGTTGATCTTCAAGCACAATCCTAATTTAATTATATCCAGAAAATCCATCCATGAGGGACAACATCTCATGTCCTACAATTAAATCAACCAGCATGTTTATGTTCAGCAAAGGAAAGTCATCTTTAGGAAATGTCTTGTTGAGATCTCAAAATTCTGTAAATATTATAACATCCCCATTAGGGTTTTCTACTAGCACAATGTTGGAGATCCATTCAAAGTAGTCAATGGGTCTTATAAATTTGGCTTCCAACAATTTCTCCAATTCTTTCTTGACCAATAGGGCAACTTGTGGGTGCATTTTGCGGAGCTTCTACTTAACTGGTTTTGCATCAGGATGCACATCTAGATGGTGTACAACCAAGACAAGTTCTAATCCCGGCATGTCTGAATATTCCCATGCAAAGTTCATCTTGATTTCCTTGAGGATCATGGAGATGGTGGAATATTCTTCTTTTGATAATGCTTTGGCTACATAAGTGATTTTGGGATCCTCCTTAATTCACAAATTGATTTCTTGTGTTTCTTCTATCAAGATGGATGATCGTTCAAACCATTGTGTTCCTACAAGGGGAAGATGAACGTCCCCATCTTCTGGTGCCTCATTGAGGTTTTCACCGTCAGATACGTCATTTATTTTGACTTTTTTTGGGTCAAGAAGTGCCTTAAGGAGGTTTTTTAGTAGGTGACCCTTTTGGAGTTTTATTTTTCTTATTTTTTCAAACAGGGCATTCATCTTCCCCCAATCCCATGAGGTGTACATAGATGTCCATTGAGGTAAGTGAGTTGGTAGGTGTGTTGTCATGTTGGTCCCAACCAATCAGTTCAGGATAGCGAAGGAAAAGGCTAATGGTGCAAACGGATAGGCATTCAAACATGGAAGAAAGGTCTACATGGTCTACATCATCATATGTGTGTATGATGCATTCTTCTTCTAATATAGCTTCCAAAATGCCATTGCTTGCACTGACGTTGTTAGAGGTACTAGTTGATGCTACTTGACCCTTTTTCTTTTTGTCATAGCCTAAACCTGAATTTTTTGGATGTACAGAAGTGTCAATTGGCTACTTTCTTCCTAGCTCTTCTGGACCAAGAACTCCCCTTGATAATTGTGCTTTTCATTATACTTAGAGGGCCAAGGGTGCATCTCTTGAAAATATTCTTTTAAAGGAGGAGTAGGTTCAAGTTCTTCTCAATATACCATTGACTTATATCATCTTCAAGTGTATGCTCTGGTAACTTGAAAGATGCATAAGTGTTAGTGCCCACATTTTTGGAGCTCAAGGTGACTAATTTTTTTTCCTTCTTTCGTGCAGATTCGAAGGGTTGAACATATGTGAGTGGCGAGGGTGGCATGGTTGCCACGTACAAAATTGTATGCATCTCATACTCACCACATCCCTTCTCAATGATCTAGGACTTAGCGATAGTGGAGTCAGAGGTAGATGGGGCAAATGTGGTGATGGGTGATGAATTAGATGATGGATTGGGTGAAGATGTTTGTGTTCGTCCCATTTCAATTCCTAGATAGTAATGGGAATGGGGGAATGAAGCTTCAAGTGAGTGACAGTATTCAAACGGCTGAGGATCAACTTGTATTATAACTTCCATTCCATTAAATGGTAATTTCAAGCATTGATGAAAGGTGGATGGGATGGCTTGCATGGCATGGATCCACGGTCGAATGAGAAGAAGATTGTAGGGGAGGTCTAGATCAAGGACATGATAGGTGGTGTATTGTACAACAGGACCAACTTGAATTAGAAGCTCAATAACCCCTTCATAATCCCTTTCTGCATTATCATAAGCTTTGATGGTGATAATCTAATTACTTAAATCAACGTGGGTATATCCTACCTGCTTTATGAATTTTAATGTGCATATATTGAGAGAAAAACCATTATCTATCAAGACCCTCTTTACTTTATGTCGAGTGACAAGAACTTCTATATGAAGGGGTCGATTGTGGTTAGCATTGATGGTAGGCATGTCATTTTCACTGAAACCTAGTTGGTAGGTTGATGACAGATGTCCAACTAGGGCTTGGAATTGTGTGGGGTCAATGTTATTAGGGATGCGAGCATCATGTAAAGCTTTTGTTAAAATTTCCTGGTGTACAGGAGAATACTTTAGCAAATCTAAGATGGATATTTATTTTGCAGTCTTTCCTAGATGGTCGAGAATGTTATACTGGGAACTTACAGGAGGTGATGGTGATGATGTGGAGGCTCCAAGGATCATGATGTGTGTGCGGTTAGTGGCAACAACACATTTAGGATCCTTTCCTTTGACATGTATCATAGACACACGTAGTTCTGCTTGTTTGATGTGCATGACGAGATCCTCATAATTAAGTGGCACATTTTTGTAACTGATGTTGTTTTTTATTTTGATTATTGTTATTGTTAAGGCCTAGGTTGGTGTTAGATGCACTAGGATCTTGGTTATGTTTAGGGAAAGTATTTTGATATATTTGTAATTGAGCATTGGATAATGAAGCCTGATTGGCATCCACATGAATATCTCCTCGATCTATAAGATCTTGGATGTATGTTTTCAGACTCTGACACTTATTTAGGGTATGCCCTTTAATCTTGTGAAACTCACAATATTTTTTTTCTTTAAACCAAGTTGCTTTAGGCTTAGATTCATCAGGTGGTTTTGTCACAAGATATGTGATTGGATAATTGGCTTGCAGGAGCTTGTTGAACATGGCACTGAGGGGTTCTCCTAATTGAGTGTATTAGCATTTACTGTTCCCTTGACTAGATTTTTGAGGGGGTTGAGGTGCCCCCTATGGTATGGATATGGCATTGGGCATGGATGGTTGTTGCTTCTGGGAGGTATTGGCCACTTGAACATGTTTAGTGTCAATAATGCCACCGTTGACTGCATTTTTTTTTATTCTAGTAATGGGATTTGTCACCGAATGACTTGTCCTTATCTGAGTTATACAATTTAATTTTCCCTTTTGCAACAAGTGCTCTCTCAATGATGGGGCTTTTTTCGATAACCTCTATGAAGGTAGTAACACAATGAAGATTAAGAGCATGTGCTATTTTGGGATGAGCATTAGCCACAAAAGGGGTGACCATTTCCTTTTTGCTAAGAGGAGACTTCATACGGCTAGCGACAGCTCACCACCTTTGCAGGTATTTACCGAAAGTTTATTTGTCACGTTGTTTCTCCTTCAAGAGGTCTAGAGTGTCAATGTATTTTTCTAAATTAAAGGAGAATTGTTTGACAAACTATTCAGAAAGATCAGAAAATGAAGAAATTGTCCCCTTCTTGAGACCCATGAACCAATCTAAGGCCAGTCCTCCTAAGCTTCTAGGGAATAGACATAAGTGATAATTGTCATTATGTTGAACATCCTGACATTGTGCATAGAATTCTTGTAGATGGGCCTTTGGATCTTTGGTTCCCATATATTTGTTGAACTTAGTTATCTCAAAATGCTTTGGAAAGGGCACAAGTGAAATTGAAGGATCAAATAGATATGGGAAAATCTCCTCAAATTTGAAGGATTTCTTGGATGTACTTGCTTGGAGATCTTTTAATGCGGCTTTGAGTTCCTCTAGGTCTTTATTGATAGGTGGGGTTGGATTGGACAAATTAAGTGGATATTTTTGATGCAACATGTATGGATTGTATGAGGATGTAGGTTGATACTGATTAGCGTAAGTAGGTTGTGGATTAATGTAATGTTGATGGGACGATGACGAGTAAGAGGCAGAAGGTGCCCACTGTTGAGATGGCTATTGTTGGTAGTATGAAGTGGATGGAGCATTATATGGAGCTTGGTAGTATGTAGAGGCCCCTTGTTGATAAGGTGGCTATTGTGGATAATAAGAGGTAGCCTGAGCACCTTGTTGATGAGGCAGAAATTGTTGCACGTAGGTTGTGGATGAGACATTGTGCAAACGTGTAGGTTGTTGTTGAGCATAATAAGGATTGGCTTGGTAATGATATGCGACATTGGGTTGTTGTGTGACATGTGGAGGTGGTTGTGGATTAGACTGTTGCTGGTATGGATTGGTATGTGATTGTAATGGATTTGTGTAAGGAGGTGCTTGCGTCTTTGGTGGATTTTGATCAGTCACATGGATGTTTGGATTAGTATAGGCAGTATATGTACTGGACGGATGGTAGACATATTGCACAAGAGGATTATGTTGTGTTTGTGTGAGGACATGTGTATGTGATTGTTGATGAGGTAGGCAAGATGGGATGTGTTGTTGTTGTGGGACTGTTGTAGAAGTACCATGGGGTGGTTGTTGAGGGTGTGATGCAGTTTGGGTTGTATGATGAGGAGGTTATGTATGGGAGACTATATGTTGTTGCGAGTTTGGAAATTTTTTATGGGATGTTCTGTTGCAAAATCAAAACATTCTATTGCAGAGGTTGTTGATGTATGGAAATAGTAGCGGTATGATGTGGTGGTGCTTATGAAGAAATAGATTGATGAGGAGCATTAACCTGAGGGGTTGGTAGGGGATTTCCTATGGGAACATCTCCTGGTGGTGGAATTAATGCGAGAAAGGGGTTGCCCCCAGTGTTAACAGATAGTTGACTCAAATATTGAATGGTGGAGCAGATGAGATGCTTTGTGGCATGCCATAGGCATAGGGATCATAAGGATCAGATGGTACAGTAGGGGTAACACATGGAATGGGAGGATAATTGGTAACTTGATGTATCGCATCATTCCCAAACTCAGGATGATACCAGTTATCTATGGGTTTACCCTCAAGAACATAGGAATTTTTGGGAATATTTTGGGGATCTTGATGTACTGGTAGAGGCTGAGTGTTGGTATATTGTCACATGTCAAAGCCAGATGGCGGTTTCACTCCTTTCATGGGGAAATTAGCGAGGATCTTATCCCCACATTCATCAAGGAGGTGATCTATCATCTGGACATTAGTGGGATTGCTTAGATATTCATCAACAGTAACTTCAGGTTGATTAATCATGTTTTCATCAGCAGGTATTGAAGTATTTTATCCATTGTTGTTAGATTGTGATGAAGTACCATTATGAGGGTCTTGGGGGATGTTCACACCATTATTAATATCCTGAGATGCGTTCACACCGTTAGTGGTATTTTGGGAGATGTTTGCCTCGTTATTAGGGTCTTGAGGAATTTTCAACTGGGAACTTTAACTTTGTTGTTGTGCCATTTGTTTCTTGGTTTGTGATCTAGTTTGAGTGGGCATGAAAAAACTATGGGCGTATTATAATGAGACTAGATTTATTACAAGGATGACCTAGGTGGAAGATTGCTTTGGATTGGACAAAGATCAATTGATTGGATGATGGGATTGGATAGGATCGATTGGATGATTAGATCAAGATTGAAATTGGATGATTGGATTGAGATTGGATGATTGGGTAGGATTGATTAGATAAGATTGTTTAGAGAAATTGGATAGGATTGATTGGATGAATTGGATAAGTTCAATTTGGATTAGATGATGAACCAAGATTGGTTGATATAAGGGATCCTCAACCTAATTTGGAAATCACCCTAGGTGAGTTAAAGCGTTGGTTGATTGGATTAAAGGATAGATTATGACACTGAATCCACCTCAAGATGGAAATGGATTGATTGGGACAATGATGATGACTTACAACACTGAATTCACCACAAGATGGAAATCAATTTATTGGGATGATGATGATGACTTAAAACACTGAATCCACCTCAAGATGGAAGCAGATTGATTGGGTTGAAGATAATGATTGATATGTAGGATGACGATCAGATTCAAATGCCTAGGTCAATTCGGATAATAACCTTTAAAACATGGTTTAGGGGAAATGATGATGAACAATGCAACCTAGAGATGTTCTACAGATGCCTATATGATGTGGTTGATGACTTTCGGAAAGTGGAAATGGACTAAAGGATGAATTGCAAGCAGATGGAAAAGAATGAAAGTGCTTAGGTCATAGCAAACAACAAGGTTTTAGGTTCCCTACTATTTTTTTCTTAAATGGGGAAAATGAGCCTAACAAATGGTGAAACAAGCTCACTAGAAAATAGAATAAGTCTTTTAAATGGTGAAACAAGATTCCTAAACAATGAAACAGGTTCCCCTAATGGTGGAACAAGATCTCTAAACAATAAAAAAAGTTCCCCAAACAGTGAAACGGGCAATTGGAATGGGAAACAGATGTTTGTAATGAACGAACAGAAGTTTGGAAGGGATGAACGGATGTTCGGAATGGGTGAACGGGTGCTTGGGACATATGAATGGATTCTCAGGACGAGTGAACGAGTGCTTGGAATGGATGAACGAGGTCAAATTGACTATTTTGGGGGCAAGTTTTCCCCTCTACAGGGAAATTTTGCCCCTCTAGAGGGAAAGTTCGCCCCTTTGTAGGGAAATTTCACCCCTTTGGAAGGAAAGTTCACCCCTCTATAGAAAACTAAGACTTGACTTGGATGGAAATGACTATAGCAAGCACTTAAAATATAACAAACAGCATGCAATAAGGTTGACTTTCCAAAAAATTTATTGGTTTTTCACAAGAAGACACTTCAAACAACACAATCCTATGATTAGTGTTAAGAGTATGGGTAAAAAAGTCCTTAATCTAGGATGCACAAGGATTCTAGGGAGTCCTTGATATACTCTCGGTATATGAGGCACAACCATGAACACTAGCCCATCACAAGCGTAAGTTGGGAACCCCAACGAGATATTGAAGGGCTCGGACCAATTATTCACTTCTATTTAGGTATCACTCTAGCTTCAACACTCTGCTAGATACGATGTGACTAGATTTGGGTATAGCTTTGGATCTCCACCCTTTCTATACCCCGCTAGTACGCGTGGTTGGGATCACCCCTTGGGGTGATGAAATCCCTAAGCAGGTCTGGCTAAAAAAAAGGCACTAATCATTTTTAGCTACTCCCCAGGCTCACACGAAGTGCAAGGGGAAAGTGTGAATGAACTAATGCCCCCTTGGGTGATACAAAAAAAAAACTTGTAGACACAACAAACCAAAAAAAATATTTTCCCCTAGTTAAACTATGTTCCTAGATTAATTAACAAAAACAGCAAGGAAAGCTTCAAACAACTAGGTAAACGGGTTGTCCTACAAGCAAATGTTAGTTGTTTTATCCTTCGTTCTTCATCAATCATGAAATAAGCTAAATAAACGTTAGCAGAAAACACAAATACCCTTGCAAACATATAATTTTAGGGGGTTAGAATCCGAAAATGACAAAACATGAAGCTAAAATGAAGCTAAAACAGTTGTTTTACCTCCTAAACTGCTCTGTTTAGGGCAAGATTTCCCCTCTGCAGCAAATTGTTAGCAGACAGACTTATAAAAATATAGTGTTGTGGGAAAGTCCACCCCTCTGCAGCAAACAGTTAATAGATAGGCTTATAAAAACACAATGTTGTGGGCAAGTTCACCCCTTTCCAGCAAACAGTTAGCAGACAGGCTTATAAGAACATAGTGTTGTGGGAAAGTCCACCCCTCTACAGCAAACAGTTAGCAGACATGCTTATAAAAGCACAGTGTTGTGGGAAATTCCACCCCTCTGCAGCAAACAGTTAGTAGATAGGCTAAAAAGGCACAAAATAAAAAAGCACATAGTTAGCAAACGGCTAGCAAACAATTCGTCCCTTTGCAGCAAATAATTAGCAGACAAGCATATAAAAACACAATTTTGTGGGAAAGTCTGCTCCTCTGCAGCAAGTAGTTAGTAGACAGGCTAAAAAAACATAGTTCTGTGGACAAGTTTTCCCTTTTGCAGGGGCAAGTTCACCCCACCTAGGAAAGTTTTCCCCTTTGCAAGGGTAGGTTCGCCCTTTTGAGGCAAGTTCACCTCTCTATGACCTGAACCTGCAAAGAACTTAAACAACAAGGAATGTAAAAAGATAGAACCTGTTTGTGGGTCCCACTAGGCGTGCTAGAAATGTGAACCTAGTGTTTTCTATTAATCTAAATGTACAAACTAACTAAACTAGAATGCAAAAAAAAACACAAGATCACCTCAAATGATTGGCCTAAGGAAGAAAACATAAAGAAAAGATAACAACAAGATAAATATTATACCTTTGTGTAATTCCTTGGTTGGCCCTTGATTTTTTTGACTTGTGTGCTCCTTGGATGGCTGTGTGATGAAGATAGATGCAAGATGAACAATGTGGATGCACTATGATTTGAATGCTAATGCAAATTGACAATGCTTGAAAATGACTTGGAGGATAATGCTTGAAAATGACTTGGAGGATAATGCTTGCAAATGACTTAACAATTTGATAGCATGAGGGTGAAAAAATGACTAAGTGTTCTAAATGCATTAGAAGAGGGGGTATTTATAGAGAAAATTAAATTCTCTAGAGAATTCAATGGTCAAAATTGAGCCACCATGGCCAAGATAAAGGGTTATGGTGAGTTGAGGACTCACAAGCCCTCACATCTTGACAAGTGGAAGGTGAAGCGGCCAAGGATGTGATGAAGTGTAAGTGAGGTGGAAGGACATTTGATGTGGAGGAAGGACAAGTACTTGGAAAGTACCTTGGGAGATGAGAAGATTTCTTCAAAAAGGAACTTCTTGTCCCTAAGTGAGAATGAAAATGACAATTGAGGAATTTTAGAATTCCTCAAAAATCCTCATGGGGAAGAGGAAAGTAGTTGGGAAAATAAATGTGAATTAAAAATTCACTTGATTAGAAAAATCTAGTGGATAAGACAAAGTTCCCAAAAAGGTAGGATTTTGACACATGTGGGTGATGTGAGAGGTCAAAAGGTTCTAGAAGACTTTTCCACATGTGAGTGATATGACAAGTCAAATGTTCTAGAACTTAAAAATTCACATGGGCTAAGGGGTCTTGGAAGGATAAATGTGAATTAAAAATTCACATGGGGAAGAAAGGAATCTTGGATGAATAAATATGAATTAAAAATTCACATGGGAAAGAGGGTCAATGCCAAATATGGAATATGTAAGAGGCTGACCAAAAAGGTATACTAAATGTGGCAAGATGATTAGATTATGGTTGTGCAAATACATGATTAAGAAAAATAATAGGGGATTAGAAGCAAGTGGTAAAAGTTGGAGGATGTGACATTAATCCCTAATTAAGGGTGTGAACATCCTAGTTATGAATTAACTAAATTAATCCATATTAGAAGAGGATTATGGAGGATGTGACAAGGAGAGAGAAAAAAGAGGAATTTAAAATTGATTTTAAAAGGCCAAATGACTAAATTAAAAAAAATTGACATGTTTATTTAATTTAGAGAGGAAATGGAGGTAAGGTGAAGTATTTAATTATTTTATTAAATACTTTAGGAACCTTAGGCAGAAGATGAAATATTAATTAAATAAATCATTTAATTAATATTGATGAAATAGATGAATAGAGTAAACAATTTTGACCATGTGGAAGTGGTCAAATTTAGATGTCTACAAGGGTAATTAGCCTAATTATTCCTACAAAATTAGAAATAAATTTACTAATGAAATTTACCCTCCCCAAGAAGGATTGGACGCCTTTCTTGTTGACAAAGAGAGGAAGCTCTCTGATTACTTTCACCCACTCAGGATCAATTGAAATTCCTTCTTTGGACACTATGTGCCCTACTAGTTTGCCTTGCAGTACTCTGAAGATACATTTTCTTAGGCTCAGGGATATCCTAAACTCTTGGCCTTTCTTGAACACCATCTCCAGATGATCAAAATGATCATCCTTGGATTTGGAGAACACAGTCAAATCATCCAAATAGATTAGGATAATCTTGTTGATTAGTTCACTGAAAGCGATATCCATTTCCCACTAGAAGGTAGCTCCTACATTTAAGAGGCCAACCAACATCTTAGGGTATGCGAATGTTCCCCACTTAGTAGTAAACATTGTCTTATGTTAATCCCCCTCTTTGACCTAAATCCAATTGTAATTGGAGAAGCCATCTAACAGGGAAAACATCTCTAACCCTGCCACTGTTTGTAGGATTGACTCCATTGAAGGTAGCAGGTAATGATCCTTCAGGGATGCTCTGTTTAGGTCCCGAAATTCCACACATAAGTGAATATCTCCATTTTTCTTTTAGACCGGGACCAAATTGGATACCCACGTGCTATTCTTGATTGAGTAGACAATCCACGATTAGATTAGCTTTGTTAATTCTTACACCATTAGCACTTCAATCTTGGGATTGACTGGCCTTTGTTTCTGGTGGACAGGCTTTGCACCTTCTGCCAACTCTATTGTGTGTTGAATGATATCAGGATCATATCCCCTGAGGTCGTCATATGACTAGGCCACCACTGCTTCATATTTATTGCAAAATTCAATAAGCCTTTCTTTATCGTGATGCAGGACATCCCTCTCAACTTTTAGCTTTCTTCCATCTCTGACCTAAAGGTCTGCATAGTCACCTTTGTCTGCTACAAACTTTCATTTCTCATTTCTTACGTCGTCACAATTGAAAAGGTTTTCAAGAGTGACCAATCCTTTTGGAAGCTTGTTGGATTTCAGTTGGATGATTTGTCCTTCATAGGCTTTAGTGATCTCTGGTCGAAGCTAGTCAGCAAATTCTCCTGACTACTGGATGAACAAGGCAATGTGTTCATTACTGTCAAACACTTGCCAGCTTTGGTCATTGTCTAGAATCGTCGGTTGGACTATTACTCGTACTGAGCGTTTGTTGTGAATGAGATCGGAGGCAGGATCAAACTGAGATCTAATTGATGTCATGCGATTTGCATCTGTATTCTATTTTCAGGGCACCATTTGAATGTTGAAGGCTTCAAATCCCTCAATCAGGTCCCAAACTCCATGTCTATAGGATCGCATGTGAACATTCTTGGCCACATAAATTTCTTTGACTTGATTGACTAATAGTTCAAAATCTTTGAACACCATTAGTTGCTTTATACCCATCTATTCCACAAGGTTGATACCTTGCACTAGTCAGGTTCATATTCAACTT
Source organism: Sequoia sempervirens (assembly GCA_007258455.2). Lineage (NCBI taxonomy): Eukaryota > Viridiplantae > Streptophyta > Pinopsida > Cupressales > Cupressaceae > Sequoia > Sequoia sempervirens. The sequence goes on from VDFB02270651.1 coordinate 508,033,149, forward strand.
CATTTTTTGAGCAAGAAAACTAGAAGCATAAAGACCTCAGTGTCTTCATTTTGTGGGGATATTAAACATATTCTAGCTCCCGCGCCATTCTTGTATCTTGCTCTGTCAAAGTGTAGCGTCCACATTTTTGATGCTTGACTGCCTTCAAATTCTTTGACAATGTTCGGGACCACTTGATCTTCATCGTAGATGACATAGATGCCTAGCCTGGTAGCATGGTAGTTTCCAAAAGGGTTAGTATCTATATGTTCACTCAAGAGAACATCCTCTTGATCATTTCGGTCTTCGGTCACTCTTTCATCTTTTAGTAGCTCAGTGCACTACATTTCTTGCTTGGTGATATAGGTATGTGCGGCTTCAAAATTGATCATGGCTTCATTAGCTACATGTTTCGAATGTAGAGCTTTGGATTCTATCTTCATCTTTTAACCATGCTTGGTTCTAAGGATCAAATGTGACCAATCCAGGGACATATATCCACCCACTTTCGAAGTAAATTCTCAAGATAGGTAGAGGCCAAACATGGGGGGAACAAATCTATTACCATAGTGTCTCGCAACACTATGATACTAGGGAAAGCGAATAGGTTCAAGGGAAGTGCTTTGATGACACCTACAGTTTTGACTCTATTTCCATCAAGCTGCATCACTCCTCTTTTTAAGGGTTCATAGCTAAGTCTTAAAGCTTCAATTGTTTTTTTAGGCATAACTATGGTGCTAGCACCATAATCAATCATGGCATTATGTAATAATTTCTCCCCTATAATGAGAGTTAAGAAGAAGGGTTGAGGCTTTGTCTTATCTCTTCCTTCAGCAGGGGCTTCTTCTGTGTTGTTTGTAAGAACTTTAGCAGAAGATGGTTGATCAACAACCCTTATTTTGGGAAATTTCCCCATTGGCGTTGCGCTTACGCCTTCCTGGAGAGCCTTCTGTAGTAGCATCTTTTGTCCCAAGATGGCTAGAATATCCCACAAAGATACATTAGCAGATGATTTCTTTAATTGTTCCACCACATTGAACAGTGGTCGATTTAGAGGTTTCTGCTCCTTTTCTCTTGTTATAACAACTTCCGTTCATGGCTAATATTGTTGCATCACTACAGAGGTACTAGGAGTCTGGTCAAGAGCACTTTTAGCTTGTGGACTGACTAGTTGCGGGATGACTGGTTCACCCGTAAATCTCCTCTTTGAGTGAACTATGTTGTATTCAGATTATACTTGTGGTGTTTTAGATGCAGATGTATCATTGGTAAACACCACTTCTTCCATCCATGACAAGAGTGCATGGTCAGGAGCAATTTTTGCTTCTTTCTCTAGTGACATCCCTTGCATTTGCATGATGAGCACCGCATTGTCCATTTGCGAAGAGGTATACACATAGCTTCTAAGGTCTGACGATGTGGCTTGGCTTCGCTGCTCCGCCACCTTTTTTCATAGGCTACCACGTGGGAAATTTAGGGGTATGTGTGAATCGCCGCAAGCCAAGCACCAAGGGTTGGTGCCATCCACTAAATTGTTTTGTCCCACGGTCATCTCTCTGCTTGAGCTTAGTTTAGCGTTTTGCAGCAGAGTGGGTACCGATACTATCTAATTTTTTGTTTACGCCTATGGATTTGTGTGAGCGCCTCCTTGGAACTAGTTTTGTTGGTAAAAGGACCTTCCACTTTGATAATTCTAGTAGGTAGGCTTCAAAGGTACAGCCTAATTGCACTTAATAATGGTTATCTCATTGATAATAGTTCACAACATTTCCTCATTTGAAGAGTTGGATGTAGAGGTGACATTTTACGGCATGCTCAAATACATGTACATGGATTGAGGAGGAGCCGATGCACTAGTAGAAGGCATCTCCTGAGTAGGAACTAATATCTCGGGGAATATAGGAATGATGGACCAATGCAGTAATTTCCCGACATCTATCAAATTGTTCTCTGCCTTGACAGTGATGTTATATGTGCTTGGTAGCTTGGTTCCACCAAGAGACTAGATCATCATTGAAATGTCATGATTGATATACTTCAAGTAGAGCATGAATGCCAAATTGAGTGGAGGGCGGATATCAACTTGAATCCTTTGTCAGCTTGTATGGAACCAAGCATTGAAGTCTTCCATGGCTTCATATAAGGCTCGCTTTATGACCAAGAGTTGATAATATAGTGATGATCGATCTCCAGGTATGTGCAAGATCATCATGGAAAAAATAGGCCCTTAAGTGGCAAAAAATTCAGAAAAATCAAAGTTAGAGAACTTGACATAAAAATTTGAATAAGTTATCTATACTATTTCAAAAATATGTAAGAATAGAATTTGTATCAAATTGAATGTAGTTTCTAAACTACTAGGTTTATTTTTATTTTTTTTAAATCTATTTGGTGAAATTTTGAAATTTCAATGTAGTTGTACTTCAATTTTAGGGAAAAAATAAGAAGTAGGTGCCTGTCTGACCACCCTAACCACAATAAAATGATAATATTTTTTTATAAGATTTTAGATATAAGTAGAAGACTCATGTCCCCATGTGATGCATATTTTTTATAATTTTTTTCCAAGTAAATAATTAATTATGATTTTTTTATTACAACTTTTAAAAAATATAAAAAACTCATGTCTAACCACCTTAACTTGGTCAAAACTTCATGAAATTAATTTTTTTTTAATCCTATAGTATACGAAGCATAGAATGTGATGCATGTTTTAGATTTAAAAAATATGATACTGTTTGAAAGCTATAGATGATTTTCAATCAGCCTATCAATCAGGACTTTAGTCGTAATTCAAATAGAAAATGAATAATAATTATTTATTAAATTCAAAGTAAAGAATAATTTATATTGGTGGAAAGATGAGAATCTCCTTTAAAAACCCTTTTCGTTTCATTAATTTTGGGTAAAAAAATTCGTCAGCCACATACCCTACAAATACCCTTCATATCACCACTTTTTGGCCCATCATGATCCTACACATACCCCTCCTTCATTCAAAAATATCTGATAGAAAGGCTCCTTGAGCTCATCCCAGGTACTGATAGTGTTTGCTTGCAATGTGCGATACTAATCCAGTGCCTTGCCCCTAAAAGAGGTGGCAAGCAACCTTAACACTACATTTTGGGATGTGACCTCATGTACCAAACATATGTCTACAACATAATTTTTGTTAGCTGTAGGAAACATAGCTAGCAAAAAGGGAGGAGGAAGTGGAACGCTCACTAATTGGGTCACGAGTTGTATTGTCCCTACTGGTGGTACTAATAAACAAGGATTATTTGTTGTTTGGGACCTAGTAACAGGTCGATGGCTCATACACCCTTCTAAAATTTTGATTTATTCAAGCTCAGTCCCACCGAGCATGCTAGGAAAAAGAAAAACTATCAATGCAAAAAATTGGCAAGGTAACAGCCCTTTGTGGGAAACTCAATTTATGGGGGACTTATTGCGCTAAACTGAGTGACCTCCAAATTTTTAAAGAAGTTGGCTTCTTTTGTAGATGGGGTTTTGGAATGGGAAATAGAAGCAGATGTAAATATAAAGAATTTAACTAAGGCGATGTGCCAGAATGTAGATAAAAGGCACGATAAACCTATCTTTTGGATATGATCTAAGGGCCCGCTTAGCAACTTACAATTTCTTAGAATAACAAAAATTAAGGGTTGTAGCATGAACAGCTCATTCAATGACATAAAATAATAATCATACCTATTTACTGAAAAGAAGAGTCAAAAGACATGATCTAAACCAACAAACTTGCATTCAAATTATAGAAGTATGGAAAATAAACCATTCAAACAATAATGGCACAATATAAAGTTTATCAATAGCATAAGAAACAGAGAGGTCAAACAATGGCATAGTCTGTAAGTTCTTGCAATAATCTAAACAATAAAAGGAATGGTATCTCCAAAAATCTTGTAATTCTAAAACTAGTAAAGCTTGAAAAGCATGTAGCAAGTAATCTTCAAACTCAGAACCTCCAACTTCTTGAACTAGAACTAGAACCCTTCATCAGAAGAAAAGAGCAGTATTTATAGTGAGTCTTCCACCGCCTGGCAAGCAACAAATGAAAAGATTCATAATCTTGGGCAATGATGTTGAGGCAATGATTTCCCTCGACCATTGTAACAGAAAATATTTGAGACACAACATTTGGTCACCCTCCATTTAGGTGCATCCCTTGCGAATGATGGTAGTGGTCCCAGCAAATTCCTGTGCAGACAAGTGTCCCCTCCTTGGATAGGCAAGTAGAACACATGGCAATATATCGCAACCCTTTGTTCGCTTCAATCCTTCGCTGAAGAAGCTTGCATTGAAGGGACACATGTCAGCATATCGCTGCCTGCGGCCAATTTACCCTTCCTCTATAGAAAACTTGGGCGAAGATGACACGTAGCAATAATGTTTGATAGACACCATCTATGGGGTCCATCGTATCTTTTTGCGAATGGGAGCTACATGGCACACTAGCAGGGACCGACAAGGAAGTGATAGGAAGCAATCAAAATAACCCACAGTGAAAACATGTGGGAGCATATCGGGGGCCGATAGATTAGCAAGGAGAAAAATACTTTACAGAGTGATGAGCGAACACATGGCAGAGGCTATGGTGACAATCAAAAGGGAGCCGATGAATTTATTTCAAGGCATGGGCTGACACTTAGCCAAAAATAAAAACCTGAAGGGAGCATGGTGAATTTCATATTCACATTAGCAATTCTAGCCTTCTTTTTCTAGCTTCATCCAACACTTTTCCAATTCTTCATCAATGGGTCTTCACCTTCCATCATTATTATTTTGAATGAGTTAATCAACATCATGGAAAGTCTAATCGAATTGATAACCTTGAGAACCAGTGAGAGAAGGTTGTTAATGGTCAGAGCACCTCTATCAACCCTACCTAGTGTCTGATTTCTTCTTACATCAATTTTGTTAATATTTGTATTTCTTCTTTTGAGCAGTTGATTCATAGAATCATCAAAATTATACTAGTATTATTCTCTTAGTTCAACAAAGGCATCACCTCTACCAAAGGTGCTAACTCTTTCTATATAATTGTGTTTAGACGAACTACCTCCATCTTTTGTTTTCTATTTACCACATTGATTCCTTGTAAATTTCCTACAATATTTCCAAGTGTGCAAGCTTCTCATTTTTGCATCTTCTTCAATCCATGACAAATAAAAATTCACTAGAATTGGGTTCTTATAATAGTTGTCACTTGTTGAGGAGACTAGAGTTTTCTTGAAACTATTATCAATGATACACAACCCAAACAAAAACTATAAAACACTCTTCAAATTTTGATTCTTGTAAATGATATTAAGCAATTTTCAACATCTATTATCTTTCCCCAACAACAGATCCATTCTATTAGGTCTCAAAATCACTGCTCCACTTAGAATAAAATTCTACTCACAAGGTTAAAGTTGTCAATAGGTCAGAGAAATCAATTCACCTATAAAACTATGGAGAATTAAGAGTTAACTCAATGAGAGCAGGTCCTATCTCATGCACTTTGAGCTTAGCTAAAACTTGAGAAGGTATTCACAAGGGTATACCTTAGTAGGTATTAGGATCACTTATGATAAGACATAATAAACTAAATGATATCTCCAGCACTTTAAGCTCAACTTAGAATCTGTTGGGTGAAAATTGTGTAATCAACTTTTCGATAGATTACACAACTAGGACTTCAGCCACAGCTATGTGAGATGTAAATCTCTCCTCTCAGATAGGGGAGGCACCCTTCTTACTGCTAACAAAAGCGATAGTAAAACAAACAAAGTAATTACAAAATGTACACAATACTTACGAAGTGGGGGGGGTGTGTAACATTCATCCTTCTCTCTTTTTTCAGAGAAGATGTTTACAATGCTTCACTGTTGGAAGTTCTTAATTCACAATAACTCTAAACTAACAACGAGCAGTAATTCCAATACCTCTATCTTGTCAAAGCAAAGCGTAGACGTACTAGAAGTGATTAACAATAAACTAGTAAAATAAAAGGGAAAGCTCACAAAGGCACAAAGACGTTCTGTAGCTTTTTCAATGGTGGATCTATGAAAAGTGTGTTGTTTGTCACATTAGAAGCACAAAGTCTTCTTAGACACAGCAATTCCTCGAACAATATGAAGAATTACAAGCGTAAATTCTTGTAGATTATCCAACCAAAGCATCCAAAGAGCATGAATAATTACAAGCACAAAGTCTTGTAGATCATTCAACCAAAGATAAACAAAACACAAATGAAAATATAAATAAAGGAAGTAACACAAATTTTACATGAATTACTTAGAGTCCTTCAGATTCCATAAGCTAATCACCACCAAATGAGATCAATTCATAAGATTATCAAATCCAACACAAAGTTCGGTTTGCAATATTCTTCTTTATTGATCATATTTCATTCACAAAGTATGAACACAAAGTTTCACAATTCTGCTTCAAAAAGGGCAGCACTTCGTTGCAAAATACTAAAGGATAAATTTACAATAGAAATCCCTCACATTATATAGAAAGAGGGATGAAAAAAATTAGGAATCTAATTGAGGAAATCAAGGAAAGTTAGGTGAGTGATTTTAGGAGATCTCACCTAACTTGGACCAAAGTCAAAGTGTAATTTGTTTTCAAAAGATTACATCTTCGAACTTGCTGCAAGGTATGTGCAGGATTATCATGGAAAAAATAGGCCCTTAAGTGGCAATGAAAATTCAGAAAAAATCAGAGTTAGGCAACTTGACATAAAAATTTGAATAAGTTATCTATATTATTTCAAAAATATGTAAGAATAGAATCTGTGGAAAATTGAATGTAGTTTCCAAACTACTAAGTTTATTTTATTTTTTTAAAAGTCTATTTGGTGAAAAATTGAAATTTCAATGCAGTAGTACTTAAATTTCAGGGGAAAAATAAGAAGTAGGTGTATGTCTGACCACCCTAACCACAATAAAATGATAATTATTTTTTATAAGATTTTACATATAAGTAGAGGACTCATGTTTGGATGTGACGCATATTTTTTTGTAATTTTTTTCCAAGTAAATAATTAATTATGAATTTTATTACAACTTTTAAAAAATATAAAAACTCATATGTCTGACCACCTTAACTTGGTCAAAACTTCATAAAATTCAAATTTTTTTTTTTAATCCTATAGTATGTGAAACATAGAATGTGACCCATATTTTGGATTCAAAAAATATGATACCCTTTGAAAGTTATAGATGTTTTTCAATCAGCCTATAAATCAGGACTTTAGTCGTAATTCTAATAGAAATTGAATAATAATTATTTATTAAATTCAAAGTAAAGAATAGTTTATATTGGTGGAAAGCTGAGAGTCTCCTCTACAAACCCTTTTCGTTTCATCAATTTTGGCTAAAAATAAAGTCGTCAGCCACATGGACGAAGTCTAGAAAAACAAGGTGAGTTGTCAAACACGTTTTTTGCATTGACTTCTTAGGATTGGCATGCCCAAGCCAAATACCAAAGCAAGCCCAAGGCTAATCCCAAGGCAATAAATTCTTTGTCAAAAATATCGGATATCTGTTTCAAATTGGATATTC
>VDFB02270651.1:508040801-508070008 GCA_007258455.2 Sequoia sempervirens
AACATCTCTCTTCTCTAAAAGCAACCTCTAAATCACTTCAAACACCTTAACTACCCTAAAACTGACCCTAAAACCGACCTCTCAATCACTTCAAACACCTATATTAAGCTACCACTCTCAAGACCAATGTAACAATGATACAAAATAATGCTTTGAGTTTGAAACATGGGCCACTTTCCTACTTTGGGCGGGATTTTAGACTCTCTAATACTATCATGCATTTCTTTCATTCCTTGTGCCTCCACCTCCCTCTTCCTTCTCTTGTGGGCCTTTGAAAATTTTCCTTTCCATTCGCATAACACCCTAATACCTTGACCACCACTTCTCAAACCATACATTCCTCTTTGGATCTTTGTGCCTTTTGATGATGTCTTACATTTGTAAAAGAGCCAATGGGGTATCCTAATCCTCAAACCCCTAGATCCCCATTGTCTTGTGTCCTAACACCCAAGAATCCCACCGCCTGAACCCTTGATGTTGGACCTTGGGATAATTATTTGCTTGAACTTAAAGCAATCATTTCCCTAGATCTCCACACTCAAGCATGCACTTTCACAAAGCCTCACCATTTGAATGGACTCCACCCATGACCACGACTAACCAAGAATGCAATTAATGAGCCCAAATTTGAATGTGAGAAAATGGCAAGAAACTTTGGACCCATGTTAGGCCTTCAACCTCTATATAAGGAATAAAACTTCATTAGTTTGGATAATCTTTGGACATCATCTCAACAAATCCAAAATTGAAAAGTCAGACACTTGTGTTCACTTGTTGAATCTAAGGACAAAAACCCTTAGGTTATGGAGATTTTTCAATGAAACCCCATTGGTTTCCTAGAGTTTGGAGGATGAAACTTGTTTGGATTTGTGAGGGAAATTTCACACAAAGGTTGCATCTGTACGCCAAGCATAGTGGATTTCAGCATCCCAATAATTTTCTAATTTTTTTTTTATCATTGTAATCTTGGTTATGAGCAAACAATTGAAGCAAAAAAATTGTAATCATGAAGTGAGTTATTTGAATTAAATGCTCTATTCCAACCAACTTATATGTGTAGATCTATTTATCATATGTGAATGTTTTAGATCTAAATATCTTGTTTAAATGTTTTGGATGATTTTCATTGAATTATTCCAAATCTAAGAAATTTGTATGAATAATTTAGTTAAGGATCATTGCATTTATCATTGAGCCTATGGTCAAATGTTCTCATCCTATGACATAAGTCTTGAATTGCTTTAATCAGTTCTAAAAAGTCATGACCTCTTGATTGGGAAGGCTGTAAATCCCCCATTCATTCAAACAACTAGATGTATGTTTGTTGACAATATCAAATAAAACCTCCAGCTAGGGTCTGCTAGTCTAGGGAGAAGCAATGCATGAAATTTTCTTTTTGATTTGGGCTAAATGTGATTAGGACAGGCCCTGACAGGGTTGTATCAAAGCCCAAGAGAGAGATATGTTGAGGAAGAAAATAGAGAAATTATAGTGAAAATGTGCATTAGCATGTCTCATTTTACTTATAGAAGAAAGTACAGTGCACAACAATCAAGCAAAAGCTAAAATCCATCTATGAAATAAATTACTCACTATCAAAACTAACCTTCAAATTAAAGAAGAATTTAAGAAGCTATATTTTCATATAACTTTTTCAAAAGTATTTAAATTATTGTACAAGGAACATAAAATATTAGAGATGCACTTTCCAAGCAATGTTGTTTTCCTATCGGTTTATGTAAAACATAATTATTGTGGGGATTCTACTTAAGATTCAATTAATCAAGGAAATCAGAAATGTTTTGGAGTTTTGTTCTACCAATGCAATTATTTTCTATACTAGCCATTATGGAGAAGCGGTTTATACAAATTTTCTTTGTGAAAAATACATTGTGATTAAATTATTTGTTTAAAATTTGTCTTGCTTTTTATTTTCTAAAAGAATCCATATTTAGATGGTGTTATAGTCAGATAAACATCTATTTTTCACAGAGCTCACAACTTTTAATAGTATTATTTTCCTAAATTTCTAGGTCAAAGTGCATGACGATGTCATTTCATGCCTGCAAATAATTGAATATTCTAGTCAACAAATGGTCACAACATCTTGGGATGGAATGATTAAAATATGGAACATTGATGAAGGAAGAGGTAGTTGGGCAACAACTTTTGGATCATCTAAGAAGACATAAAGTGCCAGTAAGTATATGAAGAATGGTCATATGATATATTATTAGTATTCATATGGGAGTCTAGCCATATTAATTTTTTGAAAAAGGTGAATTTATGTTATATAAAAAAATTGATGGTTACAAATGGACCACCAAATTTACTAAGGCATAGGAAAGTTGACAAAGAAGAAAATCAGATGGTGTAGGGTTAATCATATGAGTATCTAGTTGTTACTTATGCAATGTGAAATAATGCTTTGAGTTTGAAAGATGTGCAATGCAATGTAATCAGCAATATGAATATAAACTACATAATATTTAACCTTTCTTTTTATGCTATTGTACATTGATATTTAATCATTGCTTCAAAGAGATTAATCATGCACATGAGGAGGAAACTAAATTTTGATTGTCAACTTCTATATATATCAAATTATCCAATAATCAAGTGTATGTCCATATACAAAAATGGCATTAACACCAACTCAAACAAAGTTTTACAATATGTGGCATATGCCATATCGGTATCTATTCAAAATTTACATTCCAAAATGTCTATCTCATCCTAAACTACTGGTGGATCATCAAAATGGAGCCTCTTTGAAGCACTCGTTGGCTCTGAAGGTAGCTGCATAAGAAAAAGTCAAAACACAATTGAGATTAGTTATACTATATAATTTAAAATTGAATAATTAACATAAAAATCAATACACATTGAATTATAATTGAACTTTAAAATTGAAATCTTGATTACCTGAAATATATGTCTCTTTGAAGGGTCGGGAGTCCTAGAATATACCCCTCTCAAAGAACTAACTAAACCAACTTTTGTAATGTCAATCTATATATGTGAACAAAAACATGAAATTGATCCAAGTTAGCATAGAATTGTCAGTAATAAGAACATATTTACCAAGCGCAAAATAAAATAAACACATACCTCTTTAGGTTGATCTTTTTTTGTATCTCATTTAGGTGTCTCAACACCTCCTCCTTGAGGTGTTTCAACACCTCCTCCTTCAGGCATTCGAATACCTACTCCTTCGAGTGTTGTGGCACTTATCAACAATGATGTATAGCTCACAACCGCCTGTACATAAAAATGACAAGTACATATGAAACTACGAATCTATGTCAATGTATGCATAATCAATAAAAGATCTTATAAATTTTAATTCAATCAAATTTTAATTCAATTACCTTTCCCTTATCCAACACTGTGCCTCCATAGTCTGGAGAGTGTCGCACCTCACTCGCACTAGGTGTTTTCTACAAGCAGAGAGTAAGATAAACATATAAGTTAATCTATAATTTCATTATTGACAATTCAAATGACAAGCAAATATACTATAAAAAAATATAAATGAGTGAGTGAGAAAATACATACTATGTGCATGTCGAGGCCAAATGAAATGGCCCTAAGGGTGCCATCAGTCACCTGTGTGAGCTCCTCCTCAGACATTAACTGTTAAATAGACCATGTAAATAAATATTAGTACTTGATACTATCTCTTATTAATATTCATTTTTTTTTAAATGCAAGTTATGAATTTACACCTTAAATGTTACTTGTGTAACTACTCCAATGTCCACCTCTCTAGCAAGAGAGGACTCTGTAGGGTGTGCTCCACTCCCCTGCGTGTGATCTGCTATAATCTCCATATCCTAGATATCATAATCAGAAGTGTCTAATGGATGCTCAGGGGGCTGTACAATAGGACCCAAACATATTTGTTGGCACGTATTGCAAATATGTGGCACACAAATATGTGGACCCGAGGAGGATGATGCAGCAGCACTGGATCCATCGCCAAGATCACCAGACTATGGTTGAGCTACTGAAGAAGCATGGGAAACCAAAAGACCACTCAAAGAGTGAATGGCCTGGATAGTTTGTGTGGTTGTATCCTCTGCAATATCTGGATATTGTACTGGAGGTGGCGGAGGAAGGGGAGGAAGGCGAACATGTGGGTGCCTAACTACTCTAGCTACCCCTGGCCTATCCTGAGGCATACCTCTACCAACGCCCTGGAAGGGTTTAATGTCAAAGTAATTGACATGATGCCCTAACAAAAACTCAGCATATAATTTTTTAATAAAGTAAAAAGGTACATCAAGATTATTGTTGGGTGGTTTATCAAAAACCATACACCAATGATCCCAAAAGTTATCTACTATGCCCCTATGTGTGCACCATTTTATAGAAAGTTTTGGCTTGTTAACGTTAACTGGCAAACCAGTGTTGGGGTTAATAAATAAAGAGGCTATTTGGCTTTTGTTATTTGGAGATCTTTCACATCATCATAAGACATTCCACATGCATAATATTGCCTCATGGTTTCTCGCCATGAATGAAATGCATTATGTTGGGTGGAGAGGGTTTCTACATTTGTAATTATTCTTGTCAATGTGTTGACATACGGGATAATCGAGGGATTTTCCTATAAACATCACAAATGCCCCTCAATTGCTCCAATTTTTCATGAATTAATTGTTCAATTGATGGCATGGAGGTGGTGGAGCATTTGGCATTTCTGCATTTTGATTCTCAGCTGGTGGATTTTCATTTTCAACTGGTGGAATTTTGTGCATTTTCATTCTCAGCAGCCATAATGCCTGAAAGTTAAAAAATAATTAATCTAAAATCACAATATAAATGAAACACTATTTTTAAATCAAAATCCATTAAAAACATTCATTTTTTTATCAAAATCTATTTTGAACTCAATTGTTTCATAAAAATTCAATCAAAAACCCTATTTTGAAAAAAAATCCACAAAAAACATTCATTTTTTATCAAAATCCATTCTCAATTCAATTTTTTCATAAAAATTCAATCAAAAACCCTATTGTGAAAAAAAATCCACAAAAAACATTCATTTTTTTATCAAAATCTATTCTAAACTCAATTTTTTCACAAAAACTCAATCAAAAACCCTATTTTTAAAAAAAATCAACAAAAAACCATATGAAATTATTCAGATCTAAATCAAAATTGAATCAAATAAAATAAAAATAAAAAAACTTACCTTTCCAAATCGAATTTAGCCTATATCGAATATCCATTTCGCGAAGAATGGATGCACTGTGCGCCCGCGGGTTCTTCTCAGCCGAATGACTTCAAAAAAACGACAGAAGTTTTTAATATATGCTTTTTACAAATTGGATATCCAATTTGTAAAAATAGGTTTGGTGTTAGGTATGGTGACACCCGAGCCTAAAAAAGTCAACATGTTCTTTTTGCATTTTTTCGATCGATGAAAGACGTGTTTTTTTCATCATTGCCACTTTTTGGCCCACCATTAACCTGCACATACCCTGCAATTACAATTTACAAAAAGACATATAAGATGTCAGGAAATATTTACAAGATGCATAAAGGGATGCACCGGAAATGTCTAACACTGGAGATCAGGAACCTTCTTCATGTTTCCTTGATTTGGGCGTGGAAGTCTTCATATTTCTTCCTGGTCTCTTGCACGAACTTCTCATCCGGACCAATGATGTAATCCACAATGGTGTGAATTCTCGTGATCAATCTCATGGCAGATGAGTGAACCTTCTTGCACCTGTCAAGATGCATTTTTAGGTTAGCCAATATGAGCCTTGTATCACAAATGACGATCAGAGAGGCTTCTCAAAAGTCTGAACTGTCAATCAACTTCATGATGGCTTCCTTGAAGATCTGGGATATTTTTGTGGCTGGCAGGAAGATATGATTCTCTTCAAGAAGTTGACTTGGTAACTCCTTGATACCTTTTTCAAGAATAACATGATGCCCTTCGACATCTTCCTATACTTGGTGAAGATCTTTCGTAAGAGATTGAATTACTTGAATTCGATGTTTCAAGGATTCTCTCACCTCAATGAACTTTTCTTTTTCAGGATTTACCTTGACTTCCACCAATTTACTGAGCTTTACCTGCTTCATATGTGACTATGACAATAGGCATTTTTCCATATCTTTGCGCTCTTGGGAAAGTACACTTTTTTCTTTATCAAGCTCTATGGTGAGCTTGGCCAACAAGGTAGTTTTCTCGTCCACAGCAATTATGATCTTAGATCTATGTTCTATGATCTTCTCAACGAAATCATACAACACCCTACCTTTGGAGGAAAACTTCTCAACTTTCTTGACAGCTGGGTCTTCAATACTTACCACTGTCAGCGGTTGTGCATTAGTTGGAGAGCATGCATGTCTCTTTACAACAATGGCTTAATGCTCTACCCTCTACTTGTACATATTGCGAGCTTGCTCCATTTTATCTAGTCTTCTAGCCAAGATATCCAATGTCACTTACGCATCCGCTTTTGCACTTTCATTGGTAACCTTGCCAAGTTGGACTTTTGTTACCGTGTAATCCTCCATATTGACATCTCCTTCTTCTTGCGGTGGTATGCCAATCTCCGCATACTTGTGGCCAGTCTTGTCAACGATTACCCTTGAGTATACTTTTGCCTTTTTCTTCCCTTTAGCCTTTGGAGGGACTATCTCTTCGAGGTCGAGCTCCTCTGGAGAGATCATTCTCTTTTTCTGCTTCAACACTTGAGATATCAGCCAAGGGGGAAGGAAGGAGGTGTGAACTTTTGGATTCATTGTCAACTCAGTCGTCATCATCACTTCTTAAGTCATTGTCACCTCTGAAGTTACCATGGGTATCATGACAATAGAAGAAGTGTCTGTCATCATTGCTCCTGTAGACCGCACATTGAGCTGATCACACATTGACTCATTCATGAAATGATTGAATTCATTTTCAGAAGTGATATCATACGTTGGTGAAGATAGGCTAGGAATGGATGATGGAGGACTTGACAATATATCAATCGTATGAATGCTTGTCACCGAAGGCGTATCAAGCGGGGTTGATGCTGCAAGAATAGTGGATATCTCGACTGCAAGAATGCATGTGGTAGGAATGGGTGATGAGGGAACAGGAGGTGGAGGAGTTCTTGAATTTGGAGGGGTATGAAGAACACTGGAAATCACAGGCGATGACGTTCTAGGAATTTCCTCAACTACATTCTCAGGTGGAGACGTAGTTCTTTCTTGATCATGCCTGGGTTCCTATTGATCACCCTCTTGTCTCTCTGAGTCTAGTTCACCTTCGGAATCACCTTCAGATTCTTCTTCAGAATCTTCTTCAGACTCTTGCCCACTTTCAGAAACCTCTTCTGCATCGGAGTCTACTTCTGGTGAGTCTTCATCTTCAGCAGATTGGTCACTGGAAGTACCTTCTTCATCAGAATCTATCTCCTCTGGAATGGACTTTTTACCTTTAGAGTGAGATGGATTGGATTCTGTGGTTTCTCCTTCTGGGAAGGACTGGGTATCTTTCTTGCCAACAGTAAACTTGATCCTGGGACCTCTTCGTGAAGAAGTGGGAATAGCCGCTGATTTATTTTTCATGCGGAGTTCTTGTTGTTAGAGAGCTTCTGCTTCAGATTCTTCTCCTTCTGAATTTGTTCTGAAACTTTTCATTTCAAAACCATGCTTATGTAACCATTCTACAATGTTGGATAGGATTGGCTTCAATCTCTCTCTCATGCTAGTACTTTCTTTCCTAGACCATTGCATTGCAGGAAATGGCCTTTTAGAAACCTCTTGTTCATCATAGACAGCATTCATGATATCGCCAAGATCTGTAAAATCCTCTAGTAGGTCAGCAATATTAAGGTCTCTGATCTGCTGAACAGTCAACCTGCAATAATCCATTTTGCGAATGGCTTCTTCATCTCTGCAATCAACCCAGATGTCTTCAAAATGGTATTTGTGGTGATGACCCTTTTGTAATCACCTTCTGACATCCCGGTAATCAAAATCAAACATATACCTATAGGTCTTAATTGTCATGATTTGCATCTCAGCATAGATAGATTTGGCTTTTTGTACAGTTGGGA
This sequence comes from Sequoia sempervirens, assembly GCA_007258455.2. Classification (NCBI taxonomy): domain Eukaryota; kingdom Viridiplantae; phylum Streptophyta; class Pinopsida; order Cupressales; family Cupressaceae; genus Sequoia; species Sequoia sempervirens. The sequence continues at coordinate 508,048,874 of VDFB02270651.1, forward strand.
TAGTATATCTATCGATTGTCAGTGGGAACTTGAATCCACGCTTGTGGTTACTTCTTCGTTCTTTATGCACTGAAATCAGCTGTCTGCACATCTCCATGAGAACCCATTTATTCGAAGGATAACGTGGCAGCATGTAAGGGCAGCCAGTGTAGCACCCTACTCTCAAATAAGTAAGCGTTGGGAATTGAAGAAATAAGCATCCAACTTTACTTACCGCCTTATAGGCCTCATCAGATACCCTTCTCCTTTTGAGAGCTGGATCAAAATTGAAAAGTAAAGGTGCGAAGAAAGCATTAGTAACCCACCTGAAATGATGGAAGCTTTCCTTCAATTCCAATTGATAGAAGAATTTATACACAAGTACCAGCATCTGATTCCCTTTTGTGGATAGACCTAGAAATTGTCTCATTACAGCTGCTACGTACACCAGGTAAGAAGTCATATAGAATTTCAATGTGGATGGCGCATTGATCAACTGCTCTTGTATTTCATCACTGATCTGTTTTCCCCAGTCAATGTGCACCTTTTTTCTTCTTATAATCCTGATGTATTCATACATCCAATCATGAAAAGTGGATGATTCAGGCAAGCCTTTTACTCTGCTTAAAAATGTGATCATATCTTTGATGTCATCTTTGAAATCATTTCGCAGGAGTCCCTTGGGCCATCTGGAAATAGATTGTCTAGGCTTCTTCAACCATTGGGTATTTATTAGGTTTTTAGTCTTGTTGGGATCAGTGTCAAAGACTTCTTGTGCTTTTTGTATAGAGATGTCAATGTACTTCTCCATTTGAGGAACTTTAAACACAATATCAAAGAAGTTGGGGTCGAGTCTTAAAATCTCGTGCCCAGAAGAATCAATCACACTTTTGCTTTCCCTGATGTAGTGAGATGCCACTTGAAGGACAAATTTCGTATTGTGTGCAGCAGTAGGGAACATAGCTACCAAATGCAGGTTACTGTGTACAATTGCTCTCATTGGATCAAGAAGAGGCTTCATCTCAGTTTGCTTTGCAAAATCAACCAAGTCTTGATGGCCAACCTCTGTGTCTTTTATTTCTTCCACCTTGGAGACCACTACAGTCGGTAGATAGAAACCTTGATATTTATATTTCATTTTTCCTTTCACTTTTGAAGAAGACAGAGTTTTACTGGTAGTCATCAAGAGCAACTGAATCTTTGATCAATCAACTTTAAAGATCTTGAAAAGAGACTGCAAGATGTGGAGTCAGAATAAACGTTAGTCGTTAAAAATCATGGGAATGCGCGAAATGAGCAACGATGATGAGCAAGCATGGAGCAGATGACAAGGCACACTGAATGATGCACAAAATGGAAGGAACGAGGTTCGGAAAGAAACTTGCAAGTTTGAAGTATTTCAGGGAAAAATTTGTGAAAAGTGTAAGGGCGCACTTTTTTAGCGCCCTTGCATTTTGAAGAATTTTGGCTTTGATGCAAGGGCGCTGAAAAACAATGCTCCTACACTTTTCAGTGTTAGAATAAAATTCAAAATGCCAAGGCGCACTTTTTCAGCGCTATGACATCTCTCACTATGGAGTTGGCAATTGATATCTGGGAAGAACAAATGAATATAGGTGCACATTTCAGATGCTACTGCATGTGAAGCTTGAAGTTTGGAAAATAAAGTGCAATGATAGTGAAAAACAACGCTTGACTCTTGAGGTGCAGATTTCTTTGTGTTAAGCATTTGCAAAACGTATTTGGAAAAGGAACCCTTTTACCATGTATTTTAGAAGGAAAAACCTACATTTTTATGCCACTATACATTGATGTAAATGGTGATAGAGGGAAACAAACATTGTGATGCTTGAAGAGTAAGGAATATGGGAAGAAAGAAGTCACGCCAAAACAAGCTATGAAAGTCCCATTGCGTGAGGGTGCATCAGGAAAATGCGTGGGCACAAGATGGATGCATAAAGAAAGAAAAACAATGCGATTAGGGTAAAAATAAATGTCCATACATTTGGAAAGACATTCAAAAAACAAAGAAAGAAAGAAAAATGCATGGTTAGAAAAACGTATGAAGAAAAATGAAGGTAAATAATAACACATATATAAATCACTAAGACATGTACGAAATAATAAAGGAGAATGGAGAGAAAGTAAGAAGAACGACTTACCAAGAGAAAACGTGAGATTTGGTTGAGAGGAACTTCATATTTCTCCAAAAATGTGTTTTGTAGCTTGAGAAGATTTCGCCCAGCAAGAAGGAATGCAGTTTGAAGATCATAAACAATGAAAATGAAACAATAAAACACTTTTAAGTGAAAGAGAAACACAAAAAACCTAACTCAAGTCGAGCAATTAATTTGGGCACAAAAAGTGGCACAATGAGCGAAAAATGTAAAATGCATGAAGAAACGTGCCTAGGCAAGAAAATGACTAAGTTTGGATAAAAAGTGCAATAGCACACTTTTTCAGCGCTCTTACATTTTTAACAAAAACACTTTCATGCAGGGGCGCTGAAAATCAGCACCCCTTCACTTTTCATACTTAACCAATTTTTGGCTTGTGAGCAGGAGCGCACTTTTTCAATGCCATTGCATTTTTCACAATTAACTAAGTATGAATAGTGAGACTTTGCGAAGGGGCTTGTTTCAAACGTCTTCGTGAGGCGAACGTAGGGGGCTGCTCAAACTGACTATTTGAGGCTTTGGAATGCATTTTGAGGTGGCTTGAAAATCACCTTGTTTTGCGTGCTTGAATTTCACAAATCCTAGGAAACGGACAAGTTTTGTAGGGGGTTATTCGTGGAACGAGTGCTGCTAGATTTCATGATAACAGAATCAGGAGGGTATTCCTCTAGGATATACCTTAGTAGGTGTTGGGATCACTTATGATAAGAAACAATAAACTAAATGATATCTCCTACACTTTGAGCTCAACTTAGACTTAGGAGGGTATTCCTAGGGGTATACCTTAGTAGGTATTGGGATCACTTATGATAAGAAACAATAGACTAAATTATCACTAATACATACTAAGGTATACCCTTGGAAATACCCTCTTGAGTCTAAGTTGAGTTTAGAGTGCAGGAGATAGAAATCACTCTCATTGAGTTAGCTCTTAATCCTCCATAGTTTTGTAAATGAACCAATTTTCTCATCTATTGACAACCCTAGTCTTGTGAGTAGAATTTTGTTATATAGAAAGTGAAGCAATGATTTTGAGACCTAATAGAGTCAAACAAAATATTCTTGATAAAACTTACCACCATTTCACATCCTAGTATAATTTATCATCAAATTTTAAGTGGTGGATGATAAAGAGAGTCAATAGACTTGGTATTTGAAAATACATTCTCTAATATAAAAGATGGCATAACTTCATATGTGTTTTTTTTTCAAACTTTATATTTTTATTAGGTAGGGAAGGGAAGTATTTGATGTGAGTTGCTACCATAAAAAATTAGAACATGTGAGCTATAATTGAATTTGATATCCTTCTTTTGACCTAACTTTGACCATTAAATTATAGAGTATATTTTACCTATAATTAGAAACTATAGAAAAAATTCTACCTAATTTTCCATGAACTTTACAAAAATATAAGAAAAAAAATTAAAATTGTAACTTATAGAACAAATTAATGAAAAATCACAATAACTTGCTCAAAAATTATTACAAGTTAAAAAATTATTGTCATTTTCTCGAATATATTACTCAAAACCTTCAAGATTTATAATAAAATTTAAAATGGTTTGTAAATTATAGAAGAAAAAAAATACTAGCTCAAAAGTAAAAGTAAAAATCAATAAAATATCAAACCACTTATTAAAATAAAAAATAAAAAATAAAAAAATCTCCAAATACCAAAATATTAATTTAATCTTACAATTTCTGATGATTTAAAACAGCCTTTATCCTCCTTGTTTATCGGCATAATTAAGGAGAGATGTGCCTTCATTCTAACAAATCAACCCATGTAGAACTAATAAATAAAAAGATTACAACTAAAACTTTGCACAAGTACTTAACTTCGTTAAGCTTGCAAAGAACAAATTACAGAACAAACTATATATTCATTGAATCATCGAGCGACCTAATGAATGGTTTAGATGAAGATTTTTGTCATCTGCCAACATGAAGTATGCTGCTACTATAATCAGCTCTACTATGTTCCTCCGGAGACAAGGCATGCATGGATTTTCCAGCATTAATGTCTTTAGGCTCGATATAAAGTTTAGCCGCTTTTAGCCCTTCTACAACCTCACTCATGGTGGGTCTCCTGGATCCTTCTCTCTCCACACATTGGATTGCCAGATCAACAACATAATTGAAACATTCCATCTCATTTTCACTCAAAGATAACCTCTTATCTATGATGTCTGTCAGGCAACGAGAAGAGCCTTGGTCTGCCTCTGCATGGAGCATTGCCTATCATGAACATATTGTTTATCAGTTTTTCTAAATATAAAATGCCAAATTGTTAAAGATGGTAGTCAAAATTAAACCTTACCCATTTCACAAGGTTGATTTCTTCTTCACAATCTGCATTTTCGATTGGTTTTCTCCCGCAGATCATCTCTAACAAGACCACTCCAAAGCTATACACGTCACTTCTCTCTGTCAGCTTGCTGGTACCATAATACCTTCAATCAATCAAGACAAGTTACTATTATCTGTGAGTAAGCACCCCTTGTATCAATTCAAAGTTTCAAACTGCTGGGTTCGTTTGCATTGCAACCCAAAAATAAATAAGCTTGGAGGGCATATAAGTCTCTACTCTGGATCCATGTATCCCATTGTCCCTTTAACTGTGGTAGTCACATGAGAGATTGCATCATCTTGAAGAATTTTTGAAAGCCCAAAATCTGCGACTTTGGCCCTCATATTCACGTCCAGGAGAATGTTTGAACTCTTGACATCTCTATGAATGATTTTCGGTGTGGCCCTCCAATGCAGGTATTCCAATCCTTGAAATAAAACACATTCAGATGAGAAGCCAATAAACTATTCTCAAGGCTTTCAAAAGAAGAAAGCAGACAAAAACTCTTTATTAATTCTACTAAACAGGGCAGAAATGAAGTACCTTCTGCTGCATCTAGGGCTACTCGAATCCTAGCTTTCCAATCTAGGGTACACGGGTTTGCCAACGAACCTATCAAAAAATTAAATTGAGATCCATATGAGTTAGTTCGTGTCACTTACACATGTTAAACACTTCAATCTTGAAAGTTAACCTACCATGGAGGTGATCCGCGAGCGATTTTCCACCCATGTACTCGTAAACAAGCATAAGTTTCTTCGAGGAGTCGCAGTAGCCAAGCAAACGCACCAAGTTCTTGTGATTCAATATCGAGAGAAGATCAACCTGCTTGGTGAGAAAACAGCATAATATTTAAGCATTACATATATAGATATTTTCAATTTTTATCAGAAAACAAAATTGAGGCACATATATGTAGTACCTCATTTTTGAACTCTCCTGGTCCTTGCTTCGATGTAGAGGAGAGTACTTTCACAGCGACTTCATTTCCATCTGGTAACTTACCATAGAAGACACTACCAAAACCCCCTTGTCCGATGGCTTGGCTGAAATTCTGCGTCGCCATCCTTAGCTCTGCTATGCTAAATGAACGAGACCTTACAGGGTTCGGTGCCTTGCCCGATAAATCTGCATTCGCATCTGCTTTCCAAATTCCAATCAGAAAAACCCAGAGCAAGAAAGCAGAATTGGAGGCATCTATGAGCAACATTTATTATAAAATGAGCATACAGATCTATGGAGGAACAAGGTAAAATCGATCAACTCACCTGGTTTTCCGGAGTATCTTCTACGATATATAAGCATTGATATCAAGACGAATAGAACAGCAAGTATGCCACCAGTGATTGATGCAATCTCTACCCATTTGCTTTTACCTTTGGGAACAAGAAGATATCGATTCCCATCGTACCTGCAAATCATTATAAACTCCTTTTACTTTTCAAATGTTTCGTGATTACAACCTGATTGAATGCATGGTGACAACCTGTGCAAGGGCGGGTCTCATGAAAGGGGCTATGGAATCTGAATGATTTCAAAAAAAACAAAAGTCGGAGTCTTCCGCAAATGCTGAGCAGGCTGGTATTTCGAAAGCCAGTTTTTGGCTGCTCCTTAAAGAAGGCAGAATTTATTGCAGACCATCTCAAGGGTTGTTTTGGATAGGTTTAAAATTTCCATTCGAAATATTTAATGCTGAGTTTTGGAGAAGGTTATTATAAACCGTAAAATTTCCAAGCACCTTCCTTCAGGCCGGTCAAAATTGTTTGGGAACAGCAGTTCTCTGTTGGAGTTTATTAGTTTCAATTGTGTCTTCTTTTCTTGAAAATCTCTGATTGAAAGCACAGAAGAGTCAAGGAAAATAATGTTAGAGCTCCTGCCAAGTTTTCTGTTGGCTAAAAGTGATGGGCAAAAGTCCTAAGGACTTTATATTGATTGAGGATTCATGGTTATCAATTAAGGAATTTTGACTATCCCCATAATATGGTTTATGTTAGTCATGTTTTGATTTAAAAAGAGGAATGGTATGGATTTGATTATATTATATGCTTCCGAATTATTAATATTTTATTGGCAATTAATATTCAGATAAATATTTATTTAGATTCATTTTTTTAGTTAAGTTAATGTTTATTCAGATTTATTGCTTTCGGATTGTCTTGTGAAGTTCGGTGTTTCGATGAATTAATTTCTGTGTGCAGGGATATTCTTAACAAGAACAAGCCAAACCAAATAGAAGGGGTATTCTATTTCACAGGAAGTTTTATAGGTATTCAGTGACGATGTAAGCACGGACTAACAATGGAGGATACTAAGAGATTCTGTCAATCCGAATCATTGCTGCAATGGGAGCTACCAAATTACCCAATATAATCAGTGCAGGCAGAAATCAAGGAAAATAAGCCTGAAGTTAGAAAACTGGGATTGTCCAAAAGTCCTCATGGAGACAGAGATGCCTGGGAAGATCGTCGTAAGTAGCATGAAACAAATTGGCGAATGGCAGAGAAAAGGCCAAGCAGAAATGGCAAACGGCAAACGGTGAAACGTCGTGGAAGAGCCAACAATGTCAGCTTAGGGATACCACTGCAAGAAAGTCCAACCAAAAGAAGCCAAATTTCTGAGCGGTTTGGAAGGTTCGAGGAACATTTTAAATTCCATGACAAAATAAAATCCTAGACAAATATTCTAAGACTGAAGATCTCAAATGGGAAAGTCCAAAAACTAGAATAATTATCATAAGAAATAACCGATTGAAGGCTGTTGAAACTGTCAACAAACAAGTTTGAAAGTTCTGGTGGATAAGCAGAGGAAGTGTTTAATAAGAAAAAGGTAGCAGATGAAGGCTCTAACAAGGTATAATACCCATGATGAGACTTTGTGATGTCACATCTATATATAGTGTCTGTATGTGTAAAACTTTCATTGATGTGTAAGCCGGTGGTAGAACACTCTGTGGATTAAGTACCCTATAGTTGTAGGTGGCTCAAGGGAAGATAAAATAATTTTTAATCAGCTTTAACACTGTAGTAGGTCCAGTTGTTGCCGCCACCCAATGAGTGGTTTTAGCCGTTGCCATTACATATGAAATTATGGGATTCCAACGCCTTGGTCATAGATGGGCGGATTCATATGGCTTTAGTGGAACAGGTTAAAGCCACCACCAAGTGGAATAGGTTGTAGCCACAACTAATCTAAGAGCAAAGCTCCATGCCAGATTACAGCCCAGGTATCTTGGTTGTAGCTGAATTATGGTCATCTTAGTTGTCATTAGATGATGCCACTTTTGAAGCGGTGTGGAATCAACTGTAACTAAATTTCCCTAATCACTTGCGCTTGGACCTAATGGAGTGGTTGTAGCCCTTTCAGTCTGTGTGAGTCTACATTTTAGTCTAAAAGTTGAGACCAATGTGTTGAGTCTCAAAGAGAAAAACAGTGTTCAGTGTCGAATTGGTTGAGAAGTGGATGACACGGAATTATCAGGAATGGCAAGGAACTTGCATGGTTTAATCTAGTTGTGAAATTTTAATAATAGTCATGTGCCTCACCATTACCCTTGGTTTCTAGTTGTCAAATTTTAATAATAGTCGTGTGCTTCACCAATATCCCTTATGAAACTAGATACCCATTCTTGGGGTAGTCAAGTGGAACAGTAAACCCGATGCTTTAGTTTGGCCTTCAAGCAAGTTACTCATACAGGAAATTTCTGATGATACCTAAACCTGTGTATTATGAATCAGAAGTAGTTCTGGTTGTGGGGATGATGATTGAATGGCATCTTAAGTTTGTGTTTATGTTTGTGAATATGTATGATTGATTGAGTAAACTTTAAATTATCTATTGTCCTAGAACGCCACAGATAAAAGGGATGAAATTGCATGGACTCCATTAGCTTCATCGGAGTTGTGCAATAGAAGGCAACAAGACTCCCTTGATAAGTCTTAACCTTGTTAACAAGCCTTTTGGATAGGAAACCTAAGGTACAAGATCCTCAGATGGATTAATCAAGATGGTGCCATGTGTCAGGTGAGCCAGGGCAATCCTAATATAATCCAAAAAGTGTCTAAATTGTAGGGGGAAGGGGCCCATAGTGGAGCACTCTAACTTCGCATTTTTCAAAATCTTACGTGAAAATTTCAAATCAATCCCAATTTTGTACAGCAGTTTATTTGGCAACTCGTGCTTCTATATTTCGTTTTAGGGTCACATCATCAAATATGATGCCACATCAGCATGGTTTTTGTTGAGGCATCCAAAAAGGGTCAAGAAAAAGGTGAGACCAACAGTAGTGCACTAAGTCATGTTTTATTGGTGCACTGATGTGGCATCACATGATTTGTCAGTTTGTGTATTTTATGGATAAAAAGTGTTTTACAATTGGATATTAAGATGCTCTAATATGAGACCCACTGTGAACTACTTCTATCCCCACTATTGAACCCTGCTCCACTATGGGCCCCTCTCCCCTGGTTTGATTAGTTGGTGAATCAAGGAACACCAGAGCCAGGAGTTAAGCTATTAAATTTAATAAATTAATCATCATATTATTCTAGCTTTTAATTGTCAAATAAAATAATATAAGAATTCAGTCCAATTTTTGGTAGCTGATTTGGCGTGGACATCTGGATGGAATTCAAAGTGTGCTGCAACTGAAAGAAACAAGACAACAATGACTAAGCATATTTTGTCAGATATTCTGTAGAAAAATATTGCACTTACAATATTGTGTTTCTTAACTTCATTTATGTTTTTTTGATTACCACTGAATAGTGATATTAGACTGCTCCAAACTATTCGTTTTGAGGCAAAATACCATTTAACCACTTTGCTACAAAATAGTCCTAAATGTACTCACCAAACCCCTTTTCCTATCGATTCTTTATATTGTCATGGGCATGAAACCAAGAATAAAACCAGTGTTTACTGTAAATGCCAGAGCACCCCTCATTTGGTTTATAGCAAGTTTTGTTTTGCGGGTGAAAGCATGTTTGGATTGAACATTTTCTGAGAAATTTCGTCCTGATTGATCTGGATGCTGGCTCTAGCAAAAAAGAAACATTTTGCATGGGCACATTGTGAAGTATTTCCAGTAGCAGCAAGACATGAAATTTGAAGGACCGTTAGTACTCGCTTCTTGGTTTACTGTTAATCAAAATGCATTCCTTAATCCTTGCAATAGAAAATTCAGACTAATGGACTAGAACATCATTACCTGAAATCCAAATTATGATTCAAAAGTCCATCAGGAATTTCTCCGCTAAAATTATTGTTCTGTAAGTAACTGCCAAAAAGACAAAAAAACGCAAGATTCAATACAAAATTACTTTCCACTCATAGACAAGTTCTTTTCATGTCAAGCACATAAATAGGAAGAGAAACTTACAGCTCCTTTAAGTTAGGGAAATGGGAGAGACATGATGGTATGGGGCCACTCAACCTGTTGTTTTGGAGATGTCTGAGAAACAAATAATAAAACATTGTTATTTAGTACCAAAGAAAAAACACTGGTAAAGAGGGTGAAGTAATTTAGAAAACAAAGCTTATGTGTCTAGAATGATCTTACAGTTTCTCCAATCTGGTTAAAGTGCAGACATATATTTTTAAAAACCCTGATAGATCCTTTCCAGACAAATCTCTAGTAGTAAACAAAAGCAAATGACAGTCAGGTCTTGATATAACTATTCAATTTGTAAAACATTAATACAGTTTCAACTTGGAGAGTTATTGAAATTACATTTCCAAGACTCGAACTGGATTCTCTCTGTTACATTTGATTCCATTCCACTCAATACCAAAGCAAGGATCGGAAATCCAATCACGGATACCAAATTCCTTACTCATATTCAGAAGTGCATTGACTGTACTTAACAACATAAGGTAATTAGAGATTTCAAAGTTTCACAGTCCATAATAATTGAAAACAAAGATTTCATAAAAAAAACCTGTGACAAGCAACTTGAAAGCACTAGACATTTGGCATGACACTTTGTGGTCTATCAATAGAATGTGATAGATTCATGTATCATTATCAAGATTTTAAAATATGCAAGATAGAGATATTATAATCTTACCGTCATCTGGAGAAGTTTCAGGTTCTGTATCAATAATGTTGTAACGCTCCAGAGCATTTATGAGAGGCCCGCGGCTTGAATTCCCCTGCCCTTTTATTGCATCAAGAGATATTATTACTTCTCTTGCCTGTGTACTTGTCAAACTAACCTCTTTCTCAATGATGTAACTATCCATAGAGAAATTTACAGTGGCAACTGCATTGCCATTTATCGTAACATTAAAAATCCTTGATTCGGAGGTGTTCACTGCTTCAATCTCTCCAAAATACAGAGCAATTAATGTTTTTTGCTTTACTTCTGTCATATTTAGAAGTAATTGGCTGACCTTTGCTTTTGCAACTATTGCCGTTCGCATGACCTCAGTAGGAGGGGAGTTGCTGCTACTATTGTCACTAGAAATCGCTGCTGCAGTGCTGTTATTTACAACAAGACTACTATTATATATATCCTCTTTCCTGGCGATTTGCCAGAAGCGATCGTAATCATCAGCAGGGTACCTGATTACAACATAATTTGTGTTTATATTCCAATCAAACGAAGTAATTTCTCAGAAAAATGTTAAAGACTAATTGTACAAACATTGAGTGTTTAAATCAGGTTAAACACCAGAACCAATTTTTGAGACGCCTACAAGTAGGGTCAAACTTAAAACTTAGGTGAATTCAATAAAAGAGACACCCCAGTTATGCCAAAGTAATCCATCCAAGGAATTTGTCACTAAAAACTTAGAAAGTAAAGTGACAAATATTTTTGTCAGTAAAAATTTAGAAAGTAAATTAAGTTCTGCTATTTTGGTATTGCCTGGTGGGATATTATTTTACTCTTTAACATTTTGTGCCCTCCTTTTTCACTCACCTTCACGGCTGATCTATCTTGCTTTAAATGAAGATCTCCTTTCAAAGATAAGACGCGCCCTGAAGATGGGAGTCTTAAAAAGGAATGCAAATGTAGGGTGCTATAAAATCATTTAGTGATCTTCGAAACAGTACAATACAGAAGTCCATTAATGTCCATACATGCAGAAAGTAGATCAGAGGGTTTTTGCCACGACATCTACCATAGAATAGACAACAGCAGTGTGTAAAATTATAATGTTTTACTAAGATTTTTTAAGTTAAATTTGTTCACCCACATTTTGAGTATTAACTCAAACAAATCTATTTTTCATGAACATTAATGATCCACTTAGTATTTATTGCATCCAAATAAAATATAATTGACTCAGAATAATAGTAATAGGATGAGTGACCTTACAAAAAGTCTCACTGCATCTTTGTAAACATCACCTAGATTTAATGAGTGTTAAATAAACATGAACTACTATTCATAAAATATAAATTAAATTTTCTGATTCAAAAACTTTACAGTTAAACCTATTAAAACATTATAACTAAAAGGTGTTAATGATTAATACAAGGATATGAAGAATGCCTCCAAAAAGAGTTAATTGTACTTGGAAGATATTTTTTCAAAATAGGCTCTACTTGCGTTGTATGGAGAATGAGTAAGAATGGAGTATGATATCATTCTGTCAGGATGTTCAACTTAAAAATCTGAAGATTTTATTAACTAAAGTCTAAGAATATGAGGTGATAATGGAAGCCAAATGTATATTGATGTGATGTACTCCTAACACTATACTGACAAGGCAGTTTCAATTAGAATATTTTGTTGTTGTTTTTTTGTTTTGGGCCATGTCTATGGTCATCTTCAATGGTGTAAGTTGAACTTATAGCTACGAGGTAAGCAGAGTTTCTCAAAATCTCCTGGTATATCTTCAAGATGTTAGAGTTTGTTGGGCTTTAAAAAGCCTTGATTGATCGTACAGCTTTAAAATAAAGAGTGTTGATTTTCTTTGGCTTAATTGTATCTCAACAATGTACATAAGGACATTTCTGTAAAGAAAATATACCTGATCAGGGATTCCCCACCCAAATCATATCTAGACACGGAATTCAGCATCAGTCCCTTACGCTGCAAATACATGCCACTAAAAAGTTTGATTAACTGAATTGCAGATACAAAGGGATCATTATCATCCAACGTACGAATAAAGCAAACATATAGTCTTCTACTGGAACCGGTAGTCAAAATCTTTTCAGTATCCCAATTTTGTGTTCCTGCAACAGCGATATTCTCCATCTGTCTATAAAGCATGCCCTGCGTCTCCACAGAGACATTGAAGCTTGGAGGATTTGTTTTTCCATTGTAATTACCAAAATGAAACCACAGCCTTAACAAATAGGGCGTTTCAGGATCCACAGGCAAGCTATAACAAGATTTATCATAAGGCTTGGGAAAGAAACGTAGAGTCTGCAAGTAAACGTCCACACTTGAGTTGCTAACATTTGCCTGTTCCCCAACACTTATGTATTCCTTAGAGTCCATAGTCCATTTCATGTTTGTCAGATTATCAGTGTGATTTAGCGTGGCACCGCAATCGAGATTCAGAAAACCTGTGAACATAAGAATGAAACAGGTTTACTTTTTACTTATACAATCTTAATTCAGTAATAATTACTTCATGAAGTCCAAAGCGGTTAAGTATTTTCTTTTAAGATTCCGCAGGAATAAGAACAATCTTATATACAAAATAAACATATGATATTAATATCATAGATATATTTTTAAAATTTCTGTAAAATATTGTGCCAAGATTTTGATGATATGAAAATACCAATTCGCATACCTATATATACAAATCAATTAAAATGTAAAAAATCTAAATTATATACACTTCAATTGTTCTTCCAAGAGCATTTTGGCCTAAAAGACTGATCATCTCATATCAGATTACACAATTTGTGGTAAAGAGAAATTTCTAGGAAAAAAATGTTGTCAAGATTTTGTTTATTCAGAATTTCACAGGAGTCCATCACATAATAAAACATGAATAACCCTTCATATCCTGATGATGGAAACTAACCTGAAAAACAGAATCTTTACACAGTTTATTTCCAAGACATTTAAATGTTAATTTAGATAATTTTCTTCCTAGTATCAATTCGGGACCAATTATGTTCTGTTGCTCTTTTTAACCAAATGACTACCATACCTGTTTGAGCTGCGGCAGAGGAACAGAGCAACGCGAGTATTACCCATCTAAACTTCTCCATCTGCTCGCACACAGAACTCTTAAAAACAGGTGTTCATTAAAGTATCAAGAACATAGAATGCAATGTTGAGGGTAATGCAGTGGAGAGCCCCACCAAACGAAAGATAATGTTTTCTGAATAACGTCTGAATCTTCTTGGCAAGTGCGAAGTCACGACAATTTTAGAGAAAGCAATTAAAATCATCCAAAGTCCAGTCGTACACGATGGCTGCCAGATAATTTGCGTAACTTCAGGCAATTCGATTGTCAAAGGGCGTGTTGACTGGGTTTCCATGGCGACTTCAGAGTCGAGCAAATCAAACTTGTTACTTACTAACTAAAAAAGTACGGTTGACTGGAAAGGAGGCCCCGAGACTTATTACAACTTGTTAATGCTGATTTACATTCTGTTATCAACGTATAAGAGAGTTGATCTTAGATCTTATGTTTCATAAGTTAGGTTTCACTCTAGTTTGGTAAAAGATGGGCAATGAAATGTTTTTTATATTAATCAAAGTTGAAGTATACAAAAATAAATGTAGTCATCAATGGCTGCTTCAAAGTCATAAAAGATTGAAGTAGGGGAAAGGACTCACTAGTTGAGCATGTTTTAATAGTTGTTATAGTATTTGTTGATTTAATGCTCAATATTTTTAACAATATTGAACCAATAGTTGTGACTTTAAAGTTGTTAGTGTTGATGATAACTACCAATAATTGAATAATATATATTCCTTGGATCTAAAAAGCAACAAATCATGTGATGCCACATCAACGTACCAATAAAACATGATTTAGTGCACAAGTATCAGTGTCACTTTTTTTTGACCTTTTTGGACACCTCGACAAAAAGCATGTTGATGTGGTACCATATTTGAGATTTGATGGTGTGGCCCTGAAACCTTAGTTATAAGCAGGAGCATTGTCAAGCAAGTTGCTATAAAAAAATGGAAATTTTTTTAAATTTCCACGTAGGATTTTGAGAAGCACGAAGTTAGGGTGCTCAACTACCAGGTTCTCTCCCCTAGTATCAATAAACAACATTACAACAAGGTGTAGTTGGGATAAAAAAGATTACAAGAACAACAATGAATTGTTAATATCACATTTTAGAATTGCATATAAGGTTTCTTGGGCACAGTGCTTAGTTTTTTTATTTTCGACTCTTTGCAAGTTTAAGAAGTGGTGGAGATTGACTCCTCCTCATGCGCTTTGCTTTGTAGAATTATTAGAGTTTAGAAAGTCAAACTTGAGCCCATGATTACTTATTTTCATTGATGTTTGGTCTACTAAGAGTTTTTGCTAGGTGAAAGATTTGTGGACATTGGTTGGGCTTATTATAAATTCCCAACTTGCCACAAATTTGAGCTCTTCAAACACCTTTTTTGGACTTGTCCTCATGCCTAATTACTTGGAAGTGATGCACAATCTTTTATATCCCTTTCATCTAGTACATATTCTTGTTGAATTGCTCTATTTGGGGATATAAGCTTGTGGCCTAGATATATTACCATAATTTAAGAATTATTGATAGCTTCTATTTTGTTTCAACTATAGAAAGCTAAATTTTCTCTCTGTAAGCAAATGTTATAAATTTGTGTTTTTCTCTTAATAAGAAAGTTATTACACTTGTACCTCTACTTATTTTTATATCCAAATGTAATAGGAGAAGCTAACATTAGAATTCCAACACTAGAAGAACCTC
Source organism: Sequoia sempervirens (assembly GCA_007258455.2). Classification (NCBI taxonomy): domain Eukaryota; kingdom Viridiplantae; phylum Streptophyta; class Pinopsida; order Cupressales; family Cupressaceae; genus Sequoia; species Sequoia sempervirens. The sequence goes on from VDFB02270651.1 coordinate 508,064,247, forward strand.
TTCAACCATTGGGGGAGTACACCATGTACTATGAGTAGATTCTTGCTTGATGATGGCACTCAAAGAACATTACTGGCCAAATCCCCATTCATAGTGCCACTCATATAGTACAAGTCACTTTTTGCTCCCTTCTTCTTAGAGGATGGGATAGACTTTATCTCCCATGGGGAAACGCTTTTGGGCAGATGTAGAGCAATATCAAGGTGCATGTCATGTCTTTTATATCAAAGTGTGGGATGCTCATTTATCTTGTTGTACAAGATCCATAAGATGGTTAGGAGATCCCCTATCCTCTTTCTAATAAGTCATCTCAATAGATGGTTCCTCAACAAGACAAGCATTTCTCCTCCTCTTGTTGCAACAACCAATTGATGTAGGGAAAGGTCTAAGGGCCTATTAAAGGAATATCAAACCAAGAAAATCAACAATAAAGGCACTTACACACAATGCAAAAATTTGAGGACAATTAGAAACAACACAAATCTTATTATTATTATTATCAAAATGAATCATTGCTTGACATAGTGCACACAAAGCCAAATATTAAAAAAATAGATCATAGTAATATTACTAGGGAAAGATTTTACAATTCTTAGAGTAAGAGATGCTTAACCAAGATGAAGGAATGTGTACCCATACATATCTCAAACCCATTAAAAACTCCAATTTTAGAGCCTTACCCCTTTTTCCCCAATTGGGTACAACAAGATACTTTAACTTATCAACTCAAGGTGGACCATTTATGAGGAAAATATTAGGGAATACCACATGGTCCTTTATCATGTGAGGAAAAGGTATAAATTTAGAATTTAAACATCTAAGATTGAAATAAAGATGAACCATTACCACATGAATCTATAGAGGATAGTGCAATGGTGTAGAATTAGTAAGGTGACCAAAGAGTTAGTTATTTCTTTGTGTTCACACATAAACATTCAAATATCCTCATAAACATATAGAAGAATACATAAACTTCAACTCCAAATACATAGTAAAAAATCAAAAAAATAAATCAAATGTGAAGGAAAATAAAATTATTTTTGGTTTATTCAAGATAGTTATTAGACCATAAATGCTCCTATATTATAAATATTGGGTAAGAAAAATAACTCAAGCCCTTGTACATTTTGCATGTGTGAACTCCTCAGTATTATAGCTATAAGGACTCACTTCTATTGGAGTTAATTATGTGTCCTCTTTCATGCTTCTATGTGTGTGAATTTTGTGACTATGTGAACAATTTAAGTAAGTAAATCAAACAACGGAAAGAAATAAGCAAACACTCAATTTAAGAATGAAAATACAATTAAACATAAAATTTAGAATAAAAACCCTATGTTAGACTCCTTGTTGCACTCAAAAGTGGATTTTCCCAAGTGATTTAAGTTTGATAATGTATTCTCACGATTTCAACAACATAACATTGCATTCAAAAAGTGGATGATAATAGCTTGGGTTGGGGTTGATTTATAGATTCTAGGAAATGGATGGGTGGATAGGATGAGGTTAAGAGATCAATGGACAATATTGCTTGAGAGGGTATGACAAGTGGCATGTGGTGAATGGATGAGATGGAGGGAGAGGGATTGATGGGAGATTCAAGGGTGGAGATTCTTCTTGGGAAGTTTGAAGGATGAAATGTAAAGGGTACTTTGGAGTACCCAAGAGGGATGGGAAATTCCTTTGACCCATGTGACTTAGCACCATTACCATGTCTAATGAACAAAGGTCCATGCCTTTGTACACATGTGGGGATGTACATGACTTGAGGGGGGTTGACTAGGATTAGGAATGTGCAAGTAGGGGATTATGGGGCTAAGTTGATTAGCCCACTTAATAAAAAGTGGAGGAAAATAGGGGTTTAAAATATGTAAAATATTTATTTATTTTTTAGGAAATAGATGGGTGAGTTAAATAAATAAATAATTGGATTTATTTACCTAAGGTAGACTATAAAAGGAGGGTGATTTAATGATTTAGGCTAGGAAGTGGGTGTGGGTGAATAGTGATGAATGTGATTTTATTAATTAATAAAGGGATAAAATGGGATATTAATTGAATGATTAGGGTTGTATTCAATCAATTATAGAAAAAATATTCTAGTAATGACAATGTGTCAATTTTAGGTGTACATTTGCCCCTCTTTAAAGTGATGTTACAAAGTGACATCATTTTAAAGAAGATAAAGGGTAAGTGCACCAAGTTGTGACACAAAAAGGGGGTTTTAAGATGCCACTTTTTTTTCTAAAATCAGCAAAGTATGATATTTGATGAGAAAATGAAGATAGTTATGCTCAAAATTTAAAGATGCAATAAGAACAAGAGTTGTAGTGCTCTAAATCTACTTTCTAAACTACTTTTTTTTAAATGGTGAAGATTAAGGGTTTCAAAAAGGGGGAGCACACAAAGTGGTCCTGGTTTTTTTCTTTTTAAACATAACATAGTGTCTGGTATGCTCCTCTAAAATATTAACTTTTTTTATAATTTCAAAAATTGCTTCAATAATAAATTAGCTAACACTATGTAGTTTATGCCCATTTTTTGGCTAATTTTTTAATGAATGTATTATTTTTTATTAATTTTTGAAGTGGAAACATCCTAAAAAATAGAAATTTGAGAATGTTTCCCCCTAAATTTTTTGAAACTAATTGAAAATCAATTTTATTTTTTAATAGTGTATAATGGAGTCTAGTTTCTAAAAATGTTATTTGTTTCAAAATTTGATGAACAGGTAAAAAACTATACCCAAAATACCACATGTTGGTTTTTGACAAAAGATAGACACACTAACAAAAGAAATTAAAGATGAAAATATTAACATAATCAAAACGTGAAAAAAAATATATGGTTAGATAGCTAAGAGAGATCTTAACGTCATTATGGTATTTTTATAAATTTGCATTAAAACACATGCAAACCTGATGGAGAGCACAACCAAAAATGTGAAATTTTTTTACCTTTAAAAAAAAACACATCTTTGACATGCAATGGTTGTCCAACCCTTTGGATTGGATGCCCAAGATTTCCTAATGCAAGTCATTTGGCGGGCATCAAATGTGAATGATGACTCTATTCTAATACCCTCAATTGTAAATTGATTACCCTAAACCCTACACCTCAACCCTAGATACATGAAATAAACATTAAAGTATAAGTTGACATTTACATATGGACATTTACTTTCTTATACTTTTTGTTATATTCCATGTGTATAGTTTTAGGATGTTTGAGAGTGGTTTTGGATCTCTTGGAGTTATAATGCAAATTCTAGTTTTTGGAAGATTTTATAAATTTTCAAACTTAGTCAAATTTAAGTAATCAGCATGTCAAATTTCAATAATCAAGAGGTCAAGTTTCAGTAATTAGTAAGTTGTATCATCTTTCTTTCTCTCTCTCTCTATCTCACTCATTTTTATTCCTTATGCTCTAGACCTCTCTCTCAATATCTTCATCCCTTTATCTAACTCTCTCTCCCTTGATCTCAATAACTATCTCTTTATGTATATCCATTCCTCTCTCTCTCTCTCTCTACATGAAATAAACATTAAAGTATAAGTTGACATTTACATATAGACATTTACTTTCTTATAGTTTTTGTTATATTTCATGTATATAGTTTTAGGGTATTTGAGAGTGGTTTCAAATATTTTGGAGTTATAATGCAAATTCTAGTTTTTGAGAGATTTTATAATTTTTCAGACTTAATCAAATTTCAATAATTAGCATGTCAAATTTTAGTAATCATGAGGTCAAGTTTCAATAATCAGCAAGTTGTATCCTCTCTCTCTGTCTATCTATCTCACTCATTTTTTATTCCTTATGGGTGATCCCACAAAGCTAGTTTACAATTTCTGGGAGATTTTGAATTTTGCTAAAATCACATATTTTTAGAAAATATAATGATTTAAGCCTCAAAAAATTCCATTTAAAGCATTCAAATTGAAGATGATTTGATCAAACTACCTTAGATCAAATCCCCTTGGATAAAACCCCTCTAGTTTTAAACCATACCTATAACAGAGTTTCCTTTACACCTATCAAAATGCTAATAAAAAAACACTTTTGATTTACCTTTTGGGGGATCAAATGAATTCATTTAAAATTTATTTTTTGTAGGTATGTAGTCCTTATTATAAGCTTCCCAAAAAGTATAATTTTAAATAAATTTAATTTAATTATTATATTTATTTTTTATTTCTTGTGAATGTAGGTTTTAAAAATCAAGCTCTTTGTTCTACACATGTGGAAAAATAAAAGATTAATAAAAAAAATGAAAAATATTAGTGCACCAAATATTGAAGTCCTTGATCCAATAGAAAAAAAGCATTGAATTTTGATACATACAAAAAAAGTTGTGTTATACGGTCCACCTATGTCTAAATTATAATTGGTTTGACTTTGAAACTTAATTAAGGAAAAAATATTCAATAAAACACTATGAAACCAATTGGAAGCACTAGATATCGTAGTTACAAATCTAAATTAAAAAAAAATAGAATTTTATCCTTCATGAAAAAAAATTTGTGTTATACGGTGAGCATCACTCCTTAAAAATGGTGTTTACTAAAAAAAAACTAGTTTTCGAAGGAGATGGAAATAGAAGTGCAATCTGATTCCAAAAACTTTGAAAAAAGTATATTTAGAATCTACATAAAAAATGCCACCAATAACTAGTCTGCATCATCTTCAAATTCCTCACGGTTTAGCCGCTATAGGTGCCTGAACATGAATATTTCGTTAGAAAAAATCAGTTCAGTGTCCAGTTTGGCCAAAAATTGTAAACCAGTATTGTGGGATCACTCTTATGCTCTAGACCTCTCTCTCACTATCTCCATCCATTTATCCAACTCTCTCTCCCTTGAGCTCAAAAACGCTCTCTCTGTCTCTCCCTCCCTCCCCTCCCCTCTTTCTCTCCCATCTCTCCTTCCTTCTACTTCTCTCAATCTCACATGAAATGCTCGTCCAACCCTTTGGGTTGGATGCCCAAAGAAAATACCAACCCATTTCCCAATACAAATCATTTTTCAAGCACCAAATTTGGTGCTCACTAAATGAAAATGTATTTTTAGAATACTAGAGCCAAATGAGAGAAAGAGAGAGGGAGAGGTGGGATGAGGGAAGGAGAGAGAGGGATAGAGAGAGAAGAGAGAGTGGTAGGGAGTGATGGAGGGAGAGGTAGAGAGAGTGTTAGGGAAGGAGAGATGGAGGGAAAGGTATGGATGGAGAGAGAGAAACATAGAGAGGTAGGTACAAAGAGGGAGAGGTAGAGAGGTGAGATAGAAAGAAATATATAGAGAGAGAGGGGGGAGGGTCAGGTATTGAGAGAGAGAGATGAGATAGAGAGAGAATAGAGAGGGAAGGAGAGAGAGATAGAGATGGGGGAGGAGAGAATGAATGAGAGAGAGTAGTAGGGAGTGATGGAGGGAGACGTAGGTAGAGAGAGGGAGATGGGAGATAAAGAGTAGAGAGGGAAGGAGGGAGAGAGACAGAGAGAGACAAAGAGAGAGAGGGAGGGAGAGAGAGATAGAGAGAGAGAGAGAGAGAAAGATAGTGAATGATGGAGGGAGAGGTAGGTAGAGAGAGGGAGAGGGGAGATAGACATAGAAAGGTAGGTAGAGAGAGTGGTAGGGAGTTATAAAGGGAGAGGTAGGTAGAGAGATGGAAAGAGGAGATAGAGAGAAGTAGAGAATTAAGAGGAGATGGATGGAGAGGTAGGGAGGGAGGGAGAGAGAGGTGAGATAGAGGTGAGATAGAGAGAAATA
>VDFB02270651.1:508070108-508097157 GCA_007258455.2 Sequoia sempervirens
GTCCTTCCTATCAAAGCGTTCCATAAGTCTATCCACAAACTCTTAATAGGGTGTGAACTGATTATGCTGCAATGTTATTAATCCATGATACTACCATTCGTGTGTTGCACCCTCCAAATGCAAAGTGGCATACTTGATGGCTTCCTCTTCTATCATGGGTTGAAGAGCCAAGAAAGTATCCAACTTATGAATCCATGACTGTGCAGTAGTCTTGCCACTTCCATCAAACATGGGCAAAATAAGTTTATTAGTAGCTTGCTTAAGATCCTTATTCTGATTCCGAGGTCTCCTCTCCTATCGAGACCTGTAGTAGTCCATCCTTGTTTGTACAAAACAATCAAAATGCATGAGCTCTCGAGCTCCTGGTGTCAATAGTTGCCATTCATCATGAGCAGCCATATATGCATCAGCTAAGGTAGGCTCCTCAACTTCAACATTCTCTTCGACTGCACGTTCTTCCCTCAAGAAGGTGGGTCATGTAGGTCTATCAGCCGTGCGGGAAGATGCTCTTAGTACTCTCCTTGAACCTGCTATGCTCCTGTCATCTTCATGATCTTGGGGCTGCCTCCTAGGTAAGATCAACTGTTGTAGAGTGTTTTCAAGCCGTTGAAGTACCCCAGATACCTGTTGTTGACCATCCCTTAGACCCCTCAAAGTATCAAGTACCTCTCTATCATCATCTCTTCCATTTCTAGGAGGACTTCCCTCTCTTCTTTCCTCCATAGGACCACCAATCTCTTTGTGTCTTGCTGCAACAGCTGCTGATAAAGTGTCTTGCGTTTGTTTTCTTTCTTCTCTAGCTATATATCTCTTGGTCCTGTCACTTTGTTGCATAAATGAAGACAAATTCTAACCCAAAGGATGGCAGGAAACCGCTCTGCTACCACTGTAATGAGCCTTGCTCAAACTGATCACAATTTGCCCTGATTTGCTGCTTGTAATTTTGTCAAACAATTCATGTGCAACCTTGTAACTTGCTGATATAGTGTTTCAGTTGGAAGTTGCTTGATAGGAATGGATGCTAAGATTAATAGAAAGCTTTAAACACTTCTACAATGTCTACAATCTGATCTACATGCAATATGATGCTCTTTTTGGATTTTTCAATGCAAATATATGAGAAGGGATAGTGCGAAATGCAGCTACAGCTTGTTGACATTTAGTCATACACTTGCCATGCATAATATCAATGATAATTACAATGCAACGATATCTATCTCAGACCAGCATCTTGTATCTTCTTTATTGCTATCAAAAATAGATCACTATAATGATGATATCAAAGTTGCCAAGACTCTTGGCATTACAACATAAGATTATGAATTTCTGAGTACAATTTACAGTCAAAGCATGACATCTAAGTATGCAAAGTATATGTAAATATATGTAAAGAACAACCAAAAGGAACCTGGGAATGAAGTCGCCTATTGCTGTCGTTGAAGAAGCAATCAGTAACACATCACAAGGTGCCTTCTTATGTGCAAATCAAACCCTTGACCAGTCGCCCCTGTTGCAGATGTAATGGCAGATATAAAATAATTTATAATCTTTTGGCACTTCAAATCACCTCCAAAAGGGTCGTCCTTCCTCCTCAAACCAAGTGCCACCCTCCTTGAGTGAAATTGAATTTTATTGGAGGCTCCTCTTGCAAAATCGTGGCCTTTGTATGCTGGCATAAACTTCAGTCTGCTGATATAGAAATCTGAATCTTTCACTTATTTAATCTTCTCCAAATACATCAAAATGAGAAGACTTCTCAACCATATAAGAAACCCTATATTGCTCCAATTGAATTGCATCCAAAATTGGCCCTTGGCCACAAATTTTTCCCAACGAAGTGACTGAAATATCACCTCCAATCTGCAACCCTTCAAGAGATATTTCACTCCCTCAGTTATGCTATCAATGGGAGTATTCGTTCCCAAAGACAAATTGATTATCTGCAGACCACTTGGCTCCACAAATGCTCAAGAAGAAATCACCAATCAACAATTCATCAAATCTGGATGCTCAATGGTGAGACCTCAAGGTCTATTTATGCATTTCCTCTAGAGGTCGGCCTCAATAAAATAATATTATCTTTTTGACTTCTAGAAGATTCCAATATATTTTAAATTATTTGCACTTTATAAAATATTAAAATATTATATTATTAATAAAGTGCATCTCAACATCAAATTATAAAATAAGGTTTCCATAAATAGAAATAATAATGATATATGATGGAAAACCTTACTCCAATCAAATACTGAGCTAAGTAATCACCAAATGACTGCCAGCTGACTCTCTCACCATGCCTCATTAGCCTACGAGAGCCATTAATAGGCTAATCCTGCTGATATGTCAATGTCAACGAGAAGGGGACATTACAGAAACTTTCAGAATAAAGTTATATATGAATATACAATCAAGCATTATTGTCTAAAAATTATGTTCATGTATGGTTCAAAAAAGTGTTGATGTTCATTATTTTGTAATGTCCCCTTCCCGCTGACATCAATTGTCATAGGAGATTAGCCTATAATTCTGACCCTCATAGGCTAATGAGGATGGTTAGGGGGTCTTCTGGGGATTGTATCGTCTCCAGTGTTCAGAAACTAGCAGTTTTGGCTTTCGTTTGAAGTCTTCAGGACTCCGTATGCTCAACTTACTATTTATAGTAAGTCAGGAATGGATAGAGAGGGACCCTTACTATTTTTAGTAAGGTGTGTGGTCGTATGTAGCTCCATCACCTTAGCTCCCAGTTCACATGACACTCAAAAATAATAAGTATTCATAGAGATATTAATGTTTATTTGGCTTAAATAAACATTAATTATTTAAAAGATTATAATATTAAGTTATAACTTAACTTAATATTGAGGGTCAATTCATCATTAAAAGGGGGCCATATTATTAATTAAATATTGGGCACCAATTCCAAAGTATTTAATGAAATATTAAAAGGGATGAAAGAAAATAACATTTAATGATATTAAATGTGCCTTTTTGGAGAAATTCGACTTTCTCAATAGGGCTTATATATTTTACTTGGGAGTCATTTTTCATTTATTCGGTTGAGCATTTTGGTGTTGTTGAGTTTTTGTCTAAGAGAGGAAGCCAAGGGTTTCTGAATCAGTTTGCCATTGGAGAACGTTCACTCTCCATTGTTGCAGCCTTTTGAAGTAGTGAGATATCTACTGAATTTGGCATTCAGGAGATCTTCATCTAAAAGTTCTATTGTGCTTAAAGGTGAAGTATTTATCTAGGGTTTTGCAATTATTGAAGGACTATCAAGTGCAGACTTGAAGATTCATCATTGTTAGCCATTAAAGAGCAGATTGCAAGCTCTTATCTGCTGCTACCGTACCCGCATGAACAGTACCCGCTACAGTGTTGAGGCATTTGAGAGAAACTAATACAAGGGTTTTGTAGGGCATTTAAAAGGGTTTCAGGCAATTCCATGAGGGTTTCATTACAGCTTTTGAGGTCTGATATTACACAGAATTTACCAGCTGTAAGTATCAATTTGTGATCAGATTTTTAAAAAGAAAACATCCTACAGCCAGCCGTACTCTTCTTGGGCCTGGCATACTTTCTCTAGGGCAAACCACTTGGTTATTGGGCCTGTTTTCTCTACCCACAGGGGCGGCCAGGTATGCTGCTACTACAGCAGCAATAAAACACAGGGACAAAGCTTTTATGTGGGGGCTGTGTGGGACTTCTTGTGGCTGCAGACACTATATACCAGGTTTTCTCTAAAAATCAGTCTTATCTGAATGCTTGGCATGTCTAAATTGTAATTCAATAAGGGTTTTAATAACAATAAGGAGCTTTTATTTGCATTGCATGTTTGCTTGAATTTGTAAATCCTTTTCTGGTTGCCTGGCAATATCTTGTGAAAAACATATATTTGTTATAAAACCCTCAAAAAAATTGCAAAACACAAAAAAGCAGAAACAAGGTTACAGAAGTTAGAGCAAGACAAGATCTTACATATTTCCACCATAAATTCACATTAACATTGCAGGTAAGTTCAAATGAAGCAATATGAATATCAACCCATAAATTTGAGTGTTGCCTCCAGCACAAACAACCCCTACCTTACCACCATGTTTGTTTAGCTCAGAAATGTCAGCAAAATAGCCTCTGTTTAGCTCGTCCCCACTGCACTACAATAGGTCCAAACACCCAAAATCGATATTAAAAATTAAAAACAAAAATGTTTAAGATAAAAAAGAATAGGCTTTGTGACTCTATATCTCAAAAACTTGAACATTTCTCTGCTATCCCCATCCAAAAACTACGAAAGACTTCACCAGAAATAAAACTTCATTACATCTAATATAAGATCATTATGAATAGTAAATACTTTGATTTACTCTCAAAGATGGAGAACATGTGTTAAAAAGAAATAGATTTTCTCAAATCTAGTATCAAGTTTGACGCATAGCTCATTCTAAATAAGAAGCCTAATTTGCTTAATTTATAGACAACTTTCACAAACTCATGTATGTGAATATATTTACTGTCATAATGTGTAATATAATACTGGGATTGCTACCATAATTCATATATAACTAAATTCAGATCTCAACAAATTGTTGGAAGTTTGAAATTTTCAAAATAGTAACAACCTCCCAAGGGATATGCATACTCTCCTTGAAAAGCACTTTCTAATGTCTCATGAAGTCAATGACGTCTACAATTATGTATCAACGTTTTGATATGTCAGTAATAAATATACCAACACTCAGATAAACAATAAATAGACATGAATGCCACTGAGATCATGGACCATAGCTGAAATCACAGGGGCGCAATCTTCGTTCTGAATTAAGCTCACTGTAGACAATAAACACTTGCTATAGATGATTACTGATCATTTTCCCTACCATTCTTAACGTATTACCATTGTTCTGCATGTCACAATAGACAATGGTTCAATCAATTTAAGGGGAGAGCTCAGCACAATAATATTTGTTAAGGGAGACCCATGCTTCATACTGTTAATGCACTAATCATTGTTAATGCATGTTCAATCCTGTAATATCCGACTAATCATGTCATTAGTTGAAGGAGCCTCCACAGGCCCAAATGGACAGGTAATAACTAATCTCCATAGTTACAGAAAGTTAAGAAATAAAAATCATATACTATGTGTTCAAAGGTTTAATCAGCTCTTGTACCAATTGGTATATGACAAAATGGATGAAATCATATATTACATGTTGCTGCATCTAAACTGAACCTTAGGTATGTGTACCATGACTGACTGCATGATATTATATTACTATCCATTGGAGAAAGGACTGAATGAGAGCTTTGATGTCCTCGACGCTCGAAACAAGCAAAGGTGTTAGCCCTTTATTGGACCCTTGTGGGCTAGCCAGAGTGGATAGAGGGTCAGTGATGTTTTTTTGGAGAGTTTGATTGTTCGTGTTTTCAGTGGACAGTGCTTGGATCACAGCGAGCGTTTGCATTCCAGGAGTTCACAGCTTCTGACGGCACGAGATTATCCTGAGTTTTGAGCATATTACGGGATTTTAAGTGATTAAGTTAATTTATTAACTTAAACGCCTTTTTAATTAAAGTCACATTGACTTTAATTATATTTTATATCACTTAAATGTCAAAAAGGAGACTTTAATATTTTAATATCTTAAAATATTGAAAAGTGCGCTCAAACTATTGAAAAGGATTATATTAAAATATTAAAATATTTTAATGATGAGAAAGGCCGTACTTTTCTTGAAATGCGTGCCATTTGGTATAAAGGCATTTCCTGGCAATAGAAACTCACTTCTTGACTATTTCGATTTGCCTTGTGCATTTTTCCTTCTGAGCAATATCCTGTGACCAGGGTTTGATCATTGTGTCCATTGGAGAACGGAAAACTCTTCAGTGTTGAGTACTCTTGAGGTTGTGAAAGATCAGCTGAATCAGTACAGTTGAGGGCTTCACACAGAAGTTCTACAGTTGCAGACAGAGGATTTATTTATGCAGTTGTTTGTTCTTCAGTATAATAATTGAGGGTTTCTTGGTGGCGCTTCCTTCATAGAGGCAGAGGTTTCCACAGAGTCTTCTTGCATTGTTTTCCATAGCCGTACGGCCAGCATTGGGGTTTGTGCCTTAAAAAGGCGTGTGAAGTGAAAGAGAGAAACGCCTTCCTTTTGGGCTGGTTCTGACTTCTATCATTGGCGCCTAGTCCTTTCAGAGCTTTGTGACCTGTTTCTCAGCTGGAGAAACCTTTCCTGGAGTCATGGCGTGCATTCAGGCTTGTTTTCACTTTTCTCAGCTGTAGATCTGGCCAGTTTCTTATTTAAATAATCTGGAGCCTGATTGGTATGTTTATCATTCTTAATCTATCTGTTGGTGTTAGATAATACATTCTGTACTTTCAATTTGAAGAAATAAGTTTAAATTTGTCTTTTATGAGCAAAAATATGCTGCGCCCCTTCTCTTCTGTCTACTAAGATTTCTCTAAAAAACTCTAAAAACACTTTTAAAGACTTAAGAAAAGAGGGTTTTGAACTGAGAGCCAGCAAGGCTCATCACAGTGGTATCAGAGCTCACATCCTGCCAGCTTGTGGGGTTTGAGAATTTATGAAGTCAAACAGAGAGGGTTTTGGTAAGTCCTATTTCAGAGGTGGCCCTAGAAATCAAAGAGGCGACCAGAATCCATTTCCACCATTTCCGTTTGCAGATCAGGAGGAGGAATTAGATTGGGACAATATGGCGAACAGGGCTGGAGAAAGTTCTCACAGAAATAACTGGGAGGATGAGGACAGAGAAGCCAAAGACGTGCTTAGAGGCATGGTTGCAGGGCAAGAGCAGGTTGCAACTATTCTTCAACAACTCAGCACGAATGTTCAGAATTTGTCATTAAACAGAGCTCGTAGTTTGGATTCAGATAGAGATGGCAGTATCCATAGACAGCCACAGAGGATTATAGATCCAGTACGCACCTATGAGAGAGCTACATATCCCACGTTCACCAGAGATGATGCTGAGGAAGTGGATGAAGCTGAACAAGGTGGTGAAATTAATTTTGCAGATAATATTATGGCTATGCATGATGAGTGGGATAATTTGCCACCAAGGGTTAAGGAGCACCTTAACTTTGACAGGTTTATGAGCCAGAAGAGAGAGCACACCAGGAACAGGAATGACAGGCGTCCTAGACACAAACAGAGTGATCTTAAACAGGCAACCAGCAAACTAACTTTAGTACATTTTGATGGCAGTGGCAGAGTTACAGCACGTGCCTGGGTTAGTAAACTGGATACTTTCCTGACACTACGCCCCATGCCTGAGGTGGATGCCATTCGCTTTGCAGCACTTCATCTAGATGGCGTAGCACATGACTGGTGGATTCATGGTATGACTACCCTTCATCATGACAGGATTACCTCTTACCAGGAGTTTACTGATAGACTGGTAGAGAGATTTGACAGAAGGGATCCTGAGCTTTTCTTCAGAGATTTAGCACAGCTGAAACAGTTAGGTAGCTTGGAATCGTACATTGGTGAATTCCAAAGACTATCTGTTATGGTGACAGGGATCTCAGAGAGAAGGCTGGTCATATTATTTATTGAAGGTATTTTCGAGCCCATGAAAGGTTGGATAAAAGCTTTTGATCCACCTACCTTAAAGGAGGCAATGAGGAAAGCTCGCAGTATGGAGCTATCTACACCTCGTAAGCCTTTTAGCTCGAGCTCGAAGCCTACAACATCATACACGGAAAATAAATCAGATCCAAAGAAGGCTGATAATACAGATCAGAAAAAGAAATTTGCAGCCCCTTTAGATCGAGAAACCATGAATGATTTGAGAAGGAGAAAACTCTGTTTTTATTGCAAAGGTCCGTATGATTTTAATCACGATTGCCCCCTCAAACCAAAAGGGCAAAACAAGCATATGGAGTGGTTTTATGAGGAAGAACCATTGACTGATTTTTCTGATCAGCGAGCTCCAATCTATGATACAGATGGGGAAGAATCAGAAAATGAAGCAGAAATTGCAGAGGAAACAGAACTTAAGGAGGCTCATATGTCCAGCATGCAGAAAGAGGGTTCTTTCAGACTCCGTGGGATCCTAGCTGGTCAAAGGGTCATATCTCTCCTTGATACAGGTGCAACCCATAACTTCATCGATTCACGGTTGGTAGAGAAACGGGGTATTCAAACTCAGCAGTTTGAAGGTATACGTGTGAGGGTTGCAGATGGGAACACTCTCGATTGTGAGAGGATGATACCTGACTTGCCTTTGAAACTTAATAATTTCGAGTTCAAGGCAGATTTTTATGTGGTAAACATGGGTGGAACTGATGTAGTTCTTGGCATGAAGTGGCTTCATGCCATAGGAGAGTTCACGCTTAATTTGCGTGACATGGAGATGAAGTTCACCATTGATGGCACAAATCATATTCTAAAAGCCATCAGGGACAGCAACCTTAGGGAGATTTCACTTCGGAGAATGGAGCGTTTGATTCGTAATGATATGGTAGAGTGGGCTGCTGAATGCAAGCTAATGCCTTCACAGTTGGATCAGCAAGCTTCTCCATACCATCCAGATGTGCAGGAACTTCGAATCAAACATGCGAAGGTATTCAGTGCTATTCCACCAGGCAGGCCTCCTGATAGAGGTATTGAGCATATTATAGAGCTGGAGGAGGGCACGAAACCAATTATGATTACTCCTTACCGGCACCCCAAGCGTCTGAAAGATGAGATTGAGAAGACTATTCAGGAGCTGTTAGCTATGGGGCACATCAGGACGAGTAAGTCACCCTTTGCTTCATCAGTTGTTTTGGTGAAGAAAAAGGATGGTACACTTAGAATGTGTATCGATTACAGAATGCTCAACAGGAAAACCATTAAGAACAGGTATCCTATTCCTCGGATAGATGAGTTGATAGACGAGCTTCATGGAGCTTGCTACTTCTCAAAGATTGATTTGAGAACAGGTTATCACCAGATCAGAGTCCGAGAAGAGGACATAGAGAAAACGGCGTTCAGATGTCACTGTGGACACTTTGATTTTTTGGTTATGCCATTTGGGTTAACCAATGCTCCAGCCACGTTTCAGTCGACAATGAACAGGGTTTTCCATCCTCACTTGAGGAAATTTGTTTTAGTGTTCTTCGACGACATCCTGGTATATAGTAAATCATGGGAGGAACATATGGTTCACTTGGATGAGGTTCTGAGAATACTTGACAGGGAGTCCTTGTATGCCAAGGAGTCCAAGTGTGCATTGGGCATGGCAGAGCTTTTATATCTGGGACACATCATCAGCGGTGCAGGAGTCAGCATGGACCCAGAGAAGGTTCGAGCCATCATTGATTGGCCTATACCTGAGACTTTGACACAGCTCAGGGGATTTGTAGGATTGTGTGCTTTCTATCGTCGGTTTGTTAGTGGGTTCTCGCGGCATGCTGCGCCACTAACCGATTTGACTAAGAAAGGTGCTTTTGAGTGGACACCACTAGCACAAGCGTGCTTTGAGAAGTTCAAACTTCTCATGACTTCGTGTCCTGTTTTGGCTTTACCGGACTTCACTAAACACTTTGAGTTACATTGCGATGCCAGTGGTGAGGGTATTGGTGCAGTTATTATGCAGGATCGTCACCCTATAGCTTTTGAGAGCAGGAAGCTAAGAGGGCCTGAACGGAGTTTTAGTATCTATGATAAGGAAATGTTGGCTATCATGCATGCGATGGCCAAATTCAGGCAGTACTTGATTGGTAGTAAGTTCACTGTGAAAACTGATCATAATAGTCTGAAGCATTTTCTTGGACAGCGAGATCTTAATGAGAGACAACAAAAATGGGTCAACAAGCTTCAGTCTTACGATTTTGACATCTCTTATGTCAAGGGCACTCAGAATGTGGTTGCTGATGCTTTATCTCGCCGTCCTCACTTGGGTTCTATTACATTGGTTTCAGAAGACTGGAGACACCTGATTGTAGCAGAATATGCTAAGGACCCATGGGCCTCTAGCATAGTAGATGGATCAGTGTTGGATGACAGGTATTCACTTGTAGATGACCTTATCATCTACAAAGGGAGGATTTTATTGGTCCCAGGTTCTGAGATGAGGGACAGGGTTTTGAGGTCATTGCATGATTCACCCATGGCGGGACATCCCGGGTACTATAAGACCTATCGGCAGGTACGGGAGAGATTCTCTTGGAAGGGTCTCAAGTCCTATGTTCTCCAGTATGTTAGGGAATGTCTTGTTTGTCAGCAGAACAAGCAAGAGCACACATACCCTGCAGGTCTTCTACAGCCGCTTCCTATTCCTGAGAGGAAGTGGGATTGTTTATCCATGGATTTCATCACGGGCTTGCCAAAAGCTCAAGGGAAGGACAGTATTTTCGTGGTGGTAGATCGATTGACGAAATATGCACACTTTTTCGCAATCACTACTACACACACGGCTACTCAGATTGCTGATTTGTTCTTCCGAGAGGTATTCAGGCTGCACGGTTTACCTCGTAGTATAGTTAGCGACAGGGACAGCAGATTTATGAGTAACTTCTGGCAGGAGTTATTCAAGCTTTGTGGGACAGAGCTCACCCCTAGTACCAGCTACCACCCCCAGACAGATGGGCAGACGGAGATCGTCAACAAATGGGTGGAAGGGTACTTGCGTGACTATAGTTCAGGGCAGCAGAAGGCATGGGTGAGGTGGTTATACTTATGTGAGTACTGTTACAACACCACCCATCACATGAGCATTCAGATGACACCATATCGAGCGTTATATGGATATGACGCTCCGAGCTTCCTTGATTTATTGCTGAGTGATAGTAGAGTTCCCAGTGCTGGTGATTTGTTACAGGAGAACCAGGATATTATGAGAGCACTTAGGGAAAATATATAGAAAGCCCAAAATCAGCAAAAACAATATGCTGATCAGAGACGAGTAGAGCGGTCTTTCGAGATCGATGATTTGGTGTACCTGATGCTTCAGCCGTATAGGCAGTCTACCCTTCGCAAGAAGGGCTCCGAGAAACTCAAGCCGCGATACTATGGACCTTTCAGAGTTGTCATACGTGTGGGTCAAGTGGCTTATGAGCTGAATCTTCCGGTGGACAGTAGAGTTCACAACGTGTTCCATGTGTCGCGCCTCAAAAAAGCGTTGGGACAACACGTAATTCCTTCTATTGATTTGCCACCCTTAGATGATGAGGGCAAATTAGTTTTGATACCTGAGGCCATTCTGGACTCCAGAGAGCGTCATCTTCGGAGGCGGGTCATCAGGGAATACTTGGTTAAGTGGAGGGATCTACCAGCAGAGGATGCGACGTGGGAGGTGGCCGGTGTTCTTCGGCATCGACTTTGAGGTTTGCTTGTGGACAAGAAAAACGAAATTACGGTGTGATGTCCCCTAAACTGAAGCGATTCACCGAGGAGCGATGTGTTAGCCCTTTATTGGACCCTTGTGGGCTAGCGAGTGGATAGAGGTGATGATGTTATTTTTGGAAGTTTGATTGTTGTTACGTGTTTTCGGTGGGCGGTACTTGGGATTCGGGATGGCGTTTGCATTCCAGGAGTTCACAGCTTCTGACGGCACGAGATTATCCTGAGTTTTGAGCATATTACGGGATTTTAAGTGATTAAGTTAATTTATTAACTTAAACGCCTTTTTAATTAAAGTCACATTGATTTTAATTATATTTTATATCACTTAAATGTCAAAAGGAGGATTATAATATTTTAATAACTTGAAATATTGAAAAGTGCGCTCAAACTATTGAAAAGGGATTAAATTAAAATATTAAAATATTTTAATGATGAGAAGGCCGTACTTTTCTTGAAATGCGTGCCATTTGGTATAAAGGCATTTCCTGGCAATAGAAACTCACTTCTTGACTATTTCGATTTGCCTTGTGCATTTTTCCTTCTGAGCAATATCCTGTGACCAGGGTTTGATCATTGTGTCCATTGGAGAACGGAAACTCTTCAGTGTTGAGTACTCTTGAGGCTGTGAAAGATCAGCTGAATCAGTACAGTTGAGGGCTTCACACAGAAGTTCTACAGTTGCAGACAGAGGATTTATTTATGCAGTTGTTTGTTCTTCAGTATAATAATTGAGGGTTTCTTGGTGGCGCTTCCTTCATCAGAGGCAGAGGTTTCCACAGAGTCTTCTTGCATTGTTTTCCATAGCCGTACGACCAGCATTGGGGTTTGTGCCTTAAAAAGGCGTGTGAAGTGAAAGAGAGAAACGCCTTCCTTTTGGGCTGGTTCTGACTTCTATCATTGGCGCCTAGTCCTTTCAGAGCTTTGTGACCAATTTCTGAGCTGGAGAAACCTTGTCTGGAGTCTTGGCGTGCATTTATGCCTGTTTTCACCATTTCCAGCTGTAGATCTGGCCAGTTCTTTATTTAAAATAATCTGGAGCCTTCTTGGTATGTTTATCATTCTTAATCTATGTTTGTTGAGATTGTTAGATAATACGATACGGTAGTTTGAAGAATAAGTTTAAATTGTCTTTTGAACAAAATATGATCGCGCCCCTTCTCTTACAATCTACACTAAGATTTCTCTAAAAACTCTAAAAACACTTTTAAAAGACTTAGAAAGAGGGTTTTAGTGAGAGCAATGAAGCTCTTCACAAGAGCTTTGAGCGGCCCGATGTAACGATTTGTGGAAGTTTTCATCTTGCTTCAAGCTGTAGCGTTACACTTCCATTTTGCTTGGTGCCGATTATGCATACATGATGCATCGTAGTTTAAAAGCTTCGGTGAAGTAACTTACCAAATGCGATTACTTAAAGGCCAACAAGTCACTCACCAAAGACTTCGCCACCAAGTTTGGGTGAGTACTAGCCAAGTAACTCACATTTCGATAGTTCAGACGAAGTCACGAGGAAAAATTGGCTGCCCGTGAGAGACGGTGAGAAAACTCAAAAACCTCATTTTTGTCATTTTCTCATTTATGCTATTGTGCCTTGGACTCTTTGCCAACATTGCATTGATTTATCGATGGTTAGTTAAAAAGTGATAAAATTATGAAAAACAGCATGAGCCATGAAGATCCCAATAGTCTTGAAAGTCTTATTTTTAGTCTTGGTGATGGGCTCAGCCCCCACACCCCATAAAGGTCAATGCCCCTCAACCTCACAAGGGGCCGCCACACACAGACCCCACTCTAATTTTATAAAATTAAAATTGTTTTAGGCATTCTTTTCCCTTTATTTGTCTTGAAATACAAAAACGTTCTTTCCCTGTTTTTCTGAATATTTCAGTGTTTTCTAGTTTCCCATTTCTTCCCAAGTAGTTGAATTCCATTTATACTTTTGATTTGTTGAGGTCAATCCTTATTCCAACTAATGATACTATGATCAAAATGGACTTATGTGTTCTATAAATTCATTCTTTATGCTTCTCATGCATTATTTAAGTTTATTTTACAAACTTATCTATTTTTTTAATATGTTGAGTTTTTGTCGACTCCCAAGTCTGAGTCAAAATTTAGGTTTGACAAGTATTTGCAAAGTCTGGGAATTTGAACTGTAAATAATCTCCATAGATCTAGAAAGTTAAGAAAGAACCTTATACCAAGCATTCAAAGCCCGAATGTTTAAACAGCCCTTGACCCAACTAATATATGATGAAAGGGATGAAATCATGTACTACATCATACATGTTACCTCGTCTAAACTGACCCTAAGGCAATATGTACCTTGACTAACTGCATGATATTGTCCATTAGAGAAAGGAGCAAATGAGAGTTTTGAACCAATGGTGTAGCTTGCTACTAGAGATTTTCATCTTCCAAATGTAATGTTGATAGCCGGACCTTAATGAGCTCACAATCATTAGCCATGGTGCCTGTCTCCGCCCCTTTCTCCCTCTCCATCTGTATTTATATAGGTGGGTAGTCCCCTTTTTATAGTGGGTGAGGGGGGCCTCTAATTTAATAGGGGGGGTGGCTACAGTTGAGGTTCTTTAATTAGCAACTCTTGAAACTCTACAAGATTTCTCTACTCTACATTACTTTTTGTTTGCCTGGTACTTCAATATACATACATGATGCACTCATAGTTTAAAACTACGTGAGTAACTCACGGATTCACAGTTACTCGCAAGTGAAAAGGACCCATTGAGTCACTCACCAAAAAACTTGCCACAAAGTTTTAGGCGAGTATTAGCCAAGTAACTCACCCGAAACTCAATAATTTAGAAAAGTCTAAAAAAAGGTCGCCTACTAGGGAAAAAAAATAGGCAGCAAACAGAAAACTCACAAAAAACTTCATTTTTTGTCATTTTCTCATTTATATTATTGTGCCTTGACTCTTTGCCAACATTGCATTGGTTTATTGACAGTTAGTTAAAAGTAATAAAACTATGAAAAATAGCATGCAACGTGAAGGCCCCTGTGGTCTCAAAGATCTTATTTTAAGCTTGGTGGTGGGCTCCACCACCACACCCCATAAGAGTCACTGCCCCTCAACCCCGCTGGGGACTACCACCCCCAGACCCCACTCTAGTTTTACAATAATTAAAATTGCTTTGGGCTACACAAGATGGAAAAGCAACATATTCTTCCCTTTGTTTGGCTTGATATAGCAAATATAACATCTTTTCTCAAAGTTAGAATATTTTTGAGGTTTTTCATGATTTCCATTTTGCTCCTTTGATGCCACCTTTTTGTTCGATCCAAGATTCCGACTGTTTGATTGATCGAATGACCTGACTAATAGATTCACTGCGAAGCCAAAAGAATTTTAAGAAAGATGTCTTGGAGGCACAAACCCTAAATCTAGCTTCTAACTGCCTTAAATGTTGGGCGCCCCTGGCTAGCTAGTGCACCTTTCTTTAGCAGACAATTTTTTATTTGAGTTTTTCAACTTTCGCTTTGCCTTGCATTCACCGCTCCGCGCTCAATAGCTGCTTGTGCATTGAATGTCAGAGACCGAAAAATATGCTAAGGCATGAACAGCTAGGCGCCTTGACTGGACAAGGGTGCCTAGCATCTCCAGTGTTAGACAAATTTTCACCATTTTCAAGATTTTCCAACTCCCCTCCTTCGTTCTCTATTTCTTGAGCATCTTTCACCTTTGATCAATTTGTGCAGCATTTGAGACCTTGATTCTAACACCTAGTAGTTGACCATCCTCCATTGATGACCTCGGAGCTCCTATTTTAGCTTATGAAAAAGCAGAATAGACCCACAAGAAAAAAACTGATCTTTTGACGATTCTGACTGGGCCAGCCTAATCGGGAAATATTTTAAGCCAATCAAAATAAGTTTGAGCCCTAGAAGAATAAATTCTATTTTTAGAAAAATTTGCCAATATCCATTTAAGAAGAACCCTAAAAAAAGTAAAGTATATTTTTAGAAACTTTCTAAAAATATAAACTTTACTAAAAAGTAGGACCGAAAAACTAAGATCTGGGTTTTGTAGATAACTTCATTCTGAAGAGACCCAGATCGTCAGATTTTGAAAAATTTGAGTTTTTTGACCAACATGCATGACATGCAAATTTCCATTTTTTTGACTTTTTTGACAATTTTTACTAGACTTTTTAACACTCTTTCAAAATGCCTTAATGAAGCAAAAATTTTAATTTTGGGCATTACAAGAAATATGCTTTGAGGATAACGTGACGGAAGATGGTGAGATTGTAGCAGAGGATGAGAAGCAAAAAGAGAGTGCAGCAATCAAAGATGAAAATGATGTTGGAGCAATAGATGAGTATCCTTTGGAGGACTTGAAAGTATTGGAAAATGAAGGTGTAGTTGAGAGTGAAGGTGAAAAAGATCTTGCAGCAGAGACATGTCTTTTTGAAGGCATGATGAAGGTGAAGTTGCAAGATGTAGTTGTTGAAAAAGAAACAAAGCGTGCAGAAATAAATTGTCCATTGGAGGACATGTTGAATTTAGAAGATGGTAATGGAAAAGTTGCAGCATGCATTGTTGGAGGCATGAAAGAAGAGAGCAAATTAAAATTTGCAGTAGTGATGGAGGAGCGGCTTGAAGGTGTAAACCTTGAAAAAGAGAGACAAGTTACAGCAAAGGAAAAGGAAGTTGTGACAGTAGAAGTCATAGAGGTAAAGTTTAATGAGTTTTGTAATGTTGAATTTGCAATGAATTTGCATGTTGAAATGAGTAAAGAGTTAGAGAAGGAGGATTGTGTAGTGACAGAGTGGACTACAGTTGTTGCATATTTGTATGTAGAAGTTGTGAAATTGTGCATCTAAGATTTGGTGGAGGTGGTCAGTTTGTGGTGGGTTGGATCCCACAAAGGAAATGAGGAAAAGAGGAAGCCTTTGGAGGAGGACGGTCTATGGTGGATGTGAGTCCACGAGAAGAACGATGAATAGAGTGCACACTTGGTGGAGGAGGACGGCAAATGTCCCGGCTAAGTGTTGGAAGAGGCGAAGGAAAAGATTCCTTCTGTCTAATTCAGTGATGGAGTTTGCTAAGGATTGCTTGCAATCCAAAAGGGTGGTACTACCACTCAACTCCATTTTGTGAATCCATATTCACAAAAAATTTCCTACCCTGGGTGTTTGATGCAGGAGCATCTAAGAGTACTAGCAATCTTGCATCACCAAAAACAAAAATATACTGCTGTTTTATTTTTATTGTTTTCAATAAGGGATAATAAGGGCTAAGATGTGTGGGAAAATAATTGTTTAATTTCAAAAAATATGTAATTTTCCCCTATGATGATTTATAATTGTAATTTTGGAGGCAAATTATTTTTAGTAAGAGTTACAAAAGCATCTCGAAGGAATATTCCAGCCTAGGCATCCATTTCAAGGTGGGGACCACTTTACATGCATGTCCTTGCATGTTGATTTTTATGATTTGCATGCTCTTGCAAGTTGGGCACCCAAGCTTGCATGTTGGTGCATGTTCTTGCATGGAGTCATCGGAGCCATTAGAGATTAAGGAAACATCTAGTTTGACCAAATTTGATTGGTTGACGTTTAGGTGCCCAAGTGAAGTCTATGTGAGCATTTAGAAATTTTTTATTATTTTATGATTTTTCATCAAATGGGGCACGGTTTTCCAAGGAGGTAATTTGCATGTTGTTTTGGAATACCATAGTGGTATTCTGCCACTCAAAATTCTATATACTGATACATGTTCGTTGTGAGAGGTTGGCTTTTGGAGAGTTGGAGTTTAGCATAACAGGATGCTTCCGGATTGGATAGAGGATTTGTGAATCCAAATTTGCAGATTTATGTGAGGAGATTGTGACTCCATATTGCTGATTTATGTTATCAGGAATCCCATGTTGTAAAAGGGAAGCTTGTGAGCTTCTGCATATTGTAATCCGAATTTATATTTGCTGAAATAAAATATATTATTTTTCTTTCTTGCATATGTTGTGAAAATTTGAGTTGTGTTATGAGTTTTCAGATTTGTAAGGGGAGTCCCACTTCATCACAAACCTTCCCTTAGAGTGGCCCCAAGAAATTAAGCCTTCTCAAGCCTTGGGGCTTCTCCACACCCTTGGACACATGGGGGTTGGCAGCATCCATAACCTCCAATCAAGCTCAATTTTTCATAATGGATTAATTAAATTACGCCAGTCAGATCCTACTATGTTCCCAACCCAAATTCCCTCCAAAAAGTTGTAAAAAGAGCTTCTAATCTGCATACCCTCACTCTTTGGTCATCCTTCTCCCATCCCTATCCATTTCAATCAATCCCCATAGCCATTTTGCCCATATTTTCTTTGTCCCATCCCTATCCATTTCCATCAATCGCCATTGCCATTTCGCCCATATTTTCTCTCTCTCATCCCTATCCGCTTCCATCAATTCCCAAATCCATTTTGCCCATATTTCTCCCTCTGATCACCTCATATCTCCATTGAAACCATAGGTCATCTTAGCTTTAATTTGTTTTTGTTTTACATCAGAAATCAAAAAAATCTATTGCATATCAATCACATTTAGTTTTACATCAGATTTGTGTTTTTGAATTTCCATTTGTTTGCATTTTTCCCTCACCCATCACCTTATCTTCTTTGCGAGCCTTAGAATACCTAATCTTGGTTTTTTGGCATATCTTCTTCAAAATCCATTGTCATCCCTCCAAACCAACTTTGCCACCTTCCAAACCTCTAATACCTTTCCATCCATACCACTTTTGTTAGCTTTCATTTCCATCTACATAAATTTTTCTCTCTCCCAAGTCTCACATTGCCAACTTTTTTTCAACTTGTCTCCTAGCTGTCGATACACTTAGCATTTGTTGTTTGTGTTTAAAATTAGTCTAGGTTCTTTACACAAGCTTTTTGCCAGTATTTTTATCAATACTATGCCATGTGCATCCAAGTTTAAAATCCCACAAGAGGGTCCACCAAGGCAGCTTTCCTTTAACCATTTGTTTTGCAAAAGTTTCCTATTAAAAATTTGTGTTTGCAGATGAAATAAAGGGAACTCCATGAAGAATCAGAAGTGGTACCAATACAAAAGTCTGCTTGGGAGAAAAAGAAGAACCCTCTTGCAAAATATTAAGTCAAACAAAGGTACAAGACTTCTCCACACCGCTAGGCACACCCCTAGACTTCTTCTTAAGGTTGGACACACCCCCCTTGCAATGAAGTCCTAAGCAATTCCATTAAAAAACAATTAGACTGATCTTGCAAAATTTATTTGCCTGGTAAAAGCCAGTCTTGCGTCTATGTCATGTCCCCTTTTTTGGACTAAAGTGAAATAATGTTATTTTAAGTTGGGCTTAATAATTCCTAATTAAAAGGGGCAACTTCTTAATAATATTATTATAAAAGGTGTTTTTTCAACAATTCAAAATAAAAAGTGTTTTTTCTAACACTAATAATTTTTTAAAAAGTATTTTTATATGCTGGGCCCATTTTTTGAAAAAAAGCAACTATAAAAGGAGTGCTTGGCTTCTCATTTGATCATCATTCAAGTTATTCTTTTGTATACAATTTTCAGATTTGAACAGTTTGTTTAATCTAGGTCATCAAAGGCGAAAACCTTTTGTTTGTTTGGGGTTTGAGAGGACAAAAACTCCCTTGGATTGCACATTTGGAATCAATAATGAAAACCCTTGTTTTCCATTTCGGTGATCATCCAAGGATCACAATTGTGTTGATTTATTGAGGATTTGAAGACATTTTACAGTTTGCTACGCTTCCGCTACAATGTTTGTTGCTGATTCTTGGAGATCTAATGCAAGATTCCAACAATAAGATGATCACAATATGGATTTGCAAGCAAAAAAAAAATCGCTATGTTTAAGGGTTTCTACATCAACTTCCAGATTTTTGTTAATTTAAGCATTGGATCCACTAACCCTAACTACGTGCCACACTTGGAGGAATAAAATTAGTCATTTTAGCATTGGATCAGTCAACCCTAGCTAAACACCACTCTTGGAGGAACAAAATCAGTCATTTTTAGCATTGGATCAGTGATTTTCTCCTAACCCTAGCTAAGTGCAACCTTTGGAGGATCAAAATCAGTCATTTGTGAATTGGATTAGCCACATCAGCCACAGGTTTGCCTTGGTTTAGTCATCATATATATGCAAACAGCAGTTAGAAGTCGTCTCTAGGAGACTACAAACAGATCTAGACATATTGCAGTTAGGAGTTGTCTCCTAACCCTAGCTAAGTGCCACCTTTGGAGGATCAAAATCAGTCTTTTGTGAATTGGATTAGCCACATCAGCCACAGGTTTACCTTGTTTTAGTCATCATATATAGGCAAACAGCAGTTAGGAGTCGTCTCTAGGAGACTACAAACAGATTTAGACATATTGCATATGTTTTCCGGAAAGATCAGCAACAGTTAGTGGTTGTTATCAGCAATTTTTGGTGTTTTCAGCGCTGCTATCCATTATTCCAGCCTTAGAGCAGTCAAACACACCAATGCTTGAGCATTGTGACTGCTGCAAACACTTTTCCAACTGCCATACACTTTGCATCAGCAATTCGTACAAGTGTATGGCCTTGTGAGTGACAATAAATTGTTCTAGAGAATTCTGAAAATTAGTTTCCAGCCCTACTTGCATCAGCATTGTAATTCTCAGCAGTTGCAAATAACTTGAATATCTTTTGGAGGGTTTCAAGTTGCTGAAACTAAGTATTTTTATCATCCTAAGGTTTATAATTGATTGACGCCAGCAAATGAGGGTTTGAGATTTGTGATCATATTTTGTACTGGTGTTTGGTGTTATTTCTTTTCAAGAAAAATCAGAAAATATGAATAAAATTGCTTGTTTCCTAGGGTTGTCCAATTGGGGACATTACAGTCCACATCTGCTGTATTGGGTACTTTCTTTCTTTTTTCTTTTCTTTCAGACCAAAAAAGTGGTTTGAGTTGTAAGTTATAATCAAATCCACAATTTATACAGCAGCTCGAATTGTTGCCCATAACCAGATAAGGGATCTGAAACCTTTAACTATCTTAACAGCTAGTATTTGTTTGCTCTGATATCAAATCAAGACCAGGAAGGCTTGCTCTCAATCTAAAGCATTGCAACAAAATAAAGATACAAAACACACCATACAACTTCCACGACAATATTTTAAAAATAAAATAAAATAACTAAATACCCCAAATAAGCTACAAGATAAATTCAAAACAGTATATAATATTCATATATAAATAAAAAACTTAAACAAATAATCATAAAAATTAAATAAATAAAATACAAAGAAAGTAATGAAACAAAAAAACAGAGAGAAAGTCCGACGAAACATACAGTCTTTCACGCTCCTTCTTTATAGCTTCTTTATCTGTAAACTGAAAAAGCAAATAATTTTCAAAAAATGGGTATTCACTCCCAAAATCTTCTATCAAATAAAGAAAAAAGCAATCCAGCATTTCAAGCAAGTGGGTGTCTTTGAATTTAATTGAATAAAATTATTATTTAGTGTAGGCATTAAAATCCTTACAAATAATTGCATTTAACTTGCCTGGTAGATATCGAGGAATCGATAATGGTTAGTTTGAAACGCCGGTTGATTTCGAGGTAGTTTGCAATTTTGTAACGATCCAGATGGGTATCTAGTAGATACAAATCTGTTGAAGTGGGCTAAGAGTCTGCTGCTTGTCAGACTCATTTTTGTTGGATGTTTTGCTAAGCCGAATCTAAGGAAGAATCGGATAGTGCAAAAAACAAAATACAAAATTTTTTGAAATGATGACCTCCCCCTGAGATTGAAATTTGTACCGTTCAACCTATGTTGCACACTCGGAAAACAGAGTAGTGCTAGGGGGATCGTTTCTCTGAAAATCTCTTTTGAGCTATTTCTATTTTATAGGGATCTACTCTCTAAAGCACTACATAAAAGCAATATGTCAAAATTTTAAGTATCTAAATGATGTGTAAATCAAGCTATTGATATTGATATAGGAATACCAAAGTGTTAGGAGTTGAGTATTGCGATAATTAAATGTTTGATAATGTTTGATATTTTATAATTTGAAATTTGTATTATTATAATTTGATTTTTTTAAATTATATAATAATGTAATTTGTATTATTATAATTTATTATTTTTCATTTAGTACATTAATGATGATTATATTTCGTAATTATTATAGAATTTTTATTAATTTAATATAGTCAACTTAATCATTTTTAAGATAGGTTAGAGTCTTATGAGATGTTTTAATGATTGTCAATGTTCTATTGTACTAAATATTTAGATGTTTAGAGTTTTTTTGTGTTGTAAGGCTTGTGCGCTAAAGGTACATTTGGTGACAATTGTTGCTATTCGGACTAATTATTGAGAATATATTATTAGATTGTAAACTTTTGTTTATCAATAAATTATTATTTGATTGATTATAAATTCTCAATAATTATTATGTTTATATTTGTGTTATGTTGGTTATGTCCCAATGACTAGCAATCATAAAGAGAGCAATGTGTTTTGGTATTGATAAATATTAATAATCAATATTTATTGTATATTTATTTAGTTTTTTATTAAATATAATATATGAAGAATTAATATGGCACATTGTATTATCTATGTAATTTATTATAATAGCATATATTTATTTATTGGTTTCTACTATAGTAGTAGTTAACTATTGCAAGTCGAGAAGATGTGATTTATTATGAAAAAATTGATGTTATGGTACTTTATATAGTTTAATATTTATTTTGGTGGCAATTCAGAACTTGTATTACAAATCAAGTGACATGTAAAGCATTGATGGTTTTGAGTGTTTGACGTATGGTATATAAAGTAACATGTCGAATCAAATAAGTAGTGTGAAATGTTGAAATTATTTTTTTGTGTCAATGGTCTATTGAAGTAATTGATTCGAAGAAAATAAAGACTCCTATATAAAAAAACCTATGTTTTTATTTGCAAATGTGATATAGTATGATTATATGAATATTACAAATACAGTGTTTAATAAAGTTTCATTATATTGAATAGAAAATTGTTTGGTTAGAAGAATAAAATGTGAAATAGCTTACAAATTTGAATATTAGTAATTTTATATAAATATGTTGTTACACCCCATTTCTAAATTACCAGGTTACATTTACTTTTAGGAGTAAATAAGGTTTTAATGTCATATTATGTCATGTCCCCTTCTAGTTGACATCTCTCAGTACTTGAGATTAGCCTATTATTGTGACCCTCGTAGGCTGATAGTGTGGATAGAGGGTCTGGTTGAGGCTTTGTTTGGTTCCTGCTGGCATAATCTTTCAATTTGGCTTTCGTTCGGGGTTGTTCGGACATCAATTGCTTGACTTGCTATTTTTAGTAAGTAAAGTCACTCAGCAGAGCACCCCTGCTATTTTTAGCAGTATGGTCTGGTCGTATGCAAATTCAATCACTTATTCTCCAGCTTCAGACGGTTCGTTAATCGGACTTATTTTGAGGAAGATATTAATATTTATCTGTCAAATTAAATATTAATTATTTTGAAGCTTATATTATAAAGTTATAATATTATTTAATATTATAACTTAAGTGATTTTTAAAGGGGGTGACCAACATAAAGAAGGGGCAACTTTTCAATTATATTTTATAATAAAAGTGCGTCGAGACTATGGAAATATTAAAAGTTAAAATTCAACTTTATTTAAATCATGCCTTTTGAGGAAAAAGTCGACCCTCTTGAGAATATAAAGATTTTTCATTGTGAAGAGCTCATTATGTTATGAAATCGACTTTGATCAAATATTCTTCTGAGAACAGAGCCAAGGGTTCCAGTTTTCATTCTACATTGGAGAACGAACCATCTTCAGTGTCTGCAGTTCAGAGGCTGTGAAATATTAGCTGATTTATTGCTTGTCAGAGAGATAGCTTCATCCAGAGGTTATCATAGAGCTTCACTCTTTGAGTTATCATCAGGGTTTTGGATTGGAAATCATCCAGGAAGGGTTCTTCAGTATTGGCATTCTTTTTCCAAGTTCCAGACATATTTTTCAAGATCTGTACAGATTGATTACTACTGTTGTTGAGTTGTACTAGGCTACTGTTGGGCCGTACTTTCTAGTACTAGGCCATACCTTTCACATTGGGAAAAGCGCTTCACCTTTGGGCATTCTGTCTTCACCAACAGGGGCGCATTTTCATCTGGACTCATTCTAGATCATCTGGCGGAGGGAGGAAGTGTTTATATTGATAGTCATACCAGTTCATCATCATTTCATGCGCCTATAATCAGCAAATCAGGTTTTCTTTAATGCAACCATGTTGTTGCTTTATAGCTTGCATGTTATCAAATCTTATATGTAATCAATCCAGAAGGTCAATAAACAGTCTGGCATCATTAGATCCAGTAGTTTCCATCATTTTTAGCATTGTAATATTTTATTTTATTTTTACAAGCAATTTCTTTCAAAATCGCACTTCTTCAATTTATGCAACAAAAAAAAAAACCAAAAACGTTCAAAAACAAGCAAAATCAAACAGATTCATAAGTTAGTGAGAACAGGGGTTTCTACAGTGGTATCAGAGCTAAATCCTGCCATCCTGAGGGTTTAGCATTCTTATGCAGCCACAAGAGGTTGGGCCTCATAGATATTACACTCGCAGGAGAGCCTTGATTGACAGGGAACAGGGATTGAACACGCAGCCGGGTACCATGGCTGATGGAACGGATATTCCTCGAAACCCTAGGGATCAGGACGATGCAGAGGTTCTACACACTTTTAGAGATTTACAGACAGGTCAACAGCAGGTGACCGATGTGCTACAACAGTTGACAGTGGCAATCCAGAGGATAGGTACGCCGAGGAGACCGTCACCACGTCGTGATGAGAACAGGAGTGATGCAGGTTCACGGAGAGCACCTAGGACTATTTCACATACAGCAGACAGGTCAACTCGGCCTACTTTTGTGAGACAAGATCCTGATGAGACCATTGCAGGTGAGGAGCCTGAGGAAATGTTCGTTGATACTCTTATGGCAGCGAACGATGAGTGGGAGTTGCTGACACCAGATGTCAAAGAGAGGATTACCTTTGACATATTTCTCACACAGAGGAGAGAACACCACAGGAATCGACATGATTGGAGGCCTAGGAATAATAATAATGATCTAAAGCATGCCACAAACAGACTCACTCTAGCTATGTTTGACGGTAGTGGCAAGGTCACAGCACAGGCCTGGATCAGTAAGCTGTATACCTTTCTCACATTGTGTCCTATGGCTGAGGAGGATGTTATTAGGTATGCTACATTGCATCTTGAGGGAGCAGGTTATGACTGGTGGCATCACGGGATGGTGACACTTCATCATGATCGTATCACCACATACTAGGAGTTCGTAGATAGGTTGGTGGAACGATTCAACAAGAAGGATCCTGAGTCCTATTTCAGAGAGTTGGCCCAGTTGGGACAGGTTGGTAGTTTGGAGTCCTACATAGGAGACTTCCAGCGATTGTCAGTGATGGTTACCAATATATCAGAGAGGCGACTAGTTGTGCTTTTCATGGAGGGATTGTTGGAACCATTGAGAGGGTGGATCAAAGCTTTTGATCCTTCTTCATTACAGGAAGCTATGAAGAAGGCACGCAACATGGAGTTTGTCGCACCATCCAGCAAATTCAACTCCAAAAATACTTCCTCATTCTGGGACAATAAAGGATTCAACAAAAACAAGGAGAAATTTGATTTTAAGAGTGATTCAAAGGGGAAATCAGCACCACCCTTGGATCATGAGACTCTTAACGATTTGCGTAGGAAGAAACTTTGCTTCTACTGCAAGGGTCCCTACGACCCTAACCATGATTATCCTTTGCGGCCTAAGGGCAAGGCCAATAGAGTCATGTGGGCCTATTATGAGGATTTAGAATCTGAGAATTCCGAACAGCAGGAGAGTTTCGAGGAGTCAAACTCAGAGGCTTTAGAGCCTAAGGCAGAGACAGAGTCAAAACTCCAAATCCAGGAGGCACGGTTGTCTAGCATTCAGCAGGAGGGATCTTTTAGACTTCGTGGAGTTTTGGCAGGTCAAAAGGTTATCACCCTTCTAGACACAGGAGCCACCCATAATTTTATTGATGCTAGATTTGTAGAGAAGCGTGGGCTCATAACCAAGGAGTTTGAGGGCATTCGGGTTAAGGTGGCAGATGGTTACACTCTCAGGTGTGATCGTATGATTAAGGATCTTCCATTGCGTTTGAATAACTATGAATTCAAGGCTGATTATTATGTAGTGAACATGGGAGATATTGATTTAGTCTTGGGCATGAAGTGGCTTCATTCCCTTGAGGAAGTCACTCTTCGTCTCAAAGACATGGAGATTCGGTTTGATGTGGATGGAAAGACTCATATTCTGAAGGCCATCCGAGACAGTAACGTCAGGACTATTTCCTTCCGACAGATGGAGAGACTTATGCAACATGACATGGTTGAGTGGGCTACCGAGTGCACTTTGACACCTATACAGGAGGGACAACATAAGGCCGAGTATCATCCTGACATTCAGCAGTTGAGAGTTAAGCATGAGAAGGTTTTCAGTGATATTCCACCAGGGAGACCTCCAGACAGGGGTATTGAGCACATTATAGAGCTTGAGGAGGGCGCTAAGCCCGTCATGATTACCCCTTATATGCATCCTAAGCGGCTTAAGGATGAGATAGAGAAGACCATCAAGGAGTTGCTTGCTATGGGTCACATTTGACCAAGAAAATCACCATTTGCTTCTTCAGTTGTCCTAGTGAAGAAGAAAGATGGTACACTTCGCATGTGCATCGATTACAGAGTCCTGAATAAGAGGACCATCAAAAACAGGTACCCCATACCTCGTATAGATGAGCTTATTGATGAGCTCCATGGTGCCTGTTATTTCACGAAGATGGATTTGAGATCAGGATATCACCAGATTAGAATCCGTGAGTAGGATGTTGAGAAGACTGCTTTCCGTTGTCATTGTGGACACTTCAAGTTTGTGGTGATGCCATTTGGGCTAACCAATGCTCCGGTGACATTTCAGTCCACCATGAATAGGGTCTTCCATTCACTTCTGAGGAGATATGTACTTGTCTTCTTTGATGATATTCTGATTTACAGCAGGACTTGGCAGGAGCATTTAGCTCATTTGGATACAGTGCTCAGCATTTTGGAGAGGGAGTCCTTGTACGCCAAAGAGTCCAAGTGTGATTTGGGGATGACTGAGTTGTTATACTTAGGCCACATTATCAGTGCAGAGGGAGTGTGGATGGATCTTGAGAAGATCTGTGCCATCGTAGATTGGCCTACTCCAGAGAACCTTACACAGCTACGAGGATTCCTTGGGTTGTGCGGTTTCTATCGCAGATTTGTGAATGGTTATTCACGACATGCAGCACCTATGACAGATTTGTTGAAGAAAAGTGCATTTTGTTGGACTCTTGAGGCACAAGAGTGTTTTGTGAGGTTCAAGGAGCTAATGACTACGTGTCCAGTGTTGGCACTGCCAGATTTTACGAAGCCTTTTGAGCTTCAGTGTGATGCTTCTGGTGAGGGCATTGGTGCGGTTCTTATGCAGGACAAGCACCCGATTGTTTATGAGAGCAGGAAGCTCAGAGGGCCAAAGAGATTTTACAGTATTTATGATAAGGAGATGCTGGCCATAATGCATGCCTTGGCCAAATTTAGGCAATATC
>VDFB02270651.1:508097177-508148788 GCA_007258455.2 Sequoia sempervirens
TTTGATTGTGGCAGAATATGCCAAGGACACTTGGGCATCTGGTATTGTGGAGGGATCGATGGTAGACACCAGGTACACACTTGTGAATGACTTGATCATTTACAAGAACAAGATTTTCTTGATCCCAGGGTCAGAGATGAAGAACACTATTATGTGAGCCTTTCATGATGTACCCATTGCAGGACATCCCGGGTATTTTAAAACATACAAACAGATTCGAGAAAGGTTTACATGTAAGGGTCTTAAGGCAGAGGTTCTTCAGTATGTGCGTGAGTGCCTTGTTTGTCAGCAGAACAAGTAGGAGAACATGTATCCGGCAGGATTATTGCAGCCACTTCTGATTCCTGACTGGAAGTGGGAATGCCTGTCAATGGATTTTATTATGGGCTTGTCTAAAGCCCAAGGACAGGATTGTATATATGTAGTTGTGGATCGGCTGACGAAGTATGCCCACTTCTTTCCGATCACCACCACTTACACAAGTACACAGGTAGCAGAGGTCTTCTTCCATGAGGTTTTCAGACTACATGGGTTGCCTCAGAGCATAGTGAGCGACAGGGATAGTCGGTTCCTGAGTCACTTCTGGCAGGAGGTGTTCAGACTTTGTGGGACCGAGCTTACACCGAGCACCAGTTACCACCCGCAGACCGATGGTCAGACAGAGATAGTGAATAAATGGGTGGAAGGTTACCTCAGGAACTACATTGCAGGGCAGCAAAAGGCATGGGTCAAGTGGATATATTTGTGCGAGTATTGCTACAATACTACTTTCCACATGACCATTCAGATGTCCCCCTTCATGGCGTTGTACGGTTATGAGGCGCCTAGTTTTCTGGATTTGCTACTGAGGGACAGTAGAGTGTCGAGTGCCAGAGATTTATTACAGGAGAGTCAGGACACTATGAGGGCTCTCAAGGAAAATATTGCTAAGGCACAGAATCAACAGAAGCAGTACGCAGATCAGAAGAGGATAGAGAGATCTTTTAAGGTGGGAGACATGGTATATCTCATGCTATAGCCCTACCGTCAGTCTACTCTTAGGAAGAGTGGTTCGGAGAAGCTTAAGCCACAGTATTATGGTCCTTTCAGGATTCTGAGGCGTGTTGGAGAGGTGGCTTATGAGCTAGAGCTTCCGGTGGATAGCAAGGTCCACAATATTTTTCATGTGTCACGTCTCAAGAAGGCGTTGGGACACCGTGTGGTACCTTCAGCTGTTTTACCTCCCTTAGATGATGAGGGAAAATTGATCTTAGTACCTGAATCTATCCTGGAGTACAGAGAGAGACAGTTGCGCAGGAGGACTATCAGGGAATATTTGGTGAAATGGAGAGATTTACCAGTGGAGGATGCTACGTGGGAGAGTGAGGAGATTTTGCAGCATCCAAAGTTGAGATTGCTTGAGGACAAGCAATTTCAGGAGGGGCGGAATGTCATGTCCCCTTCCAATTGACATCTCTCAGTACTTGAGATTAGCCTATTATTGTGACCCTCGTAGGCTGATAGTGTGGATAGAGGGTCTGGTTGAGGCTTGGTTTGGTTCTTGCTGGCAGAATCTTTCAGTTTGGCTTTCGTTCAGGGTCATTCGGACATCAATTGCTTGACTTGCTATTTTTAGTAAATAAAGTCACTCAGTGGAGCACCCCTGCTATTTTTAGCAGTATGGTCTAGTCGTATGCAAATTCAATCACTTATTCTCCAGCTTCAGACGGTTCGTTAATCGAACTTATTTTGAGGAAGATATTAATATTTATCTGTCAAATTAAATATTAATTATTTTGAAGCTTATATTATAAAGTTATAATATTATTTAATATTATAACTTAAGTGATTTTTAAAGGGGGCGACCAACATAAAGAAGGGGCCACTTTTCAATTATATTTTATAATTAAAAGTGCGTCGAGACTATGGAAATATTAAAAGTTAAAATTCAACTTTATTTAAATCAGGCCTTTTGAGGAAAAAGTCGACCCTCTTGAGAATATAAAGATTTTTCATTGTGAAGAGCTCATTATGTTATGAAATCGACTTTGATCAAATATTCTTCTGAGAACAGAGCCAAGGGTTCCAGTTTTCATTATGCATTGGAGAACAAATCATCTTCAATGTCTGTAGTTCAGAGGCTATGAAATATCAGCTGATTTATTGCTTGTCAGAGAGATAGCTTCATCCAGAGGTTATCATAGAGCTTCACTCTTTGAGTTATCATCAGGGTTTTGGATTGGAAATCATTTGGGAAGGGTTCTTCAGTATTGGCGTCCTTTTTCCAAGTTCCAGACATATTTTTCAAGATCTGTACAGATTGATTACTACTATTGCTGAGCCGTACTAGGCTGCTGTTGGGTCGTACTTTCTAGTACCAGGCCGTACCTTTCACATTGGGAAAAGTGCTTCACCTTTGGGCATTCTATCTTCACCAACAGGGGCGCATTTTCATTTGGACTCATTCTGGATCATCTGGCGAAGGGAGGAAGTGTTTATATTGATAGCCGTACCAGTTCATCATCATTTCATGCGCCAATAATCAGCAAATCAAGTTTTCTTTAATGCAATCATGTTGTTGCTTTATAGCTTGCATGTTATCAAATCTTATATGTAATCAATCCAGAAGGTCAATAAACAGTCTGGCATCATTAGATCCAGTAGTTTCCATCATTTTTAGCATTGTAATATTTTATTTTATTTTTACAAACAATTTCTTTCAAAATCGCACTTCTTTAATTTATGCAAAAAAAACACAAAAAAAACACAAAAACGTTCAAAAACAAGCAAAATCAAACAGATTCAAAAGTTAGTGAGAACAGGGGTTTCTACATATTATGAATTTAATATGTTCAAAGGATTAATAAAATATATGAATATACATTATGATGAGATTGTTTTTTAGTGCTTTATTGATGCAAATGATATATGATGAATATCAAATTGTGTGTTATTAGTTAACTTCGTTCTTGTTGCATTAAGTTGGATGCAGGAAAAATTTGAGCCCTCCAGTGAGGAAAGGGAGAGTATCACCCAGGAGAGGAAGTGTAATGACCTTGCTCAAATCTAACCTCAAAGTGTTGATAAGGAACTCAAGGAATTTTTTCAAACAATTCACTTGCAATCTACCAACTTGTTGGTTTGTGGGATCAGACTGATATGTGTGCTTGAAGATGATATCAAAGTACTCTAAATGCTTGGGAACCAAAAATACAATGCATAAACTATATCCTAGATGCGTCAATGACTCAATTTCATCTTTTACAATGCTTATATATGACTTCTAAATGAGAAAACATGCACCTACAACCAACTAGTATTTTGTCAAACAATTGGTATGCAACTACTATGTTGATAATAATTTCTACAGCCTATTGGAATTTTGCCAAACACTTGGAAAACATTCTATTGAGCTAAAACAAATGATACTTAAATGCATAAGACAATCATGAATGACTCCCCAAATGCTGATATCTTATTTGAAATGCAATCTCTCAATATAGTTCAACATGAGAATGCCAAGACTCTTGGAAATATATTCAAGTACAATAAATTATTCAACTCTAATATGAACTACATTAGCCTGATTTACCATTTATTTTTGTATGCTGCAAATATCTCTTCTACAATGCTAATAAGTTCTTATAGCTGACAATGCAAAAATGCAATTATTTTTAACATGAATAGGACAATGCTAATTTATTATTTGAAGTGCCAAACTAAAACAATATAAATCTGATTAAACTTGGAGTTGAAGGCTGCTTGTATAAAAAAATTATTTCTTCCTTAGCATATCGAATTCAACTTCTAAGACCCAACGCCTATCCTTTCAAGACTCCCACGATGCTCCTTGAATAAACTCAAATTTTATTCTAGCCTTTTGATACAAAATCACACCTACTTCATGGCCTCCCCTGTTTGTCAAAGAAATGCAGATTAAAAATGATTCTCAGCTCTTTGCCACTCCAAACTATCACCAATGCAGTCGCCTAGCTTCCTTATGTCTAGCACTTCCCTGCTCTAGCAATATCGAACCACATAGAAGGAGCTTAATGCAAAATCGTGGCCCTTCCCTTTGACTAAAAATTTTGATATTTCAAATCTGATTGACTCCAAATGCAAATTGTCCACCAAAATGCCAAGAATAGATGATAATATTAATACCAAATTATCTCCAACAATCTCCAAATTGATTATGCCAAAAAAATGATCAATAAAATGATCAACCCAACAATACCTCAGTTGTTGTGTTGAATCCAAACCCTTATTCAAAAAGTACAATAATGCATCAGCTATTATACTCAAATATATTTTGCGATGAAGCACAAATGGAAGACTGAAGTATCTTCCTCCCAACTGCAATAATTCAAGTGATATTTCACACCCTCAAAATTGCCCACCAATTGAGAGTTTTCGTTCTCAATGGCCAACTGTGACAACTGCAGAAACCTTAGGCTCCACAATGCACATCAACATCAACAACAAATCTGGATGTCGAGAATGAGGCCCATGATGTTAATTTATACTTTTTCCTCAAGAGGTCGGCCTCCTTCTAGAACTTTCCCAAGTCACCTTCTATAAGGAATATTATAATATTATTTTATTATTTTTATATTGCACTTTGTAATAATATAAAATATTAACCAACTCCAAAAGTGCAATATAACATTATCATATAAAATAAAGGTTTCCATAAATAGAAATATCCATGATGATACTAAGAAAACCTTCATGAAGTCATGAAATGAGCCAACCAATCAACTGGGTATTTGCCAAACGGCCCTCTTATCACGCGCCATTAGCCTACGAGGATCAGGAATAGGCTAATTCCTCAAAATACCAATGCTCATGAAAAAGGGGACATTACAGTTCGCCCTCCCTGAAATTGCTTGTCCTCAAGCAATCTCAACAACGAGTACAACTCTTCTCCACCTGGATCCCAATTGAAGATTTGTGTAATTTCTCAAACATTACCAAGCAACTTCTACAGCACTAGCACAATCTGTTGAATCCACTCAATAGCTGAAGTAAACCATGCCAAATATGGATGTGCAATGGAACCCCAAATAAGACAGTCATCAGTCAATGAAGACCCTAAGAAGATCAAGTCACTAACCAACAAGTAGATAGCTTCCCTATCATATGACATAGGTAACAAATCCAAAGATGAATTGTAGATGCCTTCATTACCTTCCAAGGATAACACGTGAGTGGTTGATCCACTAAGAGTGTCATCACCAACAACATCATCCTCCACAAAAGAATGATCAACCCCCACACAACACGAAGAAACCTCAAATTGTACCAAGACCTTTGATTGACCAAGCTTATCATCTTCATCGCTTACATTAGAACATAGAGTAGAATCATCCTTCATTTGAATGAGGAGTCTTCTAATGTAATCTATCCTTTTTTGTCTTGCATCTTGATAAGATTGACTTTGTATTTCACTTCTTAAAGGTGTTGTCTCACATTTTCAGCCACTAACCTAGCCTCCTTGGCCTTCCTCATCCACTCTTCATTCATCATTTTAGACCTTTTAATTTTTTCAATGCCAAAATACACAAAATCAGTCCTCTTATACTTGATATCTTCATGTCCATTAATGAATGTAGGGTTGCCATCAAAAGATGTTATCATACCATTTGCTTTCTCATGATCCCATGCTTCTTCTTCATGAGAATGATGCACAATGTTGTTGTCCTCAAATAAATCCATAATGACATCATGCCATTGTAAAATGCCTCCTTCATCATGTGAAGACAAAACACTAGTGGCTGCTCGACTAAGTAGAGGATCAAATTCTACATCCTCCTTAATATCTTGTGCCTCCAAAACACAATATGTTTCTTCACTATGATAAGATGAAGCAATGCAAGAATCAGCCAACGAAGTATCACAAAAATCCACATCCTCGTGTAGCTACTCTAAAGCAACTGATTGGTCTTCAAATGTCACTTGCTCCTCTCCAACCTTGAAGTCATCTTGAAGTTTTGTGTGTCCAAATTCTTCCTCTATGCTAGTCTGATTTTTGTCTTCCATAGGATTAGTTCTATGTTGGTCACCAATTGCTGCAAACTCACTATAGAGGTTTCTAGATACCTAACTTGTAGAGACCTCTTGTTCCTCCTTCCTTTCGTTTTGTGTTGTAGACTTCTTGGAAATGGAATTCATATACTATGCAATTTTGTCTATGGTTGCAGGTGAAAGCAATTTGGCCATCTTTTTCTGACTTTGTATAAGCTTCTCCAATTCTCCCACCATGGCATTTAATTGCTTCCTGGGAATAGCCACAATGTCTTCGTTCTTCACCCAACAGGATGGCAGGAGACCGCTTTGATACCACTATAATGACCCTGCTCAAATCTAACCTCAAAGTGCTAATAAGGAACTCGAGGAATTTCATCAAACAATTCACTTGCAATCTACCAGCTTGCTGGTTTGTGGGATCAGACTGATATGTGTGCTTGAAGATGATATCAAAGTACTCTAAATGCTTGGAAACCAAAACTACAATGCATAAACTATATCCTAGATGCATCAATGACTTTATTTCATCTTTTACAATGCTTATATATGACTTCTAAATGAGAAAACATGCACCTACAACTAACCAGTATTTTGTCAAATAGTTGGTATGCAACTACTATGCTAATAATAATTTCTACAGCCTATTGGAATTTTTCCAAACACTTGGAAAACATTTTATTGAGCTAAAACAAATGATACTTAAATGCATAAGACAATCATGAATGACTCCCCAAATGTTGATATCTTATTTGAAATGCAATCTCTCAATATAGTTCAACATGAGAATGCCAAGACTCTTGGCAATATATTCAAGTACAATAAATTATTCAGATATGATATGAACTACATCAACCTAATTTACCATTTTTTTTTGTATGCTACAAATATCTCTTCTACAATGGTAATAAGTTCTTACAACTGACAATGCAAAAATGCGATTATTTTTAACATGAATAGGACAATGCTAATTTATTATTTGAAGTGCCAAACTGAAACAATATAAATCTGATAAAACCTGGAGTTGAAGGATGCTTGTATAAAAAAAATGTTTCTTCCTTAGCACATCAAATTTAGCTTCTAAGACCCAACGCCTATCCTCTCAAGACTCCCACGATGCTCCTTGAATAAACTTAGATTTTATTATAGCCTTTTGATACAAAATCGCACCTACTTCATGGCCTCCCCTGTTTGTCAAAGAAATGCAGATTAAAAATGATTCTCAGCTCTTTGCCACTCCAAACTATCACCAATGTAGTCGCCTAGGTTCCTCATGTCTAGCACTTCCCTGAACCACATAGAAGGAGCTTAATGCAAAATCGTGGCTCTTCCCTCTGAGTGAAAAATATGATATTTCAAATTTGATTGCCTACAAATGCAAATCGTCCACCAAAATGCCAAGAATAGATGATAATATTAATACCAAATTATCTCCAACAATCTCCAAATTGATTATGCCAAAAATTTGATCAATAAAATACAATACCTTAGCTGATGTGTTGAATCCATACCCT
This sequence comes from Sequoia sempervirens, assembly GCA_007258455.2. Taxonomy (NCBI): domain Eukaryota; kingdom Viridiplantae; phylum Streptophyta; class Pinopsida; order Cupressales; family Cupressaceae; genus Sequoia; species Sequoia sempervirens. Next base: position 508,104,698 of record VDFB02270651.1, read on the forward strand.
TTTTCATAAAGTACAATAATACATCAGCTATTATACTCGAATATATTTCACAATGAAGCATAAATGGAAGATTGAAGTATCTTCCTCCCAACTGCAATAATTCGGGTGATATTTCACACCCTCAAAATTGCCTACCAATTGAGAGTTTTTGTTCTCAATGGCCAACTACAGAAACCCTAGGCTCCACAATGCACATCAACAACAAACATCGACATCAACAACAAATCTGGATGCCGAGAATGAGGCCCATGATGTCAATTTATACTTTTTCCTCAAGAGGTCGGCCTCCTTCTAGAACTTTCCCAAGTCACCTTCTAGAAGGAATATTATAATATTATTTTATTATTTTAATATTGCACTTTATAATAATATAAACTATTAACCAACTCCAAAAGTGTAATATAACATTATAATATAAAATAAAGGTTTCCATAAATAGAAATATCCATGATGATACTAAGAAAACCTTCATGAAGTCACGAAATGAGCCAACCAACCAATTGGCTATCTGCCAAACGACCCTCTTATCATGCGCCATTAACCTACAAGGATCAAGAATAGGCTAATTCATCAAAATGCCAACACTCATGAAAAAAGGGGACATTATAGGAAGTTGGTGTGGAAACCACTAATGTGCCTACTTGAGTGAATGCACACACTCACGCCCTAGGTTAGACAAACTTTGTCAATATGGGCTAAGAGTCAGTAAGTAAACCTTGCTGATAGTTTTGAGTGATAGGGATGTTTGGGTAATTGGCTTGTTTAATTTATTTGTGCTGTCCTTGGTTTGTAGCATGAGATATACTTTGTATATTTAAAAATGGATACATATATACATTAATATATATATACACACCATAACCCATATATATGAACATATGTGCGTGTGAGCATGTGTAGGTAGAAATACCTATGTATACCCACACATAGATATGACATACATATGAGTGTTTGTATGGTCATATATATATGTATATATACACTTTAAATATATACTTATCGATATATATATATATATATACATATTGTAAGATATTAAAATAATGATATACATACATTAATAAGTGTGTATTTAACTAATATAAATTCAAGGTACAAATCACACTAAGCATTATGCAATCCATAATAGAGGAAAATTCTAACTATTTTCAACAAGGGAGCATTTTTCACAATGCAAAGCAATAATAGGAGATAGTATCCAAAGTATCTGTGAATAACATCAAGATTCAATATCAACTTTCACAAGTTCCCAAGTGACAGTGGCAAGTTTGCAAATTTTGTTATTTGTATTGAAGATCCCAATCAAAATCAATGGACCAACTATAACACTTGATTTTTCTAACTAATTTTGTTGTTGCAAACCATTTGTGACAAACCAAAGAACACTAAATGACTTCTTTCAAGGTCAGGCTTGTCAAAATATGAAAGAAAATTAGGTCTTCTGAAAGTTACATTAAATCTTAATTACTAGCTTATAGCATCCCAAGTTGAAGACTATTTTGCTAACAAACTACAAAAAAGAACAAATGCCTAAAATAAGACTCCATAAAGTAGTTTTGTCATACTCAACGCTTTGTGCTATTTACCATTGACATGCGTAGGGCTATTTGTCACCATCTGAACACAAAGAAGCGCCAAGCTTCTAACATACCACGATATAATATATATAACAAATATTAATTATCTGCTCTACTACCCACGTGGTTGTATTTCAAGACCTTATTGATTATAGAAGCCCGTTTTGTATTCAACATGTGCAAGTCATACACATGTCCCCTTTATTAAATCATTAAATTATAAATGCGACCTCACAAAACTTAGGCAAGCTATGGTTTAACAAACAAATAATTTTAATTTCAATGTAGAAAATGCTTTACAATCTTGAAATATCAATATAGTACAATTACAATTATTTGGATTGTATTCTTTGATACAAGAGTATACTTGTTTTGAAAATGTTGTCAATTAATTGTTTTGAAAGAGAGGGTTCTTATTGATTGTTGAATAGGTAACCTTAATACTGAAAATTCCTTTAGACAGGTTCATAAAGATCTTGGAGGATGGTGTTGCACCACTGTTCAAAGAAGATATACAAGAGGTTGACTATTGGCCTCAAGACTTGAGATAGATTGATCCTAAGTTCCATAAAGAACACCTTGATTTCTAGAACAGGTACTCCAAACTACATTAGTATGAGATTATGTGGGGCACAACAATAAGAGACCTTGAAGTTACTTATCAAAATTTTGACACCTCTAACTAGGAGCATATCTTTCCACTAATTGAAGCCTTTCTTAGGTTTGAATCATTCAAATTGAGTAAAAAAATTCTCACTAACAAGGACAATTGATGTAATGAAAATGTAAAGGATATTGATATGCTATGCATCTTTTGCTCAATAGCCTGATTGGGCTGATGTATTTAATGTGAGCAACCTGGTCACATACATAGTGTAAAACCATACAACTTTTATTTTGATAATCAAATATCAATTTAAAAAAAAAAAATCTTGTGTACCCTCTTATGATTATAGGACTTGGTTTGCAAGGTTAACTTTTCGATAATTTCCTTTCCATACATATATGAATAGCAAAATCATACCACCACACTAATAAAAAAGTAAAATATCAAACTTTCATAAACCTCATTTATAAATGATGATCTAATATATTAAATTTTCATTAATTTTAAAAAATCTAAATATATAGATATTCTTAACTTTTCTTTTAATTCATTGACAGATACAATTAATTATTATTATTTTTTAATTAAAATAACATATTTGACGATAAACAAATACTAATAAAATCCATAAAAACATATAAGATACTTATACTATTAATTAATTTAGATATTATTTTTTTTTTAGTCCATTTATTTCCCTTCGCTAACTAAATACTGTTATAGGATGGAGGATAACTAAATCAATACAAAACCTGACTTTCCGGAGGCCGTCTAAATGCCACGTATGGCTACTAAAATTAAATAATAAGTGAGCCCAAAAATCCAGCTAAAGCAGCAGAGCTTTTCGATAATGGCAATCTCAGTGTCCTCAAGCATTTGTCCGTTACACACATTTAGCTCTGCCAACATATTCCGGAGAATCCCAAGTACTTCAAACGACATAATTATGCTTTCAAAGGCACGCCCCCTCAGTATAGAAGCCATTACATTGCATTCAAAGGCATACCCACATAGCAGGAAAAGCCACCACCCCATTAATTTTTGTTGCCAGATTATTTGTTTTGGCTTACAGAGGCAACCGTTGGCAAAACATGGTTTACTACCTCTGAATTCAAGAACAAGAGAGCCTTTTTCTACCTGCAGATTTAGAGGTACAGGGACTGGTCGAAGATTGCTCTTTGGAGGTGCAGCTTTTTGGTTAGGGGTAATTTTAAGGAAGCTCATGTTTATACAATTTTAGAAATTACGGGTAATTTTTAAGGAAGTCTAAACATTTAGAATTTTAGAAATTAGACGTAATTTTAAGGAAACTTTGCTTTCTTAGAATTTTACAAATATCGGCTGATGTTTTTCCACTCTGAATTTTAAAGTCAGTTTTTCTGAATAGAAAACTGGTGAATTATCAAAGACAAAACTTTGATTCATAGAAACTGGGTACTATAGTCTTCATTTTCAAGATGTTTTCATATTGTGAATATATTTTTTAATCAGAGAAAATAATAAAATAGTCAATTGCCAAATTCTAGGCATTAAAATAGTTTTACTTTTAGCAGGGGTTCCTAATGGCAAGTGAAAGCAGCTCCTTTTCGGCTATTGCCAGAATGAAGAAGTCTGAAATTGAGGAGGTAAGGCTGTTGGCATACCGTATAGATTCTTTTGTTTTATGTTCTTACAATTGCTTAGGCTTTGAAATTGGGTTGTACATTACTCTCTTGGACTGTCCCACGCATTGTGGTGAGTCCTCTCTTTTCAGTGTAAGAGATGGTGAGGGAATCGCGATTTAAATAAACTTTGCAAGAACTACAGTAAATGCAACATTTAGACTCAATTCACACGTGTTTTTTAATGTGTAGGGATATATACACACGCAAAACACATTCATCAACCCACCAACTAAACAGGGGGGGTATATCATCAGGCTTAGAACTCCACTCTGTAAAGAAGTTACATTATAGTATTTTTTACCATGCCAAAGTTCACCTGGGAACTTAGGCCGCTTACAAACTATAAACAAACAAAAAAAGAACTCAATATATAGCGATTTTTATTATGTCAAAGTTCACCTGGGAGCTTAGGCAACTTAGCAAACCATAAACATAACAAGGAGAATGCACCTTTAAGGTTGAAACAATTTTTGCACAGGAACCACATCACCGGGATTTTCACTTGGGAACTTAGGCAACTCACCATACCACCAACAAAACAAGGGAAATGCCCCATCGAGCTTAAAATATCTTTCTATTCGAAGCCATATCATAGGGCTCTTTATTCTGCCAATTTTTTCTTGAAACTAGGTCACACACCACATCATTATCAAGACAAGGGCATTCATTACTGATCTTAGAACACCTTTGTGCCAAAATTTGCTTCAGAACTTAGTTCATAGTGGCTACACACATGCACGTAGCACACCATCAATGTAACAAGAGGGGTGTACTGTTCAAGCTTATAACACCTTTTTGCATAGAAGCCACACTGCAGCAGTTTTTATCTTTCAATGATATCAAATTTCCATAATCCATATAGTTTTTATCTTGTCAAAATTTGCTTTGGAACTTTTGTCATTGTGGCAATCTTGGAAATACCCCATCAAACTTTTAACACCTTCCTGTATAGTGGCCACATACTAGGGGTTTCTGTTCAGCCAAAGTTTAATTGGGACCTCAAGTCATCAAGGCAATCTTGGGAATGAACCATCAAACTAATAACAGTTCGGCATAGTGGCCACTGGTTTCTATCCTGTCAAAATTTGCATTGATTGTCCATGGGGTTGGAGTCCAGTTGGTGAGAAAACTGCCTTAACAAAAAGTCCTCCATAGTTTGATTCCTGCTGGATATGATTGGGGTTGGGTGCAATCCTTGAGTGACTTTGACAAAGTTGCAGCCTTGAAGCTGAATGGGTAAAGAAACAGTCTTATCAACAAAAAAGAGTTTTTTTTTGCATTAGATCTTGTTTCATCACTGTGGCAATCCAAGAGTGGCCCCAGGTCGTAATCATGGCAATCTAGGAGAAATACGCCATCAAGCTTAGAACACCTTTTGTTATGGAAACAACGCCCTAATGGTTTTTATTATGCCCAAATTTATCCAAGAACCTATTCTTTATTTATGTTCATTGGCTTAATAACTTATAACCTCTGCTCCTTGGGGATGCATCCCTTGCTAAATGTGAACCCGTCCCCCAAAGAGGATGTTTCAGGGACGCCGGGATGAGTAGGAAACATGCCCACTCCATTCCCTATTTTGCAAAAACATTGGAAATGTCCCCTGTATGTGCAAATTTTGTAGGAGATGACTAGCCGTCCATATGGCCCACACAAATTTCAGTTACTTTTTAGAAAAAAAAAACTTACAACCTTTCAATGGACATCCCCTTGTCATCTTGGGAATGGCTAGTCATCCTCTATGGCCTTGGAATATTTTAGTTACATTTAAAATAAATAAAAACTTGCAACCTTTCAAATAATGTTTTTTTTTTATGACACACTCATCTAAGATTTGTAAAAAATCAAGAAACATTTATGTTTATTAATCTTCTATCAATCAATATTAAGTGCAAAGGTCATGCTCCCACACTAAAATATATCAGGGATAGGGCTTTAACAGTACTAAGATCGAACTACCATTAGAATAGATCAAACCTTACTGTCTAAAGTTGGCAACCCTCATATTTATCTAATGTTTTCAAATCATTTGTCTTGAAGCAAAGACAACTCACATTCATCTTTTATGCTGTATCTATGGCATCAACCTTGATAACTTGGTTGTTACAGAGCTACACACCACTTAGCATGAGTACACAACAATTGTAACTATAAGTCTAACCAAGTAATAGACCAATGATTAATCAAGGTAACAACATCTACAAAATACATAGTCATGGTCAAGGATTATCATGTTTCATACATTGGACAACCTGCTCAGTATATGATGAATTCCCGATCAGTGTTATTATATGAATATTTGAAATTTCCTTATATTTGAAAATTTTCCCTATCTTTTATCAGCCGTGTCCCTAAAAAATGGCCTTAAAGAAATGCATCTCCATCCCTTGCCATTCTCATCCTGGAAACTTGGGGGAACATAGTATAACAGATGACTTTTATTTTGCTGTCAAGACATATTCTAGGAAATTTTTATGGCCTTTTGGCCCATTGACTTTGCACAAAAATTAGATTCACCAATTAGCAAACTTTCCAATAAAACCTTTAGCCAAGTTTCATATGGTTGTATATAAGTTTATGAAACTTGCCAAAATTTTCCAGAATTCATAATAAATTCCATGTTCTTTTCTCAAAAATCTGCCTGTAACACATTGTTTATTTTTGAAAAGAAATGATCGGGCAGTTGTTTTATACTTGCAAGATGTTTTCCATCCCTTTGCACAACTTGATGTGTTGTCCATCAGAGGCAATATTCAGAAAACAAGTGACTTGCTTGGAATTTTGGTGCAAAAACATGAGAAAACCCTTTGAAGAATTCCTTTCAAGGTTTTAATTTATTTTTTAGCAGGTCTGTCAGATCAGTTGAACCAAGGGGATGCTAATTCATCTATTCAATGAATTGGTCTCTCTCATTTACTGTAATATGGTAGGCGACTGTACATAGTTGTAATTGTCTTCCCAAGTGACTGAGTACATTGGGGTTTGAGTCTGCCGTTGGAGCAAATGAATAGATTCAACCCTTTCCAAGCTATTGCTGAGCTTCAAATTGATTGTAAGATAAAGATTGCTACTAGTTACGAAGGATGGTCGCATGAAGAATTCCGAAGTTCCAATAAGTAGGGGAGTGAAATGGAGAGATGGTCAGAAGGTGTAGAGGTAGAGGGCAGTCCAACATCTCAGCGAAATTAGAGATAGAAGTGGACTTGAGAAGGGAGGCATGTCAGGAATGGCAATCCTGCCACTTTGGCCAGTTACATAGGCTCATGAGCTTTCCCATGCCTTTACACTTAGGATCCATGGGGGATTGAGGTCAATGCTTGGGAGATGAAGGGGAAGGATCTACATGAATAGTGGATTGTAGAAACCATGGGAGCTGGGAATTAGGCATTTTGGCCCATGGCATGAGTTACCTACAAAGGGGACAGGACAAATTTGATATGAAAGACCTAGGAGTAAAAAATTCATTCTAGGGATGGAGATAAAAAGAGACCATGCTTAATAGAAAAAATTGGTTAACCCAAAGAAAATATGTTGAAACCATTTGATAGATGTTTTAGATGTATGTTAGTATACAATGTTCCTTTTCTAGTTGGTATAAAAAAGTTCATGGAAAAATGTCTTAAATCAAATGAAGATCTTGAAGACGTGTAATGTTTCATATGTTAGTGTTGTAGGGAGACTTATGAATGCAATGGTTTGCAATTGCCCAAGCAATGGGAGTATTGAGTGGGTTTATGTCTAATCCAAGTAAGGAACATTGGGATTGGTTTAAAAGAGTGTTCAAGTATCCACATGGAACCAAAAATTATTCTATTTTGTAATGTCCCCTTTTTGTAGGATGCCCTAACTTTGCCCTAAAACCTTAATTTCCAAACAAATGAGTTAGAGAATACTTTTCACCTATTGAAACCTTGATTGAAGTCCTGCACATAGATTAGAACCATTTACCATAATCAAATTGATTAGTAGATTGGAATCATTTATCACAACAATAATAGTTAGTAGTTTTCCATAACTAGGTATTAATAAACTATTGACCAATCATTAATTCAATCACAAAGTACTCTTAACATCCTTGGAGGATTTGATTCACCATGATGGAGGAGTGAGATTGTGAAAGGTGTCCTGGTAGCCAACTCTCCTAGGCCCAAGGGCAATACCCTTTGTATCAAGGCAGTACCCCCTTGGCCCTTTGTGGGCTCATCTTGTCCGCCATTGAGTGGCGTACCTAGAAGAGGCCCACTCGCTGTAAATTTGTAATCCTTTGGAAATCTCCTTATATTGTTAAATCATGACAAGGGAGTGAGGTTACAAAGGATCTCTTGATGGCTCGACTCTCCTAGGCCCAAAGGCAGCACCATTGTAACAAAGGCAAGTACCCCTTTGGCCTCCTTAGGACACTAGGTCCTCCATTATAGAATGCATTGGTTCTTCGTTATAGGACACTCGGTCCTCCATTATAGAACACATAGGTTCTCCATTATAGGACACTTGGTCCTCCATTATAGAACACAGGTTCTCCATTATAGGACACTAGGTCCTCCATTATAGAACACATAAGTTCTCCATTATAGAGGTGGCGTGCCTAGGAGGTGCCCCATCACTGTCCCCGTTTGTAATCCCCCTTCTTCTAGCATGGTGTAAACTGTAAATACACACATAGTAATTTAACCATACTCAGATTTGCAAATAATCATATCAGCAATACATAATGGATTATGACTATGCTATCAAAGAATATGAGTAATGATATGCATGAAACCTTGACCCTACGTTATGAGTATTGTTCATATTTGAACAATACATTGTAATCTATATAAGTAAGGATCCTACCATAATACCAGTTAATCCATAATTCTGAAATTATAAATTAATTATACCAGTTAATCCATAATTCTGAAATTATAAATTAATTATACTAGCTTACAGTGCTGTGCTGATCCTATTTAACTATACATTATATCCTATAATTATTCCCTCACAAATATTTTAATTTACAATACAGAGAGAATCCTTGTTGCCAGCAGATATCTTATTTTATATCCTAATCGATCCCTTTCTTTTTTCCTCCTAATCGATGCCTTTTTTCATGTTTATGGACTTCTTTAAATATCTTGTGATGGCAACCTTTGAATAGTCATGTTTGTTGAATTGCTGCCAAGGGACATGTTACTTGGTAATCATCGTATCACTGCAGACCGCTCCCTCCTAATTTAATCGTGCCTTTTGGTTATGTTGGTAATTGCTTTAGAGATCGCTGCAGTCTTAATAGTAGTTAAAGTGCCTCCTTAGAATTGATGCTTTTAGATTCTCATTTTAGGAATTGATAGGATTCCTTTATTTGCTGTTAGTATATATTATTTCAATATTTCTTATTTGATATATTTTTACTAATATTATTTTATATTGTTTTTTTCTTGTGAATATTATCTTTACTATTATGAAATTTATAATTACTAATATTAATTATTCCGTTTTCGTACTTTGATATTTGTATTATAATTATAATGTTATCTATGATAATTATAATCATAAGATTTAAATTGCAATTACTCATATTTATATTTTAATATTCATTTGACTTTGTTATTTGTATTTAATATTTCATATTTGGTTTTACAATTTCGGGGGACATGACATATTTGCTTCCATGGTATAGCTAACTTAGGTAGGGTATATGTGGATGCAAATTGGGTAGGTGACTTGGGCAATAAAACTTCTACTAGTGCCCATGTATTCTCCCTATTTGGGGAAGATGGATGAGTAGGAGACAACAAGTTGTTGGTCTTTCCACTACTAAAGGTAGAATAATGGTTGCAATCGATTCTTGTAAAGATGTAGTTTGGTTATAGAGGTTATGCTTGGATATTGATTTTGAAAGAAGGACAATGGAGATTAGTTGTGATAGTTAGACTTCCATTCGTTTGGCAAGGAACCCTACCTTTGATGCTTGCACAAAAAGTATTGCTTTATAATTTCATTTTGTTTGGGATATGGTGAAGGATGGTAAGACACTAATTCAGAAGGTCAACACCTCGGAGAATATTGTTGATTCTCTCACTAAACTAGTGAGCACAAACAAGTTTACTTGGTGTAGGTTGGGCATGGGCATCTCCTCCCTTAGTATTTTTTGTTGGCACTATCATGTTCTTATGCAATGTATACATGCGGGAGATTGTTAGGTTCATAGTTGAAAAACTTGGTCTCAACAACTTGGCTGACCAAGAATTTTAGAAATTTGGGACTAAGCAAAAACTCGAGGAAAAACTCAACAAGTTTTTCGAACATTAAAAAGTAAATAAATTGTTAAAATATTCTTCAAAAATATGCATATAACTAAATTTATGGAACATTCAACATTATTACTGATTTCCTTCATATATAAATCAAAATTGGTGTTCAATACACATCATAGACCCAAAAAGTGAGTTCAATACATGGGTGCCAATCCCTATTGCAGGTTCATGAAACAAATTGTGAGCTAGAGGGCATGACTTGCAGAGAAAATTGTAGCTAGGGCATATGAAAATTGTAAGTTGTGAGGGCAAAGAAAAATTGCGAGCATCTAAAAGAGTTGCAAGGGCATGTGGATATTTTTTGCAGTCATGTTTAGGGCATTATGGCATATGCAAGCATGAATGTTTCTAGTTCACAACCTGCTTGTTATTTGGAATGGCTTCAACTTGCATTTCCAACCTTCATTTCTAGTTGTAGCTCACAGGCTGAAGGAAGGAGAACGTCTAATAGTTATGTTTTTGCTTTCAATAGTAATGAAAGGACATTCATAGTAGTCACATTATTAGAATTTTGTCATGAAAACTGGCTTTTCTTAACCAGTAGCAGGTTAAACCCTCAAGTTGCATGAGTTTTGTTGAGTTACTTTCAATTCTGACAATTTTCACAAATAACTTGCTGTGAGTTTTCTACATTACTCAATCCCAAGTAATACTACATGTACTTTGACATTTGATAAGCAAGTACTTGTCGATTTTTTCAGCTATGGTTAGGAACTTAGGATTAGGTGTTGCACAGCTTGCAAGTCTTAGGAATAATTGTAATATTTAATGTTTGCATAAATCTCAAGATTCCTTGGGTGGAATACACCAACACTTGATAAAGTCATGATGGATGTAAGTGAGCATTTGATACAGGGGTTACAAAGTGGACTAGGGATTCCATCTATGATTGTCTATTTTGGGTAGCATGTAAGAACATCTTGGAAGAGGAGTTACATCTTCCAAGTGGAGTGCCTAGTTTGAACAGTTAAATGGTGGGAGTTACACTTGCATGCATGAAAGATGATGCTTGGGTTTGAATAGTCTGCTTGACTGTGACTTGGATGCCCTTTTGGAAGCCCATGGTTTTGATGAAACCATAAGTGGTTTCTTGGAAGGTTAATTCCTATAAATACAGGCCATGGGATAGAGTTTTGGTATCAGTTTTCGATGGTATTGCATGCTTTGCTGGGTTTTAGTGTGGATTTAGCAACCCACATGTTGCCAAAGTGTTGACATAGAGGCTGCATCTCTTGTGGGGTCTTCTCATTGTATTGCAAAACTTGTTCAAAGTTAATATAGTGAGATCTACATTTGAGGTTTGGTTTTTATTTGAAAGATTTTTCCCAAGAGATATCTATCTGTTGTCGTTTCTTTTCTGTTCTATCTTTTCTTATCTTCCATTCTTTGTTTAAGTTTGATTAAGTCTGGTTTTTGATTTTGAGCATCAAGATACAAACATTTTCATGTTCCTAATTGAAGAATAAACAATAGAAAATCAGCAGTTAGGAAATAGTGAAATAAAATATTTTTTGTATTTGGCAGAAGTACAAGATCTGTAATTAGGATAATTTAGCACTCCTATCTCATGAACACAGATCTTAACATGTACATGACTGATTTTTACTTATATATGCTGCTGAAATTTAAGAACGACGCTTAAAAGAGCCTTAATATAGATTTGGACTGCTTGCCTAAGTGTTCAAAATGAAGACAGTAGTTGTAAACAGATGAATTAACAAGTAAAAGCATAAAATAACTATCATACAACAAGAGGGACACAAGATGTACCCTGGAGAAAACCCAATATGGGAAAAGTTCCGGCAGCTTGGGGCCATGCCTCATCATGTGAACTGAAAATCAGAAAGATTATAGGTCAGTTGCTCTCTTGGAGCCTTGAAGAATACTGTGGGACTACAATGGTACTTCTATATTGCCCTCTTAAGCTTCCTTTGCTCTGCAAGTCACTTCAGCAATCTATGAACTCTTCCTACACTCAGCTGGAATGCAGCTACAAATCTGGTGGATTACAAGATCCCATTGTACATATTTATCATTTATGTTTTCAAGTGATCACCAAAATGACAGAGAAGACCCAACTTGTCTCTTCATCATTACAAGATCCCATTGTACAACAGTCAGAGGATAATGCCAACTTGCTTCTTTGTCATGCTGTTGTTCCTTCTCATAAAAATATCTGAGGGACACAAGATGTACCCTGGAGAAAACCCAATATGGGAAAAGTTCCGGCAGCTTGGGGCCATGCCTCATCATGTGAACTGAAAATCAGAAAGATTATAGGTCAGTTGCTCTCTTGGAGCCTTGAAGAATACTGTGGGACTACAATGGTACTTCTATATTGCCCTCTTAAGCTTCCTTTGCTCTGCAAGTCACTTCAGCAATCTATGAACTCTTCCTACACTCAGCTGGAATGCACGCTACAAATCTGGTGGAGATTACAAGATCCCATTGTACATATTTATCATTTATGTTTTCAAGTGATCACCAAAATGACAGAGAAGACCCAACTTGTCTCTTCATCATTACAAGATCCCATTGTACAACAGTCAGAGGATAGAATGCCAACTTGCTTCTTTGTCATGCTGTTGTTCCTTCTCATATCTCTTGTGGATAAACTGAGATCTTCTATTTATTAATAGAGGTTTCTTTTTTCTATTGACGCTGTTGTTATTTTTTCTTTCTTGATGGATTTTGGAAGTTCTTCTGGTTGTTGTAACGATTATCTAAATTCATGTGTTGAGGTTTGAAACATCTCTTGGAGTTTTCTACTTTAAGTGCTGAGGATATGCCTTCATGGATTGTTGGATATTTGGGATCAGAGAAAAATCTTGAATATAAAGTTCTAGGCCTTCTAGACACACAAGTGTTTGGAATCTTTCTGTGATGCATTTATTTTATATATGGTACCTCTTAAGCTTTTTGAAGTGTCTATGAATTCTATACTAGTCTCAATATCGGTTTGATTATTATTGACCATGGAACTATGGATAAATGCAGATAAAATTTCAACTATTTTGGATTGTGTTATTTGGTATCAAATAAGAAATGGTGACATTTTATAACAGGTATTAAAGAATGTAGATTGGCCAGAGCAGTTTCCTTTCAAGAAAGAAGACTTTGATCGTTTTGACGAGTATGTACATCACATATTCTTCTGTGTTTTTCTTGTGTCATGTAGGGCTTTACTGATGAAAGATAATTACTCGAATCCATTTGGGAGACAATAATTTTTCTAACAATCTCTTTCAGAATATTCAAATCCAAGTTTGGATGTTGGATATAAGTGATTAGTCTTTAGTTTTGATTATTCCATCATCTCTATTCTATTGAAAACTTTATTACTGCTGTTGGCTAGCAGAAATATGCATATGATTTTTAAATTTTCCTTAAAATTTCTTAATTGATATTGTTGTACTTTATGAAGCTTCATGAAATAGTCATGATTAATAAAGAGTTAGTGATTGATGCTAAGACGATTATTTGCATCTCTTAATGTGATACTGAGGAAAATGAGTTGTTTTTACAGTTAGAAGTACTTGCTTGTATGTTCTAAATGCCAAATAAGGAAATTAGAGCCTGGATGATCATTTCAAACAAATTTGTTGATATATTTGAGATGAAAAGTGCTAGTTAAGGAGTGTTGCACTTTCTGCACGAACGTGATTTTTTTTCTTAAATGGACTTGTTATAAATGTTTTATCATACAATTTAACCTATATCCTAAGTGTTGGATTGGCCATCATTGGTGCATGATTTTTTCTAGAACCATGGTTTCTAGCTTTGTAATGTTAAGTAGATTTGAGAAGGGGTAAAAGTTTTGAGATTAAGATTGTTGAAATAATTCATTAAGGTTCCAAAAATAGGAAAATATAAAAATATATAAAAATTGACATATCATAGAATAATCAAAACATTAACGTTATATAAAACAAGATGTTGACATATATAAAAATTATAATTAATTGAGATACTATAGACTCTTGATGAGTTAATAAAAGATCATGACAATCAAAATTTGGTACCATTGTTTGAGTTGGAATAGCTTTCCTTACTATAAAATATCTAATTCTTCATAAGTTTTCTCTTTTCTTTGTATATGCTTTAGGATGTGAGTATCATCAAGTCTCATTGGGTTTTATCTTCATTTGGTTAGCATTTTAATTCACACCTTTGTGTGACACAAAATGGAACAAATGTGTAGTAGAACCACTCTTTGGATTAGAAGGGAAAACTCGTAAAATAAAAACTAACCTACTCTACACAATATGTACTTGTTATTCACAATCTTCATAGTGCATTTATGGCTAATTTTGAGTAGGCAATTCAAACAAATCAAATAAAAACCTAGAATAAAGATGATTCAACACATCAACACTAGACAAGGTTTTTGGGTTTATTGATTGAAAGAAATCTTTACAACTACACACTTGCATTGTCCGTCTAAAGTAGAAATTGAACGATGCAAGTACACATATAGATTGAATAGGCTTAAAACATAAAGACACAAAACACTTTAGTAAGTCAAATCAAGAGATTGGTCGAGAGCCACAATTTTTTGCTTCAAGTAAACTCACAATATAGAGCTTGCAAACTTGCCAAAGCAGTTAATCTACACATAACAAGACATTTGAATATACATTTAAAAGCAAGATAGATGTAATAAATTCCATTGAATGAATAATGAATTTTGGAATAATAATCTTGAATACTTGTTGAATGGCAATTTCAACAAGCAAGCGTGAGAATTACAATTAGGAAATGTAAGTGCAAAATAACACTAATTTTTAGGGTTTACAAAGCTATTTGTAATGTCCCTAATAGGATGATACTAAATTCATGCTAAAACTACTGACTCCCTTATCACTAGCTAGGGGAATACCTTAATTTGACTTGTTTCCTGCATACAAGTTAGGGATCAACCACAAGGTTAGTTTACAAGAGAATGTTAGTACTCCATATTGAACATTGCAAATAAGCCATGAGTAAACCTACACTAGGCATCATACCCAACATTTTCCATAATTGATCTCCCCCCTCTCATGTTGCACCATGGTAGGAAGGTAGTAACTGATTTGGGACAGGTAGTAACTGATTTGGGCAAAGACTGGTTGCACATAATGTCAGATGGATGGACAGATAGGAGGAATCGAACACTCATCAACTTCCTCGTGTCTTGTGATATTGGCCCAATTTTTTTGAGATCTATGGATGCATCAAACACAATCAAATTTGCAGCTACATTGTTCGACATGTATGACTCAGTGGTCAAAGAAATAGGGCCACAAAATGTGGTTCAATTTATTATAGATAATGTTGTTGCTTGTGTTGCTGTTGGGAGACTCTTGATAGACAAATACCCGTCCATATTTTTTACTCCATGTGCAACACATTGCAGTGATCTAACCCTAGAGGACATTGGTAAACTTGAGTGAGTTAAGGAGGTATTGCACAAGGCTCACTCAATTACCAAATTTATCTATAATCACACAAGGGTTTTGTGTATGATGCGCACTTTCACAGAGGGAAAGGAGTTAGTTCGACCAGGGGTGACAAGATTTGCAACACACTTCATTGCACTACAAACTCTATGTGAACAAAAAATGAATTTGAAACTAATGTTTGTTTCAAGCGAGTGGGTAGAGTCTAGCTTCTCAAATCAAGCAGATAGCATAACAATATTGGAGTACATTTATTCTGCTAGTTTTTGGGATGCAATAGAAGAAGTACAATTTTCAGAGCCTCTAGTGAAAGTCTTGAGACTAGTGGATTGGGATAAATCCCCCATGGGATATTTGTATGAGGCCATGGATAGGGCCAAGGAGGTGATGAGGCGTAGGATGGAAAATGATAGGGACAAGTATATGCCATTATGGGACATAATTGATAGAAGATGGGATCAACAAATGCATTCTCCTCTCCATGCTGCAGGATACTATCTTAATCCAAGTTTCTACCATAACTCTTCATTTAGAGATGATGATGGTGAGGTTGCACAGGGCTTGTTTGTATGCATGGAAAAAATGTTTGCGACCACAAAATAGTTAATGACAGCTATGGGAGAGTTAGCCATGTACAAGAAAGCAATGGATTTTTTCTCATCTAAGGTTGCCATGGAAGGCAGGAAGACTGTGCAACTAGGTAGAGTCTATAAAATTTTGACAATCTCTCTATTTTGTGGACAAAATCATAAAATGTGTAAAAATTGAAGATATTCTTACATGACATCATCTCCATATAATGTGTTTTTCAGCACTATGGTGGGTTTTTTTTGCTCACGAAACCAAAAATCTTAGGTTGTTAGTGAAATGCATTTTGAGCCAGCCATGAAATTCATCGGCTTGTGAGTGTACTTGGAGTGTTTTTGAACACATACATTCGAAGAAGTGCAATCACCTAACACAACAATGGATGAATGACTTGGTGTTTGTTCACCACAACCTCCGCTTGAAGCTAAAGAAAGCTCAAGGTTAGACTTTTAGTATACTTGCAATTGTAGTTGTAAATTTGTAATTGTATTCATTGTTTTTCACTTGTAATCCAAATACTAACTTGTCCATGGGCAAAACTAGGTACCATTGAGTGATGAGATTGATCCAGACAATGAGTGGATTGCTAATGATGATGAACCTCTTGAGTTTGAGGATTTTGAGATCCTAAAGAAGGCCAACTGGGATCCTCATGAGATTGAAGAAATTAGGAGAGGCAAAGCCCCAACAACTTCATCATCAAGGCCTGCAACCCTCTAGCATAGCTCTATTCATAGTAGCAACTAGCAATTGTTTGCCTACGGAATGGGATTCTAATCTGACGTACTACTGGCAAACTTGTAATATGCAGAACATAGGATAAAACAGTAAACGGAAAGATATCATAGTAAAATGCCAAAAGCTTTATTCATTCTCAGGAATATCATGTACCAAGAGTATCACAATGCTTACAGTATAACCATCGGCAACAAAACTCATTCATTCTCTTCTCCCGACTACACCCACCCGACTACATATAACGCTCGGCGGTGGTTAGACAACCAACCGACACGACGTTTCATAACAACATTACATTAACATTAATCTGAACATGTTTTCCCGAAAGTACATGACATTACATGACATTATTATTCTTTACTAACTATTGTTTTTATTTGACGAATTAGTAGGAAGCTAGGCCAGAAGTGGAGCTACGACCCAGACAACAAAGTAAAATGTCAGGAATAACAGCCCACATCCACAAAAAGAAAAGGGGAAGTGGAGTCTTCAGACTGACATACATACCAACAAAATAAGATGCGAGAAGTAGGGGGAGTAGTCCCTGGATGCCTGAGGATGGCGTGGGGTGGTGAGAATGCTGCGCTCCTCATGGGAAGCGACGCCCACCACCAGGTGAGTGTGCCGAGAGAAGCTGCCGATTTGCTAGGATCTCCCTCTCCCTCGCCACCTTTACCATCCGGGCTGCCTCCATCAATTGGCTCTTTGCCTGCTCTGCTTCGGCATACTTGGCCGCCAATTCAACCTCTTTTGCAGCCAACTGGTCCTCCAATGCTTTCATTCGCTGCTGCCATGCTGCCTCTTTCTGCTGTGCCTCCTCCTCCAAGGCTGCCACCCGAGGCTCCAAGATGTCCAATCGGGCTCCCCTGTCACTGGCAAGCTGAGATTGTTCAGTCAAGTTATCCTGAATGCTCTTGATGGTCGCAGCAGACTCATCCTTGACCCGCTGAAGAAGTCTATAGGCATCCACTCGGCGAGATACTGCTACCTCGGTGGAAAATCTTTGGCGCTTCATCAGAAGAAAAACATCTCGGAAGGCAAGCTCGATGTAGTATAAACTCTTCAGGACGCCTGCATCCCGCCCTACTAGCCTCGGTGGCCGACCCCGCCAGGCTCTCATCATAGCAGGAGTCTCTCCTGCTGGCCACCCCTCGCCAAATATCCGTGCAAACTCCGCCTCACACCCCATCTACACAAATCCCTGAATGCGGTGAACCTCACGGCTGCGGTCGGCCAATCTCGAGGTCCACAGGCTTTGTCCCACCGCGGATCATCCCGATCGCCCGTAGTAGCAAGCTCCTCCCACGCTCGGTAATGCAGGTGCCCTCTCTTGGGTCCCGACCGGTGCAGTGACATTTCCGACAAAGCCCTATGTGGGAGCACACCCTCCTCGTTCTCCTCATTATCAGAAGGTATACAATGTTCTGTCTCCTCTTGGGGCGGTTCCCCGACTACCGGCTGAGGCTCCTGAATGGCTGTCTCTGGTGCCTCTGCTATGCTCGCCTCCGGGTGTGCAAGTGTGTCTGCGCCGATCCTGGCCGTCTCACTCTGCTGGGTGTGAATGATCGGCCCCTCCTCGTCCCCTTGTCCCTCCGAGGGACTCTTCTCCTACTGGTCTGGCTGCTCGGCCACGTCTAAGGTGAGGCCCACCGATCCCAGCCAACTATCGATTTGTGCTACCCCGGGTGCTCCTGGGGCTGGAGTCATCTCCTTAGTGGCCTCAGTCATTCCCCCAACTCCTGCTGCCGAGGTTGCCACTCCTGTCGCTGCCGATGCTGACGGTGGTGTAAGAGAACAAACCGCTGGCAGTATCTCAACCGAGGCAGTGGAACCTGCTGCCGATACGGTGACTGCCCCCTGTGATGTGGTGGCGAGAGGTGCCCACCCTGGTGATGCTCCCGGTAGTGAAGCGGCTACCCTCAACATCCGCCCGGCTCCAACTGGCGCAACAGGGAGGGTGAACGTGACTGAGTGTGTGCTCTGGCTGGCTGGCGGTTCCGGAAGAGTAAATCCTGCCGGCTGCAATACCGGTATATCAATCTCGCCTGCCTCCTGACCCCCGATGGCGACAGACACCTCCTCATCGGCCGGTGGACTAGACTCCGATGGCGAGGAAGATAAGTCAATAGGCTCCTCTCTGTCAGATGCATCGCTCTCCTCCGAGGCCTCCTCCTCTGATGTTTCCTCTTCCACCGACGCCTCCTTCCGTTTCCTCTTTTTCCCCGAAGCTGTGCCCTCGCCTGCTTGCTTTACTTCCAGTTCCGACCAGTAGAATACGGTAGGCCATCCCGAGTCGAGGTGAGTGAGTGGCCGCAACCGACCCCAATTGCCCTCGGGCACCTGTGTGTGCACGACATCCAAAAAGAGAGCTATGGCGTGCTGAGTCATATAGAAGGCCTTATGCCTCTGCGCTAGGAAATCCCTTATCCGCTCTGTGAGTAGCCTCGCCCAGTTGTATACTCGGCCAACGCGAAGTCCGACCATGAAATCCACCTGCCATAAGGCAATGTCCGACGCTCGGCTTGCCCCTATGAGTCGGCATTTCATTAGGTCAAGCAAACATTTCCATTCTGCCGTTGCTAGGTGGTTCTTCCGGAGGCCTCGATTGCCAGTATTCCATATGATATGCTGTTCTTCGGCTGACAAGTCGCTTCGGCACACTTGCTTGACCAGCAGTTCTTTGTGTTCCTGTGTCATTCTCTTGGGTTTGTTAACCCCTATTCCCGAAGCCGGGACGCCGAACACCCGCTCAAAGTCCTGAGGCCAGAATGAAACGGGCACTCGGTAACCTCTGTAATCAATGACTGACTTGTGCGTATGCCTGCAATAGTTCTCCACCATCGCCTTCAACCAAGGCTCGAACTCCCGAGAATTGAAAAAGGGCACGAGCACAGCCTTGTCTACCCGAGCGTGTCGAAGCGCAACCTTCAGAGAGTGGTCGTCGGGAGTGCTTCGCCACCATTGCTTGCACTCGTTGCCGGTCAGGTTCTCCCATGCCATTGTTTCATTATCGGCATCCATCCTTTTTCTTTTCCCAGCCGAGGCTACCTTTGGCTAGTGCTGCATAGCCTTCTTGCCCTTGTCCATCTTTCTGTCAGTTCGGCGATTCCAGCCGATTTTATAACTCTCGAGACTGCCGAAGCTATGAAAGCGCGGGAACTTCACAGGTGGGAGCTGCCCGAATTACCAAAAACTAAAGAGCTGGGGTGAAGCTAGCAAGTGCCAAAAGCGCGAGCTACTTGAGAAGTGCCAAAAGCTATTTGGGCTACTTAGAAAATTGCCCGAGCTACTTAGGTGAAGCGCAGAGCGCCAAATGATGCGCCAAGGCGTGCGGTTTTGGATGGTGGCCGTGCGTGGAACCCTAAGGCCGTGCAGTTTTCGAGAATACTAAATCGCATGATGCGGAAGTCGCGTGAATTAGGTGCAAGTTCCCGCTGAAATCTGCGATGCGCGTGCGGATTCGCCTCTGCGGTCAGGCCGTGCAGAAATCTCCTGAGGCAATAATGCCGTACGATTGGGACTTGTGCTGAGGCCGTACGGATTCTCCTGAGGCAAGTCCCAAGCTGCCGTACGATTTCAACCCTAGTACCAATTTCAATCTGGAATAGCCGTACGATGCAAGACTTCACAAAATTTCCCAGTTGCGAAGGCCATACGATGTAAATCCTGGCGAAATTTCCAACTTCTGCGGTGAAGTACCCGATTTCCTACTTGGCAAAATAGAATGGCAGAATGTGAAAATAAGATGCGGTTTGAGAGTTTCGCCAGATCGCGTGCGATGTCAAGCTCTACGAGTCGCGATGCGTTCTCCACGGGGCTTGACCCTTGAGTGCTGAAAAATGGACGATACGGCAGTCTTTTAGATGCTGGAATACGACTGCGGGTAATGCGGTATAAGTCTGCAGTGATGCGACTTCCTTGTCTGGCGATTTGTACTGAGTGTATAACCCCTGATGCCGTACGACTTCCTTCTCTGTGCCCTGTGCGCCTCTGTAACTGATAAATTCGTGCAAGTTCTTCCTCCCTTCTTTTCCTCTGTGATCTTGCCTCCGACCTGTCGCTTCTTCAATTGGCCGTACGGTTTTAGGTTTTATATTTATTTTATTTCTTTCCTTACTTGCCTTCACCCTTGGTCGTACGCCTTGCTTCCTCTTCGGGTTTTGACATATTTTAATCTTCTTTCCTTTAATCTTTCGCCTTTTACTCTCCTCAGTTAATTTCCCTTTTGGCCGTACGGTTTTAATTCTCCAGGCGTTTATTTTAATCTGCCTCACTTTACTTAATTTAATATTTCTCCTGATGGCCGACTTAATTAATTTATTATTTAATTTTTTCTTCCTTCGTTTGCTTTCTTTTCTGACTTCTCTTTCGTTTCTTTTATTTTTCTCTTCTTTTTCTTTTTCTTCCCATACGCCTTGTTTTCCTTTACTTACTCCGTTATTTTCTTTTATTTTCATAGCTTCTTTTCTATTTATTTTTATTTTTTCCAACTTCCGTTCTTTTTCTCTCTCCTCTCTTCTCTCTTCTTTTCTTTTTATTTTTTTCCACTTCTGTTCACCTTCTCTCTCCTCCCTTTTCTCTTCTTTTCTTTTTATTCCTCTGACTTCACTGTGTGTCCGGACTTTTAATTCTGAAGTGTAATACCATTTACATGTGTGTGGTGGCCGTTTATAACATTCTTCCTCGCAACAGGTTCCTATATATTCTATATCAAACCATTTATCCAGTAAAGGGGCAGGACCAATACCTCGAAAACTTCCGTCGACGTACCTTCCGCCGTACTGTTGATACCACGTAACATCGTCGCCTTGTACTGTCGGCGGTCCCGCCAGGTTAGGAATTATTTTCCAGAGTCCATCTTGAGTTGCGATCTTCCTAACCCTTGGTATTTTTCTTCTTTCTCGACGCATTTGTTTCAGGAGATCTTCTGTATATCCATCCACCGTTGACACGAACGTATCTTCTGTCTTCAACACTGTCTTTAAACAAGGGGCCTTCTTCTCGAAATAAGCATCCCATTGCTCATCAGTCCATTCCTCCTCGTCATCTTTTTGCAGTTCATCTTGTTCTTCTGCCTGGTTCTCCTTTTCCGCTTGGGCTTCCGTGTCCAAGTCCTTAGCTATATATCCCCGTCTTATTCCTTCATAAGGGGCTACATAGTGCCAATGTCCCCCCATTCGACGCCACAATGCAGGGGTTCCGAATACTGCATTGGTCAAGTGCTTGTGTATTCGTGGTACTGCAATTCCTTCTACTCGCTTTTCTGCCAACCTCTCTTCATTTATTTGATCTCGCCCTGATTCTGCCCAGACATTGTCTGCTACATAACCAGGACCTCCTAGTCCCCAGTCTTGTTCTCTCGGGCCTTCACTCTGCACAGGCCAATCTTCCTTTGTTGCATAGCCCAACATGTTTATGGCAATAGTATTCTTCTCTTTTCTCTCCTGGTATGGCTTTAGCTTCGATCCGTTGATTGCCTCCGGTATTAATGACCCATCGAGATTTTCTAACTTTATAGACCCATTATCACCTACTTCCCGTACTCGGAACGGTCCCAACCAACGAACTTTAAACTTCCCCGGCTTGATCTCGTTACGGCCGTTATACTTCAGAACTAACTGTCCCGGTTGGAAATTCATCCGTCGGAGATGCTTGTCGTGCCAATATTTCCGCCGTTGCATGTTCTCCGTCGCCCATTGTGCCATCACTCTTCACTCGTCCAGCTTATTCAGTTGGTATAGTCTTTCCTTTAAACTTTCGGTATCGCCCAACCGATTCTCCACGGCTATCCTCAGACTTGGTACCATATACTCCATCGGCATCACCGCCTCCTGGCCGTACATTAACTGGAAAGGCGTGTGGCCCGTTGTTACCTTGTACGTTGTACGATATGCCCATAGGACGGCTGGTAACCTTTCTTCCCAATCGGCTTCTTCCACGCCACATGATTTGTGAATCACTGACACGAGCACCTTATTTGTCGACTCCGCCTGGCCATTAGCTCGCGGGTAGTACGGACTGGACAAGTTGTGAAAAATTCGGAACTCTGTCGTCATCAACCTGATAACATGATTGACGAAGTGCCCTCCACGATCACTCGTAATCCGAATGGGGATGCCGTACCGTGTTACTATCTGCTCATAGATGAATCTTGCCGTACTTTGTGCTGTATTGTCTGGCAACGCTCGAGCTTCAGCCCACTTCGTCAGATATTCTGTAGCGACCACAATATATCGGCATCGATGCAAGTGACTCACCTTCAATGGTCCGATGAAGTCCAACCCCCATCGTTCGAACAATTCCTGAGGCTGTGAGGGATGCAGTGGCATGAAATCCCGCTTCAATGGTTTCCCGACCCTCTGGCAAGTGTCGCAGCCTACCACCCATTCTTTGGCGTCAGTGTGCATCGTCGGCCACCATAGACCTGCCAAGAGAATTTTCCTTGCTGTAGCATCAGGTCCCATATGGCCGCCAGCCAGTCCTTCATGTGCCTCTTTTAGTACGCCGGGTATTTCTTCCTCGACGACACACCTCCGGAGGATCTGGTCGGGTCCCATCTTGTAGAGTAGCCCATTGATCAATTGGAATGTCTTGCTTTTCAGTACGATCTTCCTCCTCTCGGCTGGTGGCATATCACTTGGGAATGTGGATGTGGACAGATAGTCTCCAATCTTCTCGTACCATGACGGCAATATTGCAATCTGAAATAAATGTGCGTCCGGAAAGTCTTCGTTCACCCCACCCTCTGCAGGTTCACCCGACCGGATTCTAGATAATTGGTCGGCAATAACATGGCTTTTTCCTGGCCGTACGATGATGGTGAACGTAAATTCTTGCAACAGCAGTAGCCATCTACTCACCCGTCCTTGGATAATCGGTTTGTTTACCAGGTACATCAAAGCTTGGTGGTCCACGTAAAAAGTGAACGGCGTGGCGAGGAGGTAATGCCTGAACTTCTGTACGGCGTACACCATTCCCATTGCCTCACGCTCGGTCGTACTATAATTCCTTTATGCCTTTGAGAGTAACCGACTGGCGAAGAATACTGGGTGATCCAACCCGTGCGCTCCCACTTGTGCTAGGGTTGCTCCGATGGCAAAATTAGAAGCGTCTACATGTACGTGGAATTCCTTATCCCAGTCCGGGTACATTAATATGGGTGAGCTGATCAGTCGCTCCTTCAGTTCCCGGAATGCCTTCTCCTGTTCTCCAGCCCACACGAATGGTTGGCCTTTCCTCGTCAGTAGGTCGAGAGGGTACGATACTTGGGCAAAATTTTTAATGAACCTCCAGTAGTATCCCACATGGCCGAGGAAAGATTTTACTCTAGTGACATTCTCGGGAGCCTCCATCTGTACGATGACTCGCACCTTGTCGGGATCTGTTTTCAACCCAGCTTTGCACACAATGTGTCCGAGCAACTTCCCCTGCGGCACCATAAATCTGCATTTCTTCGGATTCAAGGCAAGGCGGGCTGCTCTACATCGTTCCATGCACTCGCCTAAAGCTTTCAAATGTTTTTCTTTATCGCTATAGATCGACCAATCATCCAGGAAGGCTTTGAAATTACCTACTGACATTTTATCAAAGATGTGGAGTATTATCCTCTGGAATGTAGCTGGTGCGTTGCATAATCCAAACGGCATACGGTTGTATGCGTACACCCCATCCTCGACGACGAATGTAGTCTTTAATTTGTCCTCCTCGGCGATACTGATCTGATTGTAACCCGAGAAGCCATCTAGAAAGGAGTACATTTCGTGCCCGGCAACTTCTTCCAGAATCGAGTCGGTGAAGGGAATGGGGAATGGATCCTTGATAGTCACTGCATTCAGGCTACGGAAGTCAACACAGATTCTAATTTGCTCCTTCTCTTTCTTCAATGATATGACGATCGGCGATACCCACTCGCTGACTTCCACCTTGAAAATGATGCCGGCCTCCAGCATCTTCTCAATCTCCTCCTGTACTTTAGCGGCATAATTTTTGTTCATTCTGTACGGTCGCTTTCGTACGGGCTGGGCTCCCGGTACGAGAGGAATCCTGTGCACACATAACTCCGGTGGTATGCCTTTCAAATCCTTGTACGTCCAAGCGAAAGCGTCTTTGTATTCCATGAAGATTCTAAATGCTGCCGCCTTCAGGACAGGGTCCCAGTCACCCACAAAATCTCCTTAGGTTTGGCTAATTCCCCGAGATTTATTTTTTTCAACGTTGGTTCCTCGTACTTCATGATTTTGTCCTGCTCGAACCTGTGGGCTGGAGTCACATCCAATTCGGCCGTACCTTCTTTATATTCTCCGTACTCAGGTGGGAATGTCTCACTGGTCGAGCCATTATCCTTTTCTACTTCCCCCTCTTTGACCTGCAGCATGTGGCAATCCGGGTGGAAGACTTCATAATCCTCCATCTGCCAGTGAAACACCAGTCAGTGAACTGGTCTCATCTTCCGAGCAACTGCCGATCTCCAATACCCCTTCTTCATCTGGTTCCATTGTCTTTCTCTCATCATCGTCTGAGTCTCCTCCGGATTCAGATGCCGAAGATGCCAGATCCTCACTGACGGCCTGGTTCTTCAGATCAATGGTGTATTTCCTCCCCCGATTTTCTATTGAGAGTGTATTCCGCTTCCAGTTGTGGGTTGCCTTGGCAGCAATCAGCCATCCCCGTCCCAAGAGTGCATCGTACGCTTTTTTCTCCATTGGGATGACTACAAAATTCAACAGAAACAGTTGCGTGCCGATCGAGACCTTCTGCTCCATTAGTATACCCAACGGTCTGATGCCATGTTGATCTGCTCCCACGAGGTGGAATGTCGGGGGCCAAAGAGTCGGCTTACCCAGACACTTCCAAGTCTCTTCTGGCAGTACGTTTACTCCTGAACCACCATCGACGATAGTATTAGATAATCTCATGCCCAAGATTTCCATCTCGACGACGGCTGGTTTCCTCCCGATGCTTACTGCTAGGAGCATTGGATCCGAAGTCTCGGCTACCACTTCTGGCGTACGTTCTGGTGAACTCTTCGGAAGATTTTCTCCAATAGCATTGGTAAGTGCTACTTTGAGAGAAGGCATTGTTTGCAAAAGATCAGTTACCTTAATGGGTACGGTTGTGTGAAGCACCTGCCGTACGATATTCTTCTCCGACTCCGACTGTAGCAACGTACTGGTGGCTTTATAGTTCTTGCCTTCATTCGTCATTGCCTCTGCTACTTTTGTCTTGGCCTCCCGAAATCTTTCTTTCTCCGTACGAGGATCTGGATAATTTGCTCGTTTTGACTGTGCTCTCGTAATCGCCAAGACCTCCTCGTCGGCTACCTCCAGCATATTGATACTTCCTTTTTGCTTCGGACAGTCGGTGTCTTCATGATCACCCGGTCCACACCACTTGCACAGTTTTCCCCCGTTGCCTTGGCCGCTCTGACAATCCCTCGCAAAGTGACCCCATCATTACAGTTCCTGCACTGGATCATCGGTCGTCCTTTGCTGTCGTACTGAATTTTACCTCTCGGCGTATTTCGCTGATTGTTGCGGTAGCCTCCAGGGGATGCATTGTTGTTATGTGGCTTCGGTGGCGTGGTTGGAGGTGTTGACTGTTCGCCTTGAGTGAAGAATACTTGCGAACTTTTAGTTTTTAAATTGTATGGGCACTCCTTGACGGAGTGTCCCATTACCTGGCAGATGTCACAGAATAACTTCTTTGGGCAACTTGCCTTTGTGTGACCTTCCGTTTTACAGTCCGTACACCATAATTCATTGGCCTCTTTGGATCCTTCCCTGTCGGCCTTCAGATCTTTCATTATCCGCATCATATCCCGCCGAAGGGCTTGTACGGTTGCCGATTCATCGTCACTGTCCTCGGCACTCTCGTCGTCATCCCTCCTCTTTCCCTTCGAGGAAGTCCTATTTTCACTTTCAATATCCATCGCCCGATTGTATGCTTCGGTGTACGAGGACGGCGGTACTACTTTCATCTTTCGCCGAAGTGAGGGAATCAGTCCCTCAATGAACCATCTTTTCTTTAAACCATCGGCTGGCTGTGCCTCCAGCTTCCCGATCAAGTCTTTCAACCTCCTGTTGTAGGTCCGTACGTTCTCGTGCTTGCCTTGTTTGGTATGATAGATTTCTGTGACGATCTCACTATCGTCCCGCAGGAGTTTGAACTCTGCTTCAAAATTTTGCTTCAGGACCCTCCATGTGGCTCTCTGCGCTTGGTCCAATTCCGAGTACCAATCAATGGCACTGTCTCTGAGTGTTGCTGGAAATGCCTTCAGCCACTGGTCGGGGTCATCCTGCCCGCTGGCTATCCAGATAGTCTCGCATGTCTTGCAATGCCGTACGGGATCCTCAGAGCCATTCCCCATGAATTTCGGCAACTTTTGCCGATCCTGGTGAGCCATCTTTACCGGTTGACCTCCTTGTTGACCTCCTTGTGTTTTGGACCCGATTAGACTAGTGGATTCCTCGCTACGTCCCTGTGCGTCACCAGCACTCTCGGCCACGTACGAGTCACTGCCACGTCCTCCGTCAGCGTCCGCAACACCGTGGGTCTCCTCAGGATCCCGCCGATGCTCTCTCTGCCCTGGGGTCTTAAGCTCTGGCCTTCCCCTCCTTAACTCTGCGTCGTCGTCCGAGAGTGACAACTCTCGAAATCGTCTGATGCTATTATTCAATTCATCTTCCTTTTCATAGAGATTATATTTTCCTGTATGTGGAGTGCTGAAAGGGTCTTCGTCCCTTCCGTCTATCAAACTGTAGTGTGCTCGTTCAATAGATGTGTCTATTCTTTGCAAATTTTCATATGTTCTTTTTATGCTCTGATTGATTTCAATTAAGTCCTCATCTAATTCCTTACCGACTTGCCTTAGTCGTCTTCGCCGACTTTCCTGCTCTTGTAGCCTGAGTGATCGCCGAACTTGTTCTTCCGAAGTCCCGTGCCCGTCAGGTACTCTATTCTTGTCTTTGTTCGGCCGTACGGGCATTTAGTTGTTCAAGCGATCATTGTTTGCCGGAAGTACGACGCCGCTAGTATCGCGTTCTTCCTCTTCACGTTTGTTTCGGTCTTCACAGCGTTGCACAATTTGCTGCCTTCGGCGCTCGCGGGCTTCTTCCTCTCGCAAGTCTTGCAGAATAATGAAATGGCGGGCCAGCAACCTGGGCATGCGGTTCAGGAGGTGGTTCACCTCGTCGTTCACTTCCAACCGATCCCAGATGACTTCCTCAGGGATCTCCCGAATGTGGGATTCCCTACGTACGTGGTCATGGAGCGAGATTTTCCACAAATTTACCAAATCTTCTGTCAATGAGTCTTCATTCCTCATTAGCATTTATAGGTTCTTCCCTGGTTGACCCATTACGCTGCCATGGTGGATGATGCCCTAGTCCGTTCAGGCAACGGCGCCAAATGTTTGCCTACGGAATGGGATTCTAATCTGACGTACTACTGGCAAACTTGTAATATGCAGAACATAGGATAAAACAGTAAACGGAAAGATATCATAGTAAAATGCCAAAAGCTTTATTCATTCTCAGGAATATCATGTACCAAGAGTATCACAATGCTTACAGTATAACCATCGGCAACAAAACTCATTCATCATTATCTCCCGACTACACCCACCCGACTACATATAACGCTCGGCGGTGGTTAGACAACCAACCGACACGACGTTTCATAACAACATTACATTAACATTAATCTGAACATGTTTTCCCGAAAGTACATGACATTACATGACATTATTATTCTTTACTAACTATTGTTTTATTTGACAATTGGCCACTACACCGAGGCCGACTACGGCCGACAACAAAGTAAAATATCCGACTAACAAATTCCTTCGGTTTTTTAAAGCTTCACAAACGATGACTGCAACCGTCAGTAACCTTTCCGACTTACTATTTTGCAAGTTATGACGGCTACATCCGAGTTTGATTGGATTATGATTCTTTCTCGGTTTTCAGAAGTTCATGATGGTATATGCTTCGATCCAACTCGTAATTTACTATTTTAGTAAATTCTATTTTTGGCAGTGGACAGGCTGGTTTCAGTTCAGTTGATTCTCTCCTTCTGGCAGTTCAGTTGGTATTGATGTTGTTGGCATTTTGGTGCATTTTTTATGGAGAGATAAGTTATTTTCATATTATAATGTTATATTTTAATATTATAACCCCTTGGCTTAGCATTGCAATTTTAAGTTGTTTTAAAAGGGGGACTTCAAGGGTGATTATCTCATCAAGAGAATTTAAATAATTCCCAGGCTAAAATTAGGAGATGCTTAAGAGGGACGCCAACTTTGATGAAGAGTTTTATTTTATTAAAAAAAGAATTAATTCTCCTTGACTTGGACGCCTATCCTGGAGGAAGGGGAAATAAATTAAAGTTGTCTTCATGTGCTTTTAGGGCGCATCTTCTATAAGTTTCTAGAGAGCCTTCTCAAGTCTATATAAGGAGGCTGTTGCTCTTCATTTCTCATCTTATGTCTGAAGTATTGTTATGCTGCCGGAATGGTGCTGGGATTGCTTCGAGGAATGAATGCCTCCTAGCTTGGCTCGACTTCGTGCTTGAGAGATAGCATCTAGTGGAGAAGTTTGCTTGTTTTTCTGAGGATTTTGTAGTGAGGTTTGCATTGTAGCTTGGGTTTGCTTTAATAGTGTTGTTTCTTGCATATTAGTAATTTTCTGGAGTTGCTGATTATCTTGGCTGTAAGTGAGTTTCAATTGCAGATTTGAAAATAAAATTAATCTTCTTCTGGGTATTGACCCAATGTGTTTCCTTGGTAAGGGCGCCCCTATTTGACAAGTCTCAGATTTTTTGATGAAGCTTTGAATTTATTAGAAGAAAATCGCCCCTCTTGCAGGGCCGTACCATTTGATGTTCTTGGGATTTGTGTCAAAAAAAAGGGTTAAGGTTTTCATGAGGTTTTGTGGTCCAAGCTTGGTCGCCTTCTTCTTAAGGGTGCTATGCATTTGATTTCAAGTCAATAGAGTTAGTAATGAGTGAGAAAAGTGCATTTTGGTGAGTCTAAGGGGTGCTGGTTTTGCATATTAACATGCTGGTCTGTCATATCAGATTTGAGAAATCTGCATTTTCTTCATGGATTGGTGTTAGGAATTCATAAAAGGCTTTGTGAAAGACACCTTTGTTGTTGCAGCAATTTGAAGAGCTCTAATCCTTGATCTTGCAGGCATTCTATATCTCATTCTAAGCTGAACAGTAGTACTGTCAGCATTTCTCTTAATCTTACTTTACATTCTGAAGTTGCATTTGTATTTCTGTATATCTCCACCATATGGTCGCCTCATTTCCATTCTGGAATTGGGTAGCACATACTTGGTGTTGAGTTTGCTTTCAGCACTTGTAGTGGTAGGGATCCTCTGACCATATGTTCGTCCATCTCGGACACATTCTTGGTTAGAGTTCTTTGTAGCAGCATTGTATTAAGACCCTCTGACCATATGCTCGCCGTCATCCGGCGCATTCTTGGTTAGAGTTACCTTCAGTTGCAGTTTGTTTTAAGGTACCGACGATCCTCTTGCCATATGACAGCGTCTCTCTTGTTGAGATTGAGTGCGCATTCTTGGCAACGAGTTTTTTGTAACCGCTGGTTTGATTGAACTCACCCTAACGGATTCTTGTTGTTGAGTTGTAAAATTGAAAAAATTGGCTCGGAATATTTCAAAGCCACATCTTCCAAATTGATGCGATAGATACCAAGGGACGTAGACTTTAACCAAGCAATGGGTATGACTGTTGGGAAATATTGATATTAAAAGGAGACGATTCCCAAGCAGGTGGGGAAAAAAAAACTTAGGCATGGATGGAAGAAAGGAATATAGAGAGCAGCGAACATCTACAAGGAAGGAAAACAAGAAAGAATCAGAAATAAATAATAATGATATCTGGCATTAGGAAAATAAATAAATAAAGTCTGATAATATGATTAAATCTGCATTCAGAACAGCAGAGATAATCAGGGAATAAAGTGAAGAAAGGTATAAACTGATATGGATCAATATATGAGGAAACATTCAGAAATAGAGGACATTAAGAACAGCAGCAATAGTGATACAATCTGTGACTGGTTTGCATTAGAATATAAAGCATTTAATGTGTATATATATTAGTGGATAAGCATATAAGTGTGTATATATATATAGATAGATAGATAAGTCTGATAATGAATAATAAATAAGAAGTAATGAGTATATATATATCATATACAATTGTGAATTTATGATGCTTTAATATAAGTATGGAAAATAGATTCTTACTTATTTGATTAACACTAAGGATATCTTCTGAGTGTTAAGTACAGATCATCAATTAAGGAGAAGAAACATACAGACCAGGAGACCAAGGAGATTTTTCCCATTCATCACCATAGATTACTATTACCAGATATATCATATATTCAAGTGTATTTACTACTAATCATTGCTTACATATGTACACATATTGCCTATATGATAATACGAATATGAATGATTTCTTGTATATGAGGTGCTTGACTGTCTAAAAACCCAACTTGGGGAAAGGGCCTGAGAAAGCGGTGTGTGCCTAGAGATCCCACTCAAGATCTGCCCAATCCCATGTAGAGGATGGGCCATGGAGGGGTGGATGTAATGTCCCCTTCCTAGGTAGTACAGTTTTCCGAGGTTAGCCTATCATTCTAATCCTCGTAGGCTGGCAGAAATTTTTAAAGGATCACTTGAGGCAGTTATCCAATGTTGGGGAACATCACTCCAGCAGTTGATTCAGGTTTGGGCCTTTGCGGACACTTATAGAGTGATTTAGAGGTACTTACTATTTATAGTAAGTCAGGCAGGCAGGAGTTGCTATTTTTGGCAGGGCACCTGATTCAGTTGGTCAGCTCAGCTTCGACCCGGTTTGATGATTTGATGAGCAAACAGTAATTATTAAGGCATTTGATCATTATTAAAAGTTTATTAATCTGACTTTATAATATAAAGTCACTTTAATGAAAATAATTAAATATAATTATTTAATGGCAAATTATAAAGTATCATTAATACTTTATAATAAGGGAGAAATTAATATTAAATGAGTATTTTAATGCTCATTTAAGAAAAGGGACGCCATTATGTAATTAATATGCCTAAGTCATTAAATGGCGATTTAATGATATTTTAATTGCTCATTTAATAGCTTTTTTGTGACCTCCAACTCCACCACGAACCTTGAAAGATTCGTTCTTTTGAAAACTAGAGAGTTGGGCAATAGGGCCCCCAACTCCTTGCTCATGATCGGACTCTTTTGGAGCTCTCTCTTCCTCGCTATTCCCAAAATAAGACTGCTGATCAGACATATCAGATTCTGATCCATAATCAGAATAGGTCCCCATTTGATTATAACGCCCTCTTCCAGGACATCTATGACCTTTGGTCCAAGGCTCTAAACATGTATAACACTTACCCTCCTTTCTGAGCTGTTCACGTTGCTCTTCAGTCAGCTTAGGTGGAAACTTCTTGTGCTGATTTGAAAAATGTCTCTTATCCTTCTTATGGCCAAAGGGCTTAGGCGGAAATTTAGGCCTAGGGGCTGATAACTCCATACTTCGAGACTTCTTGATTGCTTCTTCAAGATTTGGTGGATCGAAAGCTTTAACCCACCCTTTCAAGGGTTCAACCAAACCTTCAGAAAACAAAACAACCAACCTTCTCTCAGTGATGTTGGGCACCATCACGGAAAGTCTTTGGAAATCAGCTATGTAAGAATCCAAGGAGCCATGCTGCTTCAGTTGTGCAAGCTCACGGAATCTCACTTCAGGATCCTTAGTGTCGAACCTATCAATCAGTTTATTGGTGAATTCTCCGTAGGTTTGAATAAGGTTATGGCCAAGTGTGACCAAACCATGGTACCACCACTCATGGGCAGCTCCCTCCAAATGAAGTGTTGCAAACTTGATGACATCTTCTTCTGGCATGGGACGAAGTGAAAGGTAGTTGTCTAACTTCTGAACCCACGATCTTGCTGAACACTTATCACTTCCATCGAAGTGAGCCAATGACACCTTCCCAAGGGCTTGTTGATAATCGGTTCTAGGAGCCATATGAGCACGGTTATCAACTCTTCCTCCGTTTCTTCTGTTTCTTTGGTTCAAGAATTGATCAAAGGACCATTAGTCTCTAAGATTAGGGGGTAAGGTGGCATACTCCAAGTAGGCTTGCCTGGCATCATCTGCAAAAGGAATGGCAGCTTCAACTTGCGGTTCCTCCCTCTGAGTGAATGTAGGAAAGAGCGACCTAGAGGCTGACCCGCTAGAGGTGGCCTCATGCTAACCAATAGTTCTACTTCCTCCATTACCATTGTTCCCATTGACTCCATTGTTTTCTCCTGTAGCATGGTTTTGATTAGGAGTATGATTCTGAGGAGTTTGCTGGTCCATTCGTGCAAGTAACCGGGACATCATTTCAATCATCCCCTTAAACTTCTTTTCCATCCTTTCATCTCTTTCATCCATGGCCTGCTTATGACTTTCTGCCATGTTCTCAACTGTTTTACCAGTATCTACTACTCTTCCTGTTTCTCTCAAAGCCTCTGAAAAAGTATCTGCTTCTGGCACTGGCAGAAACTGTGTCTGTTGTCTTCTGGCCTAACTTCTGGTGAAGTATCTGCAATCACTGTCACTCATCTAACAATTGAATCACTATAGGGCACAGGTTGGCAGAATCATGGCTCTGATACCACTATAATGAACCGGACCATTTTTTTTTTTGTTTTTTCAATGATAGTTACAAAGCAACATGCACCCGTTAAGGTTAGCTCTACACCAAAACGATGCTGGAAGCAACTCTAACCAGAATGTACACCAGGATCCCGATGTGGGCAAGGTGTGAGCATTAGTCAAAGGGTCTAATGCAGATGCAACTGAAAAGGAACTCTAACCAAGAATGCGTCTAGGCAGACAAGCATATGGTCAGAGGATCAATGCATGATGAACTGAAGTAACCCTAACCAAGAATGGCGCCAAGTGATGGTGAGCATATGGTCAAAGGGTCCCTACAACTACTAACTGAAAGTAATTAGGTGGCAAGCCAGCCTCTTCCACTTATTCAGTGGGAAATACAAAAGAGTAAATGAGAGATAAAGAGATGAATGGCTGATAGTACTACTAATCAGCTTACAATATGTCAGAATGTTTAGCTAAAGCCCTGTTTTCAAGTTCTTCATTGCTGCAACTGTATAGTATGTCTTCCCAATACCAAATGTAACTTCCAATGCTTAATCCCAACCCAAAGGACAACTTTCTTAATTCTGATATATCAGACCTGCAACAAGAAATGAAGAAATCTGCAACCTAACACTCATTCAAATGCTTGTATCTTGCTCAAATCTTACTCTAATGACATGAAACCAAGTGCAGATTACTCTAAGGATGATGGCGCCCAAAATGAATACCTAAAACCTCACCAAACAGCCTCCATTTATTTTGCACAAATCCCAAAGCATTCCTAGAATGGTACGGCCCAGCTGCAAGGGCGATTTTTCTCTATAAAATCAGGGACACTTCAATAAAATCTGCAAATTAGCGAGAATGGTCGCCCCTCATAAACAAAAAGATAGAAACAATACCCATAACAATAGCATTTTTATTTCACGAGCTATGAGCAAATCTTACATTCCTCAATGACATTCAGCAACTCCAAAAATGAGACAGAAAATGCAAACTAGAACTCCAAAATGCAAATACTCAACTGAAAATGCAAATCAAACCTATTACAAGCTAACTCTCAACTAGTTGCTATCTTTCAAGCAAGAAGATGAGCCATTGCTAGGAGGTGTGCTTTCCTCGAAGCGAGTGCCTGAAGACAATTCAACAGCATAACGGTGTAGTAGACAAAAGATGATCAACTGAAGAGAAGAGGTCTCCTTTTATAAGCTTGAAGAGAATCTCTAGAAGTCTCTAGAAGGTGCGCCAAAAACAGAAGTCAAGGCAATTCAAATTTTAGTTGACTCTTTTCCCTCCAAGGTGGCGTCCATTTTCAAAGAGCAATAATATTTACTTTTTAATAAAATAATCCTCCCTTCAAGTTGGCGTCCAACTCTCCTTAAGCAAATTTGAACCTTAGATTTATTTAAACTTCTCCTGATGAGGCCTTTACCCATAATGTCCCCTTTTTAAAAACAACATAAAGTTATAATGCTAGGCCAAGGGGTATAATATTAAAATATAACATTATAATATGAAATTAACTTATCCCTCCGTAGAAATGCATCAGAAAGCCCGAAACAACAATACCAATTAAATGCCTGAAGGAGAAGACCAACTGAACTGAAATCAACCCATCCACTGTCAGAAATAGAATTTACTAAAAATAGTAAATTCATGAAGTTGCTCGAAACACCAAACTGACCATACCACTGCGAAGCTCTCTGAAAACCCAGAAAGAAACTGCAATCCAATTTCCAAACTTCAAGCAACAACCACCTCAAAAATAGGAAACCCTAATTTCACCATCCGAGTAGCCTACGGGTCTCTAGAATAGGCCAACAGTCAACTGGAAAGATCACATTTGAGAAGGGGACATTACATTCTCAGACCAAAACGCCTTGCTTTTTCATCTTCTGGTTTCATCACTTTGGGCGCCTAGGGTTTCTGGAGCATCTGCATTGATTTCTGGGTCAGAGGATTGCTAATCTTATTCAGCCGTACCATTTTAGGCTCTTTCATAGGCGACTGCAAGCTTATTCAGGTTCCTTAATAAATAGCTTGCCTTTTTATTGTATGTCTGAAACTAGCAGTTGTATTTATTCTGGAAGGTCAATAAATCATCTAGCATTGGAATCTGAGCTGTATTCTGTAGTCTTTAATCATCTGGTATTTTATATTATTTTTCCAAGCATTTCTTTGCAAAATCGCAATTTTTCTTTTATTGCAAAAAACCTCAAAAAATCAAAAATACAGAAAACAAACAAAAACTTAGCATTACCAGCCAACGGTCGGGTTGAGAGACACCTGGTCTCTTATAGTGGTATCAGAGCACAGTTTTCCTGCCATCCTGTGCTTTTTCAGTTGCTTTTTCAATCAAATGTGTGCTTTTTCGATGCTTTTTCATGAGTAGAGATATTATTTTCTACAGTAAGGGTAGAGGAACAGGCAGAATAGAGGATTGGACAGGTCCACCTATTCCTGAAGGTGAGACAGTATCAGGGGTTCTAGGTATTCATAGATCCAGTTCCAATAGTAGTGAGAACAGTGTCACAACACTGATGGTAGATCGTGAGATCCCTGCAGAGTCACACAGGGATCAAGGGAAAGAGCATGCCGGAGGAGATATTACTGATGAGGAGTTCAAACGCAGGCATGATAATATGATGGACATGATGTCTCAGTTGATGGGCACGATGAGGCAGTACACTTAGCCTCAGCAGCACTATATTCAGGTAGGACAGACGAGCGGGACTGCAGGCATAGACCAGCCACTGGTGTCAGTACAGCGGCAGTCGTCACCTATCTCGCATGAGCGTAGGCCGGGACAACCTACATTCATATCTAGAGAGGCACCTTCGACTCTGGAGACAGAGCAGCAGGGACATCATCATGAGTTTCAACCACACAATGGCATGTCAGTGGTAGACGTGACTAGATTTTATGGAGAGTATTCAACATTGGCACCTAAGATCAGGCAGTCATTGACTTTTCATGAGTTTATGGATGTGCATAAACCTAGAGGGGGAGGTAGATTTGACCGCAGAGCTCCTCAGCACCAGCAGCCACAGCCACAGGTGAATAGGGATCTTCAGTATGCAGTTAGCAAGATTACCTTGCCTTACTTTGATGGTTCTGATAAGAGTTCAGCAAGGTCTTGGGTACAGAAGTTAGACAATTACCTATCATTGAGACCTATGTAGGAGGACGAGGCCATTAAGTTTGCTACACTGCATCTTGATGGGTTGGCGCATGACTGGTGGCATCACGGCATGTACACACTTGGTCATCACGCAGTTACTACTTACTAGGAGCTCACTAGCAGGCTCATAGAGTGTTTTGACAAAAAGGATCCAGAACTTTATTTCAGAGAGCTAGCTCAGCTCAGACAGTCGGGTAGTTTGGATTCCTACATCGGTGAATTTCAGAGGGTTGCAATCATGGTTACAGGCATTTCAGAGAGAAGACTTATTATTCTCTTCGTCGAGGGATTGTTGGAGCCGATGAGAGGTTGGGTCAAGGCATTTGATCTTCCTACTCTTCAGGAGGCCATGAGGAAGGCACGCAGTAAGTTCTCTTCAGGCTCAACACCTTATACGAGGCCTAATAGATCATTTGATAGGAAGAGGGATCCACCTGATCCTAAGAAAGGAAATGCACCACCATTTGACAAGGAAACGCTAAATGATTTACGCAAGAAAAAGTTGTGTTTTTGGTGCAAGGCACCCTATGATGAGAAGCATGTATGCCCTCTTCGTCCCAAGGTGAAAAACAACCAGATGGATTGGTTTTATGAGGGAGAAGAGCAATCTGATCTGTCAGACCAGCAAGCTGATTCAGAGCATTCAGATGATGAAAGGTCTGAAATTGATGGTGAAAATGACGGAGGAAGGAAGTTACAGGAGGCACATTTGACTAGTCTTCAGAGAGATGGATCTTTTAGACTTCGTGGGCTCCTAGTAGGTCAGAAAGTGATCACTCTACTTGACACTGGTACTACTCATAATTTTATTGATGCACAATTGGTAGAGAGACGAGGTATATAGATAGAGGAGTTTGAGGGTATTCAAGTCAAGGTGGCTGATGGGTACACCCTCAAATGTGATAGAAAGATAACAGATCTTCCGATGCGGCTGAACAACTATGAGTTCAAGACTGAATTCTACGTTGTTAATATGGGAGATACTGATGTGGTACTTGGGATGGCATGGCTTCATGATTTGGGTGAGTTCACACTCAATCTTCGGGATATGGAGATGAAGTTTAAGGTAAACGGGAAACCTCATGTCATCAAAGCCATCAGAGAGAGTAATCTGAGGATGGTATCGTACAGACGGATGGAGAGACTCATTCGTCATGATATGGTTGATTGGGCTGCAGAGTGTATGTTATTACCAACACAGCAGGAGCAGCAGAAGGTTGAGTACCATCCAAACATTCAGATACTGAGGACTAAACACTCAAAAGTGTTTAGTGACATTCCACCTGGCAGACCTCCAGACAGAGGCACCGAGCATATTATCGAGTTGGAGGAGGGCGCAAATCCCATTATGATTACACCCTACAGGCATCCGAAACGGCTCAAGGATGAGATAAAGAAGACAATCAATGAGTTGTTGGCTATGGGGCATATCAGACCTAGCAAGTCACCTTTTGCTTCATCGGTCTTATCGATGAAGAAAAAGGATGGATCACTTTGGATGTGTATCGATTACCGCCAGCTCAATAAGAAAACGATTAAGAACAGGTACCCGATACCCCGCATCGATGAGTTGATTGATGAGTTGCACGGTGCTATCTTCTTCACGAAGATTGACTTGAGATCTGGGTACCATCAGATTCATATAAGGGAGCAGAACATAGAGAAAACCGCTTTCAGATGCCATTGCGGTCACTTCGAGTTCTTGGTTATGCCTTTCGGTCTAACCAATGCACCTGCTACCTTTCAGGCTACCATGAACAGGGTCTTCAGTTCTCAGCTACGGAGATTTGTGTTGTTCTTCGATGACATTCTGGTGTACAGTAGGTCATGGGAGGAGCATTTAGCTCACTTGGATACAGTTCTGGGTATCTTTGCTGAAGAGTCCTTTTATGCCAAGGAGTCCAAGTGTGAGTTAGGCATGGCTGAGTTGTTGTATCTTGGGCACATCATCAGTGCCAAGGGAGTCATTATCGACCCTGAAAATGTCTGAGCTATAGTTGAGTGGCCAGTACCAGAGAACCTTACACAGCTCACAGGATTCATTGGGTTGTGTACATTTTACAGGAGATTTGTTAGCGGGTTCTCACGTCATACCGCACCCCTTACTGATTTGACAAAGAAAGGGGCTTTTGCTTGGTCACCACAGGCTTAGGAGTGCTTTGACAGGTTTAAGGTGATTATGACTTCATGTCCAGTATTAGCATTACCAGACTTTACAAAGTCATTTGATTTGTACTGTGATGCTTCAGGGGCATTGGTGCCGTTTTGATGCAGGAGAGACACCCTATTGCTTTTGAGAGTAGGAAGCTTAGGGGTCCTGAGAGGTTTTATAGCATCTATGACAAGGAGATGTTAGCCATTATGCATGCTTTGGCTAAATTCAGGCAATATTTGGTGGGCAGCAAGTTCAGTGTGCATACAAACCACAACAGCCCGAAACAC
The DNA here is from genome assembly GCA_007258455.2 of Sequoia sempervirens. Taxonomy (NCBI): domain Eukaryota; kingdom Viridiplantae; phylum Streptophyta; class Pinopsida; order Cupressales; family Cupressaceae; genus Sequoia; species Sequoia sempervirens. The sequence continues at coordinate 508,143,925 of VDFB02270651.1, forward strand.
TTCCTTGGACAGCGAGACCTAAATGAGAGACAGCAAAATTGGGTCAACAAACTGCAGTCGTATGATTTTGACATCACCTTTATTAAGGGGAAGCAGAATGTTGTAGCTGACGCCTTGTCTCGCAGACCTCAGTTGAATGCTATGGCACAGATCTCCGAGGAGTGGAGGCATCGGATCATTACAGAGTATGCTAAGAACCCATGCGCTTCTAGCATTGTTGATGGGACAGAGCAGGATAGTAGATACACCGTTGTGAATGACTTGATCATTTACAAGGGACGGATTTTCTTGGTTCCTGATTCAGAGTTGAAGGATACAGTTCTGAGAGCCTTTCATGATCTTCTTATGGCAGGCCATCCCGGTTATTTTAAAACATATAGGGAACAGTTTACTTGGAGAGGGCTAAAGACTGATGTTCTTCAGTATGTGCGAGAGTGTTTTGTTTGTCAGCAGAACAAACAGGAACACACATATCTTGCTGGATTACTTCAGCCACTTCTGATACCTGACAGGAAGTGGGAATGCTTATCAATGGACTTTATCACGGGTTTGCCGAAAGCCCAAGGTAAAGATTGTATTTACGTAGTTGTCGATCGGCTGACAAAATATGCACACTTCTTTCCGATCACCACTACATTCACAGCATCACAGACTGCAAAGCTTTTCTTCAGAGAGGTATTCAGGTTACACGATTTGCCTCGGACTATAGTCAGTGATAGAGATAGTCGGTTCATGAGCAACTTTTGGCAGGAGTTGTTTAGACTTTGTGGGACCGAACTGACACCTAGTACCAGCTACCATCCACAGACAGATGGACAGAAGGAAATTGTCAATAAGGGGGTGGAAGGATATCTGCGCAATTATATAGCTGGACAGCAGAGAGCTTGGGTGAGGTGGATATACCTCTGTGAGTATTGTTATAACTCTACTCACCACATGACTATACAGATGACGCCCTTTATGGCATTGTACGGGTATGAGGCGCCCAACCTTTTAGATTTGGTGTTCAGTGACAGTAGAGTGCCTAGTGCAAGTGATATGATGCAGGATCAGCAGGACATTTTGAGGTCTCTCTGAGACAATATCCAGCGGGCACAGAATCAAGAGAAGCAGTATGCTGATCCGAAAAGGGTTGAGCGTTCTTTTGCAATGGGTGACATGGTGTATCTCATGTTACAGCCATATCGTCAGTCCACTCTACGGAAGAGTGGTGCAGAGAAGTTGAAACCTCGTTACTATGGTCTATTCCGAGTTATCAAACGAGTGGGCAAGGTTGCTTATGAGTTGGATTTACCGGCGGATAGCAAGGTTCATAACGTGTTTCACGTTTCAGGCCTGAAGAAGGCGTTGGGTCAGCATGTGATTCCCTCTCCAGTACTGCCACCCCTTGATGATGAGGGGAAGTTGATATTAGTGCCTGAGGCCATCCATGATGTTAGAGAGAGAAATCTTCGGAGGCGGGTCATCAGAGAGTATTTGATTAAGTGGAGAGACTTGCCGGTTGAGGATGGTACATGGGAGTCAAAGGAGATTTTATTGCATCCAGAGCTGAGATTGCTTGAGGACAAGCAATTTCAGGGAGGGCGGACTGTAATGTCCCCTTCCTAGGCAGTACATTTTTCTGAGGTTAGCCTATCATTATGATCCTCGTAGGCTGGCAGAAGTGTTTAGAGGATCACTTGAGGCAGTTATCCAGTGTTGGGGAACATCACTCCAGCAGTTGATTCAAGTTTGGGCCTTTGCAGACACTTACAGAGTGATTTAGAGGTACTTACTATTTATAGTAAGTCAGGCAGGTAGGAGTTGCTATTTTTGGCAGGGCACCTGATTCAGTTGGTCAGCTCAGCTTCGACCCGATTTGATGATCTGATGAGCAAACAGTAATTATTAAGGCATTTGATCATTATTAAAAGTTTATTAATTTGACTTTATAATATAAAGTCACTTTAATGAAAATAATTAAATATAATTATTTAATGGCAAATTATAAAGTATCATTAATACTTTATAATAAGGGAGAAATTAATATTAAATGAGTATTTTAATGCTCATTTAAGAAAAGGGACGCCATTATGTAATTAATATGCCTAAGTCATTAAATGGCGATTTAATGATATTTTAATTGCTCATTTAATAGCTTTTTTGTGAAGGGTCAACTTTTTGAGAGGTTATATATTTCCTCAAGGCAAATCGAACTCATTATGTTGATTATTCGAATTTGTTATTATTTCTCTCTAAAAGCATTGGGGTTTGAGAAACAAGGGTTTCTGCAGATCATCAGGTTTTGACAAACGTTCCCTCTTCAGAATCAGGCATACTAAGACTGTGCAATACCAGTTGAAGATTGTCAACAGGGTGACTTCATTCAAAGGTTACAGTTGTGCTTACTGAGATAGATTCAAAAAGGGTTTGAAGGAGATTATTTATCAAATACTTGAGGCAATTTTACTAAGACTCATTTCCAGTGGTTTGGCACACTTCCCAAGAAAGTACGGATTTCTCACTTGCTGGTACAGGCCGTACTTCTGCTGCAGCAAAGGCTGTACTTCATTCTCAGACCAAAACGCCTTGCTTTTTCATCTTCTGGTTTCATCACTTTGGGTGCCTAGGGTTTATGGAGCATCTGCATTGATTTCTGGGTCAGAGGATTGCTCATCTTATTCAGCCATACCATTTCAGGCTCTTTCACAGGCGACTGCAAGCTTATTCAGGTTCCTTAATAAATAGCTTGCCTTTTTATTGTATGTCTGAAACTAGCAATTGTATTTATTCTGGAAGGTCAATAAATCATCTAGCATTGGCATCTAAGCTGTATTTTGTAGTCTTTAATCATCTGGTATTTTATATTATTTTTCCAAGCATTTCTTTGCAAAATCGCAATTTCTCTTTTATTGCAAAAAACCACAAAAAATCAAAAATAGAGAAAACAAACAAAAACTTAGCATTACCAACCAGCGGTCGAGTTGAGAGACACCTGGTCTCTTACAGTGGAAGTGCCAAGACCGCTTGTGAGCTCTGCCCGTTCCCACAAGTTGGCATGTGTCTTCCGAGGTTGTGGCATGGATGGGGAAAGCAAGTACAAGTCGCCAACAGGGAGAGTTGTGGTATACAACCTCTTAGGCTTGGCATATGACTTCGGGCAGACCCTCCATGTCCCTCCTCTTAGTTTTAGTATGTTGCTTTCTTGAATATCTATAAATGTAATGTAATTGTCTAATGCTGACAAATAGATATACAATATTGGGAATGTTGTTCATGTGGTGAATGCAAGTTTCAATCCAAGATTATATCATTAAAGAGTTATTATTTTGACAAGGTGAAAACCCTAACCCTAGTTTGTGGAATTTGTGATCAATAGGCAAGTTCTAGGGCAAAGTAGGACAAGGGACATTACATGATACCATTATAGCTATGTTCTCAACTTACAAGATCGCATTGTGAAAGTAACAGTACTAATGTTCTAAATCTCAAAGTTCTTTACCTGGCTGGAACCTCTATGTGTGCTCCTCTTCTGCTTTTTACAAAACGATCACATTAATTTATCACTTAACATTTCCAATCTTACACTTCAAGTAGTTACTTTATCACCTGTTAACCATCAACACACTTAAAAGTTCTTGAATACAATTGAATGGCTTTGAATAAATATCACAAGGAAGAATATAAAGTATTTATCACTGAAAAAAGCAAATTATCTGTATATCTGCAATACAAACTTAGTTCAACATCTTGAAACAATTTATAATGAAGTCTACTCTTGATATTGTTCACATTGTTACCATACGTGAAGCATATTACTAAGAAAGGAAAAATGGAAAAGTATTGTGTTGGTAAATGATCTCGCTCAGATAACAGACAATATTGTGTGGAAAACAAATAGAATTTCAAAGTATTTGGGTACCACCAAATTAAGAGTAAGGTTGATAGAAGCATTAACATTGATGAACTTATTTCAAGAACTAAGCCATGAAAAGGCTTCATTTAGTTCCCATCACGAACTATTTGATGTTTAGAAAAAAATGAAAATGGTTGTATCTATATGTGTGGCCTAATACCTCTTTATCTTATAAGGCATATAAATTGACCATATTTTCAGCCTAACAATAAAAATGTTAAATTTAGGGCATAAAAAATATATTTGTGCAGCCTCATCTATGTAGTGTCCTAATAGGATGAACAATACATACTTTAATATGTGGCATTTCCTGTCGAACCAGCTCAATAACGCGTTTGATTAGAAATTTTCCAAGATTAATTCCAGCTAGACCAGGCTGCCAGTCATCCAAAACATTGTTATCAGCTAAAAACTAAACATGAAACTTGTTTTCTCTATGTTAAAGCCAGAAAGCACTCATCAAAGACAAGAAAAATCACTCTACTTAATTGTTAATCCCTTCTAAACCAGACAATTTGCAACATGAGAATCAACCAACAAAATGAAACATTGAGAATCAAGCACAGTAGCATTTATTAAGAGATGCAGCATTCCCACCTTTGCATTTTCACAAACTATTTTCTGGACAGAAGTTTCATTTTACCTTAACAAAGAAGTGGTGTTTAAGTATTGTAATTTATTCTTACAGTCTGAAGACAATTCTCCCATGCAGGAGCATGGAATGAAGAAATCTTTTACTTTCTGTAGCAAATCCCAAGATGTACAAGAGATAGAAATCAGTGAACGGAGTAGTAAAATGTCAAGGAGCAGAAGATAAGACAGCATAAATGATTGCCCTTTTTCATAAAGTAGAAAAATACAGGGTTACCCGGGGACGCACCCCCCCCCAAAAAAAACCCCCGTCCCGGTTCCGAGGACGTCCTGGGTACCAGGGGACGACAAGGGGAAGGGGGGGGACCGTCCCCCTTT
>VDFB02270651.1:508149476-508375698 GCA_007258455.2 Sequoia sempervirens
CAAAAAATTAAAAAATAAAACCCTGCCTATGTGGCATGCGTGGGCCCCACCATGTTTTGCTCTCTTAAGAATGAAAGGAGGCTTCTAAAAGTTCATTATTTTCATTTTGTTTGTGTAGGGAGCCAAGGGTTTGAGAAGAAAAAAAATTGCAGCCATTGAAGGAGAAGGAGCAGCTGTTTGGAGGAGAGGAGGTTGAAAGAGTGTTGCTGGGAGTGAAAATCCATCAAAAAAGGTATGCATTTTCTTTCACCATTCTTTTTTTTTCATTTTTTTTGCAAAATATGAAGTTTGCATAGTCTAATTTTTTTTTATTTTGTTCATTTTCAGTCAACACTTGCATTCTAAAAACAAAAAATATGAGCAATAGTGAAGGTGGGAGTGATAGTGAAGTTGAAATGCAAGTTAGAAGGCAAACTAGAGAGCAAATAACCCCTACCCAACACCATCATTCATCAACCAATTCCAAAACTATGAAGGACTATGCCAAACACCCAATAGACAAAAAAAAACCATTCCTTCAATTTGTGACAGCCATGGGTGAAAGACAAAAAAATTCAGGGGGGAGTAGGGTTTGGTTGTGCCATGTTTGTGAAAAGGAGTTTAGGGGCAGCTACACTAGAGTTAAGTCTCATTTTTTGGGTGAGGTGGGCCATGGAGTTAGAAAGTGTCCTGCATTGACAGATGCACTATTTATAGAGTGTCAAACAATTCAAATGGAGTGTGATGGTGGGGTTCAAACTGGGTCTCCTTCTTTCCCAAGTTCACAATCGTCTATGCCTACTCCTACTCCTAGTCCTTCCACAGTTGGTAGTACTATTATCTTAAGAGGAAAGAGGAAGGTGATTGGTGGTGATAAGGGAGCCTCAGTTGAGTCCATGTTTCAAAACCAAACACGAGAAACCTGTGAATCCTCCATTGCCAAATTCTTTTTTGCCCATGCCATTCCATTTCATGTGGCCCGTTCCTCTTATTTCAAACAAATGGTGAAAGACTTAGTCGCTGTTGGTCCTTCATTTGTACCCCCTAGAGATCATAAGCTACGCACCACCCTCCTAGACAAAGAGTACTCCAAAGTTAATGTGTTAATGGAGGAGATGAGGCAAACATGGATGAGGACAGGGTGCTCTATAGTGATGGATGGGTGGACTGATTGTAGATGTCGGCCACTCATCAATGTCATAGTCACATGCCCTGCTGGTTCTTATTTTCTTAGAGCCATAGATTGTTCAGGGAGACGTAAGGATGCTGACTTCCAATTTTCCATTTTGAGAGATGCCATAGAGGAGGTTGGGGCTGCAAATGTGGTGCAGGTGATCACCGATTCAGCACGTGTGTGCAAATCGGCTGGGTTGATGGTGGAGGGTACTTACAGACACATATTTTGGACCCCATGTTGTGTTCATGCATTGAACAATGCATTTGAAGAACATAGGGAAGATGGATTGGAGTGAAGAAAAGCGATTGAGAAGCTAAGAGAAATTCAAATGCATTTTGCAACCACCACACCCTCACTTGTCTTTTAGGGACATTTTCAAGAAGGGTTTCTCAAACTGTTGATTAAGGTATGCCATTTACTTCATTTTGTTTCACTTTCAATTTGATTTTGTTTTAAATTTTATTTTTGTGAATCATTGATTAATGAATGTAGATATGCCACATACTTCATCCTATTGGAGAGGATGGTTGAGGTGCATGAGCCTCTACAATTGATGATGGTCAATGCTGAGTGGACTAGATGGCCTAATGCAAGTTCTACTCAAGGAAAGAGCATCACAAAATATCCTCGATGATGATTGGTGGGCCAATGTGAGGTAAGACATATTAGATGGTTGATTTTCATATTAAATTTTTGATTTTAATATTTTAATTTTGTTGTCCAATGTTCCAACTTTTGAAGTTTCTAACATGTCAAATAACTTGTCAACTAATTATTTTGAACTTTTTTTTTGCATTTTGCAGATATATTTGCTCCTTTGTCTCGCCCATTATACATGTCATTAGATATGCTGATACAAACTCTCCTAGTCTTGAAGAGATATATGAGACATTTGACACTATGCTTGGGAAGATCAGTGATTATTTTGGCTTAAAAGGGACTGCTTTGGATTTATATGAGCAACACATTAGGCCCATTGTATTGTGAGAGGTGGAATACAATGAACACCCCGCTTCATATGGTTGCCTTTGCTCTAAATCCAAAATGGTATGCACCAAGGGATGGTAGGGTGCCTCCATGTGATGATGCTGAGGTTTTAGATGGGTTCACATGGGCCATTGAAAAGATTTATCCACCAGAGCAAGCTTCACTACTTTAGTCACAATTTCTAGACTTTGCTAATCTTAATGGCCCAAACTTGAGTAAACCACAGGCGAGGTTGGATAGAGCTATATTAGCTCAATCGAACCCTATTGGATGGTGGACCTATCATGGGAGAGATACACCGCAGTTGAAGATACTTGCCACTCGCCTTCTTGCACAGGTTGCTAGTTCCTTTGTTGCAAAGAGGAATTGGTCCACGTATATCTTTATCCACTCCCTCAAGAGGAATAGACTTACCTCTAGACGAGCGGAGAAGTTAGTGGCCGTTCATAGTGCTTTTCGGCTTTAGGATTGGCAGACTCTAAAGTATCGACAGACGCCAGCTCTATGGTGGGATATTGATCCTGAGGACACAGCTTAGGTAGATGAGGAGGAGACAATTGAGGGCTTGGTTGGGGTCCCATTGGCTGAGGAGGAGCATTACAGTGGCAGTGACTTAGAGGATGGCTCTGATTTTGATGCGGTTATGAGAGATGATTAGGGGTAGCAGTGCTCTTTGTTTATTTTGTATTCATTATTGACATACGATATTGTATTTTGATTTTCATAGCAAACTTTAAAACTATATGGCAGCAATGTAGCCTTTGGGCATTTTGATATAAGTTTATAAATTATAATTTGGAGGTTGTTTCATGATTCGTGTATGTTAATTTTGAATCAAAATACATTGACTCCTATTGAGTATTGGCATAATGTTGAACACAAATGTTATATGTTAATGTTCTATAATGTGTATTATGCATGCCTTATTCATGTTATCTATTGAATATTTAAAATTTCCCTATATTTTTAAAATTTTCCCTATATTTTTATATAGCCGTCCCCTGCCGTCCCTAATTTTGGCCTCAAAAATTGGAAACTTGGGGACTCGTCCCGCCGTCCCCTATCGTCCCCGTCCCGGAAACTTGGGGTAACCTTGGAAAAATAAGATGAACAATATCAAATATGTAAAAAAAAATGTAGAATCGGATCTTAAGATGTGAGAGCCAGTTATACTGTAATATGCACCCATTTTCTTTTTTTTTTGATGTGTTTACAGTTTTTGAGATTTGCAATATGGAGAAATAATGATAATAACAACCAGCACAAATATTGCAATATGAAGTGCTGAAAACTCAACTATTTATGAATGCCCACAAACTGTAATATATTTCAAATTTATTACAGAAGTATTACTGCCATTAAATAAGGGTTTTTACATTCACAAAATGACTATAACACTCTTCGAATTGCATTTCAGACATACCCATTTGCTGCTGTTTCGAAATAGACTGGAACTGGACTATGACCAGCAACCTTGGAACTCAATGAAAATTTAATATCTCCTTCAAAATGCTGTTGTTCACTTCCGAGTTGTTTGCTAAGTCTTCTCCAACCCTAGGCACCACAAACTCTAGCAATTTTCTACCCAAAACTTGTGCGATTCAACCTCCATCTCACATGCCCCTCCTACGGTAGTACACCCTGCCTTGGAAATGGTGTGGCCAGAAAAATAGAGGGGTGAACTTGTATTTTTTGGTCTTCAAATTTGCTGCTTAAACCTCTTCAATCTGCCCTTGAAAATTTGTCTCGAAACCCTTGGCAAATTAACCAAAATCTGAAACAATGTAGCTCCTATGTAATCCCTCAATGAAATCACCTGTAATATCCACTAGGAAAGATCTTGTACTTTTGAAATGGATGTTCTCTGTAAGGATTTTCATCCTTACAAAGCCATCAAATAACGATGTTCAACCTATAGAAATTCTCCTAAATTTTCCAGCATAAGCTTCCAAAATGATCTCTCAACCTTTGTATTTCCTTCTCCAAACCCCCACACCCACCTCGGGAAATAAACATTTAATTTATTTTTAATAAAATCCCCTTATGTCTCCCACATAGGTGTCCCACTTAAAAGAAACTTAATTTAATTTCTAAATAGTCCCTTGTGTCCCCTACACGCCATTTTATAAAGTAACTATATAATATTTAAATAACGTAAGTTAAATATTTTAATTTAACTTATAACATTAATGTTATTTAAAATAAAACCCCCAAGCCAATAAAATTCACCAAATAATAACTAAATGCAATAACTGATCATACCAAGGGAAAACCGACGCAAAAAGGTCAAGTTGGTGCTGAGGAGGTGACGAAATATTGGGTCAAGTTCCCGAAAATGCTCCAGAAAGTGACAGAAGGAAATTCCTATAATTCCGAACTAACCACAACATATGGAAAACACCAATTGGCTGAACAACACAGCCTCCAAAAGTTGTGGAATCCCCTAACCAAAACACATTAACCTATGGGACTCCAAGGAATAGGCTAACTATCAACAACAAACAACTGCTTAGGAAGGGGACATTACAATCCTCCCTCCCCAAAATTGCTTGTCCCCAAGCAATTGTAACTTGCGATGCTATAATATCTATTCACTCTCCCATGTCACATCCTCTATTGATAGGTTCTTCCACTTAATCAAATATTCCTTAATAGATCTTTGTTGTAGAGTACACTCCCTTGTATCAATGATAGCCTCACAAATCAAAATCAATTTCCCCTCCTCATCTAATGGCAGTAACTCAAGGAAGGAATAACATTGTGACCGAGTTCCTTTTTGAGGTGTGATACATGAAATACATTATGTACTGTATTGCTTGCAGACAACTCCAGCTCATAAGCCACTTCTACAATCTGTTTGGAGACTCTAAAGGGTCCATAGAACCGGGGCTTAAGCTTCTCTAATCCACTCTTCTTAAGTGTGGACCGCCTGTAGGGCTGTAATCTCAAGTATACCATGTCACCCACCTCAAAATTGCATTTTGTATGATCCTGATCAGCATACATCTTCTGCTGATTTTGTGCTTGTGGCAAGTTCTCTTTTAGAGATTTCATTATATATTGAATTTCTTGTAACAAATCCTTGGCCTTAGGCACTTTGTTGTCCCCAAAATGCAAATCAATGAAGCTTGGAACTTCATATCCGTACAATGCCATGAATGGTGACGTCCTGATAGACATGTGGTAAGTGGAGTTATAACAATACTCAGCAAGGTGCAACTATTTTACCCATGCCTTCTACTTCCCTAATATGTAATTTTGGAGGTACCCTTCCACCCACTTTACTATTTTTGTCTTCCCACTAGTCTGTGGGTGGTAGCTAGTACTACAAATGAGCTCAATCCCACTCAACCTGAAAATATCCTACCGAAAAGGACTTAGGAACTTGTTGTCCCTGTCACTCACTATGCTCCTAGGCATCTTGTGAAGACTAAAAGTCTCTCTGAAAAATAAATCAGCTACCTATGTTGATGTATATGAAGCTGAAATCACAAAGAAATGGGCAGTTTTTGTCAACCTATCAACAACAACATAAACACAATCTTTGCCCTGAACCTTTGATAGCCTGATAATAAAGTCCATAGAGATACACTCTCATTTTTTGATTTGGAATAGGCAGGGGCTGCAACAACCCAACTGGATAAGTATGCTCATTTTTGTTCTGTTGGCATGTCGAGCACTGCCTAAAATACTTAAGGACCTCATTTTTGAGTCCTTTCCAAGTGAGCTTTTCTTGGATTTGCCTATAGGTTTTCAAGAATCCCGGATGTCCAACCATAGGTGCATCACGAAAAGTTCTCAAAAATTTTACCTTAAGTCTTGAATTAGGTACTAAGTAAATTATCTTCTAATAGAAAATCAGCTCATTAGTCACCTTGTACCTATCATCCTATATGGTACCCTTAACTCTTAAGAATACCTATAGCCCAAGAGTCCTTAGCATATTCTACTAAAATTAGTTGTATCCAATCAGCAAAAAATCTCTACTAATCAACACGAATAAGGTCTCATAGGCAATACATCACAACAACATTTTTCTTTCCTTTGGCATACACACTATCAAATTCATAAGCTTGTCGCCTCCTCACCCATTTTTGTTGCCTATCGTTAAGATCCTTCTGACTCATGTAGTACTTCAGGTTGTTGTGGTGGGTTTTGAGAATAAATCTCCCTCCCACAAGATAGAGTCTAAACTTGGCCAATGCATGCATAATGGCCAACATCTCCTTATCATATATCAAGTGGCTCCTTTTAACACCCTTATACTTCCTACTCTCAACGGCAATCAGATGCTTATCTTGCATTAACACCACCTATTCTCTCTCCCAAAGCAGCACACTCCAACTCAAAAGGTTTGGAGGAATCAGAAATAGCTAAAATCAGGAAAGTGTGCATAACCTATTTGAAATGATCAAAGCATTGTTGTACTCCATCTAACCAAACAAACGCTCCCTTTCTAGTCAAATGTGTAAGTGGAGTTGCCACCTGAAGAGCACAAATATTTACTAAGAGGGGGGGGTGTGAATCAGTAAATCAAAACACACTTTTCTTTCTTAAACTTTTATCAACTTTTAAACTTTAACACAATATCAACTTCTTAATATGGAACAATGTAATCAAGTTGACTTCAATTGATGTATGAAATGTTTAAATGATTTTTACAAAAGAAAGTGGGCACCAACCCACTTAAATTATTAATGAAATTGTTTAGTAGGCTCCAACCTACAAGGAGCACCAGCCCCTTAAACTTATTTAGTAGGCACCAACCTACAAGGAGCACCAACCTTGACTAAATGATGGATGTAAGATGACTACCTTTTCAATCAGATCTGCACTTCCTCTATCCTCCAATCTGCTTTGTGATGAATGCTATCACTCTAAGCCCACACAAGAAGATAGAATTTCTGACCTAAAAATGCTTACACTCTACAACCACATGATTAAACTTGATTTGAAAGTGAATATATAATTTGATCAAAGATTGCAACACTTTGATGAAGCAACATGACTTTGCATTTTCAAATCTCATTCATACCTTTTCATTTTGTGGTTTGATTACCTTAATTGATCTTCCTTAATTTTTATTTATGAACCCAAGGATCTACTTCAGATTTTTCTTAAAACCCCTTTCATAATCTGTCTTTAACAGTCGCACCATTAGAAGCAGTTTGCAACAGATATGTCTTTTCAAGTGTTAAAGAGTGCATCCCTTAGAAACACGTCTTGCTAACAAACCCGACTATTCATTAAGAAAATGTATTCTAAATCATAGACGTATTTGTTGAGAATTTGTTACACGTGTCTTTTCAGAAAAAGACGTTATGTCCCTTCAAAAATCTTCATTCACATCCCTTTTTGAAAGACGTCTTTGATATATTCGCACCTTTTGATCAAGAGACAAGTCGAGTTGACTTATTCGCATCTTTTGAGTAGCCGCAACTTTTATCTTTAATAGATAAATATTATTTTGTGAGAATAACATTATAATTGTTATTTTCTTTAACAAAAATATATGTTAAAGATATTCGAGCTTAATAATATATCAGCTATATCCATCTAAAAGACATTCGAGATGACTTGAAAGTCACTAAGTCTAAATGATCTTCGATCTTGAAAAAGATGATCCTCAAGTCTGGGTCTGAATGATATTCAAACTAAATAAGATGATCTTTAACTATGAACGTCACTGAAAGATCTTCAAATCTGAACATAAATCTGAACATGATGATCTGAGAGTCCACAAATTTGATTTCCTATACATCTGAATATTAATGATGATGACCTGATTATGCTGAGTATTACCCTTTTCCATGACATCAATGACAATAATCTTCAACAATCTCCCTCTTTGTCATTGATGGCAATCTATTCAATAGCATCTTTGTTTTTGATGCTCACATGCTCACCCTGTCTTCAATTTCTCCCCCTTTGACATCAATGGCAAGGTGTCTTCAACAATGTCTTACATTTAGTTCCATGGAGCTACAAAGTATAAGGTATTGTAATGTCCCCTTCCAGTTAGACATTCATACATCTGCATAATTAGCCTATCAGCGGCCCTCGTAGGCTAATAGGGTATGGATAGAGGGTCCTCTCACGAATTACCCAGGTGTTGGTTGGCTCATTTGATGCTTGGATAATTATTTCTTTGGATGTCTACGAGGTTGGATAACACAATGTGTTAGAAAACACACTGTTGGATAACATATTGTGTTATATTTTTATATTTTCACTTTATGGGTTATATTTTTATATTATAATAAAGTGTAAATATAAATAATATTTTATTGTTATTTTTGGAAGCTTCTAGAAGGGGCCGACCCCTTGAGGGAAAAAGAATAAATAGATGGTGTTGGCTTGCTTCTCATCATCCAGCTATTGACATTTCTATTTGATGACCATCTTGTGGAGCCAAGGGTTTCTGCAGTATATCAGCATTGTCGTTGGTAATGAAAACTCCCATTGATAGCATAACTGAGGAAGTGAAATGTCTTCTAAAGGGTTGCAATTGTGGAGGTGATAATTCAATCATCTCATTGGACAAAATTAGCGACCAAGGGCCAATTTTGTGGAGATAGCTAAGGATTTTATTGGCACTTCATTGTTGACATCGATTTGGACATCTCATTGGCATTTTCGCATTGGAGGAGTGGTCTGATTTTTATAGCAGCAATCTGGAAATTAATTTGCAGTCAAAGAGGGACGCCATAGGGAGGTTTGAATTTGCTTGTGGAGATTGCCATTGCATCGATTCTTCTTCTAGTTTTAGGTGCACCCTTCCTTGAGCCATGGCAATGATATTTGGGATTTGAGAAGGCTTGAAACTGTTGAAGATTGTTTTATTTTGCACTTTCTGGTCAGAACAGGGGCGGCTAGCTTGGAGGGTGGATGTGGCTTGGAGAGTGATCATTTTGCTTAGTTATTGATTGCTTCATCAACTATCATCAAGGGTGCCATCATTCAATCAGGTTCCTCTGTCAATAGTTCATAATATCATTGCATATAGAAAGATCAGTGTTGCAGCTGTAGGTGTGCATCTATATCAGCATTGTCATATTTTGATACCAAGAGTCTTGGCCAATTTGTATGAACATTGTATTAGGCATTTCATTACAATCAAGGAAATATAAGTTGCTGGTTATTTATAGTTGTTATTGAGCATTTTAATATCATTTGTACTCAGCTTAATAGTATGCATGCCAAGTGTTTGACAAAATGTCAATTGGCTGTAGATGCATTTTCTTCATGTAGTTTTCATCTATATGCATTTGAAAATCCAAAAAAATTGTTGCATTGCATTTAGATACTTGCTTAGACATTGTAGAAGTCTTTTAAGGTTTTCAAATCAATTTAGCATTCATTTCAAACATCAACTTCAAACTGAAAACTTCAAATCAGCAAACAAGAACATTGCACACCAACTGTTTGACGAAATTACAAAGGCAAAAAATTGAAAAAATTCAGGTCAGTTGAGCTAGGCTCATTACAAGTATAGCTCCCCCTAAAAATATGCTCCCATCTAGCAACTTGATGTGTGTGGGACTACTCCCAATTTGTCTCTTAGGTACTCAAAAGTCTCTTTTGGAAGAGGCTTTGTGAAAATGTCTGCAATTTGTTCCTTGGTTTCCACATACTCCAATTTTACTTGTTGCTCAAGCACTTGCTCTCTTAGAAAGTGGTATTTGATTGGTATGTGCTTAGTTCTGGAGTGCATGACTGGGTTCTGGGATATACTGATTGCACTTGTGTTGTCACAATAAATGGTGATAGGATGATTGTACTCCACCTTGACATCTTTTAAAGTTTTTGTCATCCAAAGTACTTGGGCACAACATGCTGCTGCAGCTATGTATTCAGCCTCTGCACTGGATAAAGAGACTAATGCTTGTTTTCTGCTTATCCAAAACACTAACCTTTCACCAAGGAAGAAGGCTCCTCCACTTGTGCTTTTCCGGTCATCCAAACTCCCTGCCCAATCAGCATTAGTGAAAGCTTTTAAAGTAAAGTCTTTTTCACTGGAATACAATAGTCCATGATCCATGGTACCTTTCAAGTACTTGAAAATTCTTTTCACCGCTTTGACATGTGTTTCTTTTGGTGCTACTTGAAATCTAGCCACCAATCCCACTGCTTGCATGATGTCAGGCCTTGTGGTTGTTACATATAATAGACATCCAATCATGGATCCGTATTGAGTTTGATCAGCATTAGGGGATTCATCATCCATGCTTAATTTGCAGCCTGTAACCATAGGTGTACTCATTGGATGGCAATCTTCCATTTTAAAATTTCTTAGCATATCCTTTATGTACTTGGTTTGTGTTATGAATATTCCTTCCTTTAATTGAGAAATTTGCAATCCAAGGAAGAAAGATAATTTCCCAAGCAATGACATTTCAAACTCTTTTTGCATACTTGAGGAGAACTATTTGCACATTTTGTCCATGTTTCCAAGAAAAATGATATCATCTACATACACCACTACAATCAATAGATGACCATCCTCTTCTTTGATATATAAGTTGCTATCTACATCTCCTCTTTTGAATCCTTGTTCTTTGAGATATTTGTCAAGTCTAGAATACCATGCTCTTGGGGCTTGTTTGAGCCCATAGACTTCTTTCCTTAACCTGCAAACATAACCTTTCTTTTCTGTCAATGAGAACCCTTCAGGTTGTTCAATATATACTTCTTCTAAATCTCCATTTAGGAAAGCAGATTTTACGTCCGTTTGGTAGACTTTGAACTTTTTGAAACTTGCAAGAGCTAAGAACATCCTGATTGCTTCCAGCCGTGCAACTGGAGCAAAGGTCTCTTCAAAATCTACACCTCCCACTTAAGCATAGCCTTTACAAACAAGCCTTGCCTTGCTACTTGTTATCTCTCCATTCTCATCCATCTTGTTTCGAAAAACCCACTTGGTACCTATGAAATTCTTATCCTTGGGCCTTGGGACAAGTTCCCAAGTGTTATTCTTCTCAATCTGATCTATCTCTTCTTGCATGGCCCTTACCCAACACTTGTCTTCACTTGCTTCATTGAAGTTCTTGGGCTCTATCCTAGAGAGAAGGAAAAAGTGTGCTTGTTCTGTTGTGTTGGCCAATTTCCTTCTAGTTTGTACATTTGTTTCTAAATCCCCAATCACTAAGTCTTTTGGATGATTTCTTTGAACAAACTTAGATGGAGTTTTGGATGCCTTTGATGGGGTTTTAGAAGGTGTTTTTGAGTTTCCTTGTCCTATTTCCACATTTTCATCTTCTTTTGAATCTTCATCTTCCTTACACATATCTTGCATATCAAGATTATTTTCTATAATGTCATTGCAATGTCTACCTTCATAATTTTTACATTTGCACTCTCTATTATCTTGTGCAACCTTTTGTTGTAGCACTTATAAGCTTTACTTCTTGTGGAGTATCCGAGAAAGATCCCCTCATCTGCTCTTGTATCAAATTTTCCCAAGTCTTCTTCATCTCTCTTAATATAGCATGTGCTACCAAAAACTTTGAAGTACTTAACTATAGCAGGTTTTCCTTTCCATAACTCATAGGGTGTTATGTCATTATTGACCCTGATTTGTGCACGATTTAGAATGTACACAACTGCATGAACAGCTTCCTTCCAAAAAGCATCAGCAATCTTTGATTCATTCAACATTGCCCTTGTCATTTCTTGGACGGTTCTATTCCTTCTCTGCACTACGCCATTTTGTTGAGGAGTTATGGCTGCTGAAAATTGTCTTCTTATCCCATGCTCTTGGTAAAAATTCTCAAACTCATTTGAGGTAAATTCTCCACCTCGGTCTAATCTAACACATTTTATCTTTGAATCAGCTTCATTTTCAACCAGGTCCTTGAATGCTTTGAATTTTTCAAAGGCTTCGGACTTCTCCTTTAGAAAGGCAACCCAAGTCATCCTTGAGTAGTCATCGATCAGCAACATTAAGTATCTTTCTCCTTGCAAGCTTTTTGTTCTTGTTGGTCCACAAAGATCAGTATGTATGAGTTCCAAAGGTTTTGATGTTGAAAATTGTTTGGACTTGAAGCTTGCTCTTGTTTGTTTCCCAAGTTGGCATTCTTTGCAAGTGATGTTAGATGGCTTTGAGATTCTTGGCATATCTCTTACAGCATCTGTTTTACTGATTTTAACAATGTTGTCAAAGTTGAGGTGGCCTAACCTTCTATGTCACAACCAATTTTCATCTTCTTGCACCAAGTTGCAACTTTCACCATCTATTTCTCTCAAAATATATAAATTTTTGGCAGTCCTATCAGCATGTGCATTCAGCTTTCCATCCTTTTTAATTTCATATCTTTTGGAGAGAAAAGTTACATTATTCCCTTGATCACAAAGCTGACTTACACTTAGCAGATTTTCTTTTAGGCCCTTAACATAAAAGACATTCTCAGTTTTTGTTTTCCCATGATCTAGGCTGAGTGTCCCGCTACCTCTTATTTCTTTCTTTGAATTATCACCAAATCTCACTGTTCCTCCATTACAGTGTTCAACAGAAATAAATTTATTCTTATCACCTGTCATATGCCTTCAACACCCACTATAAATATACCATCTATCCTTTTTGTTTTCAGTATGTAAAGCAATTTGAACAAACATGGACTCCTCCTTCTTCCAAATCTTGACCATTTTTTCCCTTGTTTTGATGGTCATGTCTTTATCTTTATTTTGTTTTGGTGAGACATCAAATACTGTTCTACAAAATTTTGCCTTGTGTCCAAAATTCTTACAATTATGGCATACAATGTTGAAATCCATTAAAGGTGTGAAGGAGTTGAAGTTCCTTTTAGTGAAGCTAGGGACATTGTTCAATTGGCTTTTGCAATTCATGGCCTTGTGGCCATACTTGTTACATGAGAAACAATATCCTTTAAACAAATGGTTCTTCCTAGACTTAGATCTTCTTTTGGAATTAACACCTATCCAACCTTCTTCGGTTTTTCTTGGAGTTGTCTTTGAATCTTGTGAGTTTGCATCATTCCCTTTGCTAGTCTCCTTGCTTGCATCTCTAGTTTTGAAGTCCATTTCATTTGGCCTGGAACATACAGCATGTTTACCAAACCTTGTAAGTTGTCCCCTTTGCTTTTCCAATTCCTTTGTTAACATGGCAACTTCTTGTTCCAATTTATATATTGTTTCATTTCCAACCTTTTCAACCTCTACAAGCTGAGTTCTTAAATCTTCAATTATTTTATTTGATTCCTCCAAGCTTTCAGTCATTTCTTTGATCTTTATTTCATACTTGGTGACTTTCTTTTTCAACTTCTCATTCTATTTGTATGCACAATGGAGCTCTTCTTCAAGATCTACTTCTTCTTCTTCATTGCATTCTTGATCAGCATCATGTTCTTCATATTCAGCCATGAACAATATTTCTTCTTCATCATTGCTTGAACTGTCATCACTTTGTTCTTCTGAAGAGCTGCATTGTTTCTTTGAATAAAAACTCTTTTTCTGTTTTTGGGAATTCTTCTTTGAGTTATGTTTAGAGTTTTTCTTCCCCTTTTTCTTTGTGTAAACTTCCTTTTCTTCCTCACTAGAATCACTTTCATTTTGAGGACATTTGGATACATAATGTCCAACCTTTCCACAGTTGAAACCATAGTTTGCAGACTCTCAGGACTCGCCGCGGACTCTGGAGTCCTGACCCTAGCCGAGTCGACTCGCCACGGACTCGGGAGTCGAGTCCAAGAGAGTCCTGAGTCGGGACTCTCCTACGCGGTTGAGTCATAAAATGGGTTAAAACCCATGTTTCTTTTTATTTATTTTTTCATTTTTAGACTCTCACTTGTGAAAAACAGGTCTGCAAATTGATTTGGGGTTGATTGAAGCAAGGAGAACGAACTAAAAAGATCAAAATAAAGCCAGGTAAGTGATCTAACAATTCTTTTTGTTTGTTTTCTTCAATTTCTTGCATTCAAAATCAAAAAAATCAAGAAAAATAAGGGGAAATGCTGCCAATTTTTTTTCTATTTTCCTTAATAGCCTAATTCTTATTGTTTCTACTTTCTAGTTTGGTTTTGCATTCTTTTTCTTTTGCAAATGTTTGAAACTTTGAATCACGTTTATTTGCTGATTTTTTAGCAAACCTTAGCTGATTTTTTTTTTCTATGTTGAACTTGAAACAGTAATGTCGTCTTCAAATCCAAAGGGATTGAAAAAAGACCCTGCATGGAAGTATGGAATTCCAGGAGATAAAAAAGGTGAAGTGACATGTAGTGAATGCCAGAAATGGATGACAGGAGGAATAAACAGATTAAAATACCACCTTGCTAGAATACCTGGGCAAAATGTGGAGGGATGCAAGAAGACTACTCCTGAGATTATTAGAGAGATGAAGGCCCTTCTTGCTGAATATGAGCTTAAAAAAGAGGAAAAACAAAAAACAAAGGATGCCCTAGCAGCAACGATGAGTGGATCCCAATCCCATTCTACACCATCTATGCCCCATGGTGCTGCAAGTCCAAGCTTCCGTGCTCCACATTCATCTTTTGGTGAGAGTCCTGATGGTTCATTTTCTACTGCTAGTGCTAGTCAGGGTCCTTCATCAGGACCAAATTATTTTATTCCACGTAATGTTCCAGGAGCACAACCTTCACTTGAAGGTACCAGGTTGGAATAAGGAAAAGCATCAAGAAGCTAGGATGGCTGCTGCAAACTTTTGGTACTACAATAATCTACCTTTCAATGTTGCAAACAGCCCATATTGGGAAGGTTTGGTGAACGCCCTTACAGTTGCAGGAAAGGGGTTTAAGACCCCATCATCTAGAGATTTGAGTGGGCCATTGCTAGAGGAAGTTGTAAAGAATACACGGCTTGTGGTTGATGAGCAAAAGAAATTTTGGCGAAGGAAAGGTTGCAGCATTTTATCTGATGGGTGGACAGATGGACGAAATAGAACTCTCCTTAACTTTTTAGTGGCCTCTAATGGTGGATTGGTGTTTCTAAAATCAATAGATGCCTCCCATGAAGTTAAAAATGCTGAGACTTTATGCAATCTATTAGATGGGGTGGTCCAGGAGGTTGGAGTTGATAGTGTTGTCCAAATCATCACGGACAACGCAGCTGCATATGTAGCTGCAGGTAGACTACTTATGGAGAGGTATCCCACAATTGCATGGTCTCCATGTGCTGCACATTGCTTAGACCTATTGCTAGAGGACATTGGGAAGATTTCATGGGTCAAAAGTGTGGTTGAAGATGCAAAAAGTGTTACAAAATTTATCTACAACCATACTTGGGTGCTTTCTTTGATGAGGAAATTTACAAATGGCAAGGACCTTGTGCGACCTGGAGTGACACGATTTGCTAGCCACTTCCTCACATTGCAAAGCATTCTTGGTGCCATTGGTCATCTCAAGCAAATGTTCGTGTCCGATGCTTGGAAGGAGTCCTCATTTTCCAATAGACCTGAAGGGGAGAGGATTGTTGCCATAGTTTTTTATGAGACATTCATCAAAAATGGAGAGGAGTTGATGGGGGTAAGTAGCAATCACACAAAAAAAAATTATACATGATAATCTATTGGCTGTTTTTACTTTTTGAGGGGTTAATTTTGTTATAATTTAACATTTGTTTTCATTTTTTAGGTGACAGAACCTTTGGTGAGGGTTCTTCGTATGGTGGATGGAGATGGCATGCCAATGGGTTTCATCTATGAGGCCATATCACGTTACTATGGCGGCAACAAAAGGAAATATGAAATCATATGGCGCATCATTGATCAGAGATGGACACACCAACTCCACCAGCCGATTCATGCCTTTGCCTACTTCTTGAATCCAAATTTCTACTTCTGGGACACATTTAAGGCGAATAAGGAGGTCATGGAAGGTCTTGTCATGTGTATTGATAGGATGGTGCCTGATCGTGAGCTGAGAGATAAAGTGCTTGATGAGTTGGAGGTGAGATTTGTTGCATCTTATTTATGAATTTGCAATGTTGAGCCTTAACTATCTATGAATTTTCTATATTTGATTTACTTTTTCTTTTATCTATTCAAGGTCTACAAGGGCGCAGAGGGGAGACTCTTTTCCTCCCAGCAAGCAATTGAAAGGAGAGGAAAACAACAACCAAGTAAAAAATGAAATTAGAAACTTGATTCTTACATATAGATTGTTTACTTTATTCTTATTTCTTAATACTTATATTTTTTAAACATGTTTTTGTAGATCTATGGTGGGAGAACTATGGTGCTAGCACACCAAATCTTCAAAAGCTAGCCATACGTGTCTTGTCACAGCCATGCAGTGCTTCTGGGTGTGAACGCAATTGGAGTTTATTTGAGAACATTCACACAAAGAAGAGGAACAGGTTGACTCAACAGTGCCTAAATGATTTAGTTTTTGTTCGGTACAACCTTCGCCTTCAAACTAGAAAGGTGGAGGGTGTTTCACACGAGTCCATTGACTTGGATGACATTGATCCATATGGTGAATGGACTATTGATGAACAAAATGATGAGGCTGATGTCTTCCTTACTGATGAGGATCTTGTTGAATTTGAGAGAGCACCAGCAGAAGAAGAAGAAGCAGCAAGATTGGATGCCATGGAGGACGACAAAGACACATTTGAATATCATGTTTCCCCTGTTCGATCTCCTAGTCCTCGTTTGGATACTATAGCACGGGCACCTTCTAGTTCTAGGCCTCCAAAATTGAGTACCATTGGGAGGGGAAAGAGGAAGATGTAGATTACATGTGGTTGTTAATGTTTTCCTCTTTTTGACATGATTATATGTAAAGTTGTAAACATTTATAAACTTAAGATGCTGTTATACATTGAAACTATGAGTATTTGATGACTATGAATGATGAAATTTCAATTATTGAGTGTTTGATGATCATATGACATGTGTAATCTTTGAATTATGAGTGTTTGATAATCAAATTAGGCTCTTATGTTCTCTAGATGCATTAATTTGTTCTCTAAATGCATTAATTTGTTCTTATTTTTTTGTAAAACTACGGTTTATTTTTTTGCCAAGTCCTAGCCGAGTCTTTTCCCGAGTCCGTGCCGAGTCCCGAGTCTGTGCCGAGTCCCGAGTCCGAGTCATATTTTTGGGCTACCGAGTCCGTGGCGAGTCCAATTTTGCAAACTATGGTTGAAACATTTAAAAGGAAATTTTTCTTTGTACTTTCCACTTCCCTTTTTAAGCTTCTTCATGAAATAAGCTTTTGCTTCTTCACCTTGACTTCTCACTTGATGTATCATGTTTGGCTTTCCCTTTCTTAGATGCTTTGAAAGAGATCTCCTTTTGTGGTGTCCTCCCCTCAATCATCATTTCATAAGTAGCAAGAATCCCATGTAGTTCATCTTTTGTCAATGTGTCTAGATTTGTCAATTCTTCCAATGCCTTGGATTCAAATCTTGTGGAAAGAGATCTTAATATTTTATCAACAATGAATGCATCATCAACATCTTCACCAAGTCCTCTCATAATGTTCACAATTTCATGAACGCGAAGAAAGTATGGTCTTCATCTTCATTCATTTTGAAGGTCTCAAACTTCCTTCGATGAGTTTGCAGCTTTTCCTTCTTCACTTTGGCATCTCCTTCATAACTGTTTTGAAGTTTGACCCATATTTCTTTTTATGATTTGCAACACGTGACCTTTGTAAATTTTGAATCTGTTAGGCTACAAAGAAGAGCATGCTTGGCTTTGGTATTGTTCTCACTTTTTTTCTTTCTGGCTTGATCCATTGCAGGGGTTGATGGAGGTGTATATCCATCAACAACAGATTGCCATACATCAAACCCAAGAGCATTCAAATAAGCTTCCATCTTAATACTCCAAAAGGCATAATCGGACCCATCAAAGATAAGTGCTTTGACTGTATTGTTATTATCTGCCATAAGTGCTCTTAAGGATCTCCTTCAAGCAGTTAGGCTTTCAAGAAGGACCCGCTCTGACACCAATTGAAGAGCACAAAGATTTACTGAGGGGGTGAGGGACAGGAGGGAGGGGGGCGGTCTTAATTAGTAAATCAAAACACACTTTTTTTTTTCTTAAACTTTTATCAACTTTTAAACTTTAACACAATATCAACTTCTTAAGATGGAACAATGTAATCAAGTTGACTTCAATTGATGTATGAAATGTTTAAATGATTTTTACAAAAGAAAGTGGGCACCAACCCACTTGAATTATTAATGAAATTGTTTAGTAGGCTCCAACCTACAAGGAGCACCAGCCCCTTAAACTTATTTAGTAGGCACCAACCTACAAGGAGCACCAACCCCTAATATGCAAGGCACCAACCTTGACTAAATGATGGATGTAAGATGACTACCTTCAATCAGATCTGCACTTCCCCTATCCTCCAATCTGTTTTGTGATGAATGCTATCACTCTAAGCCCACACAAGAAGATAGAATTTCTGACCTAAAAATGCTTACACTCTACAACCACACGATTAAACTTGATTTGAAAGTGAATATATAACTTGATCAAAGATTGCAACACTTTGATGAAGCAACGTGACTCTGCATTTTCAAATCTCATTCATACCTTTTCATTTTGTGATTACCTTAATTGATCTTCCTTAATTTTTATTTATGAACCCAAGGATCTACTTCAGATTTTTCTTAAAACCCCTTTCATAATCTGTCATTAACAGTTGCACCATTTAGAAGCAGTTTGCAGCAGATGTCTTTTCAAGTGTTAAAGAGTGCATCCCTTAGAAACACGTCTTGCTAACAGACCCAACTATTCATAAAGAAAATGTATTCTAAATCATAGACGTATTTGTTAAGAGTTTGTTACACACGTCTTTTCAGAAAAAGACATTATGTCCCTTCAAAAATCTTCATTCACATCCCTTTTTGAAAGACGTCTTTGATATATTCGCACCTTTTGATCAAGACACAAGTCAAGTTGACTTATTCACATCTTTTGAGTAGCCGCACTTTTTATCTTTAACAGATACATATTATTTTGTGAGAATAATATTATAATCGTTCTTTTCTTTAACAAAAATATATGTTAAAGATATTTGAGCTTAATAATATATCAGCTATATCGATCTGAAAGACACTCGAGATGATTTGAAAGGTACCAAGTCTGAATGATCTTCGATCTTGAATGAGATGATCTTCAAGTCTGGGTCTGAATGATCTTCAAACTGAATAAGATGATCTTTAAATCTGAACGTCACTGAAAGATCTTCAAATCTGAACATCATGATCTCAGAATCCACAAATTTGATTTCTTATACATCTGAATATTAATGATGATGACCTGATTATGCTGAGTATTATCATTTTCCATGACATCAATGACAATAATCTTCAACACCACCTATGAAAAGCCCTTAACAAACCTCCTGTGAAAACCGCATAACCCAAAAAATCCCTTGAGCTATGAGAGATTGATGGGTGGTGACCAATCCATGATTGTTGTGTTCTTGTCTAGATCCACTCTAACACCCTTAGGCTAATGATGTGGCCAAGGTAAAGAAGTTCAGTCACACAATGACTCTTTGGCATACAATGACTCCTCGTTTAGGATGCTCAACACCTCCTCAAGGTGTCTCATATGCTCATCCCAAGACTTGCTAAAGATCAAAATATCATCAAAGAAGATGAGAACAAACTTTCAGAACGGCCTTTTGAATACCTTGTTCATACATGACTGAAATGTAGCTAGTGCATTAGTCAAGCACCAAAAACTTGAAGTGACCAAAGTGACACCTAGATGCAGTTTTCTCCATATCTGCCTCCCTAACCCGAATCCAATGACAACCTAACCTTAAGGCAACTTTGGAGAAGTAGCAAGCACCATGCAACTCATCTATAAGCCCATCTATCTGAGGGATGGGGTACCTATTCTTTATTGTTTTCTTATTGAGTGCCTTATAATCAATGCACATGAGCATTTTTCTATCTTTTTTCTTAACCAACACTATAGAAGAAGTAAAAGGACTCTTGCTCAGTCTTGTGTGTCCCATATCAAGCAATTCCTTGATTTCTTTTCCAATCTCATCTTTGTGCCTCTCCGGATGATGGTATGGTGTAGTAATCACTAGCTTAGCACCCTCCTCTAACTCAATAACATGCTCAATCCCTCTCTCTACAAGTCTCCAAGGAGGTATACTACCAAACACTTTGCTATGCTTAGATAGCAAGGGCTGAACATTTGGATGATGATCTCCTTTTTGCTGCTTTGTAACCATAAGCATAAGATACACTCTCCTACCTACTCCACCTGGTCATGCTGAATCAGTCTCTCCATTCTTAAAACGAAACTTCTCTAGTTCCCCCATTTCACATCCCTCTGAGCCCTATTCTCTTATCCTCTGATTCGAACCTCATCTCCATGGTGTTCAAGTTCATGGTGAACTCTCCAAGTGTACACATCCAGTGCATACTTAACACTCCATCTATGTCCCCTATACTTACCACATAAAAATCATCCCTCAACTAATACTACCCCAACTGTATGCCCAAGTTGGACATTTGCATGTGCAAGTAAAGGTAAAACCATCTGCAACCATTACCTTAAAGCCCTCAAAGTTTTCTATTTTAATTCCTCTTGGCAACAAGCCCCTCGTCAATGAAATTGTGAGTAGCACCTATATCAATGAGTGATTATTCACTACCCACAAAGTACTCCTCTAACTTTGAATGGTCCAATTTTCTGGAAGTGAGAAAGTTGAGCAATGGTACCACCACATCCATCCTCCTTTTTTGTCTCATCTGTTGAGCGTTCCCCATCACTACTCTCCAATTTTGTGTGTTGATCTGAATTTTGCAATGTAGTTTCATTAGCTAAAAAATATTCAATCTGCTTTGCCTTTGCTTTAATAGCACACTTGTGTGATGGGTCCCAAGGCTAGCTAAAATAAAAACATAGTTTCTTTCATTTAAGCTCATTAAATTGATCATTATCCAACCTATTAGATACATTCTTAGATTGACTTATGTCTTTGAAAAATGTTTTCTATCCTTGTCCTTCTATGTAGGAATCCTTTAGACTGAAATTTACTTCTAGATGTAGAAGATTCCATATCCCTTGTTTCTTTAATGGCATCCTAATGAGTAGGTGGACTAAGTGCCTTAATCCAACCCCTCAATGGATCTGAAAGTCCATCCACAAACAACACAATCAATCTCCTCTCCAAAATATCGGTTACCAACACAGATAACCTTTGAAAATCTGCAATATAAGTATCCACTTAACCCCATTGCTTCGGCTGCACCAACTCCTTAAAATGTAATTCTAGATCTTTCTTGTCAAATCTATCAATTAACCTCTCTATAAATTTTGCATATGAGCCAATCTGATCATGGCCCAAGGTGATCATTCTATGATGCCACCACTCATGAGCACTACCATCTAAGTGTAATGTAGTGTAATTAATGGCCTCGTCTTCTAGCATTGGATTGAGCTGAAAGTAAATGTCTAGTTTTTTAACCCATGCTCTAGCGCTGAAGTTTTTCCTAAACCATCATAGTACAGAATGGTTAACTTTCCCACCTTCCTCTACAAGTCTTGCTTATGTTATCTTCCACCTCTATTTTGTCTATGCCTCAACCTAGGATCCATGTAATCCCAAAAAGACATTTCATACTGATAATCAGCCCCTGAATTTCTCCAATCCTATAAAATCTGATCCTATAATTCATGTTGTGTTGGTTCCTCTTCAATTTGGGGGTTAATCCTTGATGGAAAGTTAGGCATAAGGGGTCTAGAGTTGACTGTTGTAATTTTGATATGCCGATACAGCCCTATGTTATTTCCATTGTGTTTTCCATGCCCATTGTTAGCACCATTGTTCCCACCAATATTTCCACCATTATTGTTATTTCCCACCATATGTTAGGTCATTAATGCTACCATTTGAGCTAGACTCTGCTGTAAGTCTCTCTGCCCCCTAGCAAGATCATTGATCATGTCTCTGGTACTCGACTACTGTTGTTCCCTCTCACCCATGTCAATACTTGCAAAAATCCTATTCTTTGGTTGTCCCTCAGGATTAGGATTTGAACTGTTCCTTCTCAAATTATAATGATGTGTAAAAGGTGGATGAAGTACTCATTCCAAACCCTCCGGGATGGCATGATACTTTTGCTCTAATACCACTAAAATATGCATCCTATTTTTTATTTTTTTTGTTAGTTAGCAATTTAGAGATTTGCAATATGGAGAAATAATGATAATAACAACCAACATAAATATTGCAATATGAAGTGCTGAAAACTCAACTATTTAAGAATGCCCACAAACTGTAATAGATTTCAAATTTATTACAAAAGTATTACAATCATTAGATAAGGGTTTTTACATTCACAAAATGACTATAACACTCTTATAATTGAATATTAAACATACCCATTTGCTTCTGTTCAGAAATATACTGAAATTGGAATATAACCAGCAACCCTGGAACTCAATGAAATCTTAATATCTCCTTCAAAACACTGTTGTTCACTTCCAAGTTGTTTGTTGAGTCTTTTCCAACCCTGGGCACTGTAGTTTGGCAAGTAAACAATTAAATAAAATATAATTAAGTTGTCCCGAACGGTTGATAGTTACTTGGTCATTGTTGGTGGTTGGCATTCTCAACCAACATCAGTTGGGCTATATATTTCTCATTTTTACATGTAGGCAAGGACCGCATTTATGATTTTCCTATATACCTTGCATATGGAATAAAAGAGAATAAAGCTACATCTTCTAAAATATGGTCGTTATTAATTTATATTATGTTATGTAACTTTGTTACTTCCATTTACTTTGCAAATCCGGCAAGTAGAATAAGTGAGAACATTTAACCGCCTAAGCATCCCCTTTTTCATTCCTCTCATCTTGACTTCCTTCATGGTCAGCATTATAAACATTAACCTGAAACAAAATTTCCCCAAGAATTGTTTACTTCCCTAAGTATATTTCAATGTACTACTGAAGAAAACTAGATTGTAGAATAACATTGGACATACAAATCATTCACAGAACAATTGCACATGAAAGTATTCAGAACTTTATTCATATAGTTGCAGTATTACATTCATCATATCTACGCTAGCCCTTGAATACAACCCACTCGATCATATAAATAGTTAACCGGCGTCGGTTCAGAACACCAACCGTCGGCAACTGCCAAGTACTAACTAATCCCGAGGACTAATCTCCTGAGTACTAACTAATCCCGAGTACTAAATCTCCAACAAAACATTATTCATTTGTTTTATTTTCTAATTAACTACTTAAGCTGATTACATCATCCCCCCCTCAGAAAAAGTCATCTTCCCAGACGACTCATACAACACTGGGAGACTAGTACATAGAAATTCAGTGGGAGGAGGGTTGAGAGGACGTCCCTAGTGATTGGGGGACTGATGAAGTGGCTGTCAGAGTGGTCAGCTACCGTAGTCGGTACACCTCCTCAGTACGCTGTTGTAGGTGACGAGTGGCCTTCAATTCTTTCTTTTGAGTGGTCTTCACTAAGTGCACTGCCTCCAAGTTTTTATTGACCTTCTCCAATTCCTTGTCCTTTTCTGCCAACTGTCAAGCCATCTCCTCCTCGAGTGCTTTCATCCTCCTTTCTATATCCAATATGCCTGCATCCTGAGCGATCACTTTCAATTTCTCTTCCTCCAACAGGCGAGTGAGCTCTTGCAGTTGCTTCTCGAAGGACTCTGCCTTGGCCTCGATGTTGTGGGAAAGGGTGATGGCCTGTTCCACTTTCTTAGTCATTTTGTTTCAATGCATCTCATACTCCCTGCATGCCAAAAACAATGTCCTATATGCCGTCTCCATTTCAAAGAGTTGTGCCACCAGCTTATCGTCTTTCCCATGAAAAGTTGGCCTCTTAGGAAACCAAGAGGCCATCATCTCCGATGTCTTCCCGGCTAGCCAATCACCTGTGAATATACTATTGAACTCTCTACCACTCTCCGAGTTCATAAACTGGATGATCCACTGTCCCTCACACTCAACTATGGGCGAGTAGTTTAAGTGCAGTGTCTTTGCAATATCTAACACTTTATGACTAGCGCAATGGGCTCCAAGCTTTGGATGTATCTCTCAATCGTACCTATTGGATCCTCTCGATCTAGCTTGGGGATTATCACAGCAATCCCTTCTGATGCATCATTATCATTGGATTCACTGGATTCCTCGTCGGTCCCCATGGCTACAGGTACAGCCGTCTGTGGTGTAACATGAGGCTCCTCATCTAACATAATGTGTATCACCTACTGTGCCATCTCTCCCCCTCAGGAACTGGCTGTGTACTTTTTGCTGCCCCCATTGGCTGAGTGCCCCCGGCTGGTGCAGCCTCTCTCCCTACCTCCAACTCCATCAAACCAGGCAAGCGTATGGGGGAGATGTCTTCCTCTCAAATAGGGGTCCCCATTTGCCTCAACCATCCATCTACATGCAGTGTCCCTCCTGGTGATGCCAAGGCGTCAATCTCACCCATTGTGTTATCTGGTGTTGTGTCCTCTGCTGCCCCTCCCTCGGCTGCTACCTCTCCTTCAGTCGGCTCATACTGTTGCTTTGTTGGTGCAACACTTTCTTCAGCCAACGCCCGTTGTTCTACCACTGGTGTCCCTTCAACTACGCCACCTTCGACGACCTCCTCTCATAACTCCTGTTCGGCCTGTGCCATCACTCAAGGATTGACGTCTACTGTGTAGACTCCGACCAGTGAGGTACTAGCCGCGGATGAGGAAAGTTCTAACTGTTCATAGTCTTCGCTACTTGCTTGTTTCTTCTTCCTTCTCACCGTCTTCGGCTCTTCTATTGTGCCTCCAGCATCCAGAGTCGTCCACCTAGAAACCGTCGGCAAGGAACGGTCATAATCCTTCACTGGCTGTAATCTTCCCAGTTTGCCCTTCGGCACTTGATTGTAGACAGCATCCAAGAATAGAGCTATGAGATGTCGGGTCATGTAGAATGCCTTGTGTTTGCATTCCAAAAATTCCCTAATCCTTTATGATAGGTATAGCGCCCAATTGTAGACCCTTCCCACACTCAACCCGAACATGTAGTCAACGATCTAGGTTGCTATATCTGAGGCTCGGCTGGCACCTATCAACTTGCATTTGATGAGGTCCATAATATATTTCCAATCGGCATTCACCAGCATATGTTTTCTCAGTCCTCGAGCCCCTGCACTCCAAATTGTTTCCCTCTCCTTAGCTATGATATTAGGCGTGCAAATTCATTTGATAATCATTTATTTTTGTTGCGTCATCATTTTCGTAGTCAGTTTGGCAACCACGTATCCAGACGCAGGTATGCCAAAAACTCTCTTGAAATCTTTCAAATAGAAAGCCATAGTAGCTAGAAATCCTTCATATTCGATTGTGCTCCTATGACTGTGTTGATTTTAGTTTGCTACAATGTCTTTTAAATACTCTTCAAAATCCCTGGCATTGAAAAAAGGGCATTGTGCTACCTGTTGATATTATTTTTGTGACTGCACTAATCAGCAAAACAAAGTAATCCGAAGGCTACTCCATTCTCTCTTGATCAAAGAATTGCATGCGCTAAGATTGCAAGAAAGATCACACATTCAACTCCAAGGTTCCGAAATGCTTTGGAATACCCTCAGTAGGTTCATTGTGATATGTTGTTTACACGAGGGGACTTACACAATTGTTCATAAGGCTTGCAGTTGACAACAGATGGATGATTGGAAGGGAATTTATGCAATGCGGATGATTTAGCAATAAGGTGCGTTTTCCTAAAACTAACTAGAAAAATACTGAATTGAATGGCTGCAGGGATTAGAAAATATATGTTCTATCTAAAGGCGGGACGCGAGATCAATTTCGGCAAACTTCAACCAAACTCTGCTCCACCTCACGCTGGACAACTTACATAAAGTTGGTGCAATCTTCAAGGGGATAGCAAGAAATTTTCAAGTTACAATCCAACATCAAGACACCGTCAAAACGACGCATACCAAGGCATGAATTATAACTGAAGTTAGGCTTATAAAATACTCCAGTTGACCACACAAGGCAAACTTGCCGTCAACAAGCTACTAGTGGTATGGACTAGAACGAAGTTGCCTCGATTAACACCTCAAATCCACAGCTAACATCTACTTGCATGAACTAAAAACTACGCTACTTGAAGTAGAAGGGATGAAGAAACCTCACTAGCTATCCATAACAAAGACGAATTTCACCATCAATGAAAGATCTTTTATTATGAAAGTTTTCACAACAATCTCTTACAAAAGTTTTCAAAGGAAAACTTTCCTCCTTCTTCAAACTATGCTAAGCTATCAACTATGCTAACTCTAAGCTGTCTCTCTATAATCTATCAAAATGTCTATTCTCTACTGTCTAATGTCTAATCAGTTACAAATGAAGGGGGGAATGCCCCTTTTATAGATAGCCCAGTCCAATGGATGGCTCAGATTACAATCAAATGAATGGCTAAGATTAAGCCACCTCAGCCCTAACCCTAAAAAACTGCCAGAATGGGGAGTGGTACAATAAATGAATCAAAGATTCCCACTCACTCCCAAAATAGTAAAGGCAATTAATGCCCACAATCAGTCCTCCAGAAGATCATCATCCAAAAGTGCGTTTCCATTCTCTTTCTCCTTGGCTGCAAAATCAATGAACCTGGCAAGCATAGCCTCAACCTCCTGAACTGAGATCGGTGGAATGTGATCAAGCTGAAATTCCAACACTGTGACTTACTGTCCATGCCGTGTGCAAGACTTTCTCCAAGCGGCTAAAGCATCCTGTGTACTCTGAATCAAGCTGGAGAAAGTCGAGATGTTTTCAAAGTCATCCTGCACAAAAGACTTCATCTCCGAAAAGAAAGGTGCCAGCCTACCCCTCAAATTATCAGTAGTCACCTCATCAGGATTCCACCGCCTAGCAAAGATTGCCTCCAAGGTGTTCAGGACTCCATCAATGATGTTCGTCATAGCCTTCCTGACTCTAGCCGAATCCGCCCGTGCTACATCGAAGAACCCACATACTGTGACTACTGAAGAGTACCAGCTGGTAAAATCATACCTATCACCCTCCTGAATCACTCCTCCATCAATCAGCATCTGCAAAGGAGTATGCATTAATGCCTCCAAACGCTGAATAACTTTGCTCTGATAGACACGAGCATCACCCCAAGCCTGATCAACTGCCTTCATTCGTGCCAAAATGACGGAAGCTTGCTAGTAAGCACGAGCAAGATCTTCCATGAACCTTTTTGTCTCGGCACGAACACCTATAACCCATTTGTCTGCCTCCTGTGCCATCTTCCTCAAATCCTCCAAGCCACTAACTAATTCCCTAGACAACTCGGCTGGAAGCTCTATTGCTGGATTCTCCTGCCCACAAGGACGAGACAAATGCTGCATATAACCTATCAACGTCTTATGCTCCTTCTTCGATTTCTTATACTTTCCTTCAGTTCTGAGCAATCTGTCCTTAAGTGCCTGATATGAGTTATCACACTCCTCAATAATCTGTGCACCCGTGGGACGACCTAACTCCATGGTTGTGATCACATAATTTTCTGGCACTGCTTCATCTCGATCACAATCAACCCTCGGCACAGCTACGTGAAGGGTGCGAGAGCCATCCTCATCTATTGAGATCTTTGAAAATTTCTTAGCTCTCTTCTTGGGTGGAGGCACGCTGATCCTACTCAAAAATTCTTCCATCTCTACTGCTGGATCAGCCTCTTCACTAGGGCTCCTTCTCATTCTATCTCTAAGCCAATCAGGTACTACCTGCTGTATAACAAACGGCTGCTCCTCTCTAGCTTCCTCCTCACGGACTTGTTCTACTTCAATTTCATTTTGGCGAGGCTCATTGGCCTCTAACGGCTGAGTATCTCCTAAAACTGCATCATCCTCTAGAGCCATCTCTAGCTCATGCTGGAAGTGTGTATCAGTAGCAGTCTCCTCATCCTCCTCCTGCTGATTATCTCTAGTGGGCGCATTAACACTTTGGCCAATTGATTCTCTTCTTGGTGGCTGATTTTCTTCATGTACCTCCTGCTATTGATTCAATGCATTTCTCTTATCAGCAAATAATGAAACCTCCTATATACTTGGAGAACGTGTCTCCAATGGCGTGGGTGACTCTATCACAACTCTCGGAGGCTCCGGCTGAACTGGCTCCTTCCTTCGAGATTCTAGACCTTGAGTAATTTGTTTCTTCCTACTGGTAGTGGGTGTCCTATGATCTCCCATCAAGTTGTAAGTCAAAGGAATTGACCTACTCTTCAATCTGTTCACATGCCTCTCAACCCAAGCTCTGGTGAAAGTCATGACCGGGATGCAAAGCGTGTCCAAATCAGCTATCACTGGCTCCGACCAATCTGGGAGTGGATGTGGCGTGTCTCTTACTGCCTCATAATCTGGATGGAGAACGTTCATGTCCTCATCCACCTGGTCTGGTACTGGAATGACTTCACACTCCCTAATCATGCTCAACGAAAGCCTCCAGAACATTCTTTTCCTAACTTCAACCTCGTCTGATGCACCAGCCCAGTAATCCTCAATATTTGCCTTATGCTTGAACTCTTCTGACAGTATCCATCTGATATTGTTGTGGGGGTCATAATGCTATCGGCTGGTGTGATAAGAAAAATGAAAGAATTGAAGCTCATTTTCAGCTTCTCTAGCTGCCTGCAGTGAAGGACACACCTTGTCTGAATTCCCCATGATAATTGGGAAGACAATTCCTCCCTTCTTCTTCCTTTTCTGAATCTTTTTATAGGCAACAAGTTGCCTAGATATCTCTAATATCAAGATTCTATTGGTTGGGTACTTAGGCAATCTATATAGGTATGAAGAAAAACCTTGCAGCCTGATGTAAGAAAATTTCGGAAACTGAATAAACCAACACCCATACCTTTCAATTAACTCCTGAGCTTCCCTCAAGATCCTATGATGAGTCCTCTGCTGAAGTGATCTCGTTATATGCATGGTAAAGGCATCATTGACCCTCTTGTAATGGGAGGTGCTCGTCAGGTGCAACTGTGGACAAGCTTCATGGATTTTGAACTGATGAGAGCCGCAACCAATTGGCTCCTTGTAGGACATTCCTTTGTACTTCGTCATACGAGCCAACATGTAAATAATGTAGGAGCCCATGTAGAATGTCTTTGTCCTTCTCAAACTCAGGAGTTGCTCATGTAAATTGTCACTGATCATCACAGCCCAGTTGATGTGCTCTTTGCCTTCCAACACGAGGTTGATGTAATAGAACATCCATGGCTCAAAAATTAATGCTTGAGGGCAGCCTCCAACTCTGCTAAGCATCATGATCAGGTCACAATACTCCTACTTCAAATCATCTGATATAATCTGCTTCAGCAACTTTGTACGAGAGGGCTTGGGCTTGTTCATCCAACGAGCGTTGATCATGTCAACACATCTCTCGAATGTTGAAGCGTACATTCGCTCTGCACACTCTCTTGTTTTGTAAATCATCCTCTCGTGCGATGGAATTCCAAAAGCTTTGCCGATAGCTGCAGGAGTGAGGTTGGCGAATACTTGACCATCTGGTGAGACAATAGACCTGTGATCAGGATCATAGCAGTTAGCACATTCCATCATCAACTCTGGACACTGAATAGCTGGTGGGAAACCAGCAGCTACATATAGTCCACTTCGAACAATGTTGTACGAAGTGATTGAAGGGCGATGACCGCCAAGTCCCATCATCCGACTTTTAAAGGCCTCCAAGTTGAAAGAACCCAAATTCATATCAGCCAGCTTCCTCAACTTCGAAGTGAATTTTGACTCTGGCAGGAAAGGCTTGCTCAGCTTCTTGATAACAGCCTGCCTGGATGCAACATTGTTGTCTCTGCCAGTTGCTCTTACTTCAGCCATCCTGCAAAATAACAAACAGTCATCAGCAAATTAACTTAGAAAAATAAAATAACATGGGGCTACCAGTCGACTTCTAGAATTGAGAAGCTGTAACATTATATTTCATCTGCAAACCTCAACTTCTCCTTCAACAATTTCGAACTTTCAACACTTAGAAAGTTTCCGAGCAAGCTTCAGCAACTTCAAACTGAGAAAGACTTAGCAAATTTCTAAGTTGGCTGCAGCAACTTCACACTTTGAGAAAATCGGCCAACTTTACTTTTAGCAACTCCTCAGCACTTCGACTTTTTAAATTCGCACTTCTTCAAAGTTTCAGCCTCAACAATCCTTCTACTTCTTCAAGTCGAACTTCTTCAATATTCAGCCATAAACTTTCCTCTGCAATCTTAACTTCAGAGCAAGAAT
The DNA here is from genome assembly GCA_007258455.2 of Sequoia sempervirens. Lineage (NCBI taxonomy): Eukaryota > Viridiplantae > Streptophyta > Pinopsida > Cupressales > Cupressaceae > Sequoia > Sequoia sempervirens. The sequence goes on from VDFB02270651.1 coordinate 508,179,858, forward strand.
CGAACTTCTTCAGCTGGTGGAGAAAAATGAATAAAGTCTCAACTCATATAGGCAAGTCGAATTCTAGAAGGAAGCCAAGTTTAGCTAATTCATTAAATCTCCACTACTTCACAGCAGGAATTTGAATTTCCCTCCCTCTGGCAATTTCAACACTTGTCACTTGGCGTCTAGAATCTTGACATTCTAGAATTTCAAAACATTCATCTTGACTGGCATACTTAGCATTTAAATTCATTTTGTAAACATTCACTTCAAATTCACTCATTAAGAAATTAAATTCACCAGCCGAAGCTTTGACATTCAATTTTATTCACCTCTGACTCTGGAAGATTCATCTCACGAAGAATTCGATCAAATTCATCTAGGCAATCCATTTCAAATTCATCGTCTAAGGCATTTTATTCTTCAAAACACATTTTATTCACTTTGCCTTAGAAAAATTTTAAATTTTCCTTAGGAAAATTCACTATTTCAAGTGCCGATCAAAATCTCTATCATGAAAGCCTTGGCAAGGTGCAGAAGATTTTAAAATCCATTCCTCGTCAAAGATCTTCAATACCCAAAAGAAAATTTCCTTCAAAACGTGTTGAATTCATGGGTCTACGAACGAAGGGGTACATTTAATTTTTGAATTTTTGAACCTTAGAAAAAAACATTTTTCATCAAATTTATTCCAATTCTTCATCTCTGGGCGTATTTTCCTGCTTTGACTTGAAAATTTTCATCAACCTCGCGAAGCTGGCTTCCCCTGACTTCATCCATCGCCAATTTTATTCATGCCTCTGAAAATTTCATCTCTCCTTCAACTTAGGCGTATTTTCTTCTAGGAATGAGGAATTAAATATCAACACCTAGAAAAATATTCAATCAATATCCTCAGTATTAGGCATCAAAGAGGAATTTTCCTTAGAAAATTTTCTCCATTTAACTTCAATCATTTTGCCTGTGGTGAAGAAATTTTTATCAACACTTTCATTTAGAAGGCCACCACCTCCAGCATATTTGGGGCGCATTTTACATGTCATGGAGGATATTTTATTTTAACACCTTAGCACATTTCCCCACCTTATGTCTAACATGGGCACACTTTACACACTCAAGAGAGCTTTCACCACGCCTTGGCAATTTTCACCTTTCATTCACCTTACCTTGGACGCATTTCATATGTTGAGGTGGACAAACTTAAACGCCTTGGTAACTCTCCTTATTTTTATCTTCACTTAGGCGCATTTAGCCTATGGAGGAGGAATTTGCTCCACTTAACAACTTTTATCTTCACCTTGGACTTGGCGCATTCAGAGGGTGGTGAAGAATGTCAATACTAGGAATATTCTTCTCTTACACAACGCCCCTTTGACTTGTTTTGACCCTTTTTCTAGCATGGTGCATTTCATATAGGCAGGAGGATGGGAGCATTTCAAGGGGGGAGGTGGATTTACTTTAACACTTAGCCATTTTTCCATAGCTTCTTCTTGTAGTGGGCGCATTTAGCATGTAGTGAAGGATGGGCACATTTTACATAGGGAGAAGGATGAACTTTCAACGCCTTGACTCCTTTGACTCCTTTTTTAAGCATGGGCGCATTTTGATATATGAGGATGAACACCTTTAGACTTTTTCATGCCTTAGAAACTTGTTTGCATGCTGGATGATGAGGGTGCATTTAGCCTATGGAGGTGGATAAAAGCTATGTCCTAGAAAATTTCTTAGCCACCACTTTGAAGAGGGCGCATTTGACATGTGCAGGAGGATTTATCTCAACACTTAGAATTTTTCTAGCACTTTCATCCTTGAAGAGGGCGCATTTGAGGGGTGGAGAAGGATGAACTCAATGCCTTAGAAACTTTTTCCATCTCATGCTTGAAGTGGGGGCATTTTGATGGGTGAGCAGGACAAACCTTAACACTTAGACAATTTTTTTCCATCTGCTTGTGCCTACTTATCCATGCCCTGCTATATATAGTAAGTCCTCTGATTTTCATATCTCTGAAGCTCAAATTGATTTGAAAATTTAACCACAGGATCTTCATGACCTTGTCACTCTGTTCACACTGCCATCCTGAGCTGACCTACTAAAAATAGCACATTTTTGAAGGTGGTTTACTATTTATAGCAACTGCCTGTTTCTGAGATTTCCCCAACTCCGTTTGACTTGAAATTTGAATGACGTGCTCCTCATTGGATGACTTGCCCATTCACACTGGTGCCTGCTGCTGGTTTACTATTTTTAGCCAGTTTCTGGAACGCCTTACTATAAATAGTAAGTGCTCCGATTGCCTTCAAATTTTACTGGTGGATAGCTTGAAAGATGCTAATCGCAATGGGATACACCGGTTTTCGAAAATTCTGGCATTTTACCCCTCATTTTGGGTCTCGATGCTGGAAATCCTAATTTGACTTGCATGTATATCAAATGACCTCCGTTTGACTTTGTTTCTTTTGCACTTTGCCCTGTTTGTGGTTCTAATGCGTCGGGCAGCTGCCGGAATGCACCTGCTAAAAATAGTAAGTCTCTGAAAATTGGTCATCTTGCCTTGCATGTCACATCACTGCGTAGCTCTTGAAAAACCCACAAGGAATCACCCGACATGCGCTGAAAACTCTGACATGCAAACCCTAAAAATAGCCTCTGAAGGTTGAACTCTGAAAATGATCATCTCATTTTGCATGTCATATCGTCGCGAAGGTTTTTGAAAACCTAGAAATAATCTCCAAACATGCATTGAAGAATTCTGCATATAAACCCTAAAATTTGCTCCGGAAGCTAAATTTGCTAAAAATAGACAGTTGTCCGTTCTGGATCAAAATTTGCAGATGAGTAGCTTGACACGTTTTGGATGCAGTGTAATGATCGAAACTTCAAAAGTGCCGAGAAAATGCCCTGAATTGCACACTTACTAAAAATAGTAAGTTGTCAGAATTTGATGAAACTTAGCTGGGAGCTTGCTGAAAGCATACTGACATCAACGTTAGTCTCAGATTTCAATTTGTTCACTTCACTTGACCTCAGATTGACCAGAGAAATACAAACCCTAATTCTACAGACTTGGCCAAAATTTCGCGTTTAAGCTCACAAACGAACACAACCCCGGAAAGGCAGACAACAAAAAAAAAGAGACAGAAAGAGACAGATAGACAAAAACCAAAGCCAAAAGACCAGAATGGAGCAAAAATTAGGGGGTCCCCATTTTGTATGGGGCGATGTGTGAAAAGGTCACAACACTACCTTATCAACTTGTACTGCTGCTAATGCTCGCTTGATGGGATAGTCTGGTGCAGTCTCTTGCCACCATGTTTTGCACTTTGTGCCTATAAGACTCTCCCATGTCAACGAATCTGCAATCACGTTATCAGCTTTTCCTTTATTTGACTTGCCTCCAACCACCTTGGCTCTAGGTATTATTTTCTTTCCTTTAGCACTTGTGCTGGCATCCATTTTTCTCCACCTGTGAAAGCGACAATGCTTGAAAATGGATTTTCTGGTTATTTTAAAACCCCAATCGGGTTTTGGTAGGACAATTATCTTTTGCTGGGCTGATTTTAATGTAACTATTTCTGATTGTTGGGCCCAATCAATGTTTGGTATGGAGATGGATGGTATGGCACTCCAATTTCCATACTGTTGATGCTTTATTTTTGGTACAGCTGGGGTGTTGAGAAACTCAACAAATGGTACGGCCTCCTTTTTTTATTTTGTACAGCCCTCTCCTACCGTAAACATATGGACTTCTGCCTCTCACTGCGTTCTGCCTTGCTTCTATCTGGCCCAATAACTAGTGCGACGAGCTCCCTCTTCTGACATCTCTTTATTCAAGTCAATGGATGTTATAGTTATCTGATCATTCCGTACGGCCTCCGTCTGGTTACTCCAATCAATAGATAGTACAACCTTTCTTCTTCTCCATACGGTTTGATTGATACCCTCAAAGTGTTCCTGTCGTATGATGGATGACTTCTTGTCTTGTACATTGGAGGGGTGCTCACTCTGTATGATGGATGACCTCTTGTGCCGTACACTGGGAGAAGCTTGTACCAAGGGTCGTACCATGGGTGGACTTATAATTTTCTTTTGATGCTTCTATGAACGCCATACTCTGTAGCCTTGTGGAAGTTGTATGATCAAGTTTCTTAGTCGTACAGAGCACTTCTAGAGCCGTACGCTGCACTTCCTTAGCCATCGAGCCTCCTTTCGTACATCCTCCTTCAATGCCTCGTTCTTTTCTATGCTATGTTGTACGAAATTCTCTAGGTTACCAATTCATAGTATGCCGTATGCCTTGCTCCTCTGCATGGTGCCTTCTTGTCTTGTCTCGGTTGCTTGCTTTGCCTTATATTGACCTTCTTTGAATAGTGTGCGCTCTTTGCCAACTTTAATATTTTAATATTCTTCACTTTAATTTTTCTTTTCATGATCAATTTTATTTTTCCACTTCTCATGATTTTAATATTCTTGCCTTTTTATTTCTTTTATTTTTCCCCTCATTTTTTAATTTTTTTAATTTCTTCTCAGCCTTTTTTCTATTTTTCTTTTCTCTCTCCTCTCTTCATTTTTGGTTTTTCTTATCTTCCCTCTCCTCCGTTTTTAATATTTTCTGGCTCTTCACATCTCTCTCGTCTTTCTTATGTTTTCTCTTCACTCCTCTTGCTCTACCACCTTCCTTGACCTTTAACTCAAATGCATAATGCCATTTACATGTGTGCGGGGATGGTTTATAGCACTCTTCTTCACAACATGTCCCCATGTATTGTACATCAAACCACTTATCAAGCAAAGGAGCAAGACCAGTACCTTTAAAGTTGTCGTCAACGTACCTCCCTCTGTATTGTTGGTACCATGTGACGACCTCTCCTGCCACCGTCGGTGGCCCGGCTGGGTTTGGTATCACTCTCCAAAGTCCGTCCTTCGTTGCTATCTTCCTTACCCTCGGTACTTTCCTTCTCTCTCTTCTCATTTGCTTTAGTAAATCTTCTGTGTATCCATCCATGTGCGACACAAACATGTCCTCCGTCATTATCACCATCTTCAAACAAGGAGTCGTCTTCTCGAAGTAAGCCTCCCATTGTTCATTGTCCCATTCATCCTCTTCTTCGTCAATATCCTTAGGTTGGCACTCACTTCGTTCTTTGGTTGCTTGTTCTTCCTTTTCCTTCTAAGCCTCCTTGTCCAACTCTTTTTCCAGATACCCCTTCTTTACACCTTCATACGGGGCGATGTAATTCCAGTGTCCAACCATTCGTCACCAAAGCCCAGGTGTTCCAAACACTGCATTAGTCAAGTGCTTGTGTACCCAAGGCATTGCAATCCCTTCTACCTCCTCTACCAATCTTTCTTTGATAATCTGGTCTCTACCTGACTCCGCCCAGACTCCTCCTACTACCTACCCCAGGCCTCCCAAGCCCCAGTCTTGCTCTCTCGGGGCCTCCTCCTACACGGGCACGTCCTCTTTGGTATCGTAGCTGAGCATATTGATGACTATTGTGTCTTTCTTCCCCTTTCTTTCCTAATATAACTTCAACTTCGATCCGTTGATTGCTTCTGATAGCAATGACCCGTCCAAGTTTTCAAGCTTTATAGAGCAATTGTCAAATACCTCTCGGATTTTAAACAGTCCCAGCTAACGAACTTTGAACTTCCCTGGCTTGATTTCGTTACAGCCGTTATATTTTAAAACTAACTGCCCCCAAGTTTTCAAGCTTTATAGAGCAATTGTCAAATACCTCTCGAATTTTAAACGGTCCTAGCCAACGAACTTTGAACTTCCCTAGCATGATTTCATTATGGTCGTTCTATTTTAAAACCAATTGCCTTGGTCGGGAATTCATTCGCAAGAGATGTTTGTCGTGCCAGTGTTTTCTTCTCTGTTGCATATTCTTCGTTGCCCATCGTGCCATTATCCTTCATTCGTCCAGTTTGTTAAGTTGGTACAACTGTTCCTTCAGACTTTCCACATCGCCCAGCTGGTTCTCTACAGCTATCCTTAGGCCGAGTACCATGTATTCCATTAGTACCACCGCTTCCTGACCGTACATCAATTGAAAAGGCGTGTGCCCCGTTGTCACCTTGTCAATCATACGATACGCCCACAGGACAGCTGGTAGTCTCTCCTCCCAATCAACTTCCTCGCCACATGACTTATGAATAATTGATACTAACACCTTATTTGTGCACTCTACTTGGCCGTTGGCTCGTGGGTAGTATAGACTTGATAAGTTGTGGAAGATCCGGAACTCTGTTGTCATCAGCCGAATGACGTGGTTGAATAAGTGTCCCCCACGGTCACTTGTAATCTGGATCGGAATCCCGTACCGTGTCACTATCTGCTCGTAAATGAATCTTGTCGTACTTTGTGTTGTGTTATCTGGCAATGCTCAAGCCTCGGCCCACTTCGTCAAATATTTTGTAGCAACCACAATGTATTGACACCGATGTAATTGACTCACCTAAAATAGCCCAATAAAATCCAACCCCCAATGCTCGAACAGCTCCTGAGGTTGGGACGGATACAATGGCATAAAGTCCCGCTTCAATGGTTTCCCTACCCTTTGGCAAGTGTTGCAGCCTAACACCCACTCCCAAGCATCTATGTGCTTCATCGGCCACCATAGGCCCACCAAGAGGATTTTGCTTGCCATAGCATCCAAGCCCATGTGACCACCAGCCAGACCCTCATGCGCTTCTTTTAGTACACCTGGTATCTCCTCTTCTATGACACATCTTCGGAGGATCTGGTCGGACCCCATCTTGTACAATAAGCCATTAATCAGCTGAAATATCTTACTCTTCAATACAAGCTTCCTTCTCTTTGTTGGTGGCATTTCCTTTAGGAATGTAGATGTAGACAAGTATTCTCCAATTTTTTCATACCATGAAGGGAGTACTGCAATCTGAAACAAGTGCGCATCCGAAAAGTCTTCATTCACTCCCCCTTTTGCAAGTTCGCCCGACCGGATCCTTGACAACTAGTCGGCGATCACACAGCGCTTCCCTGGCCGTACGATGATAGTGACTGTGAACTGTTGGAGCAATAGTAGCCACCTGCTCACTCTCCCTTGAATTATCAGCTTATTCACCAAATAGATTAAGGCTTGGTGATTCACATAAAAGGTGAACGGCGTGGATGGTAGATAATGCCTGAATTTCTACACGGAGTAAACCATCCCCAGCACTTCACGTTTGGTCGTACTATAGTTTCTCTCTACTCTTGAAAGTAGCCGACTCGCAAAAAACACTAGGTGGTCCAACCTATGCGCTCCAACTTGTGCCAATGTCGCTCCAATGGCAAAGTTGGAGGCATCCACATGTACGTGGAACTCCTTGTTCCATTCCGCGTACGCCAGTATGGGTGAACTGATCAACCGGTCCTTCAATTCATTGAATTCCTTCTCTTGTTCTTCCGCCCATATGAAGGATCATTGTAATGTCCCCGTTTTTAGCACTTCACTTTTCAGTGATTGGTAGCCTATTCCCAGTGTGCTATCGGCAAGTCAGGGGCAAAATTAGGGTTTCTGGCTGTTTGAAGGATTCTCTTGAAGATTCAGGGTTCCGCTTGTTGGAGTTTGGATGTTTGGATTCTAGATTCCTTCTGGGTTTTCAGAGAGCTTCGCAAAGGTATGACTTGCAACTGCTTCGGGCAACCTTTCCGAACTTACTATTTTTAGTAAGTTATGACGGCTACATCTCTAAGTTTGGGTTTTTGGATTGCGGACTCTTTCTGGGTTTTCAGAAAGCTTCGCAATGGTGTCGCATGCATTACATTCTGAGCAACTTCTTGAATTTACTATTTTTAGTAAATTCTATATTTGGCAGTGGTCCAGTCAGCACCAGCTCAGTCAACTTTCCTTCACTTGCAGTTCATTGGGTGATCATGATTTTTGGCTTAAGAGGTTCATTTTGGAGAAATAAGTTATTTAAAGTCAATAATGTTTTATTTTATAAAATAACCCCTTGTCCTAGTAATACGACTTTAAGTTATTTTAAAAAGGGGGACTTTAAGGGTGGTCATCTCATGGGGAAATATTTTAATATTTCTAAAGTGAATAATTGCTTAAGAGAAATTGGACGCCAACCTTTGGAGAAGAATATGTTTTATTTTAAAGTGATTTTATCACTAAAGAAAAGGTACGCCTTTTTGAGGAAGCAGCCAAGTCAAAGTCAAAAACCTAAAAAGGTCTTGAAGTGGGGCGCACCTTCTAGAGGTTTCTTGAGATTCTCTCAAAGGGTCTATATAAGGAGGCAGTTGCTCTTCATTTTATTATCTTATGACTTCTATATTGTTATGCTGCCGAAATGGTAACAGGATTGCTTCGAGGAATGAATGCCTCCTAGCCTTGGCTCGACTTCGTGCTTGAGAGATAGCACCTAGTGGAGAGGTTTGCTTGTTTGAGTGACATTTTGTAGTGAGGTTTGCATTTGTAGTTTGGGTTTACTTATGTAGTTCAGTTTATTGCATTTTATGTCATTTTCTGGAGTTGCTGATAACAGGGCTGAATCTATAGTTTCACTCATAAATCAAAAAAATACAAAAAGAGTTGTTCTGGGTATTGTCTCATTGGTTTTCTCTGTTGGAAGCAACCCTCCATGAATATTTGCAGATTTCAATATGAAGCTTATGATTTTATAAAGCAAATTCGTCATTCCTTGTAGGGCGCCCTTTCTGGAGTGCTTTGGGATCCGTGCCATTAATTAATAGCCACTTTTAGCTTCCCTTTCTCATAACCAAACTAGGCGCCATCATTTTATAGGTCCATTGCATCAAACTTGAAGTCTTTTGGGTCTGTTTAGAGTGATATATGAGCATTTTAGTGAGGTTCTGTGTTGCTGGTTTAGCATTTCAAGTTGCTGGTCTGTTATATCAGTCTTGAGTAATTTGCATTTTGGTGAAGAGTTTGTGTCTGGAAGGTCATAATTAACCTTGGAATGATCATATCTATTATTGCAGCAGTGGAGAGCTTCTAATCTTGTTCATTGCAGGCATCTTCTGATATTTTGTAAGCTAAACAGTAGTACTGTCAGCATTCTCTCTTCTGTTCTTTACTTTACTGTATTTCCCACTGGATAAGTGGAAGACGCTGGCTTGCCGCCTAATTACTCTGAATTGCATTGTAACATCTTACATCTCCGCCCTATGGTAGCTCCATTCCCACTCCGAGTTTGAAAGCACATTCTGGGTGTTGAGTTTACTTTCAGCATATTAGATGATAGGGATCCTCTGACCATATGCTCGTCGTCCTCCGGCGCATTCTTGGTTAGAGTTCTTATTTCGCATTGCATTGAGATCCTCTGACCATATGCTCGTCGTCATCCGGCGCATTCTTGGTTAGAGTTGAATTCTGCATTGTTTTGGTTTTAAGCACTAACCCTAACGGGTACATGTTGTAATTGCATTCAAAAATCGGAAAAATTTGGTCCGGTTCTTTACAATCAGCCCTTCCTCGTCAGTAGGTCAAGAGGGTAAGACACTTGTGCAAAATTTTTGATAAACCTTCGGTAGTACCCTACATGCCCAAGGAAGGACTTTACACTAGTAACGTTCTCCAGAGCCTCCATCTGTACAATCACTCTCACCTTGTCAGGGTCAGTTTTCAATCCAACCTTGCACACAATGTCCAAATAATTTCCCTTGTGGCACCATGAATCTGCATTTCTTGGGATTCAATGCGAGGCAAGCTGCTCTACACCTCTCCATGCATTCTTCGAGGGCTTTCAAATGCTTTTCTTGTCGCTCTAAATCAACCAGTCATCGAGGAATGCTTTGAAGTTGCCTACTGACATTTCATCGAAAATGTGCAATATTATCCTCTAGAATGTGGCTAGTGCGTTACACAACCCAAATGGCATCCAGTTGTACATGTACATCCCCCCCTCAACCACAAAAGTCATCTTCAACTTATCTTCCTCGGCATTACAGATTTGGTTGTATCCCAAGAACCCGTCCAAGAATGAGTACATCTCATGCCCGGCAACCTCTTCAAGAATTGTGTCGGTGAAGGGGATTGGAAACGGGTCTTTGATAGTCACTGCATTCAAACTCCGGAAGTCAACACATATCCCGATCTGCTCCGTTTCTTTCTTCAAGGAGATGACAATCAGTGACACCCACTCGCTGACCTCCACTTTGAAAATGATGCCTGCTTCCAACATCTCAATTTCCTCTTGCACCTTGGCGACATAATTTTTATTCATCCTATAGGGTCTCTTCCGAACGGGCTAGGCTCCCAGTATGAGAGGGATCCTATGTACGCACAGCTCTGGTGGTATACCCTTCAGATCCTTGTACGTAAAGGCGAAGGCATCTTTATATTCCATGAAGATTTTAAATGTCGTCACCTTCAATACAGGGTCCCAATCATCACCGACAAGAATCTCCTTAGGCTTTTCTTGTTCACCGAGGTTTAATTTCTTCAGTGTCGGTTCCTCGTACTTGATGAGTTTGTCTCATTCAAACTTATGAGTTGGCGTCTTGTCCAATTCTGCCACACCTTCCTTACACTCATTGTACTCTAGCGTGAATGTCTAACTAGTCAAGCCATTATCTTCTTCCTCTCCCCCTTGTCTGATTTGAAACATATTGCAATCGGGGTGAAAAACTTCATAATCTTCCATCTGCCAGTGAAATAACCCGTTCAGTGAATTGGTCTCGTCCTCCGAGCAACTTCCAATCTCTAGTACACCTTCCTCATTTGGCTCCATTATCTTCCTTTCTTCATCAACATCCGATCCTCCGTCTGATTCTAATCCCGAAGACGCCAGTTCTTCACTAACCTCCTGGTTCTTCAAATCAATAGTGTACTTCTCGTGGCTCTCGATCGAGAGCGTATTCCTCTTCCAATTATGGTTCACCTTGGCCACAATCAGCCATCCTCATCCCAACAGTGCATCGTATGCCTTTTTCTCCAGTGGGATGACGACAAAATTTGACAAGAACTATTGTGTGCCGATCAAAACTTTCTACGCCATTAAAGTACCGAGAGGTTTGATGCCATGTTGGTCTGCTCCTACCAGATGGAATGTCGAGGGCCGGAGAGTTGGCTTACCCAAGCACTTCCATGTCTCCTCTGGCAGTACATTCACCCCAGAGCCTCCCTCAACGATGGTGTTGGAGAGTTTCCTCCCCAAGATTTCCATCTGTATGACAACCGGCTTCCTCCCGACACTTATTACGAGTAGCATTGGATCCGTGGCCTCTCTTGCCGGTTCTGTCATGCTTTCGGTCGGACCCCTTTGAATATTGTCTTCAATGACGTTCATCAGTGCTACTCTCAGTGGAGGCATCGTTTGCAGAAGGTTTATTACCTTAATTGGTATGGTTGTGTCACACACCTACTGTACTATGTTCTCGGACTCTGACTGCAACAACATACTTGCTGCTTTGGAAGTTCTTTGTTCATTCGCCATTGCCTCTTCCACTTCTTCCCTGGCTTCTCGGAGTCTCTCTTTCTCTGTATGAGGGTCTAGATAGTTGGCCTTCTTCATCTATGCCCTTGTAATTGCCAGGACTTCTTCGTCGGCTACCTCCAGCATGTTAATGCCTTTCTACTTCGGGCAGTCGGTGTCTTCATGATCGCTAGGACCACACCATTTGCACAGCTTTCCCCCAACACCTTGACTGCTCTAGAAATCCCTTGCAAAGTGACCCCATTCATTACATTTTTGGCCCTGGATCATGGGTCTACCTTCGCTATTGTACTGAATTTTGCTTCTTGGCGTACTATTTCTCCGATTGTTGCGATAGCCACCAGGGGATGCATTGTTGTTATGGGGTTTCAGTGGTGTGGTCGAAGGGGTTGACTGTTCCCCTTGTGTGAAGAACACTTGCAAACTCTGTGTTTTTAAGTTGTATGGGCACTCCTTGATGAAGTGTCTCATAACTTGGCAAATGTCACAAAACATTTTCTTCGGACATCACCTTTGTGTGACCACCTATTTTGCATTCGGTACACCATAGTTCGTTCGCCTCCTTGGACCCTTCTTTGTTGGCTTTCAATTCTTTCGTCATTCTCAACATGTCACAATGGAGAGCTTGTACGGTTTTTGATTCATCTTCACTCTCCCCCTTACTTTCTTCATCATCTTTCTTCTTCCCTCTAAGGATGTCTTGTTCTCGCTTTCAATATCCATTGCACAATTATATGCTTCAATGTACGAGGATGGAGGTACCACCTTCATTTTCTTCCAGAGGGAAGCAATCCCTCAATAAACCACCTCTTTTTCAGGCCATCCGCTGGCTGCGACTCAAGTTTCCCCAAAAAATCTTTCAGTTTTCGGTTATAGGTATGCACACTCTCATGCTTCCCTTGCTTGGTATTATAGATCTCCGCTACAATCTCGCTATCATACCTCAAGAGTCTAAACTCATCTTGAAATGCTTGCTTCAATAATCTCTAGGTAGCTTTGTTTACTTGGTCCAATTCCGAGTACCAGTCTGTTGTACCCAAAACCAAATTTTTTGCTTCACTAAGGCATTTTGCTTAATTGAGTTTTAATCTTGTTAAAGTGATGTCAGAAGGTCGTTTTGGGGTTTTCAAATATGGAGTTGGTGTCAGTGTCATGTCAGCCTGTTACTGAAGAGTTTTAAGGAAAATGAAAATCTAAACAGAAATTACCAAAATTTTCTATCTCTGGAGAAGGGAGCACATTCTCAAATGGGCGCCCTATCTTTTAGGGGCCTAGATCCTGTTTTTAGGGTTTGTCACCTCCAGCAGATATTCGTCCGGCATCACATCAACTTCGCAGTGAGCTATCAAGTCTGTCAAACGGACCTGCTTTGAGCAAGTTGTGGTGGATACAGCGCAAAACGAGAGGGAGACGAGAATTGGCTAACACTGGTAAAAAGCGCAACTTTTGAGAAAGGCGCCCTTGATTTTTGAGGTGCCAAATGTAAGTTTTTGACTAAATGCCACCCAAGATGTTTGTCTCACATTTGTTCGAACTTCGCGACGCATCCGTCAGTGGGTGATTTTCACCCCTCAGATGATGTTTTCTGGAGGAATGTGCCTTTGCAGCTGTCGTGCAGAATGAGGTCAACTCCGCAGTGAACCTGAGATCCAGTCCTGAAAGTTGGTAAATCAGAAGTTATGAAGGATTTATTTTTCCCTTCGTACGAAATGCAGAAGTCAAAATTTGACTAAGTCTGAGAAAAAGCACAGCTTTTGAAAAAGGCGCTTGGATTTTTGAGCCTTCAGATGTCAGTTTTATGGATTCCAGTCTCAAGATACCTTTTAATCAGTTTTTACTTAGCTCTGCAATGCCCCTGTTAGCCAGCCAATCGGAGAAGTCAGTCAACCAGTGTCAAAGGATGAACAGAGGTCCCGGCAGAGGTTTTAGCCTAAATTTTCATGAAATTTGGCTAAGTCTGGAATTCGTTTGAGAGTTCAAAGTTGGATTTTCGAAAGTGAGTTGAATGGACGCCTTAACTGGAGTTCTGACTGCAGTTAGACTAAACGTTTTCTGGGTTGTCATCTTCAGTTCGTATATTGGCATGTTGAGTGATCTTTCAGTTTGCATGTCAAGTTAACTAGTTTGCATGTTCAGTTAACTATCTTGCATGTTGAGTTAACTTGATTGCATGTCCACTTAACTGAAGATTATCAGTAAATGTCAACTGAAGTTCACATGCATGGCGAATTTGGTTGCAATTGTGAAGTTTTTAGTGAAGATGGCGCTTCATTGAGTGTCAACTGAAGTTCTAGAACGGACGGCATGAATGGTGAAGCATAAATTTGTGAAGTATGGCACATTTGAGTGTTAACTGAACTTATCAAAAGGGTCGCCATATTTAGATTTTATTGATGAAGCATAAATTAGTGAAGCTACGCATTTTAGAAAGAATGTCAACTGAAGTCTTGAAAGGGTTGCTATTTTTAGATTTAAAGCATGAAATTGGCGAATTCTTTTCAACAAAGATTGTCAACTGGAGTTCTCAAAAGGGACGCTTTAGTTCTAAATTGTGAATTTAAAGCAAGTGTGAAGGATGGCGAATTCAATGAAGAATGTCAACTAAAGTCAAAATCGCATGAAGTTGTTAACTGAAGATTGAAAAGGGAAAACCCTAAAGCATGGTGCTTTATTTAGCATATTTTAGTTTCAGTTAACTAAAATGAGGTCCAATTAGAAGCCAAGCGCCATTTTTCAAGCTTTAGTGCTTTATGCGAATTTCAATGATGAAAGCTTATTTATTTCAGCCTTGGCGTCCATTATTTCTTCATTTCAAACTTCGAAGCCTACATTCTTCTTGAGCGAGCAGCAAGCTAAAGGTGCTACAGGTGTCAGAATTCAGCGTTCTTCGTAGCAACGAATTCAGATTGTGCAGAGGAAGAAGATTCCAGACTTTATTTTCACTTTGCATGCAGGTTTCATCAAGTTCCAGAAAAGAGATTGGCAAATTCTTCAGAAGCAGAACAAGCAAAACCTTCTATCTTCTGTCTTATTTCTTCTATTTCTCATCTTAGGTACTTTCTTCGCATGTCAAAGAAAACGGAAAAATATTCAGAATCTGACCATCTGGGTTCGCATATTTCAGCATCAGCAGCAAAACCCACGTCTTAGATTTTTTCGAGAAAATCGCCCCGTAGCCTTCATTCTGAAGCTCTGTGCTTTTTTCCGAGAATTTCTTTGCATGTGGGATAAAATCACATCTTTTTGAAAATCTCATCATTTGGGTTTGTTCAGAATTCCGTTGTGCACAAAACCCATGTTCCAAATTTTCTCATGAAAAATTGCCCCGAGAAGCTCTAAAAACCCCTACAGTTCTTGACTGAAAAGTCTTTGCATGTTAGGCTAAACGGCGTTTTTTCACAATTTTGACGTTGTGGGTTGTCTTGGAATCATTTTCTAGACAAAACCCATGTCTCAGAATTTTTGGTGAAAATTATCCTCCGACAGGGTATTTTTAGCCTCACCAGGAGCCATTGTTAGCCTCTTCAGAAAGTTGTCAGAACATAGCCATGTTCACAGTCAACGGGCAAGTTTTTCAGAAGGCGGTTCAACTAGACTGAATTCAAGACCAAATCGGTCTTAATTTAGGTTTTCATCAGAGCAGCTGACAATGAAGCATTAGGCTGCAAAAGAAACAGAGATCACTTCATTTACGGAGCCGCCAAAGTCACTCAGATCTTGTGCAATTATCTTCGTGAAAATGGTACCTACGCTGATCTCGAGGTTGTACAAACTGAGTTTCAGAAGCATGTTTATGATATCTTGATGGAGGTTCTGATCACATTTTCAGTAATTTCAGCGAGTTTCAAGAAGGCGACTGAAAATGTTAAAGAATGTATGCACACAATTACAGAAAGTGGCAGAGAAATGAAGAAACAGACTGTTGTTTTGAGCAGCGTCAAAGTGCCAGATGACAGAGAGATCGATGAGTTCTTGGTCGAAGTGTTAGACCGAGATGACATGGAGTGATCTGCCAGTTGGAACCTGCAGTTAATTTCAAGGGTTGAGTCCTGAACAATAGTTAACTCGACTTTCAGTCTTGAGTTTACTTGTTGACTTAACACATGCTTATCTCATCCTTGGAATTATCAACACAGGAGTTAGGGTTAGGGTTTCCAGTTAACTGAAGGTAGTGTCCAGTTAACTTTGCTTTAAATAAGGACGTGCATGCTTGCACATGGTCCATTTAGGTTATTTGTACCGGTTAACTGATGGTAGCTTTCCAGTTAACTGTATAGTTTACTTCATTAGGGTTTGAGCATAACTTGCATGCATTGCAAGAACTGTAGTTAACTCAAGGTGATTTTAGGGTTACCTACACCTTGATGTATATAAATAAGAGCTTTGCTCATTTGTAATTAACTTTTGCTGAGAGAGAAATATATGCTGCGCTACCTTGCCCTCAATATTGCTCTTTGGTATTTGTTCATGTGTCTTCACTATTACGATTAATTGTTATGCCACATAGGGTTTCATGCAATTGTAATGGTGAATTCTTTCTGTTTTGTGCAACTTTACCATTATGATCAATTGTTATGCCACATAGGGTTTCAAGAGGTTGTGATGATAAATCTGTTTTGTGAATCTTTTATCATTATGATCAAGTGTTATGCCACATAGGGTTTCGTGAGATTGTGATGATAAATCTGTTTTGTAAGTCTTTACTATTTTGATCAAGTGTTATGCCACATAGGGTTTCATAAGATTGTCATGGTAAATTCTTAAATCTGTTTTGTGCCCAATAAACTTGTCTAGATTGAGCTATAGATGCGCCACCTTGCCTTCAAGTAGAGAATCTAAACTCGTTTATCGTCCGATAGTCAAACCCTGCTCCATTTCCTCATGCTCTGTTTTCTTGAGGAAATTGGATAGATTTAAAGTAGATAGCTTAGTTGTAGTTAATGATCTGCGAAACCAGAAAATCCTTAGCTACAACGTTCTTGGTTTTCTTAACCTTGTGCCTCTTCCAGCTGAGAACAAAAAGATAGGACTTAGATTACTTTTCTTTTTCATGCATTCCAGCACAACGAGGGAGCTTCCCCTCCTAATTTGAAGAGCACTCATTGCGTAGTGTACATAGCTGTCCATACAAACCTGCACTCCAGAGGTGTTAGATTTTACGCCAACACAGTCGATGGCACTATCTCTAAGTGTCACTGGAAATGCTTTCAACCAGTGATCCGGATCATCCTATCCATTTGCTATCTAGATTGTTTCACATGTTTTGCAATGCCATACTAGATCTTCTAACCCATTCCCCGTAAACTTCGGCAGCTTTTGCCCCTCGGCTGGAATCACCATCTTTCCCCGCCGTCCTTGTGTATTGGACCCAACTAGACCGGTTTCCCCACTATGTTTTGGTGCGTCACTTGCACTCTCGGCCATGTACGAGTCACTCCCACTTCTTCCGTCAGGGTCCTCGACACCTTGAGTCTCCTGGGGTTCCCTCCGGTACTCCCTCTGCCCTGGGGTACTGGGCTCAGATCTTCCACTCGTCAGTCGTTCGTTGTCGTCTAATATGGACAACTCCCAAAGGCGTCTAATGCTACTATCAAGTTCTTCACTTAATTCATCCTCATGTTCACTGATACTGTACCTTCCTACGTACGAAGTGCTGAAGGGTCCTTCGTCCCTCCCTTCAACCAAAATTTGATGTGCTCTACCGATGGATTTGTCTATTTTCTTAAGATTCTCATGTGTTCTTTTAATACTCTGGTTTATTTCACTTAAATCTTCATCAAATTCTTTATCAACTTGTCTTAGTCTTCGTCACTGGTTTTCTTGCTCTTGCAGCCTGAGTGATCGCTGAACCTTCTCCTCTTGAGTCTCGTGCTCGCTTGGTACTCGGTTCTTGTCTTTGTTCAGTCCTACGGGCATTAAAATATTTTCACGCGATCATTGTTGGTTACCGGAAGTACGTCTCCGGCTAGTGTCTTGTTCCTCCTCTTCCCATTTGGTTCTTTCTTCGTACCACTGCAATATTTGTTGCCTTCGGCGTTCCTGATCCTCTTCCTCTCAAAGGTTTTGTAGGATGATGAATTGACGGGCCAGCAATCTGGGCATACGATTAAGGAGGTGGTCCACCTCGTCGTTCACTTCTAGTCTATCCCAGATAACTTTCTCAGGGATCTCTCGCCTGTGGGATTCCCTTCGTACGTGATCTCTTAGTGATATCTTCCATAGATTTATCAAATCTTCAGTTAACTAGTCTTCCCTTTCTTCATTAGTGTCCACAGGCTCTTCCGTCGGTCGACCCATTACGCTGCCATGACGACTAATTCCCTAGTCCGCTTAGGCAATGGCACCAAATGTTTACTTCCCTGAGTATATTTCAATGTACTACAAAAGTAAACTAGATTGCAGAATAACATTGGACATAGAAATCATTCACAGAACAATTGCACATAAAAGTATTCAGATCTTTATTCATATAGTTGCAATATTACATTCATTATATCTACGCTAGCCCTCGAATACAACCCACTCGATCATATAAATAGTTAACCAGCGTCGGTTCAGAACACCAACTGTCGGCAACTGCCAAGTACTAACTAATCCCGAGGACTAATCTCCCGAGTACTAACTAATCCCAAGGACTAAATCCCTGACAAAACATTATTCATTTGTTTTATTTGCTAATTAACTACATAAGCTGATTACAAAAATATCCTCAATGGAATGGAGAGGTATCTCCTCTTCATCATTATAAAATAAAATTTTATTAGCTTTTTTTAATATTTTTAAAAACAGAGGCCTTTGCAAGCCTAGCAAACCTTCTTTCCCCTAGAGTTTTCTTATTACTCTGCTTTGATCCTTCCTCCCCAAAAACATTGTCATCCTCATCAGAAATTTCAAACAAGTGAGGAAATATAATATGGACTATGTATCCTACATAATATATCCTATGAACCTTCTATCAATGAGAGAAACAAACTAAATGTAGTGTGGTGCATATATCAAGAAGGGAAAGTTTAGATTCTCATGCCAACCCATCTTAAGAAGAGAATCAAAATATGTTTTTGACTAGATGTTCTAAATATGATATTTGGTAGTGGGTCATCTTGATTTATTTCTATGGACTATAGACATGATTTTATTTCTATGTGAAATAAAAGAGGAACAACTTAAAAGGTAGTCATTAGATTTGTTTTACCTCACCCTTTTAAGCATATGATAAAAATAGGCTTTATTTTTTAGATCTAACAAATCATAAAAACTGGAACCTTCTTAATATTCCCTTTATCCGAGTGATCATCCAACAAAGTCCACTCGCTTATTTTATTCCCATAAGCTAAAGTGGCAAAAATCAAGGGAACAATTTAATTAAATAAATATTGAATTGCCCTAAGCCATTTTTTGGACATTTATATTTAATTAATTGATTTAATTATTTAAGTGACTTATATTAAATGCATTGATAAAATAATAAATAAGTCATATTTGGAAAAGTGAAATATAATTAAAAAATAAAAGGTGGTGAAAAGGAAATTATAATCATCTTTGTAAAATGTTATTGGGAGAATTTGGAGAGCTTGGTTTACAAGTTCAAGAAGCCTAAGGATGAAAACCCTTGGGAGTGGATTGGACGAAAACCCAATACCATCCTGTGTGGGTTCACTTCAGAGTTCACAAAGTACTCCATTGATGGAATTTGAGAAGTTATTTTCAAAGACAAATTTCAGAATATTAATGACCTGAGTAATTCTATGGGTTATTAGGAGAGGTATTTACAGATGATAGAAATATTTGTAGATGCGGTTGAAGGTGATGATCATAATTTATTTGTAGCAATATACACACAGCCATACTCCTGAGTGTACAAGTTTAGATGGAACATTGCTGGAGGAAGGCAGCATAGGAAATCAAGATTTATATTGGCACCTACATTGGAGCCAATGCCATTGAATATCATAATGTTGACCAGTAGATTCTGATTTTTGGTTATATATTACTCACAATATACAGTTGGTGTGGTCATTTAAAAGGTTGTGATTCCCTTAAGAAAGTCCAAAGGAGGTCTAAAGGATTACGTGGAGTGGTAGAGACTTGAGCCACCACCAAACACTACAGCCACCACCAAAGTCTTAATGACTTCAAATTACCTTTCTAAGCATCGTCATGCCATATATTCACCCATACATTTGGGTCTGCAATTTAATTTGGAGGCTAGTTTATTAGCCAAAGGATGGTCGCTATGTTTGGTTAAGGGTCCACTATTTTCAAATCTGCCATACCATTTAATTCGAAGTCAATGTACAAGTCAGCAATAAGTTTTTTATAAATTCCAATTGATTTTCATACAAATATATAAAATTGTATCAGCTGATTCTTGAATCTGCAAAATTGACTGTCTGTGCCATTTAATTCATACAATGCGATGTTGTTTGAATGAGTCAGATTGAGTTGAAATATGGAAGTTAAATTTTACTGACAGTTTATTTTCTGAAATTTTATTCAAACATCACCAAGGAAAAATAGTTGGCAAAACACATGGCAATCAGATGTTAGTAAACTGTTTGACAAAATGCCTGAACAATGAAATTGGAAAAAATTGGAAAAGTTTGGAGTAGAAATTAGTTAGAATCTTACACCCTAGTTCCAAGTCAGCCAGAAAATAATTGTGGGATACCCTCTCTAATTTGATTATGGGTTTGTCGAGGGACAATTGGATGCTGGGGGGGTGATTTTAATACTCCTTTGCTTCCCTCAGAAAAGTTGGGGGGTCTAGATGACTACTCTGAATGCATGGTTCCACTTCCTAAGATAAGTTGGTATGAGAATCTAATTTTTTTATTATTTGTTAGGTTCCACTTGGAATATCTTGCCTAAAAAGAATAAATTAGGCAAGATATTCCATCCATTCAAAATTAGAAATCTATCCAACTTGACCTGAATGAGATTACTTCCCTGCCTTCTATTAGACTGAGAAAAGGAGGTACCCCGAAGCTCAATATCAATCAGACCAGTACAGGAGAGGAAGTCAGCAAATTCAACCATCATTTCAGGGTAGTCATCTAGACCCCCCAACTTTTCTGAGGAGAACAAAGTGGTGTTAAAATCAGCCCCCAACATCCAATTGTCCTCTGATAGACCCATAATCAAATTGGAGTGGCTATCCCACAACTGTTTTCTAGCTGCTTTGGAATTAGGGGCATAAATATTAAGAAGGTTCCACTTTTTATTATTCGTTACATCTAAAAAAGAAACCAACATAAAGTAGGATGTATCAATATAGGTATTAGAATATATTTCATAGGTGTTAGAATATATTTCCAAAAAAGAAAAATGATAAATTTGACAATCAACCCTACATATATTAAATCATCTCTACCCAAGCCATAGAAAATACGGGATACATCTTCTTAAGCTCCTTGAGCAGTATCTCTACTCTTTTCTTTTGAGATTATTTCATAGGAAACTAAAAATGCACTAAAATAGAGGACTATCTATCACGTACATGACTAAAATATTATCTCTCATGATTATAATTTATCCTAGTTCCACGCTTATAATTTTGATCATGATTATATTTATGTAGTTCCTTTATATTTATTCATGCATATGTATGTGGGCTCTTAGAACATCAAGATCTATGTTATTCAAAAGGGTGAGAAAAAACAAAACTAATGGTTACCTTTTAAGTTAGTTCCCCTTTTATTTCACATAGAAATAAAATCATATAAATAGTCCATAAAAATGGATAAAGATGACACACTACCAAATAACATATTTAGAAAATATAATCAAAAATCTATTTTGATTCTCTTCTTAAGATAGGTTGCTTTCGTTTGTATCAAATAACATAGGTGTTGGAATATATTTCCATAAAAGAAAAAATGATAAATTGCAGATCAACCCTACATGTATTGAGTCATCTCCACCCAAGTCATAAAAAATATGGGATAAATCTTCTTAAGCTTCTTGAGCAGTTTCTCTACTCTTCTCTTTCAAGGTAATTCCATAGGAAACTAAAAATGCACTAAAATAGAGGACTATCATTACGTCCATGATTAAAATATTATCTCTCATGATAATAATTTATCGATGATTAGATTTATGTAGTTCCTTTATATTTTAATCATGCATATCTATGTGGGTTCTTAGAACATCAAGATCTATGTCATAATGTCATGTCCCCTACTAGTTGACATCTCTCAGAGCTCACGATTAGCCTATTATGCGACCCTCGTAGGCTGATGGGATGGATAGAGGGTCTTGATGGAGCTTGGCTTGGCTTCAGTTGTCAGTTTGTTATCAGTTGGCTTTCGTTCGGGTTCATTCGGACACTTTTGCTCGGATTGCTATTTTTAGCAGTTTTTGGCACTCAGCGGAGCACCCCTGCTATTTTTAGCAGTAGGGTTTGATCACGTGCAGAATCACTTCCTTATTCGTCAGCTTCAGACGGTTCGTGCATCGGGTATATATCGAGAAAGATATTAATATTTAATTGATTTAATTAAATATTAATTTTTGGAGCTTATATTAAAAAGTTATAATATTTTAAATATTATAATTTAAGTGATTTTGGCTGAAGGGATTGCCCATCATGGAAGGGGCCATTTTAATTATATTTTATAATTAAAATGTGATTTAAAAACTATTGAAAAATTAAATGAGGAAGTTCGAATTTTTTTTAATGATCCCTAATTGAGGAAAATCGTACTTTTCAAAGAGTATAAGGTTTTGCATTGAAATTCGAGCTCATTATGTTATTGATTATTGAAAATTGAACAAGTCTTCAACCAGAGCACGAAAGCCAAGGGTTTCAGTCTCAGAGCATTGGGGAACGAGCCATCTCCAGTGAAAGCAATTCAAAGGTTGTGAAATATCATCCGATTTATTGCCAAGCAAAGAGATTTCTTCATCCAGGGGAAATCACAGAACATTCACAGTTGATTTATCTTTAGGGGTTTCAGAGTAATATTCTTCCAGCAGGGTTTCTTCTATCCTGGCGCCTATTTCATTGAGATGTGGGGTTTTGAGTGGAGGCCGTATTTATTTCATTTGCTGATTGTTGTTTAAAAAGCCGTACTTCTGCTGTACCTGGCCGTACCATTCAAGAAAGGCCGTACTTTTTTGTTCAGGAGAAATCGCCTTCCATTCTGGTCATCTGACTTCTACCCAGTTGGCGCATTCATCTCAGGATCAATCTTCTGGCATTTGACGGAGGGACAAGTGGATATTTATTGCAGCCATACCAGTTTTCAATCATCTTCAGCTAGCTGCAAATCAGGTTCTTTTAAATAATATTAGTCAGATCTTGCCTGTATTTTCAGAGAGTCTTATTGTAACTGCTATGGCAAAAATAATGAAATCAATAGTTATCGATTCCTGAGCCTATTTGTATTAGATCTGAGCTCATTGAATTTATTTGCAATTTTATATCAATTTCTTTCCAAATCGCATTCTTTATTATTCAAGCAAAAACATCAAAAAAATCAAAATACAAACAAAACTATCAAAAACGGTCAGATTCAGAAAACGGGGAAACAAGGGTTTCTACACATAAGCAATAGAATGTTGTGCAAATCACTAAAAAGGGTTCCACAACAAAACTCATTGGCTCATACCACTCCATATTAATGAAGTTTGCAACAATACTTAAAAAGCATATAATATACATGTATTAAATCACATATCCTATATCTAAATATCTTCTATGTGCCTCAAAAAACTTCATGTTGACCAATACAATTAGCTAACAACATCTACCTTTAGTAGTATTGTTACATCCCTTTTGTTTTGAACAAGATTGTGCCAATAATAATATGGTCGTTATGTTAGTTGTAATCAACTACCTTTCATGAGAATGTGAAAATTGGGAAAAGAATTCTTAATTTATTTGATATATGTGCAATTATGAATGATTTCTTTATATGTATATATATGTGAATGTGTTGATGTGTTTTTTTTAAAGAGGAAACAGAGAACGGTCTAACCCTATTTCTTTGCCAAGTGGATGCAGGAGTGTCAACATCTCGAAGGAAAGGGAAATATCATCAAGGACAGGCCACAGTCTATAAAAGAACCAAATTACCATCAAGTCACGAGTTTGGTGAAAGGTTACTAACGTTGTAGTCATAGCCTTGTGATATTAACGCACTTAATTAAATAATTTTAAAAACAAGTAATTGACTTCAACTTTGGTGGAAGAGCGAAACAAGTCAACTTAAAAAGAGTATCATCATTCTCCTTTTCAAGGTCACATATTTAGCTCTTAAGCACACCTTGGAGTAAGGAATTGAAATAAATATTATTGTCGACATTAATATAAACCTTTAAGTCACGATTGTGGGATGAAAATATTGAGGGGGGTTTGACTCATTTCCATTTGTGTTGGGTTGGCAGTAATTCCTCGCCACCTCGTCCTCCATGTCTTGAAGAAATGCCCAAGAAGGACGCATGCAGACGGTTTATTTGGGTCTTGGCTCGCCTAGAGAGATAGGATGGCATTCTTCATACTTTCTCTCTCTCTCTCCGGTTGGCATTTCTTTGGTTTGCATTTCTGTCAGGCGTTGCTATGGTCGAGCGCCATTTTCTTCTATTCGAAACTCTATTCTCAGGGGAGGGGAAAAACATTCTATACTTTTAAGTAAATCCGCCACAGTAACACTCTTCTGGTCAATGAAGAATCACAAAACATCTGTAGCCATCATCTAGTTCGGTGGGAGGAAACTGCCAAGAGAACTATCGAATTTCAATTCCACGTATCTAGGCACGTATATTGAGTGTTTTTAAATTTGTTAAATCATAAATAATGAATAGTCCATTACTTTGTTTATGAAATCGATGTGTAATGTTAGTGCATTCATTGGAATCACGTCCTACTTGAGGATTAATGATGTCAAATCCCTTGCAAAAATCCCAAGTGCTTCATCTAGTTGAATTGTTTCCTCCTTACCTTTTGATCCAGTCGTGGTCACCTAATCTTGCAACCGAGTTTTTTGAGTCCTCCTCCATCACTATTTTACTTGAAGTAAAAACCATACTTTGTTTCTTAATTCTCGAATCAGGAACAGTTCATTAATCTCTTTTTTTCGTGACAATTAGTTGAAATATATTTAGAACTGAAGTGTTCTTTCAACATCGACAAAGACTATCATTCCCTCCTCTAGTGAGTAAGAAATGAACATATTATTCTTGATTGTAGAGGAATGAATTATGAGCTAAGTCACTAATAACATAAACTCAAGAGTCAAATACATTAATGCTGAGTAAGGGTGAGAGAGCTAATGGCACAAGAAACGTGCTCATAATCACTAAATCCTTGGCCAAGGTTATGATGCTTTCTACACCTGGTCAAGACGGTCTTTCTAGTTAGGAAAACCTATAGAGAATGATCGACCAAGGTAGTATAGATTCTTGATACCAAACTCAGATGGCAAGATGGTAACTGAGAATCCTTTATAGACTACACCTCACGAAGGGTCGGGTTTCTTCAGTTGAAGAAACACGAGAGACCAGTAGGTATTTGGTTGGGCGGAAAATCCCTTGATGATGTTTCTCTTTCCCTCAAAGACTGAGACTTGTTTCAAGCATTCTAGCAGGAAGCCTTTAGACTGTAGTATCTCTTTACTCTCTCTCTCTCTCTTTACTTCAAAATATAATTATCCTATATTGTTTATTTCCTCTGCTGTCAATATATGCTCTATTCATTTCTTAAATAATGGAATAGTTAGTTCATAACCAATTGTAGCTTTCAGTTATGTAATCTGTTACTTGTAATGTTTCAGCTACATTTGAAAACTAGAAGTTAGTTATTGAATGTTAAAGTAGTTAATGCTCAGATGATTTATCTTTCCTATTTGTATATGTGATGAAAACTCTCGTCAGTAAAATTAGTTAGTTACTCTCCAGCTGAATATGAGAGTTAGTTATCGTTCTTCAACTGTAGATAACTAGTGTGTTACATATGGTATTAGAGCTACCAGGTTCGACACTGAACCTTGTTGGTTGAAAATTTTGTATACCTTGAGGATATGCAAAATTGTGGTTTCAACCACAGTGTGTGAGATAAACTCTCCTATTTTCAAAGGGAAGGCTCCCCCTTTTCTGTCTATTTTAACAATTCAGAAATACACTCTAACTATAAATCTATTCTAAATCTGGGTGAAACTCTGTCTTGTTCTCTTTTTCTAGAAAAGACACTTATTCTTTTCTCTTGTTTCAGAAAAGAATCACAGCTGAAAATATAAATGATTTATGAAGTAAACAAATAAAGAAGCAAAGTTTCCATAAAGGCACAAAGTCCTTCGTTGCTCCTCCGGGACGGGAAAACAAATTGAAAGCACAAAGTCTTTGATAACTTACTCTCCTATCAACCTTTTTAAATGATTTTCTCGTAACCAAGTATAGTATGTAGCAGCTTAAAATCTAACTACATGATAATGTACTTTTAATGCACAAACATAGAAAATAAAAGCAACACAAAGTCTGCAAGTTACCCCCTTTGTTTGAGCGTTCTACAATAGCTTCAAACATGACAAACAACTCAAAGTTTGCAGTATCAAATCTGTAATGAACCGGACCAAATTTTTTCAATTCTCAAATTACAATCAGCAATGCAACACACCCGTTAGGGTTAGATAAATCAAACCAGCAGTTACAATATAACTCTTTGCCAAGAATGCGCACTCAATCTCAACAAGAGAGAGGCTGTCATATGGCAAGAGGATCGTCAGTACAATAAATCAGAACTGCAACTGAAAGTAACTCAACACCAAGTATGTGCTACCCAAACCAAAATGGAATGAGGCGACCATATGGTGGAGATTTAAAGAAATACAAATGCAACTTCAAAATAAACTCAACACCCAGAATGTGCTTTCAAACCCAGAGTGGGAATGGAGCTACCATAGGGCAGAGATGGAAGATATTACAATGCAATTCAACTATAGATAGGCGGCAAGCCAGCCTCTTCCACTTATGCAGTGGGCAATTACCAAAACATAAAGAGCCAGAATGAAGAAATGCTGACAGTACTACTGTGCAGCTTACAATATGATGGAGAATGCCTGCAAAAACACGGATTAGATCTCTTCAATTTGCTGCAATGATAAGTATGTCCTCCACATGGTCTAATATGACTATTTAGCACTCTAGCCACACTAAAATGCAATTTTTCCAAGTCTGGTCTGACAGACCAGCAACATGAATGACTGAACCAGCACCCCTTAGACTCACTAAAATGCTCATATATCACTCAAAACAGACCCAAAAGACTTCAAATTTGATGCAATGGACCTATAAAAAGATGGCGCCTAGTTTAGTTATGAGAAAGGACAGCTAAAAGTGGCTATTAATTAATGGCACGGATCCCAAAGCACTCCAGAAAGGGCGCCCTACAAGGAATGACGAATTTGCTTTATAAAATCATAAACTTTGTATTAAAATCTGCAAATATTCATGAAGGGTCTCTTCCAACAGAGAAAACCAATGAGACAATACCCAGAACAACTCTTTTTGTATTTTTTGATTTATGAGTGAAACTATAGATTCAGCCTTGTTATCAGCAACTCAGAAAATGACATAAAATGCAATAAACTGAACTACATAAGTAAACCCAAACTACAAATGCAAACCTCACTACAAAATGTCACTCAAACAAGCAAACCTCTCCACTAGGTGCTATCTCTCAAGCACGAAGTCGAGCCAAGGCTAGGAGGCATTCATTCCTCGAAGCAATCCTGTTACCATTTCGGCAGCATAACAATATAGAAGTCATAAGATGTCCAAATGAAGACCCAAAGCTCCCTTTTATAATTTTGAGAGGACCCTCCGGAAGCTTCTAGAAAGAAACCCTAATTTTCAATTTTGTAACTGTCTTCTTTTCCCTCCAATTTGGGCGCCCCCTTTCATGAAGTTAATATTTCTTTATTTTAAAATATTTTCCTTCATAAAAGGCGTCCTTTTCTCCAAGTAATATTTTTTGACTTTAGAAATATAAAATATTTCCTTCATGAGACAATACCCCTCAAGGTCCCCTTCTTTAAAACAACTTAAAGTCATAATACTAGGACAAGGGGTTATTTTATAAAATAAAACATTATTGTCTTTAAAATATTTATTCCTCCAAAATGAACCCCTTAAGCCAAAATTCAGAATTACCCAATGAACTACCAGAAGAGGAAAGTTGACTGAGCTGGTGCTGACTGGACCACTGCCAAAAATAGAATTTACTAAAAATAGTAAATTCGGAAAGTCGCTCGAATCAAACTGCATGCGACACCTTTGTGAAGCTTTCTGAAAACCCAGAAAGAATCCGCACTCCAAAATCCCAAACTCCGAGATGTAGCCGTCATAACTTACTAAAAATAGTAAGTTCGGAACGGTTGTCCGACGCAGTTGCAAGTCGTACCTCTACAAAGCTCTCTGAAAACCTAGAAGGAATCCAGAATCCAAACAACCAAACTCCAACAAGCAAAACCCTGAATCATCAAGAGAACCCATCAAACAGCCGGAAACCCTAATTCTGCCACTGACCAGCCGACAGCACACTAGGAATAGGCTACCAATCACTAAAAAGTGAAGTGCTAAAAACGAGGACATTACAAAATCTGAAAACCAATCTAAAACTTTAAACACAATTTGCAGCTCAAAGTCTGCAAGATTGAGTTTACATCTCTCTTGTATAACACCACAAAACTCACAATCAATATGTAGAAAATGTCGTCACATAACACCTTGAATCAACACAAAGTTTGAAAGCAATTTGCCTCTTTTAATTGACTATAATTTGATTTACATCTAAGCTCAAAGTCTTAAAGTGCACATACAAACTAGCAGAGTTTCGTTGCATTGCCAAAAGATAAAAGATTACAATGGACCCTCTCAAGTATTTATACGAGAGAGGTCTAGAGAAAAAGGTGGGAGGATCTCAACAAACTTGAGAAAATCTCTCAACCGGTAACTAATTGCAATTGACTTATTCAAAATTACAATCCAAATTGTGATTTGTTTTGTAAGAACTTACATGTAATTACATTTTCCAAAACTGCAAGAAAAGAACACTTGCAATTGCAAAACTTGTTTTTACATATACTTTGTCGAAAGTAAAATACATAAAACAACCTAATATTTTCAACTTGTCTCGTTCCTAGCTCTGAAAGATAAGAACTTGCTGATAATTTCTTGCAACTCAGCTGATCAGGGCCTAGTGTGTTCTTGGCAACTGCAACCTTATCACAGGCTTGGAGTAGTACCATTTCTTTAGGAAGTTCTTCTCTTCGTTGCATCCTTTTTCCATGCTTGATTTACTTTGTCCCTAGATGGTTTCATGAGGATTATTGACCTTCGAGCTGCTCCATGAATTACTGTTGTATCTCTTCTTCTTTTGTTCACTGATGAAGAACCCATAACACCTTATTCAAGATGAAATTGTTATAAAACAATGCCCATGACTTGATTTATTGGTTTGATAGATCATGTGTGTAAACAAGACTGACAAGGGAAGGGATAAATTGATGCAAAAATGGGCTCACAAGTGAATTTCGGGTTTCGGAAGGCTGACAGCAAGTAAGGTATAATCGGGATTTTGGGAAGCCATTGCAAGTTTAAGTGCAAAGTGGGAAAAATAGGAAACCATTGCAAGTTTATTTCCTTGTGCTAACTTGTAGTTGCATTTTAGACAAAAATGCCCTACTTGCAATTGATTGGAAAAATCCCGATTTGCTTTCTAGGGCATTTTTATTCTTTTCTTCTTTTCTAGAAAATGGTAATGAGATGGAATGAAATGTGAATGGAATGAACGAAAGGAGAATGAAAATGTATGACGGATGAAATGAAGGGCAGAAATGGAGGAAAAACATCCTTTTTTTAAAATGAAGAAAATGTGTTTCCAATAATGAAAAACACATTTTAATACAAGACGTTTTCAATGGATATGGCGAATGAAGGACGTGTTTATCATGAAATGAATGGAATTTCAAATAGAATGAGAGGCATATGAATGAAAAGCGAATGGGAAGGCGAATGAAAGAAAGAGAAAAACGTTTTTATGAATGAAGGGCGTATGAAGTGGAAAAACGCGTTTTCAGCCATATATTTTTTATAATATGCAATCTCAATCTCCATAGAAAGGCAACCCAAGAACACAAGATTTAAAACAACAAAAACAGTAAAATAAAAAGAAACAAAGAACATACCCGTAACAAGAGTTTACAAGCCAAAATAAAGAAAAATAAATAAATAAATAAAACCCTAGGCGCCTTAAACAAACTCAAATATGCAAAAATGGGGCAATGGTAGAGCAAAAATGGGGAATTTGATAAAATTGCAGACCTTGCCAAGTGTTCTTCATGCCAAAATCTCTTCAATCGGGGTACATATGAGCAAGAGCAAGCTACAAAATCCACAAAAACACTTGCAAAACTCATTTCGGGTTTTTTGATGCTCATTGCAAGTGAAAAATAACAAATAACTTCAAAAATGCCCTTTACTTGCATTTTGGGTTTTTAGATACTCATTGCAAGTGAAAAATAACTTGTAAAACTTCATTGCAAGCATTTCGGGTTTTTTGATGACTTTAGCAATTTTATATTTTTGCAATTTTGCATAAGGCAGTTGGGATTTTTTGGACATTTAGCAATTCCGGAACTTTTGGAAGTTTTAGCAATTTCGGAACTTTTGGAAGTTTTAGCAATTTTGCTCTTAGGCTTAAATTTCCCTATTTTGCTGAGTTGCCTAAAAACCCTGATTTTGGTCAAAAAGACACTAAAAATGACTCAAAATTTCACGAAAACGGACGAGAGTGAGTGAAAAATGTTAGCCAAAAGGACTATAGACCCAAAACTGAAATTTTCTATCCTTTGCACCTCGTAAAACGTGCCTTAGAAGAGAAAATCTTCAAATTTTATCAAAATTTTGATAGGTTATCCCAATTTTTAACAAGTCAAAAATGAGGGATAACAAACCTCGGGGCTCATCAAGCAAACATAGAAAATTGAAATCAACCGTCAATGTTTTCCAAGATGAGGATAAGAAAAAACACCCCTAAAGAAGACCCGAGACCCCGTTTCCATCCGGCTGTGGAAAATTAGGCTTAGATATGATTATTCCTGCTGCTCTTTTCCCTTGGATTCGGAAACAATGGTTGAAGCTCTGAAGAGACTTCAAATAGAAAGAAGAATTTGGACTACCTCTAGGAAAGAAACTGTTAAGTCATTTATTCTTGTTGAAACTAGGAAAAGAAACAAAACTAGTTCTGAGAACCTTTTGATTAATAAGATCGAAACCGAAACATCTAAAGTAGTTTGTATTCCAACTCCTGGCTACAAACTTATTCCATATTCTTAGTATAGTGATCAAGAGGAACCTATCACAGGCAGTGACAATGATTCCTAATAATTTTTGTATTAGAATCTATCACAGGAAGTGATAGGAATTTTGTAAACAATTTTGTACTAAATCTATCATAGGAAGTGATAGCCATTTTGTAAACAATTTTGTATTGAATCTATCACAAGAAGTGATAGCAATTTTGTAAACAATTCTATATTGAATCTGTCACCGGAAGTGATATCAATTTTGTAAACAATTTTGCTCGTAATCGTGGAGCATTTGACTTGAGTAATAAAAGTCGGAAAAATTTTGGTTGTTTATCTGCAATGAAAACTTCTTTAACTTATGTTGAGCAAACTATGGAAATAAATTAAAAAAAAAAAACTAATTAGAATTACCTAACATATCCAAGAACTTCACTGGAATGGATAATTCCGGAAATGGTTTTAGAGGGGATCAGGATAGCATCAATCCTATGGCAAAGTTAGATCAATTATTGAATTTGATGAATGAAACTCAAGCCTGACTAGTCAACCTAGAAAGGAAAGTGAAGGGCAATCCGATATGAGAGATGAAAGGTCAGAAACCCAGAGTGATCGACATGAAGATAATTCTAAAACTTTGAGCTTGGGAAACAAGAGAAGTTAATTAGCCAATGAACTCTCTAAAGATATGAAAAAGATCAAACCCCCTAAGTTTGAGGGCTCCACTTCAGGAGATGTCACCGAGGCATGACTGACCGAAATGGAAAAGTACTTTGAGCTAAGGGATTACTCTGATAATTCCAAAGCAACTTGGGCAGCCTATCAATTGGCAAGAGAAACCGCCACTTGGTGGGAAAATAAAGGGAAGAATTGGGTCTTGTAATAGCAGAAGTGACTTGGGAACAGTTTGTGAGAATTTTTCCTCAAAGATGGCTACCACAGCTATTTTACGATCAAAAGCTATTGGACTTTGAAAATCTCAGGCAAGGATCATTAACTGTTAATGAGTATTGGGAAAAGTATACCCGTTTGTCAAAATATGTTCCGCAGTACCAGCAAGATGAAAACTTTCGTCTTCGGAAGTTCATTTTGGGGTTGAACAATCATATCGGGGGGGCAGTAGATGTTTTGGCGCCACGAACTATGGATGAAGCATATGAAAAAGTTGTTCAACAAGAGCAAAGGTTGAACCAGGAATCATAATGAACAGCAGCAACGTAAGCCTCTACCACCTCAGTAGGCAACTTTCCAGCAAAGGATCCATGTTGCAGTAGATAACAAGTAGGCGGAATATCAAGTCACACCCATTGAAACTACAGGTATGCTATACGGGAACCCGATAACCATTTTAATAGACACCGGAGCCACTGAATGTCTGATATCCCCTAAATTGCTTGGTAGATTTCCTAAAAGAATTGGGTTCATGGCCAAATCATGGACAGTTGAATATGCTAATCAGACTAGAAAACTGTTGGCGTTTAAATTCGCACCTCTAGAATGCGGATTTGAAAACGGACAGCTATGCACAGATAAACTGCTCTCCAAATTAGGAGGGGAAGCTCCCTCTTGCTAATGGTGTTTGAAAGAAAGTAAACTAAACTAAGTTGCCTATCTTTTTGATCAGCTTAGAGCACAAGGTTTATTAAACACAAACGCCGCAGCTGAGATTTTCTGATATAAGAAGTTCAACTACGACTAACTTAAACTAAAGACGTTCCTAACCTCTCAAGTAATAGCAGAGCAAGAGAAGTTAGAAATTAACAAGGTAGATCTTCTGACAAAATACTTTGATAAACTCTATTCCAACAAACATCTACACACTTCAATGTAAGCTGAAATCTAGATCATAAAAGTAGAACACAAATAGCGGAAATCTGAGATTTTCGACCAAGGCAAAGGAGGCTCATGATTTTATTACTCAAATCTCTGGAACAAAGCTCACTTCTAACATGCCTTGAACAAGAAATTGCAGCTAAAGAGGCTTGCAAACTTATTCTTAACACAATAGAAAACAGCAATCACACTAACTCCTTGTTGGCTAAAGAGGCTCAACAATTTGCTTATCACAACACAATTGAACAATACTTGAGTAACAAATAGAAGGCACAATAAGCTCAGCATTTTGTTCTCACTAGCACGGTTAAAGAAACTAAATGAGCAAAGGCTCTTATTTATAGAGAAGCAGAGGAGTAGGGAACCCTAAAATCTCCTTGCTTTCACAATCTAGGGCTTGCTCAGCAAGCAAGCTTTATTACTAAATCTAGAAAGAAGATAACATCTAAAACCCTAGAAAGCAGAAAAAGCGGGAAACGCCAACTATTACATCTTATCTTCTTTCTCTTCTCAAAGAATGGATAAGGATTATTCCAATAATAGAAAGCGAGAAAGAAAGCTTCTAGAAGAAAGCTGCTTTAAAGCTCGATCACATCCGCTAGGAAGTTAGAGATTGTGTCGGTTCGGTGCATCTATGCCATCAACGGCCAAAGCACCGCTTTTCAAGAATATCTTCACATCTGCAGATCTCGAGGAAATCTTGACCTCATTGGCGCTTTATCGAACTTTGCTAACATCAACTGAAATATGGCCTATCCTTCCCCATTGCAATTTGTGAACAACACTCTGAAACTGAATTTGCACTTCCTCAAGTCCGACGTAAGAACCATCTTCAAGACTGTACTGAGAAGGGATTCTATGACGAATTCGCTGATGAAAAGAAGAGCTTCAACCACCCTTTGTCTGTAGGCGATGAATTCTTCGGATATCCTCTCATAGGTTTTAACTTTGAAAACATGATGCTCTCTCCAGGCAAGGATTTGTCTCTTGTGTTCTTGATTGAAGTGTTGCCTGCTCTCTAAGGCATGTAGATCGAACACCGCTTGATATGATGCAAGTCTGTCTCAACTGTTTTGATGTAATTGTGAAAGAGAGCTGATTCAGTCTTGAAAGCATTGGGAGTGTACTCCATTTCGGAAAACTTGAAGAATGACTGTAAACTCGCCCTAGATCTGACAAGTTTTGAGCAATTTCTATTTTAGAATGCTGATTTTTTGTGCTCCAACGGACAAATTTTTGAGAAATTTTTCTGAGATATGGGTTTTGTTCAAAATTCCGATGCAAGACAACCCGGATCGTCCATTTTTGAAAATTTTGAATTTTTCTTGAAAAGCAGCAAACCCTAATTTCTTCAATTTTTCAGAAAAATGGCACTCCGGTTTTGTTCAGAAGACAATTAGAAATGGACCTAGTTGATTAGATTTGCAAAAACCACTGACGTTTGATCGAAAAAGCAGCCAACCCTAGATTTTGAACTTTCTTGAAAAAAAGCTGCGATATGGGTTTTCTTCATAAGACTGATTGGAAAGGACCCAGATGGTTGAAATTTGAATGCACTGAGGTTTTCACTGACATGCAAAATAAAAGCACTTGCTGCAACTTGATGAAGTTCTTGAAAAATTCTTCAGAAGATTGAGGCAAAAAGACCCAGATGACAGAAAAATGGAAAGCCTTGGCCTTCTGCTTGAAAAATTTGATCTTCTGGAACAAAAAGCTTGAAAAAGCAAGGGTTTATGCTTGCTGATTTGAAAAATCTGATGCAAAACCAGCAAAGATGGATTCTTGAATCACAAAAATTCTTCAAACTTGCTGCTCCAACTTTCTCCTCTGGATGCTACCTGCAAAAATAATGAAAAATACATGAAAGAATGATGTTAAATAGACTTTAGGGCTTTGGATTAGGTTTTGTTTTCTTTGCTTTTATTTCCAAAACCCTAAAACTCAGCTTCCTTGAACTTGGACGACATCCTCCTCTTGCAATTTTGAAACTTTTTGAAAACTTCGAAAAATATTCTAAGGCATGTGAAGTTGGGCACCCTTCTCCACCAAGGGCGCCCACTTCCTTCAGTGTTAGTCAAATTTTTAACATTTTCAACTTTCCTTCATTTTGACATGCTACTTCGCCTCTGATTTCCTGTCGGCAAATTGATCCAACAGGCGAGCTGAAGGTTTCACGGCGGAGCTTGACTGATTCTGAGAAAGAAGTTCTGGAGGCACCTCTGGCAAAATCCTTCATTTCGACCTCCGAAATCATAGGTGCCTTTTCCTTCTAGGGGCACCCATTTTGTCCAGAGTTAGCCATTTTCATAACTTTCAAATTTCTTCATAAACTCCTCTCTTACAGACGATCTTATTGAATCTGGAACTCCGGGTGTCAGATCGACTGACAGTTATACTCATCGCGAAGCTGACAAAGAATGAGAAGGGGTCTTCTGGGATGAACTTCGTCAAATAACGAATTTAAGGCCTCCAAAAGTTTGGGCGCCCATCTTGGCTGGGGGCGCCCATGTCACCCAGACTTAGTTTATTTTTCATTTCCTGTTGCTTGCTTCTGAAACTTCGTTCTCAGCCTTCGTCAGACTCTACGTTAAGCTCCTCGTATATGGTGACTACGAACTCCGATTGACGTGCTGGATATCTCGCTGGAAAGCTGAATCAACCGAGACGAAATCACGTTAGAGCCTTATCTGCAAATTCATTCGTTTGACCCCCTAAAAGCTTGGGCGCCCTTCTTCACCTGGGGCGCCCATGTCACCCAGACTTAGTTTATTTTTCATTTCCTGTTGAATACGCTGACGAAGACAGGCATCGCAAAGCTGGGCAAAATCTGAAGAGATTGAACACTTTGACAAACCCTAACTGCTGAATTAGGCCCTTCAAAAAGCTGGGCGCCCTTCTTCAACAGGGGCGCCCAGAATGTCAACACTTAGTCAATTTTTGATATTTTTCGAATTCTTCACTCCGTTTTCCGTGTGAATCCCTCCTGTTCGTCGTCGAATCCCGAATGACTGAATGATCTGTTGACTGCGCCGTTGGATTCACTGCGAAGCTGACAGAAAAGTGAGGAAGTTTGACTGGAGGCTTGAAACCCTAATTTTGTCATATGATGCCCTAAAAAGGTGGGCGCCTTTCTTCAACAGGGGCGCCCAAACTCAGCAATGTTAGACAATTTTCTTCATTTTTCACTTTGACTCTCCGTTCTTCATGACAGCTTCATGAATTCATCTTCTGTTGAATGTTCGAGTGTTGAATTTGACACCTGGCAGTCAAATGACCTCCATTGATGACCTCGGAGCTCCAAATATGCTTCTGAAAAAGCAGAATAGACCCAGTAGGGCAAAACTGATTATTTTGAGATTCTGACTGCACCAGCCTGATATGGACGTATTTTGAGCCAATCAAAATCAGTTCGGACCATGTTGGACCAACTTTCTATTTTTAGAAAGTTTTGCCAGTATCCATTTGGAAAGAAACCCAGAAAAACCCAGAAAACGTTACTATTTCGAGAAAATTTCTAAAAATAGCAATTTTCCTAAAATTTAGGAATGAAAAACTGAGATCTGGGTTTTGTAGGTTAAGCTGTTCTTAGCAGACCCAGATCGTCAAAAATTGAAAATTTTGTGTTTCGACCCTTCATGCAAGACATGCACACCCAAATTCTGACCTTTTTGACTGATTTAACAAGACTTTTACTCATTTCTTCAAAATATCTAAGTATAACAAAAATTTTAATTTTGGGGTACAACAAGCTCAGGTAGAGTAATGTCTGTTTGAAGCTAGGGTAGAACTTCTAGGTTTCACCACAGAAATTAATCTTTACGTAGCACCTCTGGGTTCCTATGATATAATCATTGGAATGAATTGGTTAAGAGAGAATAGAGCCAAAGTTGATTGTTTGCAAAGACAGTGGAGTGTGTGGATGACTTAGGAAACACAATGTTTATTCAAAGAATTCAACGAGAGGTTGTCATGTCCCCTTCTCAGTGACATCTCTCGGAGGACAGGATTGGCCTATCACACGACCCTCGTAGGCCGATAGACTGGATAGAGGGTCACTTCGGAGCTTGGCTTGGCTTCAGTTAGCGGAGTTTGATCAGTAGTCTTTCGTTCGGACTCGATCAGAGACTTTTTGCAGAATTGCTATTTTTAGCAGTTCCCGGCAGGCAATGTGGGACCCCTGCTATTTTTAGCAGTATGGCTTTGGCGGCATCCGGAATCACTTCAGAGTTCGTCAGTTTCAGACGAAACAGTAATCGGATGAGTAACGGGAGAAATATTAATATTTAATTGCATTGATTAAATATTAATTAATTAAGGATTATAATATAAAGTTATAATTTTAAATTATAACTTAAGTGATTTGCCTTGAGGGGTGCGCCCATCATCAGAAGGGGCCAGTTTGGCAATTAAAATACGATTTAATATTTTGGCTGGAGACTATGGAGAAATTAAAAGATTAAAAGTCAAATATTAATTAAAACCCTATCTTTAAGGAAATCGCACTTTTCAGCCTTATAGTGGATTTGCCTTGGGTTTTGAGCTATTATGTGATTATTGAGAATTGAAACTGATCAACTTTGATCTGAGCCTGAGACTTTAGGGTTTCGAGTTCGAATTCCTTGGGGAACGAGCCATCTCCATCGGAAAGCAATTCAGAGGGTGTGCAATACCACTTGATTTATTGCCAGCAGAGATTTTCTCATCCAGAGGGAATCACAGAGCTTCAGAGAAATTGATATCTTCAGATCTTTCAGTGTTTTGCATCCAGACAGTAATTATTCATCAAGGCGCCCATCACAGAGACTCAAGCATTGAATTTTGGAGAAGGCCGTACAACATTTAATGCTGTTTCTGACAGGCCGTACCTGCTGTCAGGCCGTACCTGTTCAAAAACACGTGTTCCTTAATCCTCTGAGAAACGCCTTTGAGATCCACTTCTAACTTGCATCATTGGAGGCGCCAATCATCTGGGAGTCTTCCGGAATCAACGTTCTGAGGAAGAAGAGCATTTATTGTTTCAGCCGTACAAATCTGTACCTTCAGCTGTGGCAGAAATACCAGGTTTTTTTTACAATAAAAATTCATTATTTTATATTGCATGTCTGTAGAACAATTTTGTAATCATTCCAGAAGGGCAAATATTATATTGGTATTCGTATTGGCATCAGATGTTCTTGTTATCAGAGAAAGTAATTTATTTGAATTTATTATTATTTCCCAAGCAAAGCCGTACCATTCATTTATTGTTCAAAAACTCAAAAACTTGCAAAAAAACCAAAAACGTCAGAAAAACCTAAAAACACAGTCAGAATCAGTATTAGGGGGAAACTAGGGTTTCTACAGTGGTTAAGATACAACATATTTCGGCCATGCAGTTAAAAAGAAATAAAAGGAAAGGATGTCAAATATTTGCAGTTAAAATGGAAGAAGTTAGGGAATACAAGGAAAGCCTATTTCATGATGATGTGGTAATGCACGCACAGAGCAAGGAAGAGGAAATGGAATCTATCTTTAAGGAAGAAATCTTCGTTGTAAAATATCCTTACCTTCGGGAATACCAAGATGTGTTTCCGGAGGATGCAGCCAAATTCCTTGCAGGATGTTTTCAATCTCAAAAGGTTAAGGTGGAGCACCAACACCCAGCAAGATTGTTACAACCTCACAGTGTACCAGATTAGAAATGGAAAATCATCAGTATGGATTTTGCACAATGTTTACCAAGGAAGAGGAGGGGACATAATGCAATACTGGTAGTAGTGGATAGACTCACCAAAGTAGCACATTTCATACCCGAAAATTTGACAAATGGGGCTTCTGTGATTGCTCGGAAGTTTGTACAAGAAATTTTTCGTCTTCATGGAGTTCCAAAATAGATTATTTCTGACAGGGATGCTAGGATGACATCCAGGTTTTGGCAAAATCTATTTTCTGCCTTGGGAACTCAACTAAATATTAGTACAGCTTATCATCCTGAAACAGATGGACAAACGGAAAGAGTAAATTAGATCTTGGAAGACCTGCTAAGAATGTACTGCATGGACCAGCAATATAAGTGGGAAGAATATTTACCATTGGTAGAATTTTCTTATAACAATTCATATCAATCAGCTATCAAAATGGCACCCTTTGAAGCGTTGCACGGAAAGAAGTGCAGAACACCTATCAGTTGGAATAGGATGGAGGATAGGATCACTCTAGGACCCGAGATGCTTCAGGAAATGGAAGAATAGGTTAAGTTAATCAAACAAAGGTTGAAGGAAGCTAATGATCGGCAAAAAAGCTACGTTGATGCAAAACGAACCCCCAAACAATTTGTGGTTCGAGAGAAGGTTCTCTTGCGAGTTAAACCTCAAAAGACCTCTATCAAATTTGGAAAAACCTCTAAACTAGCCCCGAGATATGTAGGACCTTTTGAAGTCCTAGAAATTATCAACCCAGTAGCATATAGAATTGTTCTACCTCCGGTGCTCACCAGATTGCACAATGTATTTCATGTCTCCTATCTTAAGAAGTACTATGCAGAATTTGACCATATGATTGACTAGAATTCCTTGCAGGTGCGGGATCTTGGGGTGATCGCAATCGAGCTACTCAGAGTGCTTGAGGTACATGAGCTACGCCGACGTAACCGTGAGGTGATACAATGCAAGGTCCAATCGGACCAATATTCAGAGGAAATTAATACATGGGAGGATTATGATGAAATCCTTCAAAAGTTTCCTTATCTTTTTATGAACAATTAAGAACTTTATATATATATTTATAATTTTACACCTAAACCTATGAATAAATAATCATCAAGGACGATGATTCTTAAGGGGAGAAGTATGTTACGTCCCTTATGTTTTGAACAAGATTATGGAAATAATAATATGGTCGTTATGCTAGTTGTAATCAACTACCTTTCATGACAATGTGAAAATTGGGAAAAGAATTCTTAATTTATTTGATATAACTACAATTGTGAATGTGTTGATGTGTTTTTCTTAAAGAGGAAACAGAGAACGGTCTAACCCTATTTCTTTGCCAAGTGGATGTAGAAGTGTCAACATCTCGAAGGAAAGGGAAATATCATCAAGGACGGGCCGCAGTCTATAAAAGAACCAAATTACCATCAAGTCATGAGTTTGGTGCAAGGTTGCTAACATGGTAGTCGTAACCTTGTGATATTATTGCACTTAATTAAATAATTTTAAAAACAAGTAATTGACTTCAACTTTGGTGTAAGAGCAAAACAAGTCAACTTAAAAAGAGTGTCATCGTTCTCCTTTTGAAGGTCACGTATTTAGCTCTTAAGTGCACCTTGGAGTAAGGAATTGAATTAAATATTATTGCCGATATTAATATAAACCTTTAAGTCGCAATTGTGGAATGAAATGTCGGGGGCGGTGACTCATTTTTGTTTGTGTTGGGTTGGCAGTAACTCCTCGCCACCTTGTCCTCTGTGTCTTGAAGAAACGCCCAAGGACACATGCAGATGCTTTCTTTGGGTCTTGGCTCGCCTAAAGATATAGGATGGCATTCTTCATACTTTCTCTCTCTCTAATCGGCATTTCTTTGGTTTGCATTTCTATCAGGCGTTGCCATGGCCAAGCGCCATTTTCTTTTATTCGACACTCTATTCTCAAGGGTGGGGAAAAATATTTTGTACTTTTGAGTAAATTCGCCACAGTAACACTCTTATGGTCAATGAAGAATCACAAAACATTTGTAGCCATCATCTAGTTTGATGGGAGGAAACCGCCAGGAGAACTATCGAATTTCAGTTCCACGTATCCAAGCACGTATATTGAGTGTCTTTAAATTTGTTAAAGCATAAATAATTAATAGTCCATTACTTCGTTTATGAAATCGATGTGTAATGTTAGTGCATTCATTGGCATCACGTCCTGCTTGAGGATTAATGATGTCAAATCCCTTGCAAAAATCCAAAGTGCTTCGTCTAGTTGAATTGTTTCCTCCTTACCTTTTGATCCAGTTGTGGTCACCTGATCTTGCAATCGAGTTTTCTAAGTCCTCCTCCATCACTGTTTTACTTGAAGTAAAAACCATACTCTATTTCTTAGTTCTCGAATCAGGAACAATTCATTAATTTCTTTTTTTCGTGACAATTAGTTGAAATATATTTAGAACTGAAGTGTTCTTTCAACATCAACAAAGACTATCATTCCCCCCTCTAGTGAGTAAGAAATGAACATATTATTCCTAATTGTAGAGGAACGAATTATGAGCTGAGTCGCTAATAACATAAACTCAAGAGTCCAATATACTAATGCCAAGTAAGGGTGAGAGAGTTGATGACATGAGAAACGTGCTCATAATCATTAAATCCTTGGCCAAGGTTATGATACTTAGAATAAGCAACAGTCAACCATCAAGAATCAGATATACCCCTGGTCAAGACGGTCTTTCTAGTTAGGAGAACCTATAGAGAATGATCGACCAAGGTAGCATAGATTCTTGACAGCAGACTCAGATGGCAAGATGGCAATTGAGAATCCTTTATAGACTGCACCTCACGAAGGGTCAAGTTTCTTCAGTTGAAGAAACACAAGAGACCAGTAGGTCTTTGGTTGGGCGGAAAATCCCTTGATGATGTTTGTCTTTCCCTCAAAGACTAAAACTTGTTTCAAGCATTCTAGTAGGAAGCCTTCAAACTGTACTATCTCTTTACTTTCTCTCTCTCTCTCTTTACTCTAAAATATAATTATCCTATATTGCTTATTTCCTCTACTATCAATATATGCTCTATTCATTTCTTAAATAATGGAATAGTTAGTTCATAACCAGCTTTAGCTTTCAGTTATGTAATCTGTTAATTGTACTGTTTCAGCTGCATTTGAAAACTAGAAGTTAGTTATTGAATGTTAAAGTAGTTAATGCTCAGATGATTTATCTTTCCTGTTTATATATGTGATGAAAACTCTCTTCAGTAAAATTAGTTAGTTACTCTTCAGCTGAATATGGAAGTTAGTTACCATTCTTCAACTGTAAATAACTAGTGTGTTACAAGTATTACATTCAATTTTATGAAGTATTACAAGTACTTAGAGATAAAGGCAATATAATGAAAAAATCAAAAATAGGAAATATAATAAATTATCTACACACAACAAAAAATTTAAATTTGAAGGAGGTAATCTTGTGGGGTGGTGTACTGGTTAAATCAAGAAAGCCTTACAAAGGAGACCCAAGTTCCATTCCCTACACATATTAAGGAGACCACCACACTCCTAGATAAGATAAATCCCCATTAATGAGGTGCCATGGTAACACAATTTCATTCATGGAAATAAATAGTTCTACATTCAAGTTGTAGCCTCATAATGTTTATAGGTACTCTAAGAAAAAATATTTAAAGAAGGTAATAAATTATCTCCATAAAATAAACATTAAAACAAAATATTCATTTAAAATGCACTACGGGATGCATAACTATATTTCCAAGTAGTGCATATGAACAGCAAGATGCTACTAGAAAATGACATTGTAATAAGTTGCTATAAAGGTAGAGGCAATAAAGTAGTACTTTATGACATCATGTCATGATTGACATATTTTGTGGAACATGTGCATAAGCATTCCGCAAAACCTACATAGTTCTTTGTTAATTTTGGGATTCTTTGTATTTAGAGGTGAAAGTTTCTACAAAAGACTTCAATTTTTAAAACTCTTCTAGCTTAGAAACTACTGAAGACATACTTAACAATCAACCACAATGCTATTAGAATTGCCTTTAGAATGTCACCTGAGTGGAAGAGATTGAATAGAACAAAGCTGTTGTTGCATCAGTTTCTAGGATGGGTGGTTCATCCCAAAGTACTTCCTATAATACAGCCAAAAGTACATAAATTTTAAGCTTCACTATAATTCCCAACAGTACAATACACAAAAACACTAAACATGACTCACTTGTATTGATTGTGCTAGGCTCTTCATTAGAGCAACTTCAATAAAAATAAGAGGCTCACCTGCATAAATGATAGCGTTCAAGTTAGGAGAATACCTAGCTATTGAAAAGCATAACTTATTACAATGTTTAACAAATAAGGTAATAAAATAAAGATTTTCAGTATGTAATTTACAATGTTACATGTAGTTCCTAGAATTGGGAGAAGCATTCTAGAAACACAGCAAAAAATTTAGAGAACTCAAGGAAA
Source organism: Sequoia sempervirens (assembly GCA_007258455.2). Classification (NCBI taxonomy): domain Eukaryota; kingdom Viridiplantae; phylum Streptophyta; class Pinopsida; order Cupressales; family Cupressaceae; genus Sequoia; species Sequoia sempervirens. Next base: position 508,222,547 of record VDFB02270651.1, read on the forward strand.
ATCAAGTTTTATCTATTCAAAAAGTTATTTTTAATGACTAAACAATGATAGATAAACAATATTTTCAAGTTAAAAGAATCATCACATATTGTCATACAATTGATTAAGAACAATAAATTTTAAACACGATAAATTATACTTTCAACCCATCGATCTCATCATTTGATAGTAAATAATAATTTATAATGTCCTACCCTTGTTTGTATGCAATTGTTTTAAAATTCATCTGTTACAGAATCGATGTTGTTGTGTATTAATCAAGAGGAACGAGAGTTCCTTATATAGATTACAAGAGACGATGTTTCTAAAAGAAACAATCATTAAGTTAGAAAAAGCAAAAGCAACGAGATGACCATTACGACATAAATAGAAAGATATTATTCTAATACCCTCCCTTAATGGTCATCATTCTAACTACCCAGAGAGAACAGAGAAGGGTACCCCCTTCTTCTCAGAACGTTGCTGCAACAAAAAACAAGAGCTTGCCACTAACTCTGCCACTTGAGATGAGTTTGCCACCAACCCTCCTAGAAACTGCAGAACTTCTGGAAATAACAACACCAACAGTCCAACCTGAAGTTGGAGAACTGTCCGTCCCTGTAACCAGAGACATACCGAGAACAGCTACTACGATTTTGAGGAAAAATCGGCAAATCCTCCAAACTTCTACAGATGAGCATGATGCCCCAGAACAGACTGCAAGAAGCTAGATGTGCAGATGTTCGCCCCAACTGCGACCAAAAAACTGACTGCACCAAACTACGATTTTTGAGGAAAAAATCGCCAAACCCAAGATTACAAATCATCGTTTTTTTCGGAAAAAACAGTAAAAACAAGAGAGCCCTCCCGAATGACAGAAACCCTAACAAGGGTATACAAGAGAAAAACTCTTAATTTTTTAAGACAAAATTATAAACACTCCTGGAACCCAGAAGACAGATTTCTTTTTTCTTTTACGGGACAAAAAAATATTTAAAAACCCAGAACATCGATTGTCGGCTTGAAAAACAAAGGGTTTGCAACCCTAGCCGCCAAAGAACAAAAGAAATCTGCGCAAAAATCGAGGCACGGAAAACGATGCACCCAAAAAAAATCGGAGACCGACCCAGTTAAGATCTCAAAAAACCCACAAAGAATCTATAGTCAGAAAATATTTTCGACTTCAAACAGAGGGTCAAAACCCTAGCCGAAAAAGCAGATACCCTAGGCGGCCATGGATGCACCAGAAAAATGCATAAATCTTGTGGAAAACACTTGCAGGAGATCACGCAAGAGAAAAAGATCAAGTCATGCCTTGTAAACGAAGGTATACAAATTGCGTTTTCAACAAAATCGTGACCTCAAGGGTTAAAAAATCACGCCCAGAAGGTTACTCAAAAAACGCAGACCAGAAAGAGATCGGCGGCTCCAGCAACACAAATCACGGCCAGGAACAAGCCATAGAACACGACGCCAGAAGATCACAGAAGACGAAAGACTAGTCTCAAGATCGCGTCGCCCAGATGAAAGACGTGCTTCAAGAAAACACGCGCCCAGAAAAATCGCGTCGATCCAGAGATGATTCACAAGGTCGTGGGCTGAACGAACTAAAAATCACGACCTCAGGAATGCGCCGAAAATGATCTACTCTCAAAAACCCTTAATTTTTAGGAGCCTAGAAAGGACGAAAAAACTCAGGAAGAGGAGCTCGAACTTGGAGCCCTAAAAATTTCGAATTACTACCCACAAAATTTTCCAAAAAAAATTTTCGAAAAATTTGAAACAAAAATAATTTCAAAGAAATTATAAATTATTCAAAAAATTAATTCCCTGAGCTCTGATACCATGTTACAGAATCGATGTTGTTGTGTATTAATCAAGAGGAACGAGAGTTCCTTATATAGATTACAAGAGACGATGTTTCTAAAAGAAACAATCGTTAAGTTAGAAAAAGCAAAAGCAACGAGATGACCATTACTACATAAATAGAAAGATATTATTCTAATATCATCTTCTCATGTTAACGGGCATTTCATCAAACACTTGCCCTGCTACTTTACTGAATGTGCATTCAAATTGTCTCCACTGTGGGTATAAATAATTTGTGTACCAAAAACAGAGTATGCTTTTCTCACAATGTTACATTCATAGCAATAATTATATTTTATGACTCATAACATTTAAATATATATATTTCATATTATGAATGTCCAACTGTTATAAGATACAACTCAGAAGTAAGGTGCAAAAATACATACACAAATTAATAAGGAGATACTCTAAGCTTAAATTACTATCAGCTTAGTCTTGTGCAGTGTTGTACCCAAAATAATTTTTTGGCATTTTGCTTAAATTGAGCTAAATCATGTAAAATGTTGTCAAAAGTTCGTTTTAGGTCAAACCAAACATAGGCTTTTTGTGGGTTTGTGTCAAGGAAGATACTTGCAAATTTCTGAAAATTTGAAAATTAGGGTTTCAAACCCCTATTTTTAAGAAAACCCCTAAAAATAGGACCTTCCCAGAAATGATTGAAAATGATTTTGATAAGATTAATCGACTTCACAATCACACTGGTCAAGTCAAAATCACCAAAAAGTTTGTTTTACTCTGGTGGGTCCATTTTCATTTTTCAGGAAGAAAGCTAGAACCTTCGCAGCCATTAATGGTAGAATGGCTAGTACCAGGTGGAGAAATCTAAGCCTCAAAAGCTTCAACGAAGAATCCATGGCGAAAATGCTCGAAAAGATGCTCTGCGACGAAGGGGATTCTCAAAAGTGAAAAATGTTGAAAATTGGCTAAGTCTAGAGAATGCACGCCTTGCTACCAAGAGGAGACTATGCAGTCAAATGACTTAGTCACTTTCCCAACACCCGTACACACTATATGTTGAAGGTGACTGCTAAGACACGCACGTTTGCATCATCAACGACAATGCTCAAATTAGTCAAGCTACACGACGAATGTGAGACGTGAAGAGATGAAGATTTTTCAAAGGAAATGATGAAACTAAAAGCTAAAAGCACCCCTATTGGCCAGGGGCACTCTTGGATTCAAGAAGTCAAATATAGACATCAAGTTTTACCAAGGCAGTCATCTCCTTTGTGTTTCTGTTGGCTTTCCGACGCATCGTCAAGCAAGGTCACCTGATTCATCGATCACCGATGAACGTAAGCGAAGTCAGGAGATGCTACAAGTAAGCACTATCAGAAATGGCAATCAAACATGAGAAAAAGTGCCCCTGCTAACCAGGGGCGCCCTTGAATTAGATGACTGAAATGTCACTTTTGGGCAAGCCTGTCTTCAGGTAATCTCTCTGGTGTTAGCTCAGCTTCGCAATAAACCTATTAGTCAGCCTGTGAGATAAATCAAACAACAACAACTTCCAATCATCAGAGCATGCAAAACGGAAGGAAAATCAATGGATGTCAAGCTAAAAGCGCCCCTGCTGGGGAAAGGCACCCTTGAATTTGAGTCACCTGATGAGGTCTTCAACAACTGCTTCCTACAAGGCATCTGTCCAGCTCTCTCTTAGCTTCGCGATCAATCCAACTGCACGATCACAGGACCTATCAAGCATCCATAGATGAAGATCAAGTGGAAAACACCAAAAGCGAAGGTGAGATGAAGAACATGGAGAAATAGAACAAGTGTCAAGGAAAAGTGCCCCTGCTGGGAAAAGGCGCCCATCTTTTTGGGCAGTCAGATGCAATTTGCAAGCTCGATGACCTCTAGGATAACCTTCTCAATTTTCATCAATCTCGACAATGACACTGTCAGCAAAGACAACGAACTAATTAGACATCTGACGACAAAGATCAAACGGAGATTGATCATGGAAGTTTGAAACATGAAAATAACAAGTCAAAAGGTAAAAGGCACCCTTGCAGGCCAGGGGCGCCCATGCTTTTGAAGGACTTAAACTATCTTTTAGGATTTGTGAACTAGTCATCCTTTCCAGGACTGAATTGGTTATCCATCCCATGTTCCAGCAAGATCATCAAACTCATCAGTCAACAGTGATCTCAGATCAGAGCACGGAGGGTCAAAATGGTACAATTGAAGAACAGTCAAGAAATTGACCAAGTCTGAGGCTAAAAGCACCCCTGTTGGGAAAAGGCGCCCTTGAATTTGAAGCCTCAAATTCAGGTTTTTGGCTTGATAGCTCCCGAGCACACTTAATCAAAGTTAATCCATCTCAGCAATGGATGTATCAGCAACAGCTCAAGATCAACTGAGCAACTGGAAATGAAGATCGAACGAAGACATTTCATCACAGAAAATAATGAAAAAAGTGTTCAACTCCCCAAAAAGGATGCCTAAAAGTCAAAGCAAGATCTATTGACTGGAGTTAGATATTTTGAAAGTCTTTCATGTCTAAAACATCCCACAATAAATGGTAATCAGTTTTGAAAACTCCAGATCAGGCTCAAAGACTCCTCAATCATGTGTTGGCGCCCAAACTTGATGCATTCAACTTCAAACAATATTGATCAAGCCTAGGCATCTTTATTCATCATTTGTCTTTGCAAGTTGGAGCTCAAGAATAGTCATTTTCTATCCAAGATGTCTTTTGGAGATCTGACTGAGGGGTTTTCATTGTTCTTCATATTTTCGAAGATCAGTTGCACAGAGGGACAATTTATCAGAGGTTGCATCAAAAGGCATAATTTTTCCAAAAAGACAGTTGATAACTTCCAATCTTCTTCTCATCTTTTTCCTCTATTCTTGTCTTAGATCTTCTTGCATGTCCAAGAAAACAGCAGATAATCACAAATCTAACCAACTAGGTATGATCAACACAACTTTTTCGACAAAACCCACTTGTTGAATTTTTCAAGAAACAGTAACCCTATTGCCCGTATTTTTGGGGATTTCTGAGAAAAGTCACAAATTTGAAAATCCAACGAACTGGGTTTGTTTAGCATTGAACCATAAAAAATACCCATGTGTCAGATTTTTTTCCGAAAAAATACTTCTTGGCGGGTAGCTATTTTTAGGGGTTTTCAGAAGTTGTCTGAACATATCCATGTTTATAGTCAACAGTCCAGTTTTTCAGAATGCATTGCTCTCAAGTTGAAATCAAGACCAAAATGGTCATACTTCACAACTTTCTAAAAACACTCAACACGAACATGCATCAAGTGAAGCCCATAGTCAAGTTGGACGCCTTGGAAGGCGTAAATGACATCACTATTCAATAGATAGCCAAATGTAGAAGGTAGTCATTCCAAACATAGACCCGTCACCGGTAACTACCACACTACCTTCCACATTCCATGTCAACAAGGCTGGATGACACAACTGCAAAGAGTATCAAGTACTAGCAGCAGATTGCTAGCGGCGAAGAGATGCTATGGAGACATGTCATCATCCTACGAAGCATTGATTGTCCAAAGGCTAAAGAAGTCAACGACTAGCTAGAGGAGTTGTTGACCAATGGTGAAGAGGTGAAAGACACCTAGTTGGGACATCCTACCCTCCAAGATAGCATTTATGACAAATAGTAGTTAACTTGATGCTTCTTTCCAAGTTAACTAACTATTCACAAATCATGCATGTCTACTTCCATTAATTGTGGATGACTACTTTGACTTCCACTAATTATGGATGTCTATCTCCACAAATCGTGGATGTCTATTTTGGAGACACTTTTGTACTTTGAGTTCTCTTTTAATTTAGTTTCAATTAACTTAAGTAGACTTCCAGTTAACTGATAGGTTTCCTGCTTTTTAGGAATAAATCTTGCTAATTGATTGGCAAGTAATCTTTGTTGACTCAAGGAGATTTTAGGGTTGCCTACTCCTTGAGCTCTATAAATAAGAGCCTTGGGCTCATTATTTTGTAACTTTACTTCACGGCACCAAAACGCTGAGCTAAAAAAGCCTTCATATTGTTCGCTTAGTATAAGTTCTTGGATCGTATTTGTGATAGTTAAATACCAAATACAACTTGTGTTCTCTCTATTTAGATAGGTGTATCCAATCATTGTTCATGTAATCTTGGTTTGATAGCATCATGTGTGATTATCTCTTTGACACAAGTTGTTGTCCCAACGTGTAACCTTTGGTGGAAGATTGAGATAATAAATCGGGAGAGTTACCATGCCTTTGATCAAAAAATCTCAAAGTTTTATCATTATATGTTGTTCTCAATAATTTGTTTTCAATCTACACATCGGAAAGGTCTCGGTACCTACTTGGGAATTTAGAAAGTTAGATTATCGTCCTTTGTTGTTTCTAGTAGTTTACCTTTCAGCCTACACCTCGGAAAGGTCTTGGTAGCTCCTTGGGAATCCTAAGATATAACCTACTATTTAGATTACTTGTGTGGATTCTATTTCAGTGTAAATCTGGGAGTTCAGAGCCTCAGATGCATTCTGGGAAGCTAATTCGTCTAAGTGATTGAACCATACATTCCCTCTCCTATGCCCTCATACTCTGTTTATCTTGAGGAGATAGGATAGATTAAAAGCTAGTTTAGTTGTAGTTAAGATTTGTAGAAATCAAAGAAAACCTTAGCTGCAACACATTGTGTTTAATGCACCCTTGTGTCCTACCGCTGAGTAAAAAAGATAGGAATAGTAGTTTACTTCATTTTTTACGCAAAATCAGCAAAAAGAGGTATCTTCCCCTCCCAATTTGAAGAAGCAATTACTACACACTTGCAATAGCTAACCGTTTCCAATAAGCACTCCAGAGGTGCTAATTAGAACGCTAACACACAGCTTCCCACCATGATTAGCGGCTTAACTCCCATTATAAAATAATAGCGACCCCTTTTGGAAGTATCATGGCTCATAAAGCAGACCTTGCAATATAAAACTCCCGCTAGTTTTTGTAAATCTCCTGCGCCAGTTTTCAGTGATTAATCAACACTGGAGGATGCACAAAACAAGATAGGCGACTAAGAAATAGCAAACTTTGGTTATTAATTCCCATGTTTTCTCTAGACTCTGCCAAATGACACCTTAAACTCTAACAACTTAGCGCGACAAGAATAACACTCTCAGCCAAACTCACACTAACGTCAAGTCGGGATGGGATTCACGTCCATCATTATTTTCTACTTATAATAATTTCTCCTTCGCAATAATATATGAATCACCCGATACATTACTGAATGCTTCAAATTCCCTTATTCATCCTTATTCAACGCCTTTGCACACAACCAGTTAAATATGGAATTTGTTATTCTCCAAAGTTGTACAATTCATAGAATATGATGAGACTCCAAAAGGGAAGCTACAATCTCAATTCTTATTGTCGATAATTTATAGGAGTTTCAATATTTAAACTAGGCGATGATTATTCTCAAGGCTCCCTTTGATATTCCTGTAGGTAGAGTATAGCAGCAGTTACTTATAAAGGAGCGTTTTCCTTAATACGCCAGAGCTCCCAATTATTAGTTTCTCCAGCCTTCAACCCAACCGTATTGAAGCGTTTTCCTAAATACACTAGAGCTCCCGATTATTAGTTTCTCCAGCCTTCAACCCAACCTCCCGTATTGAAGCATTGTCTCCAACTCTCAATAATATTAAATTACGTCAGTTGGAACAATATATGGTGGCTCAAGAAGAAGGTTCAATGGCTCTAAAAAGTGAAACAGCGGCCTCAGAATTCCTTCTACAAACCACGGCTAGCTAGGCAATTTATATCCCGAAGACTTCCTTAACCTAGCAACTTGGAAAATAGGACTTGGCAATTTATTAATGTGTCGTAGAAAAAAGGGTCCCTTGCTTGACATGGAAATAATTCATGATAAATTGGACTTAATGAGGCCTTGATTTAGTGTTGTGAGGCATTTTATGCATCCGCACTAGGTCTTGGACCCTTGCAAATCGAATAACATGCTTTTAACGATGTCTTGTAAAGGTGTTGTAAAATCTTGTAAAGGACTCACGCTTTTCTAGACTAAATGAACCTATTTCTCCTTAATTCAACATTATTAAATGTGTTTAATAACATTATCACATCAATTTAGAAGGCTTGTGAATTAAACTTAATGTTAAACTAGTGTTGTAATGTGTCTTGCACATTCACATTGGTTTTTGTGCCTTCCTAGGCTATACAAACCTCATTTTAGCGCTGTAAAGTGTATTTAATCACACTTTCACATTGAATTCTATGTCCCAAGCCTTAATTAACCTTTACATCATCACTAATAGACCCCTATTAACCCATATTGTGCATCCTGAGGCTTAAATTGATCAAATACCCAACAAAGTTGCAATTTAAACCTTATTTCCTTATCTCCTGGCATCTTAGCTGTCAAAATGGCCCCTGTGGGACCCATTCGCCATGCATGGCGAATCAGTCCCATCTAGGTGGGACCCATTTGCCATGTGTGGAGAATCAGTCCCATTTGGTCTAATTTTGACCTTTGAGCAGCAAAAAAAGTGAAATTTGAGTTTAATTTCACTTCATGTCAGCTTGTGATGAGGTATCATCAGGTTACTAAGGCACAAGTGTGTATAAATAAGTGTTTTTCTCCTCATTTCACATCTCTTATCTCTTATCATTCATTCATCCATCATTCTTCCATATCAAGTCAAGCAACTTAGAGTTTCACCATTTCAAGTAACCAAGAAATCAATTTTCAGACATTCAAGGGCAGATTCTTCATGTTTTGTTGCATACTTTCAAGATCAAACATCATGGCAAGGTAATCAACTCCATTATTGCATGTTTCATTCCATTCTTACATCATTTTGGTTTAATTACCTCAAAGGGGTTTGACCAAGGCAAACCCCCATGCCCTAACATTCAACATTTCTTCTTCTCTTCTTGTGTGTTTGCAGATTTAGGACCCTTGGAATCTTGGAAATCATTGAAGATCAAGTTGCAAGGTTGTTCAAGTCTTCTCTTCATTCAACAAGTCAAAATATCAACAAAATCTCACTTTCAAACCCGTAAATCAGAGTTTCGGAAGTGGACACCTATAGAGAATCAAAGTGCAGACCGAAAGCTCCGGATCCCACCTTTGAATAATCAGAAATTCAAAAATGGACTCATTCGCCATGGGTGGTGAATGAGTCCCACTCCAAGGTCAGTTTTGAGTTTTTTGCATTTTTAGATACCCTTTTGTCAAAAACAGGTTCCGACTCAGTTTTGCAGAACTATGACTGATTCGCCCAAAATAGCAAATGAGTCCCACCAGGCCTGAAAACCAGCAACAGCAACATTTCAAATGTCATTTCCAGCCTCCTTCCAAATCCCAGGTGCACACTTTCCGTTTGGTTCATTTATGTTAAGTTTTGCATTCATTTCTAGTTCATTGTTGCATTACACAATGTGTTTTCAAACAAGTCACATTTATTAGGTTTTGCATACTTAATCAATCAATCTTATCAATTAGCTGCATCGAGAACATTGCATTTAGACATAATTTCATCATAGATATCTTAGATTGAGTGAACCACCTAGATTTTGGGCATGGGATCTATCTCTTTTCATTAGTTGAAAGACCCTAATTGAACAAAAAAGACCTAGCATTCCATGCCCCAAAAATCTACGGTTCAATTAAAAACACTTCTGTAATCTCCTGTGAACTCCTTCAAACCCGACCACCAAAAGTCACCATTTATTATCCTCACTATACTTTGATTTCCCACCACTTCAATAACACCAATAGCAGTTACTTAACAAGATGGCAGCATAATCAAATAGCAAACCCATATTACTGGTTATTAGCGCTTCTAGTTAATTCCACTAACATATGCATAGACCATAGTTTGCAGACTCGGCGGACTCGGGAGTCCGTTGGCTAGCCAAGTTGACTTGCCACAGACTTGGGAGTCAAGTCCAAAAGAGTCCTGGGTCGGGACTCCTGAGTCCAACCTTAGGACCAGACCAAGTCCTAAGGTCGAACTCGGGAGTCCCGACCTTAGGACCAGACCAAGTCCTAAGGTCGAACTTGGGAGTCCCGACCCACGACTCTCCTGCGCGGCTGGGAGTTAAAATGGGTTAAAAACCCTTTTTTTTTTTCACTTTTTCTTTCATTTTAACATTCAACTTTGTGAATTTCGGGTCTACAAATTGATTTCAAGTTGAAAGAAGCCAGGAGAACGAGCTAAAAAGATCAAAATAAAGCCAAGTAAGTGATCTAACAATTCTTTTTTTTTGTTTTATTGCATTCAAAATCAAAAAAATCAAGAAAAAAAAGGGGAAATGCTGCCAATTTTTTTTCTATTTTCCTTAATAGCCTAATTCCTACTATTTCTAGCTTGGTTTTGCATTCTTTTTTTTTTGCAAATGTTTGAAACTTTGAATCACATTTATTTGCTGATTTTTTAACAAAACCTTGCTGATTTTTTTTTTCCATGTTGAACTTGAAACAGCAATGTCGTCTTCAAATCCAAAGGGAATGAGAAAAGACCCTGCATGGAAGTATGGAATACCAGGAAATAAAAAAGGTGAAGTGACATATACTGAATGCCAGAAATGGATGACAGGAGGAGTAAACAGATTAAAATACCACCTTGCAAGAATACCTGCGCAAAATGTGGAGGGATGCCTTAAGACTACTCTTGAGATTATTAGAGAAATGAAGGCCCCTCTTGCTGAATATGAGCTAAAAAAAGATGAAAGACAAAAAACAAAGGATGCCCTAGCAGCAACGATGAGTAGATCCCATTCTACACCATCTATGCCCCATGGTGTTGCAAGTCCAAGCATCCGTGCTCCACATTCATCTTTTGGTGAGAGTCCTGAGGTTCCTTTTCTACTGCTCGTGCTGGCCAGGGTCCTTCATCAGGACCAAATTATTTTATTCCACGTAATGTTCCAAGAGCACAACCTTCACTTGAAGGTACCGGTTGGAATAAGGAAAAGCATCATGAAGCTAAGATGGTTGTTGCAAACTTTTGGTATTACAATAACCTTTCAATGTTGCAAACAGCCCATATTGGAAAGGTTTGGTGAACGCCCTTACAGTTGCAGGAAAGGGGTTTAAGACCCCATCAGCTAGAGATTTGAGTGGGCCATTGCTAGAGGAATCCGTAAAGAATACACGGCTTGTGGTTGATGAGCAAAAAAAATTTTGGCGAAGAAAAGGTTGCAACATTTTATCTGATGGGTGGATAGATGGACGAAATAGAACTCTCCTAAACTTTTTAGTGGCCTCTAACGGTGGATTGGTGTTCCTAAAATCAATAGATGCCTCCCATGAAGTCAAAAATACTAAGACTTTATGCAATCTATTAGATGGGGTGGTCCAAGAGGTTGGAGTTGATAATGTTGTCCAAATTATCACAGACAACGCAGTGCATATGTAGCTGCAGGTAGGCTACTTATGGAGAGGTATCCCACAATTGCATGGTCTCTGTGTGCTGCACATTGCTTGGACCTGTTGCTAGAGGACATTGGGAAGATTTCATGGGTCAAAAGAGTGGTTGAAGATGCAAAAAGCATTACAAAATTTATCTACAACCATACTCGGGTGCTTTCTTTGATGAGGAAATTCACAAATGGCAAGGACCTTGTGCGACCTGGAGTGACACGATTTGCTAGCCACTTCCTCACATTGCAAAGCATTCTTGGTGCCATTGGTCATCTCAAGCAAATGTTTGTGTCCGATGCTTGGAAGGAGTCCTCATTTTCCAATAGACCTGAAGGGGAGAGGATTGTTGCCATAGTTTTTTATGAGACATTCATCAAAAATGGAGAGGAGTTGATGGGGGTAAGTAGCAATCACACAAAAAAAAAATTATACATGATAATCTATTTGCTGTTTTTATTTTTTGAGGGGTTAATTTTGTTATAATTTAACATTTGTTTTCATTTTTTTAGGTGACAGAACCTTTGGTGAGGGTTCTTCGTATGGTGGATGGAGATGGCATGCCAATGGGTTTCATCTATGAGGCCATGGATAGGGCCAAAGAGGCCATATCACATTACTATGGCGGCAACAAAAGGAAATATGAAATCATATGGCGCATCATTGATCGTAGATGGACAAACCAACTCCACCAACCGATTCATGCCTTTGCCTACTTCTTGAATCCGAAGTTCTACTTCTCGGACACATTTAAGGCGGATGAGGAGGTCATGGAAGGTCTTGTCACATGCATTGATAGGATGGTGCCTAATCGTGAGCTAAGAGATAAGGTGCTTGATGAGTTGGAGGTGAGATTTGTTGCATCTTATTTATGAATTTGCAATGTTGAGCCTTGACTATCTATGAATTTTCTATATTTGATTTACTTTTTCTTTTATCTATTCAAGGTCTACAAGGGTGCAGAGGGGAGACTCTTTTCCTCCCAACAAGCAATTGAAAGGAGAGGAAAACAACAACCAGTAAAAAATGAAATTAGAAACTTGATTCTTACATATAGATTGTTTACTTTATTCTTATTTCTTAATACTTATATTTTTTAAACATGTTTTTGTAGATCTATGGTGGGAGAACTATGGTGCTAGCACACCAAATCTTCAAAAGCTAGCCATACGTGTCTTGTCGCAGCCATGCAGTGCTTCTAGGTGTGAACGCAATTGGAGTTTATTTGAGAACATTCACACAAAGAAGAGAAACAAGTTGACTCAGCAGTGCCTAAATGATTTAGTTTTTGTTCGGTACAACCTTTCACCTTCGAACTAGAAAGGTGGAGGGTGTTTCACACGAGTCCATCGACTTGGATGACATTGATCCATATGGTGAATGGACTATTGATGAACAAAATGATGAGGTTGATGTCTTCCTTACTGATGAGGATCTTGTTGAATTAGAGAGAGCAACAGCAGAAGAAGCAGCAAGATTGGATGCCATGGAGGACGACGAAGACACATTTGAATATCATGTTTCCCCTACTCAATCTCCTAGTCCTTGTTTGGATACTATAGCACGAGCACCTTCTAGTTCTAGGCCTTCAAAATTGAGTACCATTGGGAGGGGAAAGAGGAAGATGTAGATTACATGCGGTTGTTAATGTTTTCCTCTTTTTGATATGATTATATGTAAACATTTATAAACTTATGATGCTGTTATACATTGAAACTATGAGATTTGATTACTATGAATGATTAAATTTCAATTATTGAGTGTTTGATGATCATATGACATGTGTAATCTTTGAATTATGAGTGTTTGATAATCAAATTAGGCTCTTATGTTCTCTAAATGCATTAATTTGTTCTTGTTTTATTGTAAAACTACGGTTTTTTTTTTTTGTTGAGTCCTAGCCAAGTCTTTTCCCGAGTCCGTCTCGAGTCCCGAGTCCGAGTCCTATTTTTGGGCTGCCGAGTCCGCGGTGAGTCCAAGTTTGCAAACTATGGCGTAAACTACTAGAATAGCTGCATCATGTCTCCTCCATAAACCCATGGGTCTTACGCAACTAATAACATATATGCTCAGCAAGGAATATCAATGTTCAGGATATTCCAAATTTTAATTCCAAATCACCTTTTGAATTTTTCGACTTCATATATTCACCATTATTAAGTAATATGCAGCCTCCAATATGAGGCCAATAAGATTCTAATAAAATTTGACAGATAACTGTAAAGGAGTGCTTACGAGTCTGAACAGTAGGAAGATGCAAATTTCCCCAGTTTAATAGATTCGTAAAGCAAGAGACTTAATCCCTTATGAGCAAACCATTACTTGAATAATTTCTATTGACTTTATCAACTAATATGATACGGCTTCATAACTCCAAAGTTTGTTCGAACCACAAATCAGAAAGCCACAGTTAATTGGGAGATACAACTCCAATTAAAACTAAATATCTGTAATTGAGTTATCCCTATCATAAACCTAAATTATGCTCAAACCCCACATTCACAAAATCTTGTTCATCTATCATAAATTATATCATATTAATTCAGCACCTTGAACTCCAAGTCTAGAACCTGCAAACCTCTAATTCTGAATTCTTCTTCTGCACGTGGCACAATTTCGGAAATTCGGTTTGAGACAAAGATTTCCCGAATTTCAAAAACTCCAAACATTAACTCCAAATGAGAAATCTGAATGATTCCACCAATCACCAGCTAGGGTGGATAATCTCACCACCGGAGCTGATCGTCTTTCAAAGGGTTTTCGTCCCCTAAAAGGCTGTGGTGAACTCCGTTCAACCAGCAAAAAACCTCTTCTCCAATTCAAACCCAGCATACCTTCAAAAGACGACTCCAATATTTTTAATCACTCCTCTTCATAACTCCTCCCAACTTCTTGAATTCCTCTTTCTCTCTTTAAATTCAATTCTTTTGAGAATCCATCAAAAAGTAACTTAATTAATTCAATTTAACTTTTCTATAGCTTAAGTTACTTTTGTATCATTAAAAATAATTAATCTAAGTTGTATTTTTTAATTTAACCTATTTCGACAACTTTAAATTAATTATTAATTACAATGTTGACTTATAAAATTGGGGACATTACATAATTCAGAACTAAACAAAAACTAAACGTTTGAAAATCAGCATTCCTAAATTGAAAGTTAGAACTTGAAATAGTAAATTCAATTTGAAATGACATTTAAAGTTTGCATATCAAATACATCTAATGGTATTTTTAATCATAATATAAAGCTCAAAGCCTTGGTATCAAAAGAGTAACAACTTCTTGATGCAATATAGGTAGGGGGGTCAACTAAACCATAGTTGGCAAACTGGTTGAGTACTTGCCAATTTTTTGATCCGTCGAGTAACTCATAAGAAAACTCGTGGATTTTGCTTGCCGAGTTTTTGGCAAGAACTTGATTTTTGGGTGAGTACTCACTAGAAACTTGGAGAGTCCATGGCAAAAACTAGCCATATGTGGCAAACACAAATCGTATCGAAAACACTTAAAATACATGATTTGTTTCCCTATAATGCCGATCACACCCCTCACACTTAGCACACCGCACTCTTGAATCCTTTTGCGAAGATTGGAAGGATTTTTAGGCAAACTTGAAGCACAAATTTGAAATTTTTCAAGGGTATGTTAGTAAAAAAAAAATATTTTTTTATTTTTATTTTGGAGGCATTTGAATTCATTTTCGCTGCTAAAATCTAGCATGTAGGTTAAAAACAATTCATGATTTCCTAAAACTTAGTATTTTTTGAAATTTACTTCCAAACAATTGGATTCATCACCATTTTTTGTTCATTTATACTATTTTTTTGCTTGAATTCACTATTTTTTGTATACACATTATTTTCTGATTTTTACCATTTTTTGGAATAAAATGATTAGGTTATATTGAATTTATGCTGATTTTAACTAATTTATGTTGATTTATACTAATTTTATACTGATTTATAGTAATTTATATTGAATTTAGGCATTTTTTTCGTATTTAGAAACTAAAATGTTGTACTTTCGCTTTGTACTTGTAGGTTAGATACAATGGCAAATAGAGAAGATTCTAGATCAAGCTCGGCTCAATCGATGCCAATTACAGGCACTCATCCCATTGGAGCTAGAGACAGTCGTTTGCATCAAATGCCAAAACCTATATCACGGAGGCATAAATCGCCTCAAATACCTTCTTGCAAGCATTACTCATCGTGATGCCAATCCCCTATACCAACACCATAGATGTAATGACCCCTTTCTAGTGGAAGCACTTAAACTCGAATCTTGCATTCAAAGTGTTTCTCAAAGAGACATTAGAGACGTTAGAGATCAATAAATTTCCGTAATAACATCTAATAAGGTCAAAGATGATATAAATATTACATTCTTGTCAAAGGATTATTCATTTCCTCCCTATCATTCACTATGGATGATTCTTCTATAATATATTTCATAAGTACTTTAGACATTAAACATCTTTCAAGATCTCATAGATGGAATTCTATTATATCATAGTGAACGAATAGAGTCATTATTACTTATAAGACTCAAAAATTGCTGCAAGCATTATTATTGAATAATCACATAGAAAGCGCACGCACGTGTGTATATATATATATATATATAATCATTACTAATTATCTTTAGACTTAGAATACTCATCTTTGCATGAGTCTGCATATCATTTATATCCATATATATATGTTAACAATTATATTAAGCTCACCCACAATAATTATAAACAGCATACCTCTGACTTATGACTGTCATATTACTGACTGTGATTTCTTCTTCAGAATATGTTTTACTTTTTTCCCCTTCCAGCCACGTAATGTAAAAGACCCTCTTCTTCAGCCAGCAATCATATATGATAGAGACTTATTCTCCTTTCTCTTTACCCATCGATGCCTTTTTGGTCTTGCATTAATCTCCCTTATATGGGCCGGTCAAGAGTCTGATTTGGGGCGTGTCCTTATTCATTCGCTGCTTCTTCTTGGAACCGGTTCATAAGTATTAGCACTATGGATCGGTTTCTTAAGTCTTAGTAATATTGATCGACCTAATCAACTCTAATTGTTGTGTTAGGAGCCCATCAGGCTTTGTATGTATTTAATATTTATTATTTGTTTTCTTTATTTATGTTTGCTAATTGTTTATTTTATTTTATATTTTATATTTTATATTTGTTTATTTGTAATTTATATTTGGTTTATGAATCAAGCTTTTGTTTATTTTATATTTGTTATTTGTGACGTTTGTATTATAATATCTATGGTAATCACCAATATTCATTTTCATAATAATAATATTATTTTGATAATGATAATGAACTTGTTAATATATATATTTTATTTTAATGTGTTACAATCTTTTATTGTGTATTTCACATTATTATAATGATCATAATATTTAGTATTCATATTTTGGTAATTATAATATTATATTTAATATTTATACTATTATCTTTGATAATTATAAATATCAAAATGTTTTTAATATATATATTTTTTTATCTTGTTTTCGATGCTTTATATCTCAATGCTACCATTTCAGGGGACATGACAATAGAAGAGATAAAACAAGAGATTAATGCACACCTTGCATTGGTAGAAGACAAAAGATTACAAAGGGAGAAGACAAGGGCAACCATAGTAGCATCCATAGCTAGTGGTCATTGTCCTCAAATGCAAGCAAAAACAAATGAAGAAACAGCATTTGAAGGCATAGTGGGTTCCCTTCGTGGTCCATGCATACGAAACACATTAGCATTCACTATATCATTTGAGTCTTAAATTCTTAATCTTTTTTAAAATTTTATGTTCTCTAATTGTTTGCACTTGCAAATATGTGTGTTCCTTCATTAAGCCTATTGTGCAAGTCATAAGATATGTTGATACAAACTCTCCTAGCCTTGGTTAGATTTATGAGACCTTTGATAACATGCTTGGGCAGATGAAGCAAGCCATTTATAACAAGGATCCTACTTTAGGATTTTACGAGGATAGGCTAGAGGTCTTCTCCATGGAGCTATTTCCAAAAAGGGGAACATGACACAACCAATCACCTTTATTCCTAGAGTTACTTTAGCATATACTTGCCTATTGTATGATACATACATTAAAAAAAACCTAACATATCTTTGCAGCAACTCATGTTAATTTCAATAGACATTACCAAAGAGAGTGTTGTGACCTTTTCACACATCGCCCCATTCAAGATGGGGACCCCCTAATTTTTGCTCCATTCTGGTCTTTTGGCTTGGGTTTTTTCTCTCTCTCTCTCTCGCTCTGTCTCTTTTCTGATGTCCGCCTTTCAAGGGATTGTGCCCGTCAGTGAGTTTAAGCATGAAATTAACCAAGTCTGGAAATTAGGGTTTGATTCCTTCATGCCAATTTGAATTCAACGAAGTGAATAAATTGAAAATTGAGTTTAACGTTGTTGTCAGTGTGCTTCCAGCAGGCTCTCAGCAAGTTTTTACCTGATTCTGAGGTACTTACTATTTTTAGTAAGTGTGAAATTCAGGGCAATTCGTCAGCATTTTTGAGATTCCAATAGTCACATGGCATTCAGAGCACGTCAGGATACTCACGTGCAAAATTTGAGCGAAAACGGACAACTTACTATTTTTAGCAGTCCGGCTTCCAGAGCAAATTTCAGGGTTCAGATGCAGAGGTTTCTTTTGCATGTCAGATGATTCCTTCTGGGTTTTTCGAGACCTTCGCAATGATATAACATGCAAAACGAAACGACAACTTTCAGAATTCAATCTTTTGAGGCTATTTTTAGGGTTTGCATGTCAAGGTTTCTTTTGCATGTCAGATGATTCCTGATGGGTTTTTCGAGAGCTTCGCAGTGGTGTGACATGCAAATGGAGATAATCACTCAGTAAGGAACTTACTATTTTTAGCAGGTGCGTCCCGGCAGCCGCTTCCCAGCAGTTCAGAATCACGAGCTGATCACAGTGCCACGAAAACGAGAGTAAACAGAGATCTTTTGATATGCATGCAGAGCGAATTAGGGTTTCAAGCTTCGGAGCCTGAAAAGAGGGGTAAAAAGTCAGAATTTCCGAAAACCGGTGTAAACCACCGCGATCAGCATCCTTCAGGCTATCTGCTGGTAAAATTTGAAATCAAACGGAGCACTTACTATTTATAGTAAGTCAATTTGGAAACAGGCTAAAAATAGCAAGTCAGGTGCATGCGCTGATGTCAGTAGTCAGGTCACGTGGTGAGGAGCGCCTCATTCAAATTTCAAGTTCATCGGGGCAGTAGAGCTATCAAAAACAAGCAGTTACTATTTATAGCAAATCACCTTCAGAAATGGGCTAAAAATAGCAGGCCAACTAAAAATGGCAATGTCAACAGGACAACAAGGTCGTGAGGATGCAGTGTTCAAAATTTCAAATCAATCTGAGCTTCCGAAGTGTAAAAATCAAAAGACTTGCTATTTATAGTAAAGCATGGAGGAGCAGGCAGAAAGAAAGAAAAACGCCTAAGTGTTGAAAATATCCTTCACCACCCCTGAAATGCGCCAAGGAAGAAAAGGCTGGCAGAGGCTGAGAAAATTCTAAGTGATGACTCTTATTCAGTAGCTTACCTCAAATGCGCCCTCATCCAGTTGGCAGGTGATAAAAAATTTCCTAAGTCTGAGTTCATCCTCTTGCCACCTCAAAATGCGCCCAAGTTGGTAAAAAAAATTCTAAGGCAAGTGTTTTATCCCTCGCACATAGCAAAATGCGCCCTGCTTGATGAAGAAGCAAAGATGTTCAATCATAAAAAATATTCTAAGTATAAAAATCCACCTCCCTATTCTAAATGTGCCCAACAAGCAAAAGGGTCAAAGCAGTCAACAAGTTTCATCCTGCTCCTATGGTAAAATGCGCCCAGCTCAAGCTAGCAGCATTCAAAAAATTTCTAAGTATGAAATTCATCCTCCTAGAGGCCTCAAATGCGCCCATATTAAAAGGAAGTCAAGGGAGTCAAAGATGTTAATCCTGCAGCCTATGCAAAATGCGCCCAAGGTAAGAAAGGGTCAAAGAAGTCAATGAATTCCATCCTCCACCATGGCCTAAATGCGCCCAAAAGCAGGCATGTAAGGACGAAGGAAAGGGAGATGAAGAGTCACTAGTGGGAGGCGTTACAAGTTTCATCCTCCTCTACATGAGAAATGCGCCCATATTTGAAAAGGGGTCAACAAGTCAAAAGGCTAGGCGTGGGAAATGTCATCCTTCATGCATGCCAATATGCGCCAAGTAAAGGATAAGTATTGAGAGTGTGAAAGGTAAGATGGTAAACAAGGTGAAAGTGAAGTATGCTAGGCACGTTTATTATTCCCCTTTAGGTGTGATATGCGCCTAAGGTGTTGGGTTGGTGGAAACATAGATGTTGAAGGTGCTAAGTGATAAAAAAAAATTTAAGTGTGATATGCGCCTAGGGTGGTGGGCAAAATGTAAGGTGAAGTTGATGAATATTGTAAGGCATTGAAAGTGCTTGGTGGTGAAAATTTTTCAAAGGCAAGATGAATATCCTTCTTCACATATGATATGCGCCTACGGTGGTGAGTGGAAAATAATGTGCTAGGCGTTGGAGTTTTGAATGAAAGTGTCCTCTTGCAAGATGATATTGCTAAGTAAAAAAATAAAACATGTTAAGTATGATGTGCCTTCAGGAAGATTTTTTTTTTTTAGTGAAGTTGATGAAATTTTTCTCACCACTGGCAAGATGGATTGAAGAATGAATAAAATTTTCTAAGGGAAAATTTTTCAAAGAAATGCTAAGCGATTCAAAAAATTTCTAAGGCACAAATATTTTCTCCCTTAGAAAAACACCTAAGTCTGGAGAGGTGATGAAATTTTCCTGAAGCGTGAGCAGAGTTGCCAGAGGTGAAGTCAGTGAATGCCAGCTCCACAAGATTGATAAAAAATTTCCAAGTCAGAGCAAAATTCTCAGAGGAGATCGAAGAACGAGAATAAATTTGATGAAAGAATATTTTCTAAGGTTCAAAATTCAAGAAAATTAAATGAACCCGTTCGTTGGGTACCCATGAGTTCGACGCGTTCTAAAAGAAATTTTCTTCTGGGTATCGAAGATTATCGATGAGGAGTTGACTTTAAAGTCTTCCATGCTTCGCTGCAGCCTTCAGGGTGAAGATTTTTGATGAGCACTGGATTGATGAGTTTTCCTAAGGGAAATTTGAGAATTTTTCTAAGGCAAAATGAAGAAAATGTGTTTTCAAGGTGAAATTCCCCAGACGATGAATTTGAAAGGAACTGCCTAGGTGAATTTGCTTAAATTCTTCGTGAGGCTAATCTTCCTGATGAATGAAATCAAAATTGTCGATGCTCCAGCTGGTGAAGTGAATTCCTTGAAGAAGATGCAGTTGAAGTTAACACTTTTAAAAGATGATACGCCCAAGCAGAATGCAAGATAGGTTGGAAATTTGGCTAAGGCATGAAGAATTTGAACACAAAGTGGGCTAGTGAAGGCAGCGAACCCTTGGAGATCGAAGCGTGAAAATCAGGTAAGTAAAGTGAATTCATGTTATAAAGTGTTCTAATGCTCTTCTCCTTGCTTGTTTTGCAGGAGAAACGTCGAGACCAAGCGATGGTGACTTAAGTGATCTAGGATGACATTTCAACCTTCGGAGGAAGATAAAGTTACGAGTTTCACATGGAGGAAGAAAGTTGCAAGAAAATGACTAAGTGTTGAGGCTCAAGTAACAAAGAAGAAACGTTTTTCAAAATTCAAGATGGAAAAAAGAATGGAAGCTCGAGCAAAGTTGAGGAACAACGTCAAGAAGAAGATCAAGGGCAGTGTGAACGCGTTTCAAAATTGGAATCTTCTAGAAGGATGGTGGGCATTAATGCCGCATTTATTACCCCACTCTCCTTTGTGGCGGTTTTTAGGGCGAATCTTGTTTAGGGCTGAGGTGGCACAATCTGGGCCATCCAGCCGATTGTAATCTGAGCCGTCCGTTGGACTTGGCCAACTATAAAAGGGGGAGTCCCCCTCATTTGTACATTCATTAGACAGTAGAATTAGAGTAGAAGTTAGATAGAGAGACAAGTTAGAAGTAACTTAGTATAGATTGATAGTGTAGTTTGAAGAAGAGGGAAAGTTTTCCCTTTGAAAACTTTGTAAGAAATTGTTGTGAACACTCTCTCAATAAAAGAGTTTTTCATTGATGGTGAATTTCGTCTTTGTTGTGAGTAGCTAGCAAGGTTTCTTCGTCCTTCCGATTCAAATGGTAGCATAAAATAGTTCAAAGTAGTATAATTTTCATTCCATGTAAGTAGATGTTAGCTGTGGAATGTGGTGTTTGATCTAAGCAACTTCGTCTATCCATACCACTAGTGTATTTGCTGATGGTGAATGCGCCTTGTGTGGTCAACTGGAATATCATGTACTTAACTTCAATCACAGTTTGAATGATGGTATGCGTCGTTGTGATGGTATCTTTATGTCAAGTGGTGGTTTGAACATCTTTAGTCATCTCCCTGAAGATTGCACCGACTCCGTGGAAGCTGTCCGATGCGAGGCAAAGCGAAGTTTGGTTGAAGTTTGCTGAAGTTGAGCTCCATATCCCACGTCTTAGAGTAGATTAGAATCTTCTTAACCCTACAACCATTTCAATTCAGTACTTTCTGGTTAGAATAGGAAACCCGCGCCATGGACAAATCTTTCGAGCATTTGAATTCCTTTCTCCTTAATGAACAATTCCGTAAGTCCCCTTGAAATACCAGCAAATCACATCAAGCCAAACTGAGCCTATTCGCACTGAAAGAACCTTGGAGTTGAACGCATGAACTTTCTTGCAATCTTAGCATGCGGAATACTTTGATCAAGAGAGAATAGGGTAGCCGTTGGCGACTTTATTCTGCGTTGGTGCGGTCACGAAAAACACATCAACAGAGAGAAATCTTGATAGTAAAAAGATAAGATAGTCAAGGACTCAAGACATGAGATTTGAAATTTAAAATCAGTTTCTTCTGAAAGTAAATTAAAATGCAAGTGGGTTTAAAGTTTTAAACTAATATGTGTTTGCATAACTCATTGTGCTTCCAAGCAGCATGGCCAATATGTTCATTCCAAGCTCATTATAAAACTAGTGGTTAATTTACAACCACATCCTTGAGATCTCAAAACTAAAATCACCATGGGATAATGAATTGAATTTATAGTACTTTACCCCAACATCACAACAATTATACAACACAAAGATCCAACCTGGTATTGCAGGATGTAGATAACCAAAGCAGCGATGACCTGTTCCCAATCTTCGCTTCAGATCATAAAGGTTGCTAATGGGATGTACAGCCTATGAAGTTTGTTTAACATCATTTTGTCAACATATGTCAATATCTCTAAGTGAGGGAAAAAAGCACACTAGTTGCCAAAAAAATACCTCATATGCCACAATCTTCTCCAGCAGAGATGCAGGATCATTCCAAGTAATACGATGGAGCTCCAAAACAGCTGGACTAAGCCATGTTGCCAGCCTCTCCTTCAACTCCAAATCCAAGGCTCGCAATGATGGAACACGTTCCTCCCTAAGGTGCTTACCAAAGTGTAATGTTAGGTAGAATACAGAAATATTGGCACAGATAATATATTCACATCAAAAATCATAAATTATAAGAAGTGAGATAAATTTTAATATCTTTGAAAAATAAGTTTTTTTTGTATATACAGACAAATCATAAGATAAAGTGTGAGCTAAAAATGTACAACAGAAATTCAAAACTATTGATTTATACAAATCTAAATACTATTGGCATTTACCATAAATTACTAGAATAGAAATAGTAAATATCATGAAAAAACATAGTAAAATAATCTAAACAACGAGCAAATATAACTCTGCTTCAACAAAATAAATAAAGAATGCCAAAGAAAAGAAACAAAGAACCTCTAATGTTCACAAATGGTCTATATAGGTAGCTGGACAAAATAAAATCAACATACTACTAAACATAATTCAATTAAGTACTACAATCCACTGCTGGGCCAACATTGGCCACTGAAAATGTTGAAGAAAAATAAAGGAAAGTAAACAATACAGATTGCAAATACATCTTGGGAGAAAAAACTAGACTACATCAAAATAAAAATAAAAACTAGAAGAGAGAGGAGCAAGAGGTGAGAGAAGCCCATCTCAGAGAATGGGTAAGGATTCAAAAACTCTCACATGGAAGACAAAGCTGAAGTATGCTACATTAAAGTATCTCTCCTACTGTCCAAAGCCAAACAGAAGTTAGTAATTGAAGAGCACACAGGAAATACTAAGAGGGGGCAGGGGGGTGAATCAGTATTTCAAAATCTTTAAAACTTAAAACCACATAAATCTGAAATCAAAACAGAAGAACATTCATGAACATGATAAACACCGAGATTACGTGGAAAACCCTTTCAGGTAAAAAACCACGGCAAAATATTGCTTTTATTATCTTCAAAGGGCACCAACCCAGCTTACAAAAGTGAGCACCAACTCTCCTGAAGCACCCAACTCAGTTTGAGCACCAACCCAAATAGACTGAAAATTTATACCTAGAACAGATAACTTCATTTGGTAGAATCATATGGAAGTGAAAGACTTCATTGAGCTCAAAGTTAACAAGTTGTCTTCGCACAGAGATACAATATATCAGATGTTTACAAAAGTAAACTGCAACAGATATCACCACCAACAGACTTCAACACTTCAATAATCTGAAAAAGTGCTCCTAATACCAATACACCCTTCCTTGACCCTATTGAATGTTGAATCTGCTCTCCATGTCACCTGTCAGACTCCCGAATAGGTGTGGCTATAATATCAGATGGCGGAAGTCATTTTTGTGCAAAAACGAAGTCAACATAGATTCAAAAACGAATTCCCAACATCAACCAGTCCAAAAAACACATATACGTCAAACCCTTCTAAAAAGAATGCCATTGAAAACATACATCATTGATGAGCACATCCATTAGAATTACAGCTAAAGTTGAAACTCTTTCAAACTTCACACTACACCTGCACAAAGGCACGAAGGTATGTCTTCAAAAAAAATATCGAACCATACAAAAAGCCAACTCCTCACAAGAATCACACCCACTCACTGAATGCAAGCATCAGTTCATCACATAATAAACTCAGACCCATCTTTTTATTTTTTTTATAGCGCCAGCACACCCACACAATACTTAGAAGGAAAGATCGATATGCCTTATGTTCCATCTACATCATACACTGCCTGCATTATTTTTCTAAGCTGCCTTCAATAAAAATAGTGCTTCATAAAAATACTTCAAATATGCTGACAGAGTAAGTAGGCAAGGAGCTCAAACAAGCAACCAAGTAGCTCGAGCACTTTGACATCAATGACAAAATACTCAACAGTAATGAGATTCAAATTGCTGACTGACTACAGGTCTCTGGTCCTGCATTTGCCAACAACTCTTGTTGCGGTGACTTGACCAAGATGCCTCTATATGTATTGTACCTCTACAAAAAAAATCGTACTAGAGTCCTTTTTTGCATGATTTAAAATAAATCTTGTCAATTTGTCAAGAAAAGTTATTTATGGTTTTGTTAAGTCAACGGACAAGTATGAAGTTGAAAAGCCAAGATTCAAAGTGGAAAAGTTGTTACAAGAGTGGAAAATGATTAAGTATCGAGTGGAAAAATGACTACTGGGGCATGCTTGCCCAAATTGAAAATGACTGAGTGCCAATGTGATGAGCCTTGCTAGCTCACTGCTCAAACCCCTGTCTTTTTTTTTAAGTCTATTTGTGTTTTTTAGTTTTTTAGAGAAATTTTGTAGACAGAAGAGAAGGGGCGCATCATATAAAAGCTCACAAAATGAAAACTTGAGCAAATTTAATCAAACTGGAATTGTAGAAGGTGTTTATTATCATCAACAATGGATTTAAAACATACAAACATACCCGAAAGCCTCCAGATTTTTTAAATAAGAAATCCGACCAGCATAGTGAAGAACTGACGAAAACTGGAGTAGAGAGTTACAGATTGCAAAGTTTATTTTGAAACTGAAGCCAGAGAGAAGTATAGCTAGGGCGCCCAAGTTCATGAAGAGAGATCCTCAGAAAGAAGACGTTTCTCCAAAAAGCCAAAAAAAAACCTTCCTTGCAAGTGCCACGCCCTTTCAAACAAAAAGCACCAAAAACCATCTCTGAAGGTGTGCCCAAACAGCCATGAAGTCTGCCATGGTGAAGGAAGAACAGCAGCTAATAAACCCTCTGTTTTTGATGAAGAACACTACAAAAATCTGTTGAAGCACTGCAGAACTTCTGAAATGAAGCTCTCTCAATCTGCACTAATTCAGCTGATCTTTCACAACTTCACAAGTGCTCACACTGAAGAGATTTCGTTCTCCAATGGTGGATTTGCTGCAAACCTGGTCACAGGCTGAAAGCAAGGGAAAAAACCTCCAAGGCAAAGTTGAAATATTCAAAAAGATGAGTTTCTCATTGCCCAAATCCCTTATAAAGCAAAAGAGGAGAAACCCTAAGAAGGCCGTACATTTTAGGGCTTTAGCTCATTTAAATTTATGAAACTAAACTTAAATCACTTTCTATAGTTTCCCTTTTGATTTTTGGCGCCTCCTTTAAGTGAATAAAGATATAACATTAAAATATTCACTTTAGACTTAATTTAAGTGAAATAAGAATTATAAAGTCAATTTGACTTTATAAAAAGACTTTAAGTTAAAAATTAACTTAAATCACTTAAGTAAGCCTATCTCCCTCAATTCTCAACAGAATTCAATGCCGTCAGAAGCAAAGAAACTCCTGTACTGCCAAGGCCTGCAATGAGCCTATCCACGATCTCAGAAAATGAAATCGACCGAACTCTCCAGAAGGTACCACTGACCCTCTAACCAATCCAGTTAGCCCACAAGGGTCCAAGAAAAGGGCTAACACACTGCATCAGGTGACTGACTAGAGTGGGGACATCACAGTCCGCCCTCCCCGAATTTGCTTGTCCGCAAGCAAACTCAAAGCTGGATGTTGTAAAACACTGTCACCCTCCCAAGTCGCATCCTCGGCTGGTAGATCCTTCCACTTCACCAAGTATTCCCTAATAACCCTTCTTCGAAGATGACGCTCTCTAGAATCCAGAATGGCCTCAGGAACCAATATCAACTTCCCCTCATCATCTAGGGGTGGTAAATCAACAGAAGGAATCACATGTGGTCCCAATGCCTTTTTGAGGCGTGAAACATGGAACACATTGTGAACCTTGCTGTCCATCGGAAGATCTAACTCATAAGCCACTTCACCGACCCGTCTGACAACTCTGAATGGTCCATAGTAACGTGGCTTAAGTTTCTCTGCGCCCTTCTTACGAAGGGTGGACTGCCTATAAGGCTGGAGCATCAAATACACCAAATCATCGATCTCGAAAGATCGCTCCACTCGCCTCTGATCAGCATATTGCTTTTGCTGATTCTGAGCTTTCTGTATATTCTCTCTGAGTGCTCTCATAATATCTTGGTTCTCCTGCAATAGATCACCAGCACTAGGTACTCTACTGTCACTCAGTAACAAGTCTAGAAAGCTCGGAGCATCATATCCATATAAGGCTCGGTAAGGGGTCATCTGAATGCTCATGTGATGAGTGGTATTGTAGCAATACTCACAAAGGTATAACCATCTCACCCATGCCTTCTGCTGCCCTGAACTGTAATTCCGTAAGTATCCCTCCACCCATTTGTTGACTATCTCAGTCTGCCCATCTGTCTGGGGGTGGTAGCTAGTACTCGGAGTGAGTTCTGTCCGCAAAGCTTGAATAACTCCTGCCAGAAGTTACTCATAAACCTGCTGTCCCTATCACTGAC
Source organism: Sequoia sempervirens (assembly GCA_007258455.2). Classification (NCBI taxonomy): domain Eukaryota; kingdom Viridiplantae; phylum Streptophyta; class Pinopsida; order Cupressales; family Cupressaceae; genus Sequoia; species Sequoia sempervirens. The sequence continues at coordinate 508,249,641 of VDFB02270651.1, forward strand.
TATACTCCGAGGCAAACCATGCAACCTGAATACCTCACGAAAGAACAAATCTGCCACCTGAGTAGCTGTGTGCGTAGTAGTGATTGAGAAGAAATGAGCATACTTCGTCAATCGATCTACCACCACAAAAATGCTGTCTTTCCCTTGAGCTTTCGGCAAGCCCGTAATGAAGTCCATAGACAAGCATTCCCACTTCCTCTCAGGGATAGGAAGCGGCTGGAGTAATCCTGCAGGGTATGTGTGTTCTTGCTTGTTCTGCTGACAAACAAGGCATTCCCTGACATACTGGAGAACAAAGGATTTGAGACCCTTCCAAGAGAATCTTTCCCGTACCTGCCTATAGGTCTTAAAGTACCCGGGATGTCCTGCCATAGGTGCATCATGAAATGATCTCAAAACTTGGTTCCTCATCTCTGAATCTGGAACTAGAAATATCCTCCCTTTGTAAATGATAAGATCATCTACAAGTGAGTATCTGGCATCCTGTACTGTTCCATCCACTATGCTAGAAGCCCACGGGTTCTTAGCATACTCAACTACAATCATATGTCTCCAGTCCTCTGAAATCTGTGTAATGGAGCTCAAGTGAGGACGGCGAGATAATGCATCAGCAACTACATTCTGAGTACCCTTGACATAGGAGATGTCAAAATCATAGGACTGAAGTTTGCTGACCCATTTTTGTTGTCTTTCATTTAAATCCCGCTTGTCCAAGGAAGTGTTTCAGACTATTATGATCGGTTTTAACACAGAATTTACTACCAATCAAGTATTGCCTGAACTTTGCCATGGCATGCATGATAGCCAACATCTCCTTGTCATAGATGCTAAAGCTCCTCTCAGGACCTCTCAGCTTCCTGCTCTCGAAAGCTATAGGATGACGATCCTGCATAATGACTGCACCAATTCCCTCACCACTGGCATCACAATGTAACTCAAAGGGTTTGGTGAAATCCGGCAAAGCCAACACTGGACATGAAGTCATGAGAAGTTTGAACTTCTCAAAGCACGCCTGTGCTAATGGTGTCCACACAAATGCACCCTTCTTAGTCAAATCAGTTAGTGGCGCAGCATGCCGCGAGAATCCACTAACGAACCGACGATAGAAGGCACATAATCCTACAAATCCCCTGAGCTGTGTCAATGTCTCAGGTGTAGGCCAATCAATGATAGCTCGAACCTTCTCTGGATCCATGCTAACTCCCTCACTGCTGATAATGTGACCCAAATACAAAAGCTCAGCCATGCCCAACGCACACTTGGACTCCTTGGCGTACAAGGACTCCCTGTCAAGTATGCTCAAAACCTCATCCAGGTGAACCATGTGTTCTTCCCAAGATCTGCTGTAGACTAGGATGTCATCGAAGAACACCAACACATGTTTCCTCAGTTGAGGATGGAAAACCCTGTTCATAGTGGACTGAAAAGTGGCTGGAGCATTGGTTAAACCGAAAGGCATAACCAAGAAATCAAAGTGTCCACAGTGACATCTGAATGCGGTTTTCTCTATGTCCTCCTCTCGGACTCTGATCTGATGATAACCTGTCCTCAAATCAATCTTTGAGAAGTAGCAAGCTCCATGAAGCTCATCTATCAACTCATCAATCCGCGGAATAGGATATCTGTTCTTTATAGTTCTCCTGTTAAGCATTCTATAATCAATACACATTCTGAGTGTACCATCCTTTTTCTTCACCAAAACAACTGATGAAGCAAAGGGTGACTTACTCGGCCTAATGTGCCCCATAGCCAAAAGTTCTTTGATGGTCTTCTCAATTTCATCTTTCAAGCGTTTGGGGTGCCGATAAGGAGTGATCATGATAGGTTTTGTGCCCTCATCCAGCTCTATGATATGCTCAATACCTCTATCAGGAGGTCTACCTGGTGGAATTGCACTGAAAACCTTGGTATGTTTGGTTCTGAGTTTCTGTACATCTGGATGGTAAGAAGAAACTGGCTGATCCAAATGTGAAGGCATTAACTTGCATTCAGCTACCCAATCTACCATGTCATGACGAACCAAACGTTCCATTCTTTTGAGTGAAATTTCTTTCACATTGCTGTCCTTGATGGCTTTTAGAACATGTTTTGTGCCATCAACTTTGAATTTCATCTCCATGTCGTTCAAATTAAGTGTGAACTCTCCTATAGCATGAAGCCACTTCATGCCGAGAACTATATCAGTTCCTCCCATGTTCACAACATAAAAATCTGCCTTAAACTCATAGTTATTGAGTTTCAAAGGCAAGTCTGGAACCATCCTCTCGCAAGTGAGAGTGTATCCATCAGCAACCTTGACTCGAATGCCTTCAAACTGCTGAGTTTGAATTCCTCTTTTCTCCACCAAACGTGAGTCAATAAAATTGTGAGTTGCACCTGTATCTAAAAGAGATATGACTCTTTGACCAGCCAAGACCCCACGGAGTCTAAAAGATCCCTCTCTCTGCATGCTGGATAAATGAGCCTCCTTTAACTCAGTTTCTACTACAATTTCAGCCTCATCTTCTGATTCTTCTCCATCTGTATCATAAATTGGAGCTTGCTGATCAGAAAAATCAGTCACTTCTTCTCCCTCATAAAACCACTCCATGTTCCTGTTTTGCCCTTTAGGTTTGAGGGGGCAATCATGATTTTGGTCATAAGGGCCCTTGCAGTAAAAACAAAGTCTCCTCCTACGAAGATCATTCATGGTTTCTCGATCCAAAGGTGCTATATATTTCTTCTTATGATCAGCATTATCAGCTTTTTTCGGATCAGATTTATGTTCATAAGAAGTAGAAGGTTTGGTGCCAAATTGCTTTCGAGGAGTAGTGAGCTCCATGCTGCGAGCTTTCCTCATGGTTTCTTGTAATGTAGGGGGATCAAATGCCTTGATCCATCCTTTCATAGGCTCGAAAAGTCCCTCAATGAAGAGTATGATCAGCCTCCTTTCAGAGATGCCTGTAACCATAACTGACAATTTCTGAAACTCTCCAATATATGACTCCAAACTACCTAGCTGTTTCAGCTGTGCTAGGTCTCTAAAAAATAGCTCAGGATCACGTTTGTCAAACCTCTCTACCAGTCTATCTGTGAACTCCTGGTATGAAGTAATCTGATCATGGTGAAGAGTAGCCATGCCATGAATCCACCAATCATGAGCTACGCCATCAAGGTGAAGTGCTGCAAATCGAATAGCATCTTCCTCGGGCATGGGACGTAGAGTCAAGAATGTATCTAACTTGCTGATCCAAGCACGTGCTGTAACTCTACCACTACCATCATAGTTCGCCAAGGTGAGTTTATTGGTAGCCTGTCTAAGATCACTGTGCTTGTACCAAGGCCTCCTGTCATTCCTATTTCTGTTATGTTCTCTCCTCTGGCTCATGAATCTATCAAAGTTAAGGTGCTCCTTAACTCTAGGTGGCAATGCGTCCCATTCATCATGCATAACCATGATGTTATCTGCAAAATTAATCTCACCACCCTGTTCAACCTCTTCCTCATCCTCTGTATCATTCCTGGTGAAGGTAGGGCATGTTGCTCTCACAAAAGTGCGAGCTGGAACAATAGGTCTATGAGGTGCGCCATGGATACTGCCCTCATGATCATGCCCTGGATGCTGGCCTCTCTGAAGTGTTAAGTTCTCTACATTTGTGCTGAGTTGCTGGAGAATATTTGCTACCTGTTCTTGACCTGCAACCATACCTCTTAGCACATCTCTAGCTTCTATATCCTCTTTGTTCATATGAGAACTTTCTCCTTCCCTGTTAGCCATATTATCCAAGTCTATTTCCTCCTCCTGTTCGTCAAATGGAAATGATGGAAAAGGATTATGATCACCTCTTTGATTTCTAGGGCCCCCACGAGAGTAGAACTTGTCAAAACCCTCCTGGTGTGACTTCATAAATTTTTTCAAATCCCACAAGCTGGCAGGATCAGAGCTCTGATACCACTGTGATGAGCCTTGCTAGCTCACTGCTCAAACCCCTGTCTTTTTTTTTAAGTCTATTTGTGTTTTTTAGTTTTTTAGAGAAATTTTGTAGACAGAAGAGAAGGGGCGCATCATATAAAAGCTCACAAAATGAAAACTTGAGCAAATTTAATCAAACTGGAATTGTAGAAGGTGTTTATTATCATCAACAATGGATTTAAAACATACAAACATACCCGAAAGCCTCCAGATTTTTTAAATAAGAAATCCGACCAGCATAGTGAAGAACTGACGAAAACTGGAGTAGAGAGTTACAGATTGCAAAGTTTATTTTGAAACTGAAGCTAGAGAGAAGTATAGCTAGGGCGCCCAAGTTCATGAAGAGAGATCCTCAGAAAGAAGACGTTTCTCCAAAAAGCCAAAAAAAAACCTTCCTTGCAAGTGCCACGCCCTTTCAAACAAAAAGCACCAAAAACCATCTCTGAAGGTGTGCCCAAACAGCCATGAAGTCTGCCATGGTGAAGGAAGAACAGCAACTAATAAACCCTCTGTTTTTGATGAAGAACACTACAAAAATCTGTTGAAGCACTGCAGAACTTCTGAAATGAAGCTCTCTCAATCTGCACTAATTCAGCTGATCTTTCACAACTTCACAAGTGCTCACACTGAAGAGATTTCGTTCTCCAATGGTGGATTTGCTGCAAACCTGGTCACAGGCTGAAAGCAAGGGAAAAAACCTCCAAGGCAAAGTTGAAATATTCAAAAAGATGAGTTTCTCATTGCCCAAATCCCTTATAAAGCAAAAGAGGAGAAACCCTAAGAAGGCCGTACATTTTAGGGCTTTAGCTCATTTAAATTTATGAAACTAAACTTAAATCACTTTCTATAGTTTCCCTTTTGATTTTTGGCGCCTCCTTTAAGTGAATAAAGATATAACATTAAAATATTCACTTTAGACTTAATTTAAGTGAAATAAGAATTATAAAGTCAATTTGACTTTATAAAAAGACTTTAAGTTAAAAATTAACTTAAATCACTTAAGTAAGCCTATTTCCCTCAATTCACAACAGAATTCAATGCCGTCAGAAGCAAAGAAACTCCTGTACTGCCAAGGCCTGCAATGAGCCTATCCACGATCTCAGAAAATGAAATCGACCGAACTCTCCAGAAGGTACCACTGACCCTCTAACCAATCCAGTTAGCCCACAAGGGTCCAAGAAAAGGGCTAACACACTGCATCAGGTGACTGACTAGAGTGGGGACATCACAGCCAAGAAGTCATAAGCCCAAAGTGTGCAATTTTTGTTTATTTGTCAAAGTGTAGGTGGAAAAATAGATTAGGGCATGGAAAAGTGGCAGTCATGAAAAAAAAATGTGTAACTTCCTAGTTGAAACCAAAGTGTCAAGTGGCAAAGGCCTCCAAGGGCATACTTTTTCTCAGTAAACCACTTCCAAATGAGAGTTTTCAACAAAAAATGGTTGTATAAATGGCATAATGTCCCAGCAAAATTATGATAAAGGGAAAAGTAAAATTTTTGACCAAGCAGAAAATAAAATATAAGATCAAAAATCAAGCACCAAAAGTACTACCTTCACACATAATGTTCTTCACTTAATTCCATATATTCCCACCTTGGCTCACCGTGCACCTTCTACAAAACATTTATTTTCTAATGTGTTGGCACACCATACGACCTCATATCACACCATACAAGTTGACACCTAACCATACACCATTCTCTAGAAACCACTGTACGGCTTCTTCCTTCTCTCAAGCATACCCATACCCCAACTTATTGCCATATGACCTCAATATCCAAATATTGCTACCATACAACCTCTATCAGACTTTGTCATACGCCTCTCTTCTGAGTTTCTCCTAACGACAATCTTTTCCTTTCACTATCATACAACCTTGCCAAAATTTCATCATGCAATCTCTATTTGGACCACCATTTCAAGCATATGACCTTTTGTACAACATTGTTATACAAGCTAGTTTTCCTCTGTCTATGAAGTTCAAGAATGATGTATGATCCTTGACCATACGATCCTTCAAGCTACATCATTCACCATACAGCATGCTCATCATCATACATCCTTCATCTCATTTGCAAACTTCATCTCATGACTACCAAAATCTAGTGCCATGCCATCTTCTATGTGTGTCATATGATTAGCAATGTATGACATATAATCTCCTACCATACGTCGTGTTGTCTAGAACATCTCACCGTTGTACAATTGAATCTAACATGCATTCTTGCCATACAATGTATTCTCAGCTAAAGTCCATTCTCAACGCCCCAAACATTGTGTGTAGTCAAGCGCAGACAAAATACACCCCTACTGCAATACTATCTAGGCTCAATGATCAATTAGGTGCCTCAACTTTCAATGTGTAATCAAATGGGGTCCCTTGGTTGGTTGGTCTGAATCATTATTAACATATTGGCATGTGTTGGTTCAGCACTCCAAAAGCTTAGTTTTTTGGCTTTATCAACATTGGTTTTTGCCTCTAAAAAAATCATGAAAATGAGGTGTGTCATCAAGGGTTGTGTAGTTTTGAAGGTACTAATTTGGGCTTGGCGACAGGGGCTCCACCCTATTAGGGCCTCAAAAAGATTTGATATTTTTGTAAGTGGTTTCCCCCAAGTTTCCTTTACCTAAGTGTTTGTAGGGGGTTTCATTTTTCCTTTTGTTCGAAACATTTTTCCTTAGCCAAATTTCCATTCATATCTTTTGTCACCCCTTTGTTGAGGTTTTGAAACCTACATTGAGGGTCGACAAGGTTCTCAAAACCTTGTCGGCATCCAATGGAGTTCCTCAAACTTCCTTTATCTTTTCTTTTATTTAGCTAAGTCTTTGGTTTTTCAACATTTTGTTGACATTTGGGAAAATCTATCGAAAGTCGATAAGGTTCTCACAACCTTGTTGAAGTTTGACAAAGGTTTCCAAACTTCTTTGTTTTGTCGAAATAGATTTTGTCTATCGGCAATTCAAGGTGGTTTTGAAACCAGCGTCAAATGTCGACAAGGTTCTCACAACCTTGTTAGAACCCGAAATCCATTTCTAACCCCCTTATTTCTTCAAGCAATGGGAAAACATTTTACAAGGCAAGTGTTGGCTAGTTTGGCACCTGGTGAAGTTTCTTGATACTTCACCAAATTTTGATGGAGGCGGATTCTAAATGTTTGTTGGCTTTTTTTGGAGATTCTCACAACGTTGTCAGGCTACAATGTGGTTATGTGAACCTCATGAAAGCCTGATGCTATTTTAAAGGTTTTCCTAAACATTGAATTTTGAAGTGTTGTTTCGGCAAATTTTGACAGCTCTTGAACTTGTGTTGGCTCCTGACAAGGTTCTCACAAACCTGTCGTAGGCCAATGGGGTTTTCATAACTTGTGTGATAGGAAAATGGAATGCCTCAAGGATGTGTCCATCAACAATCTTGAGTGATTTTGAAACCATTGTCGAATGTCAACAAGATTTTGGTAACCTTCTTGTTCGCCAACAAGAAGATGAAAGATAAATTAAAGGAATACTTGAATGGTTTTTCAATGAATTATTGTGATTGTGAAACCTCTATCAATGTTTATTGCTCTATTTGACAAAATGAGTACATGATTTAATAACAAAGACAACAATGCATACCAAATACAAGAGTAAAATATATCTCTATTCACACATGAAATTATTATAGAAGAACACCAAAGATGGTCACCCAAGGATCAAAGTCGATCCGACTAGATCATACTTCTTTCCTTGATGGTACACAATCTATTTAAAGGACCCAACAATTCCCAAGAAGAACAACCATCAACCAACCGATGTTTATAACTACCCAAAGCCGACAACCAATTAATACATAGTCGGATAACCAATTTATAGAAACATAATAATAGACATTGTGAACTACATTATCCCCCCCAAAAGAAAAATTCATCTTCTAGACGACAAGTAAACATCAAGTAACATTAGGGAAGACTTTCCAAACTATTGACAATGTTGTCAAAAAAGAGCTGTAAACAAACTTATAAGTGTACTTACTCGAACATGGAGTGTACTTGGAAAATCAAATGAGTGCAACGGAAGTTTGGGGGCAATGCCCCCAATGGAGTCAAGGGGCAATGCCCCCTGCAAGGTCGAGGGACACATCATTTTCATGAATTTTTAAGAGACAAAAAAGAATCTTGACAGATCCAAAAAATAGAGAGTTTGGAGTTTCTAACCAACATATGATGGCAACCAGGGCAAGAAGTTGTCGTATGATGATTGATGGTTGTACAACATCAACCACCAAAACCCCATGATTTTGAATTGTTTGCCATACAATGTGGATGTAGAGTGATGGTTGCCCAAAGAAGGGAATTCGATTGTTGGCAAGAAAGGACTATATGATGCAAGATGTTAGGAGCTTCTATGTGTCGTACGTTGTACCCAAGTCGTACGGTAGAAATATTTGCAACTTTAAAACGTTGTACGATGGAACTCCAGAGGGATCGTATGGTGTAAGGTGGTTTACTAGTGAGGATCGACGTTGTACGATGGAGAGGATTGTTGATGACGTACAATATAACCAAGATGATCAATGACACCGTATGGTGAAGAGAAATGCTAGTGCCATATACCATACAATGTAGAGAATGATGTACTTTGTAAAGATGACGTATAGTGGGATCATTACACCCTCACCATACCTTGTGATGTGAAACAGTCTGTATGATGCAACTCAATGGAATTTGTCGAGTGAATGAGTGTATTTGTTGCACACTGTGTAAATATTGGTTGTACGATGAGTGAATTCCATATGCTAACCCTTCTAGATGGTTGTACAATGTAATTAGGAGTGGATCATACGATCGAGTGGATAGGTCGTATGCTATGCATAGTGATTGACCAAACGATGTGGTTAGTGAATGGTCATATGATGTGGGTAGTGAATGGTTGTATGGTGTGTCTAATAGATAAATGCATTTTTTCTTTTGTTGAGTGTACTATATATTTTCGTATGATGAGTTTTGTTCCATTCATTAAATGAACCGTGTACTTTATGTTGTCTTACTATGTGAATGAGTGAACCACTGTATGGTGTGAGAGGACCTTTTAATGCAGCCAAGATTTATAATCAATATTTTTAATATACTCAAAAACATACCATTAGAAATTTTGCATTCTTAAAAAATTGAATACCTCTTTTGCAAACCATGGATTGCGTCTAGAACACATAAACTATCCAACTTTTCAAAATCATTTTTCATCAATTGCTCTTCACTGAGAGTTGTGGCTTCAAAAAAATATAGGTCGATGGAAATACCTTGTAGTCCTCCATTTTCCAATGAAATAGGTTGTGGAGAGAATTTGTTTCATCCTCTGAGCATGACTATAATTCTAGAATTCCTTCATCATTTGGCTCTATAAGACCCCAATCATGATTCTCTGTCCATTCTTCGCCGGAGTTTAAATCTGACAAATAGAAGGAAGCTACTTCCTCACTTATGGCTTGGTTCTTTAAATCAATTATATACTTCTGACCCTTGTTTTCAACAGAGATTTTGTTCTTTTTCCACTTGTGATCGGCTTGGTTGCTACCAACCAACCCCAACCTAACAATACATTGTAGGCTTTCTTCCTCAATGAATTGACCACAAAGTTCAACAGAAATGCTTGGGTTCCAATAATTATCTTTTGTCCCATTAAAACTCCAAGTACCTTAATTCCCTATTGATCTGCACCCACCAGTTGAAAAGTTGGGGGCCAAAAGGTTTGCTTGCCCAAACTTCTCCAAGTGTTTTGAAAGTATGTTCACGCAAACAAATGTATTGGTGAGACTCCTTCCAAGTATCTCCATACTCACCACCAATGGTTTCTTTGTCATGTTAATTGTCAGTAACATTGGATCAATGACATGGTCGCCTGATAGTAGAGTTTCAATTATTAGATCTTCATTCTCACCAAATTCTAATTGGGTTGTAGCATACGCCATCTCATTCCAATAGCTTGAAGTACTTGTGCGATATTATTCTTGCATTGTAATTGATTTGTTATCGTACTTGCATTTGCAATTGAGTGGCATCGTTTATTAGCGATAGTATTGTTGATGAGTGTTTTATCATCCACCAAACATCAGAATAAAAATGTCCAAAGACACTCTATCCTCTCTTGAAAAATCACCGCGTATGCTAAGATTGCGAGAAGATCATATGGCGATTCCAAGGTTTCTTTAGTCGGGTCTCGACGTGTGGATAAGCTCAATGGTCGTTGTGATAATGCTGGTAATAAACAAGGGGACTTACGTAGAAAGTCTGCACAAGTTCGGGACTTAGGAAATTTATCTTTGTAGGTTCTCAATTAGGACTTTCAATTGTGGATCTCAAAAAAATGGCAAAAAGAATAGGGTTTAGGGGAGTCTAGTCTAAGCCTAAGAACTCAAGAGACAGTAAGGACTCGGTGAAGGGAAATAAACCACACTTTGTTTCGCCTCCTGCAGGACAACATACGCAAAATGGGTGCAATCTTCAAGGGGTTTGTGAGAATAATTTTCACACCTCGAATGAGGTTGAAGTTAAGCTTCCACGTTTAAGAGCTCAGGCTAACTTTACAAATCGAATGCAAATCATCCATGAGCTACACTTCACCATTGAGTTAATACGATAGATCTCTCATTCAATTTAACAACTTTTCAAAGCAAATTCTACTTAATCTAACTTTAACTCTAATCTATGGCGGAAGGCAATATGTAACCTCGCTTACTATTCAACAATAAGAAGTGATTCAAGGCAAATCATGCTCAAGAGCTTTTATCATTCAAAATAGTCTCAATGCGACAATATACATAATCTGTCTCCACACAAAATGAAAATGAGAGAGCACTAGTTTATATAGAGCTCCAAAAATGAAATGAAGGGCCGAGATTAAAACAAGATCAACGGCCGAGATTATTACAACCAAACCCTAATTAGGGTTTCCCAAAATAACAAGAGTTAATCATCAGAAATCAGTCAGAAAAGTGGCAGTTCCAGCTATAATCTAGGAGATGCGTCCTTATCCATCTGAGTAGCATTGTGCTTGGCGAATCTGGACACTACGGCAATGACCTCGTCCATCGTGACAGGCGGCAGCATGCTGATCCGGAACTCAAGTCCGTCCAACTTCTCAGCACATCTAGCAAAAGTACCTTCCCAACCTGCCTCCTGCTTCTCAAAATCCTTTCGAACGGATGAGAGTCTTGCCACTTTCGCAAAGTCTTGTTTCAAGAAAGGTCCAGTGGTCGAGAAGAAAGTTTCTTGAACTTTATGCTTCAATCTCTCCAACTGCATGTCGTTCTCCCGGATGACTTCATGGTCGAACACTTCTGTAGTTATCATGCAAATCTCCTCCTGGATTTTCTTGACCTGTTCTTCGATTCCAAGCCCATCGACTTTTGCCTTCTCCAAGACTTCCTCTCGTATTGTCACTGCCCAAAACCAGTGATGAAAATCATATGCTGCCCCTGCAGCAATCACCCTTTTATCAACTAACTCCTCTCTCGGAGTACTCTTCAAAATTCTAAGGCTTGGAATAAGCCTTTCCTGCATGTCCGGGATACCTTCCCACGTTTCTGCCATGTCCATCAGTCTAGAAAGAAATGAAGAAGTTCGCCCATAGGCCAGTGCCAACTTTTCCATGAACAATGCCGCCTCTGTGCCTTCACTTGCCATCCAGCCTTGAGCTTCCCTGGCCGTTACCATTCCGTGCTCGACGCCCCTAGTCATCTCCTGTGATTTGAGGAGAGGAGGAACAGTCGCATTGCCCCGATCAAGTGGCTGGGTCAAATGCTGTATGTATTCTTTGAGACGTTCGACCTCCTTCTTATACTCCTTCTTCTTAGCCACTTCCTTTTCTAGTCTCGCCTTGATGGTCGAGACAGAATTATCCAACTCCTCTACTTCTTGACCTTTCGAGGTCGGGCCAAGGTCAACTGTGGTTATAGCATACTCCTGAGGAGTGATCTCGTCCTGTGGCTTGTCCACTGTAGGCACTGCAATGTGCACGGAACGGTCGCCTGCCTCGTTCCTCCGAATGGTGGAGAACTTCTTGGCGGGTTTCTTGACTGCGACCTATTCTAATCTTGCCAAGAAATCGGCAGTATCATCTTCTTCTTCTTGTTGAGCCTCAGCAGGCACATGAACTTTCATCCTTTCTAACAGCCAGTCTGGAATTGTTGACTGTTCAATGCCATCCTCTACTTGAACCTCATTCTCGTTCGGAACATCCATGACTTCCCTGAGAGCGGAAATCATTCCCTCCTCAAAGTCATTGTTTCGAGCTTCTACATCATTGTCTGAACCCAAAATTTCTGTGCCTGTTGGTGACGCAGGCTCTTCATCATCTAGTTGAATAGGCTCTTCATTTACTTCCTGAGCTGCAAGAGGTTCAAGCATTTCCGCCAAGGAGTCGTCTATATTGGTTACAAACTGGTCAACGTTCCTGGATACTGCCGACCGAGAAGGTTCTCCCTTATGCCTCTTGGACACAGGCTCAGCACTTGGCATTATTTCTTTTCTTTTTTCTCCAATCCCGACCAAGCCTTGATGGGATGCACCAGCATTAGAAGAGTATGACTCTGATTCGCTCAACAGGTCATAGGTGAGCGTGATTCCTTTCTGTCTCAATTCCTGGGCATGACAATCAACCCACCACTGGGAATACTTAGTTACTGGCCTCATTAGGGTGGCTAGGTCTGCGTGCTCAGGCTCTGACCATTTCACCGGAGGGAGAGGTCTGCTTTCCTCAAAGCGCGGCTGGACATGATTTCCATCATCTTGAAGCTGATCAGGCACTCGGCAGAACTCGATTGTTCTCATAAAATCCAAGGACATTCTGGACCACATCTTCCGCCTGACCTCATACTCATCGGCTGCATTTGCCCAGAAATCCTCCAATTCCTGTCTGTGCTTGTACTTCCTTCCTTCCACTGTCCGAATGTTGTGATGTGGGTCATAGTTGACCCTGGACTTGTATGCCGTGAAAGGGTACCATTGGATCTCTAATCTAGCACTTTCAGCCGCTTGTGCTGATGGACAGTACTCTAGCATGTTCCCGATGAAGAATGGGAATGTGACGGACGCCTTCTTGGTCGGCCTCTGAATACTCTGATACTCTTCTAACTGTCTCAAAACCTCAAGCAATATCATCCGATCAGTCGGATAGATAGGCAATTTATAGGGATTTCCAGTAAATCCCTGGATCCTGATATATGTAAATTTAGGGAACTGGATGAACCAAGACCCATATTTGCTGATAAGACTTTTCGCTTCATGGCTCAGCCTTTGGTGCACTCCTCCTTGAAGCTTTCTGGTAATGTGCATTAGGAATGCATCATGTACCCTCCTGAAGTGAGTCTTCTCCTTCAACTGGAGCTGAGGATAGCAGTCGTAAGGCCTAAGCTCGTTCTCCCCATTGCCAATTCTGCCCTTGCAGATCAACCCTGGATATTTGTATGACCTGGCTAATAGGTATACCACGTATGAACTCATGTGAAAAGACTTGGTCTTTTCAAGGTTGATCAGCTGCTCATGGAGGTTGTCACTTATCATCCGTGACCAATTGAACATTTTAACTCCAGAGGTGACCTCGTCGATAAAATAATACATCCAACTCTCAAAGAAGGCGCCCTGCGGGTTGCCAGCTATTCTGTTCAGCATCAGCACAATATCCCCAAAATCTTCCTTGAAGTCCGTGCGGCGAGGCCTCTTGGGCAACTTCTTGATTGATGGCTTTGGCTTGTCCATCCAAACCTTGTTGACTGTTGTGGCACATAGATCTGGCTGACCATCATATAGCATTTTGGCTTCTTCTTTGGTCTTATAGACCGTTCTTGAATGCTCTGGAATGCCGAAGGTCTCCTGAATTGATACTTCGTTCAAGTGTGCCAAGATCCTTCCGTCAGGGGCGATAATCTGTCTTTTCTGGGCATCATAATGGCGAGCACATTCCACCATTAACTCAGCACAATCCATTGCCGGAGGGAATCCAGCTGCTTGGAATATCCCGTTTCCGACCATCCTTCTGGCTATTGCTGTGGGAAGTCCCTTCTGACCGTATACTCTTTTCTTGAATTCGTCAAAATCCACATGTCCGAGGTCAGTATCCACGACATTCTTCCACTTTGAGATGACTTTAGTCTCCTTCTGAGCACCCTTGTTGGCGAACTTCATTTTTAGCTTCCTGGATAATCCGCCTTCCGTGTCCGTCAACCTGCAGTCATAAAATTAACATTAATATAAAGACCTTTAAAATAATTTAAACCTCGTGCCTTGGATTCGAAAAATTGACTTTCAGCTGTTCAAACAATTAATTTGCTGCGAAAAAGCAAGCTGAAAGTGACTTGAATGAATTTGAAAATCTTGCCAGAACTTCGTCAAGATGAAAGGGCATAAAAAGATAGCAAATTTAACTGACCAATCACCAAACCTCAGAGAAGGATCGTCAAATGCAAATCAGATTTAAAAATCTGATTTTTTTGAAAAGTGCGCCCCTCTTCAAGAAGAATTCAGCTTTGAATAAATATCCTTTTCTTTTCCCGCGAAAAATTCCTCAGCATAACACTGCTTTTCTCTGTGAGAAAATTCGACTTTGCTAATGGACGAATTAATTGCCTGACGATTTCGAGAAAGATTAAATTTCTCTTCAGCTGTGTGTGAAAAATGAGTTGCTGAAACTCATTATAATGCTGAGAGGTTGAATTCGATTTAGTAACTGCCATCTTTCTTCTTGATCCTCGATTTGTTTTCATTTTCCAAACAGGCAACTTTCCTTTTATTTTCCGACAAGGCTCAGTCTCGAACTTATCCGAGCAAATCTCCAAAATTTGATTTTTTTATTTAATGTTTATCTCTGATTTTTCGAATTTTTTAAATAAACATTAAATAATTTAATTAAATTCATGGTGAATTTAATTTTCTTCTTGCCGGATTTCATCTCCGCCTGGCGTGCTTTACTTTCGTCCGATTCGTGTCTGGCAATTTTGATTTTGTCCAAGGAATTTTTAAATTCCAAATAGTTGAGAATTAATTATTAAAATATTAAAATATTTTAATTAATTCTAACCCGTTCGTCTTGGACCCATGGCTATTTCCATTTTTCTTCCGTTTTTCTTGGCTGAGAGTGTATTTTCCGATTTTGTCCTTAATTTCGTCTAGCCAAACCAAATCTTAAGCCATTCCGTCGAGAATTTCATTGCCAGATCCTCATTTTTCTTTGCCGAGGCGAGATTTTAAGCTCATTTTTCTCTGTCCAAGTCAAATATTTCCTTGCTCGGTCGAATTTTTCTAGGCAATATCCCTGTCCGAATGTCTTTGCCGGTTGAATTTTCCTGACGTCTGACATATTCTTCATCCCTTTGGTCAAGGACGATCCTTCCTTTCCCTTTACCTCGTGCATTTTTCTATGGTCAAAGTTGACAATTTCTTCGCATTTTCCATACTTAGGCAAATTTTGCCTCTTTTTCCCTCATCGTGTTGGGCACATTCCGTTTTATTCTTTGCCATATCCCGATAATCTTTAGCACATGTCTTTTCAATCTTGGCGTTTGTCCTCTCGAAAGTGTCCGGATGTCTAGCCAACATCTTCATTTTTCACTTCCTAGCCTCTTTACTTAGGCGAATTCTCGAAATTTTCTTTGGATTTGGCCTTGACACTTAGCCAAAAATCATCATCCTATCATCTTGGGCGGACTTCCTTGGCATCTTGGACGTAGATCATGGATGTCTTTGGGTACTTTGCTAACTTTTTCCAAGTGCATGGCGGACTTTGTAAGTCTTTAGGATGAACACCTTGGACGTCCCTCTTTTCTAGGGCGAATTTCCTTGGCATCTTAGCACTTGTTTTTACCACTTTATCCTTTTGGAAAGGATTATCCACCTCTTTATACTTTCATACTTAGCATATTTCGAAATTTCCCTCTTGGTAGGCATCAACACTTAGAAAATTTTGATTTTTCCTTACTTTATAAGCCTAGGCGGACTTTACTTGACCTTCAGCCAAGTCCCACCTTTCAAGGGCGGACTTCTCAAGCATTTTGGACGAGCTTCTAAGCATAGGGCGGACTTTGAAGAGGTCTAGGATGAGGATAGGCGGACTTCATGACCCTTTTGGACGTCCCCCTTAGAAGATGGCGGACTTTGAGACCTTCCAGCACATGCAAGGCGGACTTTGAAACTTCCTAGCACAAGTGTGGCGGACTTTAGGGGGTGTTAGGATGTCCCTTTTGGAGATGGCGGACTTCATAGCATGCATGGATGAGGATGGCGGACTTAAGAAGGTCCAAGGATATGCTTCAAGATGCAAGGCGGACTTCATGAGGTGCAAGGATGCCAGGGGCGGACTTTGAAGCTTGCAAGGATATGCATCTTAAATGTTTGGACAGGCTTCCTTAGTGCTGCTGGGCGAGTTCTATGACCTTCCAGACCTTCACATACCTTTCTTCATCCTTCTTTCATGGCGAATTTTCCAGACTTGCACAGATTTCTCACAAACTTCACCATTTTTGAGTTGATTTTTATGATTTCATCTTCGAATCTGATTGATCTTGACTGGTTTTTTTACTGGTTTTTCCAGATTTTTGAACGTTTTCAGTCTGATTTTCATGCTTTTTACTTGTTTTTCCAGATTTTTCAAAAATTTTCAATTTTTTTCATTTTGATTTTCTGAGAGTTCTATTGAGTTTTTCGAACTTCTGAGTGCGTTTTCAGAACTCGGGACCCTTCTAAAAATAGAAACTTTCCAAAAATAGAAACTTTCTAAAAATAGAAAAAGCAACCCTAAAAAATAGGGAACCTTGTTTGGTCCAAAAATGCCAAAAATGAAAAATCGAAAAAGCAACTTCTCCTAAAAAATAGGAAGTGTCAGAATTGGCCGAATTTACAGTCGATCTTTGTCTCGTGGGCCTTCTGAGCGCTTCCATGACATCTACGCATTGATTCAAGCATGAATTACTGACTCGGCTCGGGTGACTTTCGGCAAACTGACCTGACACTCTTGGCAAAGTGATCTCATGTAACCGCTGCAAGGAGACAGAACCCTAAAAACTAGCAGGCAACTGGGGGTCCCCATCAGCGATGGGGCGATGTGTGAAAAGGTCACAACAAGTATCACGAAGCCTTTCTTTTTCTGTACATGGGTCTAGGTACATAGCCTTCTTTTCTTGGGCATGAGTAACGGCCAATACTTCATTATGCCTTACATCAATCAAGTTGACATTAGACTTTTGCTTTAGACATCCAATGTCTTCATGATCTCTAGGTCCACACAATTTGCACAGTAATTGCACTTTGTCTTGCTTGTTCTAGCAATCTCTTGCAAAGTGTCCCAATTTGTTACATTATCAGCATTGTATGATAGGGCGTCCTTTGGGGTCATATTGTATTTGGCTTCATCCTCTTCTTTGATTTTGATAACTACCTAGAGATCCATTATGTGGCTTCGATGGAGTGGATTTCTCTCCCTGCGTAAAGAGTACTTGTGTACTCCTAGTCAACAAATTGTATGGGCAATCCTTTATTTAATGACCCATAACTTGGAAAATCTTACAAAACATCTTTCTAGGACAATTACCTTTTGTGTGCCCCTCAATTTTGAACACACCATAGTTTATTAGTTTCTTTGTTGGTTTCTTTCTCTTCCTTCAATTCTTTCATCATTCGGAGCATGTCCCTCCGAAGTGCTTTTATTGTTCTCGATTTTTGTCGCTATTGCCATCAAAACTTCCATCTTCCTCCATTTTTCTTTTATTGTGCAAAAATATTTTCTCTTCACTTTCTATGTCCATTGCCTAATTGTAGGCTTTTGAATAGGAAGAGGGTGGTCCTACCTGTTAATGTGATTTTTGTGACCGCACCAATCAGCAGAACAAAGTATCTGAAGGCTACTCCATTCTCTCTTGACCAAAGAATTCCATACGCTAAGATTGCCAGAAAGTTCGTATGTTCAACTCCAAGGTTCCGAAAATGCTATGGAATACCCTCAGTTGGTTTGTTGTGATTTGTTGTTTACACGAGGGGACTTACACAATTGTTCAGAATATTTGCAGCTGACAGCAGGTTTATGATTGGAAGGGGATTTTCGTGTGTCACGGATGATTTAACAATGAGGTACGTGTTCCTATGCTAACCAAAATTGTGCGGAATTTAAATGGATGCAGGGTTTAGAAAGCCTAAATTCTAGTCTAAATGCAAGATGTGTGGAGCTTGACTTCAGCAGACTTCAACCGGATTTCGCCTCGCCTCGCCTCGCATTGGACAACTTCAACAAAATCGGTGCAATCTTCAAGGGAGTAGCGGAAGGTATTCAGATTACAATTCAGCATGCATATACCATCAGGACGACGCATACAAACACGTGAATCACAATCAAAGTTAAGTTTGAAATGATTTCCAGTTGACCACACAAGGCAAACTTGCCGTCAGCAAGCTGCTAGTGGTATGGATTAAACGAAGCTACCTCAATCAAACACCACAAATCCACAGCTAACTACTTGCATGAAAATGAAAATCACTCTAATTTTAAGTCCTACTTGAAGTTGAAGGACGAAGAAATCTCGCTAGCTAATCATAACAAAAGACAAATTCACCATCAATGAAACTCTTTTATTACGATAGTTTTCGCAACAATTCCTTACAAAGTTCTCAAATGGGAAAACTTTCCTTCTCCTTCACTACACTATGCAATGAAACTATGCTAACTCTAAACTGTCTCTCTATGCTCTATTAGAATGTCTATTCTCTAGTCTAATAATGTACAAATGATGGGGAGTCCCCTTTATATAGCTGGCCAATCTCAATAGACGGTCCAGATTAAATTACAATGGACGGCTCAGATTGAGCCACATCAGCCCTAGATTAGATTTTGCCCTAAAAACCACCAGAAGGTGGAGGAGTGGTGCAATTAATGAGCACAAAATGGCAGATTCCTCCTTTGACCACTATGGGCAATTAATGCCCACTATCCTTCCAGAAGATTCTCGTCTAGAATCCTGTTCCCATTGTTCTTCTCTCTGACCGCAAAAGCAACAAACCGGGCCAGCACTGCATCAACTTCTTGTTCATAAATAGTCGGAGTAAGATTGAGCTGGTACTCAAGGATAGCAATTGTTTGCTCCTGCCGGATACAAGACTTTCTCCAAGCCTCGATGGATTCCTTTGTGCTCTGAATAATGGCAGAGAAAGTGGTGATATTCTCAAAGTCCACCTGAGTAAATACTCTCATCTCAGAGAAGAATGGCTGCAATCTTCCCTTCAATTCATCCACCGTCACCTCCTCGGGAGTTAGTCGTTTTGTGAATAATGCCTCCAGCGTATTGAAGACGCCCTCTTGAATATTTCCCATGGCCTTCCTGATCTTAGCCGACTCTGTCCCTGTCGTGTCAAAGAAACCTTGGCTAGTGAATGCAGCAGAATACCAGCCTGGAAAATCATATCTATCTCCTGCCCGAATCACCCCTTCTTCAACCAAAGTCTGCACTGGTATACACATCAAAGCAGCCAGGCGTGGAATAGTCTTGTCCTGAAATATGTGAGTATCATTCCATGCCTGCTCAATGTTCTCCATACGAGAGAGGATGCTGGAAGCATGCTGGAAAGAGGAGACAAGATCCACAATGAATCCCTTAGCCTCAACACAAACACTGCCAATCCACTTGTCTCCCTCTTGAATGGCCTTCTTCATCTCTTCGAGCCCGCTGATTGATTCCCGTGGAAGCTCAGCTAGAAGTTCCATCGTTGGGTTCTCCTGAGCACATGGATGTGCTAGATGCTGCACATACCCAACTAACGCCTTATGCTCCCTTTTCAGCTTCTTATATTTTTCTCCCTTTTGAAGCAGCCTATCTTTCAGTGCCTGGAAGGAGTTTTCAGCTTCCTCAATAACTTGTACTTCAATAGGGCGCCCCAATTCAACCGTAGTGATCGTGTAATTTTCAGGCATTACTTCATCTAGATCACATTCTTCCCTCAGAACCGCAACATGAATAGTGCGAGAACCGGACTCATCTGTCTCCATCCTGGAGTATTTTATGGCTCTCTTCCTCTTGGGTGACCCGCTTATTATATTAAGAAGCTCTTCCATCTCTATTGTTGGGTCAGTGTCGTCCTCTTGATCTCTTTGAATTGCACTTGTGAGCCAATTTGGGACATCTTGTTGAGCGCTACAGACAACAAGCGGTTGTTCCTCTGTTGCTTCCACTCCATGAACTTCCTCTTCAGCAACATTCGGTTGAGGCTCATCCATTTCCATGTGCTAACTATCCTCCTCAAGACCCCGAACTTCAAGCTCCGTAATGTCCTCATCATCAAAGGCTGCCTCGAGTGCACGATCTAGGCGAGCGTCTGTTTTTGTTTCTTCATCTTCATCTGGCTGGTCAGCACTCCCAAGAGCATTAGCGCTCTGACTATCAGGTTCCCTAGACAACGGTTGGTTGACTTCTCCCATTTCTTGCTCTTCATTCCCTCTAACCCTCTGATTTGCAAACATTGAAACTTCTTGTATGCTGGAAGATTGAGCCAACAACTGTGTAGGCGATGCCTCCTCCATCCTCTGAGGCTCAGGCTGAACTGGTTCCTCCTCTTGTGGCTCCACAGCTTGGGCGGTCTGCTTTCTCTTCTTTATTGACATCGGTGGCCTTCAATCGCCCATGAGGTTGTATGTGAGGGCAATTGATTTTCTCTTAAGTCTGTGAACATGCCCATCCACCCAGCTCCTCGTGAAAGTTAAGACAGGCATAGACAAAGTGTCTAAGTCTGTGATTTCCGGCTCTGCCCAATCAGGTGGTGGGATTGGTGTGTCCTTTATTGACTCATAATTTGGGTGAGTAATGCTGGCATCTTCATCCACTTGATCCGGAACTTGGACAACCTCACACTCTCTGATCAATTTCAGAGGCAATCTGGAGAACATCCTCCTTCTGATTTTAACTTCATCTTCTGCATTTTCCCAAAAATCTTCTACATGAGCCTTGTGCCTATATTCTTCACCTTGTACAATTCCAATCTTCCTTTGAGGATCAAAATCCTGTCGGCCGGTGTGTAGAGTGAGGTGATAAAATTGTAACTCATCCTTCGCTTCCTTGGCTGTTTGCAAAGAAGAGCACTCCTCAAGCGAATTTCCCATAACAATAGGGAAGTGCAAACCTCCTTTCTTCTTCTTCCTTATGATTTTGTTGTAGGCCATGAGTTGCCTAGACACTTCAAGCATCACCATCCTATCTGTGGGGTATCTTGGCAGTCGGTAGGTATATGAATGGAACCCAGACAACCTTATATACGTGAACTTCGGGAATTGGATAAACCAAAACCCGTACTCTTCAATAAACTTTTGTGCTTCTTTGGATATTCTTTGTTGCATTCTCCATTGAAGAGTCCTTGTGATATACATAGTGAAAGCATCGTTCACTCTTTTGAAGCTGGAGGCACTTGTCAAATGCAGCTACCTACAAGCTTCGTGGATTTTAAATTGACCAGAACCACATCCAATCGGCTTCTGGTATGTCAGCCCCTTATACTTCGTCATCCGAGCTAGCATATATATGACATACGAGCTCATATAAAACATCTTTGTTCTCCTTAGGCTTCTGAATTGTTCATCTATGTTGTCGTTGATCATCTTCGCCCAATCTACATATTCCTTCCCTTCTAATACCACATTGATGTAAAAGAACATCCACGGCTCAAAAGCATACACCTGTGGGTTGCCATTCACCCGGCTGAGCATCATGATTAAATCACAGTATTCTTGTTTCAGCTCTTCTAAGATGATCTGCTTCGGCAACTTGGCGCCAGGAGGCTTTGGCTTCCTCATCCATGCTGTGTTGATTCTCTTAGCACACCTATCAAAAGATGAGGCATACATTTTATCAGCCCTCTCTTTAGACTTGTACAACATTTTGTCCATAGCTGGAATCCCAAACGCGTCGCCAATAGCCTCAGGTGCAAAGTTGGCCAGCAACATGCCTTCTGGAGAAACAATTGTCCGGTGGTCTGACCTGTAGTAGTTTGCACATTCCATTATCAACTCAGAACATCGAATTGCTGATGGAAAACCAGCAGCTGCATACAATCCACTCCTCACGATGTTGTGCGAAGTCACTGATGGAGGATAACCACCCTGCCCATATATTCTTCTTTTGAATGCTTCGAGGTTGAATGAACCAAGGTTGGTATCAGTCAAACCTCCCAGCTTTGACACGAACTTTGATTCAAGAATGAATGACTTCTTCAGCTGCTTGATAATTGCCTGCCTGGAGGCATTCTCTTTGCCTACTTCAGCATTTCCAGCTCTGCCTGCAGCCTTGCTTGTTCTAGCAGCATCTCCTCTTCTAATTTCAGCCATCTGCAAAATAAAAATCAAGCATTACAATTCCAACTTAGAAAAATAAAATTACTGCGAGATGGCTGGCAAGTGGAGTTAGCTTCAAAAAATAAAATAAAAATCTTCAGCATTAAACCACCAACTCCAAACCTCGAGAATTATAACACCGAAATCCAAACTTTGAGCTTCAACAACTTTCAGCAATACCACTTTCAGCACTTCGAAAAATCAAGCTCAACTTCCTTATTTCAGAATTTTCTCCTTCTTAGCACTCACTTACTTCAACTTCAGCACTTAGAAAAATTATTTACTCAACTCAGAAATTTCTCACTCACTCAGCAATCACTTTCAACTCTTTCACAATCTCAACTCTGCAATTTGTGAAGAAAAATGAATAGCTTCAGAGTTTATATAACTGAAAGAAGGCGCCCAATTTAGCAGTTGTCATTAATTCACTCCCCCACTACTTAGAAAATTTCCAATTCGGGAGAGAATATTCTCAGTCGTCATAGAGTTGTCATAGGAATTTACTATTATTGGAGATTCTTTCCTCGTTTGAAAATTAAAATTTCCCTCCTTGACTGCAAGTCACTTTCAGTTGACTGAAGCATTTTTGGGAAATTAATTAAAATTACTTCAGCATAAAAATTATCTCACCCTTGAATAATTGGCGTATTTATTATTAAAATTTAATCTCAACGCCAGAAAGAAAAAAAAAATTATCAATCGCGAGCTCCAACATTTATTTTTTTAAAATCACCAGGCAAAATTATTTTCCTCTCAGAACATTTTCCAAAATAAATTTTCCCCTTAATAAATATTTCTCAACTTCAAAATTTCATGTGTCTAACCGAAGGGGAACATTTTATTTTTTTCTTTAGACTTTGGAAAATAAATTTAATTGAAGTTTATTTAATTTCTCCAGCATGGGCGTTTTTTTTTTTACTAGAACAAACTTCATTTTATTTCCAACGCCTTAGGAAAATTTCATCATTTAGTCACAAGCTTGGGCATATTTATTATTTTGGGGTTCCAATCATAAAATAATTCCCCCAGCTTCAAACCTCTAGGCGCATATGGAGGGTCACACTTTCATTTTTGAATACTTAATATTTTCAAAGTCTTTTCCATAAGTCTAGGCGCAAATGACTTCTCCAGCTTTGAGTTTCCACGCCTTAGGAAATTTGCAACTCCTCTTCATCAAATTAAGGTGCATTTAAGGTACCAAGCTTTCAGTTTACAATACTTAGCAAAATTTCACATCCATCTCCAAGTGAAGGCGCATTCAGGGGGTCCAGCTTTAAGTTTACAACATTTAGAAAATATCAATCCTCCCCTTCAACCCCTAGGCGCATATAGGTGGTCTCACTTTTAGTTTACACGCCTTAGAATATTTTTAAAGACCTCCTCTTCTTCATGGGCGCATATGAGGCCTTGAGCTTCAAGTTTCACATGCCTTAGAAAATTTCAAGGCCCTTCTCTCCTAGCTGGGCGCATATGACCTCTGGAGCTTTCAATTTACAACACTTGCCTTAGAAAAATTCCTTCATCATTTTTCCCTCTTGGATGTCTTTAGGTGGGTGTGATTTCAATTTCAAACACTTAGAATGTTTTCAGCCTTTCAACTTCTTGGGCGCACACAAGGTATCTTATTTCCAGCTTTCAATACTCATAAGATTTCAAATTTCTTCTCCAAATCAAGGGCGCACTTAGGATAGTAAGCTTTCAATTTTATGCCTTAGAACTTTTCATTGACTTCTTCCTTCTTCTTAGGCGCATATGGAGTGATGAACATTCAATTTCGATGCCTTAGAAAAATACTTAACCCTTCCTCCAAGTCAAGGCGCAAATGAGGGGGTCTACTCCAAATTTAAAACACTTGAAATCTTTCCCAACTCACCCCTTCAGTCAAAGGCGCATTCAAGGGGTCTTCCACAAGTTTAAATGCCTTAGAATATTTTTAAAGACCTCCTCTTCTTCATGGGCGCATATGAGGCCTTGAGCTTCTAATTTGCAATACTTAGAAGCTTTTCCAACTCCTCTCAAGTCAAAGGCACATTCAAGGGGTCTTACTTCCAATTTAAAACACTTAGAATATTCTAAGCCTCTTCTTCCAGCCAAGGCGCATTTCTATTGGTGAGCTTTCAATTTGCAACCCCTTAGAATATTTAATTCACCCTCTTTACCTTAGGCGCACATAGGGGGATCTCTCAATTTGCAACCCCTTAGAATATTTAATTCACCCTCTTTACCTTAGGCGCACATAGGGGGATCTCACTTTCAGTTTTGAACACTTAAAAAAAATTTCAATCAACTCCTCAAGCTTGGCGCATATGGAGGTCCCCACTTCAAGTTTTCCCATACTTAGTAGATTTTCAAGTCTCCTCCAAGTCAAAGGCGCATATGAAGGGTAGAGCTTCAAGTTTCACATACTTAGATTTATTTTTTTCAAACTCACCCCTTCAAGTCAAGGCGCATATGAGAGGGTCTACTTCAAATCTTGAGGACTTAGAGAAATTTCCAGCTCCTATCTTTGCCTAGGGCGCTTGTGAGGGGTTGAGCTACAAATTTGAAGTACTTAGAAACTTTTATAATCTCCCTCCTCTTGTGAAGGCGCATTTTGATGCTGGAGCTTCAAGTTTGCTAGACTCAGTGAATTTTTCATGGCTTTTGTCTAATTTGAAGTGGTTTGTTCATGTTGCCCCCGGCTTGCCCTAGCTTTCTATTTTTAGAAAGTTTCCCAAATTTTGCATTTTAAGCTGATTTCAAGCTCCGGAAGGTTGGATTTTCGCTCTGCTTCGAACTTCGTGACATGATTGAGCTGTTGGTGCCTGATGCCTGCATGTACCTGCTATTTTTAGCAACATACTAAAAATAGTAACTGCTCAGAATGAGCTCAAACTTTGTGTGTTGATTGCCTAAAGGGTGTCAACCATGACTGGATACTGCTTCTATGTGACTGCCGTGTTTCGCCCTACATTTTAGGAAACCCTAATTCCTCTGCATAGGCCTGCTAAAAATAGTAAGTGCTTGATTTTCGAACCTCTGCAATTTCGTTTGATCTGAAATTCGCACCATGGGGTCCTCATCACTTGTTTGACCTGCTCATGCTGGTGTCTCGCCCTGACCTGCTATTTATAGCCCTATTTCAGAAGTGACTTACTATAAATAGTAAGTGCTCAGATCGCCTTCAAATTTTACCAGCAGCTCCTTGGAAGATACTAATCGTGATAAGACACCTTGGTTTTTGGAAATTTTGGCATTTGACCCCTCATTTTGGGTCCTGAAGCTGGAAACCCTAATTTGACTTGCATGTTGCTCAAATGGTCTCCGTTTGACCCCATTCCTGTTGCATGTCGTTGCGTTCGTGATTCTAAAGTGCTGGGCAGCTGCCGAAGTGACCCTGCTAAAATAATTAAGTGTCTGAAAAAGTGACCAATCAGCTGTCAGATGAGTTTGCATGTCACACTGCCCGAGAGATCTCAAGAAACCCAGAAAAGTGATCAACATGTGAGCACTGGCTAAAAATAGTAAGTCCCGGAAAAGTGATCAACTCTGCTTGCATGTTACCTCGTTGTGAAGCTCTCGGAAAACCCAGAAGGATTATGCAGACATGCACTAAGAAATCTTGCATGCAAACCCTAAAAATAGCCACTGAAGCCTGAATCATTGAAAGTCATCATCTCGTTTTGCATGCTATACCACTGCGAAGGTCTCGAAAAACCCACCAAGAATCTCCAGACATGCATCTAAAAATCCAACATGCGACCCCTAAAAATGACCCTCGAAGGCAGAACTACTAAAAATAGCAAGTTGTCTGTTTCAGCTCAAATTTTGCAAGTGATGAGTTCTCAACGTTCTAAGTGCAGTGCAGTTGTTAGAATTTGAAAATCCCAAGGAAATAGGCCCCAAATTGGCACTTACTAAAAATAGCAAGTTATCAGAATCCAGTGAAAATTCAGTGGGAGCCTGCTCAAAGCATCCTATCAACAATGCTAAGCTCAGAATTTGATTAACCAACTCAATTTGACCTCAAAATAGCCTAAAGAATGTAAACCCTAATTCATCAGAAAGCCCTCCAGACTTGGCCAAAATTCAAATCCAGGTCAAAAGACAAGTACATCACCAAACGGAAAGAACAATCAGAGAGAGACAGACCCAAATCCAAAACCAAAAGACCCGAACGAAGCAAAAATTAGGGGGTCCCCATTTTGAATGGGGTGATGTGTGAAAAGGTCACAACACTACCTTCATTTTTTTCTTAATGACGGAAGTAGACCTTCGATGAACTATCTTTTCTTGAGACCATCTACTAGTTCTATTTCTAACTTTAAAGCAATTCTTTAAGTCAATGATTATAAGATCATACGTTTTCATGCTTACCTTGTTTTGTATTGTAAATTTCTGCTACTATTTCATTATCATCACGAAGCAATTTAAACTCTTCTTTGAAGGCCTTCTTTAATATCTCCCATGTGCTTTGACAGGCTTGGTCAATTTTTGTATACTAGTAAATCACTACGCCCCGCAAGGTGGCTAGAAAAGATCATAGCTAAATTGCTTTATCATCTTTCCCATTTGTTGTCCAAATTGTTTCACAAGTCTTACAATGCCTAACGAGATCCTCTAATCAATTCCTTGTAAACTTGGGCAACTTTTACTTTTCTCCACTAGGGCTTACCATAATTTTATTTTGATGTAAACCTAGTGCCTGGAATATGCTTGCTAGGGAATTTTGATTCGGATATTCCGGTGCTTCCCTCGCACTCTCAGCCACATAGGAATCCTCAACTCTTCCCTCAGCTCCAAGCTTCCACACATTTGTTTCGCCTTCATATTTTCTCTTATACTAGGCTCGGCTTGCTCTCCTTCAATTGACAACCTTTCAATACAATTATGTGAAGGAATGTGACTTTGTCTCCCAACTTCACTTGTCTAGAGAAGGTTGTCTTGACTTTTCAACTTGATTGTGTTCTCGAAAAGGGCTATGACTTGGAAATCATAAGATTGTAGTTTTCTCAAGTGTTTTTCATAATCTTCTCCTTCATTCCCTTTTCTCAATGATCCTTAAAAATTGCTTGATCTCTCCCACCTTTATTGGGGTCTAAGGGCATGAAGCTCTCAAATCTGACCCGGTTTCTTTAAGGAAATGGTGCCAAATGTTTATTGCTCTATCTAATAAAATGAGTGTGTAATTTAATAATAAAGAAGACAATGCATACCAGATACAAGAGTAAAATATATCTTTATTTTCACATGAAATTATTAGAGAAGAAGACCAACGATGGTCAGCCAAGGATCAAAATCGATTTGACTAAATCATACTACTTTCCTTGACAATACACAATCTATTTAAAGGATCCGACAGTTGCCAAGAAGAACATAACCGTCAACCAACTGATACATTGTACACTAACTACAGTCGGTTCCCGACAAGGTTCTCACAACCTTGTCAAAGCCTGACATACTTTTCAAAACCTGTTGAAAATAAAGCAAATGTGTAGGGAGAAAATAGTTAAAAGAGATGAAAATAAAGACTAAGTGTATTGGTTCGTCTACAAGTTGAAGAGGTTGTGAAACCTCTATTGGCTCCCGACAAAGTTCTCACAACCTTGCCAAAGCCCGACAAGGTTTCTAAAACTAGTTTTATGGTTGACGCTTAGTGCCAATATGCAAAGAAGGATTGTGCAAGCCTAAAACATTTATCAAAATTTAGATTTTGGCCTTCAATGCCAATAGGTGCTCAAAAGAATAGTGACTATGCAAGCAAGAGCACATGATTGATTGGAATGCTTATGATCTTTCGTAATGCATTTTTGAATTAGTTTTGGCACCATGTAAAATGGCATAGAGAATTACTCACCTACTCGTTTGAATGGCAGTAGCTTACCCACCTGCTAGATTTCAACACCCACCTACCAAAGATTAATGTAGATGTCCTTCAATCTACAGCGCACATTTTGAGTGGGATTCATCCCCAACTGTGGATTTGGTACTAGCTACATGCTACGGATTATGATTTTGACCCAGGAGTATATTGTGTTATTTGAGTCATTTAGAGGTCAACAATTGTCTCAAACAAGCATAAGTGTCAAAGTTTTACAAGGTTTTAACCGTTGAAAGTCAATTTCAAGTGTGCAATGAAAGTTGCAAAAAGGTAGAGTTAATGTCTCCACAATCATAGGTATAAGTTCAAGGTGTCTTAGAATATCATAGATTCTCCCTTCAGCACGTTTTGTGCTGCAAATACAAATCTTGTCAAAAGTGTGACAACACTATAAAATATTTGTATTAATCTTTCAACATTCATATGTGGACTTGTACAATTTGATTTTGGATAAATAAGCATGTTTTATCTGTATTATTCTAATGAGATGCGTTGTTACGCTTAGATCAACATTTCAATATTTTTCTTTCATTGCATCCCTTTCTTTCAACTTGATTCTTACCCATAAATAAGCATCAATCTACGATATTTTGGCTCAACTAATCATTAAACAAATTCTTTTAGTTTACTTTTAGTTTTGTGGTTCACAATTTCAACTAATCATTAAACAAATTCTTTTAGTTTACTTTTAGTTTTGTGGTTCACAATTTCACCATATCCCCTCCCCAAGATGAAACGAAAATTTTGCAATTTCCTCCAGGTTTGACAATGCAAGCATTTTGTCAAACACCTTGCAGGCTATCCACCATGAAGGTTTTCATGATTTCGACACTTGTGATAAGATTATCTAAAGGTTCTGGAACATATTTTCCCTCATAAATGCATTTAAAATTCATAGATTTAATGAGACATTAAGACAAACAGTTACCATTAAGTCATCATATGTGGAATTAGTGAATATTTCATTAATGATTGTTGTTCAGAATATGAACATACAAAGATATGTATATTAATTGATCTAACCTCTCAGTGCAGCAGATGTACACCAACCAATAATGACCATGTATTAATTGCTTGTACAGCAGTCCATGAAGTAAATAGCAGGCCGAATATAAATATCTTGATGTAGGCACCAATAGCTCAAAGATAACTCCCCTTATGCCCAACAGGTATTAATATACAGCTAAAGTCGAAACTGCAATTAACATCTATACCACAGCCACATAAAGAGACTGGCGGCAAAGTTTAAATGCCCAAACATATGAGAAGTGGCAGAATGTATAGTTTGGAACCCAAGACTTATTTAAACTTCCACGTCAACATATAAGAGGGCCCATGGATTCTTCAAAGGAGCAGCGATGTCTTTTGGTTACTTTACCCAGCAATAGATAGCTAGCACATTCATAAGGTTGTGTTGACCTCTTAAAACATTTCCCTCTACTTTGCAAACACCCACAACTTGTCAGCTCCTCCCTTTGACCAGTCTTTACTCCCACGTTAGCTTCATACTCCCTAAGACTCCAGCGCAGCACTTATAAGCCTCACGATTTTTCCAAAGAAGAGGCAGTTAAGTCAAATCTGAAGCGTGTGTCACTTTTCTTTCTTGACCTGCTCGATAATCTCCTTCACATGGCTTTCATTCTTCTAGTTACTAATATAACATATGTGTGTAGCGAGCCCTTCCTAGGAGTATATACAGGAAACTACGAAGGGAATAATAGCCATGTTCCTTGGAAAGGATAAGAGTTCCACCCAAACAATTGCACTAGTAAATAACTCGATTGGAAGAACTTAATTGAGCACTTATACGTCTGAAATGAATATCACCTGAAAACCCTTCAATCTGCAATCTCAAATCTTCCCCTGAAATTTGTCTTCAATGAAGACTCGCAAATTTTGAAACCAAGCTTTATCGTGCAAATGCATAACCCCTGAATGGAGTTATTAGCATTCAACCTTGGGATACCTTTCAATCCTACAGTTGAAGATCCTCATGAGGGATTTTGTCCTCTTAAAGACAAGACCTCAATCCAACCAGCAAACCCTCGTATATATTTTCCAGCATGAATACCAAATGAGCTCACAAAATGCTTTTAAGTCCTCGATTCCCATGCCCAAATTGGCTTTTTTATTTTAATTTTATTTTATTTACTTTTACCCCCTTCTGACTCCCTAGAGTTTGGCGGGCAACTTTATGATAGTAAAATGTCATTAAAAAACCATTATAACTACTTAATCATAAAGTCGCTTAAAATAAATAATGTTAAAGTTAAATCTTTAATTTAACTTTAATATTTACATTATTCAAACTTAAAGCTCTGGACCGCGTTAACTACCAAGATAAAACCAAGGTAAGTGTTTGCCAACATTCCCAACATAGAAATGTTGCCAACTGACCAAATCGATAATCAACCCATGACTTGCTAAAAATATTAAGTGTGAACAAAGTGTCCAACGAATGCTCTGAAAGGCATCACTACAAAACCTCTGAAATCACTAAGCTGGAAATAACAACAATTAAACCCAAATGATTGACTAACAAGCCACAAACTCCCTCAGAAGGGTTCCCTTAACCACCACGTTAGTCTATGGGAACCAAGGTGATAGAGTAACCACAACTCCTATTGACTGCCTAGGAAGGGGACATTAAAGTCATGGACCTTGCCCATGCCTTGCACTCACTGTGAAGGCATCAATCGGCTCTACAAAGGTGATAGGGTAACTAGTTGCTCTAGTGCTCAATGACAAATCTTTGGAGTTTTATCAACCATAGCTAGAAAAACTACTCGCCGAGAAGAAGGAACGACAAGTTTTTTGGCCATTTACCTGCCAAGAAAACTCACCACTCTTTTAGCCAGTCCTCACCAAAAAAGTGGCGAGTTTGTGGGAAAAACTTGCCTTCACAAATAAAAAAAGAGGTCAGGTCAAAAACAGACCTAAAAAAGCCCAAACAACTTTAATTTTCTGCTCTACAAGTAAAAACCCCCCTCCAACCCCCATGCCAATTGATTTCTAGCACGTTTGCATTGACGAGATAAGATTTGAAGGAATTTTTTTACGAATTTGGAAGGCAAATTCGTAACTACCTAGTTATATCAGTTGAGGTACAACGCTCACGAACTCTGTCTATGCATCTAGGATGAGGAGCGAGACTTGGCAATTGACAGGCCCAGAGATGAAAACATGATCTCACATTTGAGGATGGAATACGACTCAGTCACTGACGAAGAAGATAAAGAAGCTGTTTTTACTTGGAGGACACAGTTCATCTTCAAGGCAAAAATATAGGATACAATGGCTTCAGAGTTGGCTGAGAGTAGAGAACACGTGACTAGTGCACTTCGGTACGTGAGAACTTTTGTGTCCCAAGTTCCTTGTCGATATCAACGTGAGGGTGGTGAGTACGTCGAGCTTATTTGATGAGGCAGTTAAGAGTAGAGGAGAACTTCAAAGCCAAATCACAGGCAATGAGGAGATGCTGCAAAGACACAGTGTGCTACAACAAAGTATCAGTGCTCCAGATGGTGATGCAATCAATAACCTCGTGGAGGGGTTACTTGCTCAAGATCACGGCCAGTGAACTCTAGATCCCACCTTTCAGGATAGACATCAGACAACGATTAACTCAATGCTTCTTTCTGAGTTAACTTGTTCCACTTTTCATGCTATGTCTACTTTGGAATCATCAATGTACAATTGGAGTTTTCTCTTAGTTTTCATTTCAATTAAGGACATGCATGCTTGCACATGTCCATTTAGATTAGTCTTGTTTCGGTTAACTGATGGTAGTTTTCCAGTTAACTGTATAGTTCCCTTTATTAGGGTTTAGCAATAAAATCTTGCATACTTGCAAGACTGTAGTTGACCCAAGGTGATTTTAGGGTTCCCTACACCTTTTGATGTCTATAAATAAGAGCTCTTTGCTCATTTGTAATTAACTTTTGCACGTGATAGTAATATATGCTATGCCTACCTTACCTGTAATATTGTTGTTTTGTATCTATTCATGAGCTTTTACTGTGATAATAAATGGCCGCGCCACCTTTTCTGAATGTTATTCTCATGGTATTTGTTCATCTTAGTTAAATAGTGGCTAGTTTGATCATTTATTGTATGCGTGTTTCGCCAATGCAATTTGCTGTCCTAGTTGGCTATTCTTTGTTATGTTAATAGTTGTTCTTTCAATCTACGCCCCGGATAGGGGTTCCTCCTGGGAAATTTGGAAAGAAGAGTTATCGTTTTAAGGGTTGTGCCTAATAGACTTTATTTCAGCCTACGCCTCAGATAGGGGTCCCTCCTCCTTGGAAATCCTGTTGTGGAGTTTATCGTAAAGACATTCCTGCTCCCTTTTCCTCATGCTCTGTTTTCTTGAGGAGATTGGATAGATTAAAGCTTTAGTTTAGTTGTAGTTAGTGATCTACGAAACCAGAAAATCCTTAGCTGCAACGTTCGTGGTTTTTTTAACCTTGTGCCTCTTCCAGCTGAGACAAAAAGATAGGAGTTAGATTACTTTACTTTTTCCTGCAAATCAACATACGAGGGAGCTTCCCCTCCTAATTTGAAGAGCACTCATTATGCAGTGTGCATAGCTGTCTGTACCAACTCGCACTCCAGAGGTGCTAATTGTTACGCCAACAAAGCCAAAATTTAGGAGTCATCACATGTCTTCGTTTACATTAACTCGAAGAATCCCTAAAAAATAGGGTGACCAAAGTAGATATTTCATGAAGATGTATTCAAAAATTTCTGACTCAAGTTGACTTGGGCGCCTCCTTGAGATAAGGAGTCCAACTTTAGCAGTGTTAGGATATTTTTTGAAATTTTTAAATTTTGCTTGTTGAAACACCTCTTTGGTGACTGATACCCCCTGTTTGAGCACTGTTTTCCTGCCAGTTTGTGAGCAATTGAAACTGAAAGTGAATTGATCTAGCAAGCCTGATCGAATCTGAGGAGATTGATACCTCACACCAGCCTCTCATCCTACGTTAGACTGCTTTTTATCTTGGGCGCCCTTGGCTGACTAGGGCGCTTTGCATCACCAGAGTTGGAAAATTTTCAAGATTTGTTATCTTTTCTCTAATAAAATGCCTTTGTTTGATCTTCGATTCCAGACGTCTAATAGATCTTGTGAACTGGCTGACGGACTCATTGAAAAGCATGATCGAATCGGAGAAGCATCTCCTAGAGGCTGCAAACCCTAAAAAGTGGTTTTGATGGCTCAAAATGTTGGGCGCCCCTGGCTAGCAAGGGCACTTTTGTTTGGCAGACTTAACCATTTTTTAATGATTTTCAACTTTTTCAATTTGTCTCGCATGCCTCGTTTCCTATTCAATCTGCAATTTTCGGTGATTGATGAATCTCGTGGTCAGGCTGAGATATTCAATGGAAAGCCTAAAGAATTCCGGAAAGGATGACCAATTTTGCAAATCTTAAAAGTTGATTCTAAGGGCTCAAAATTATAGGCACCCTTGGCTGACTGCGGCGCCCATGTGTGCAGAGGATAGAAAATTTTGATAACTTTCACTTTGTCCTCTTGACGAAACACCTCAGCTTGATCCGTAATTCTAGTCGTTTGACCGCTCCAATGAACCTACTGACGAACTCATTGCGAAGCCTGATCAAGTTTGAGGAGGACCTCTTGGAAGTCATGAAACTTGAAAACTACATTTGATGGCTCAAAATGTTGAGCGCCCCTGGCTAGCAAGGGCGCTTTTCTTCTCCAAACAACCATTTTTGAGTTTCTTGATTTTCTTTTGACGTTCTTCATTTCCCTTTTGATCTTCGTTTTTGGGCATTTTATAGATCCCATGAGCTAGATGTTAGATTCGTTGCAAAGCCTGAAGAATTTCGAAGAGAACCCCCAAAACTACAAATCTTAATAACTATTTTTGACCCCTTAAAATCTTGGGCACCTCTGTCCAATAGGGGCGCTTTTGTGCTCCAATGTTAGAAATTTTTTGAAGATTTTCACTATTTTTAGACTCCCCTCCTTCATTTGCCGTTTCTCAAGCATCTTTTGCCGTGGATTGATCTGTGCAGCGTTTGAGACCTTGATTTTGGCACCTGGCAATTGGCCATCCTCCATTGATGAGCTCGGAGGTCCTAACTTTTCTTCTGAAAAAGCGATATAGACCCACCAAAGAAAAACTGACTTTTTGACGATTCTGACTGGACCAATGTGATCGTGACGTAAAATCAACCACTCAAAATCAATTTGAGCCCTTTCTGCAAAGATTCTATTTTTAGGGTTTTTTCTAAAAATAGGGCCTAACATGCAAAATTTCAAAATTCTCCAAAATTTTGTGAGCATCTTTTTGACAATAAACCTAGAAAAACCCTATGGTCCATTTATTTTTTAGAAATTTTTTTTTTTATTCAAGGAGTATACGCTTTTGACTGGAGCTATGAACCAGATACAACCATTCAACAATACCACCCCAACGGGGTTTGAACCTTGGTGGCAAGAACAACAATGCCACCTATAAACCATCACACCATGCCAATATCGGCTATTTATTTTTTAGAAATTTCTAAGAATAGAAAATTGCTATTTTTAGAAATTTTGACCCTTTTTGACTTTTGATGACAATTTTACAAAATTTTGATCATTTTTACCAAAATGCTTTAATGAAGCAAAAATTTTAATTTTGGGTACAACAGTTTTGTAAGCTTTGTATTTGCAAGTTTCATTAATGTTGGTGATCATGGATTTTTATGCACTCTCTTGCATTCGATTTACTTAATTATGTCTCTTTTCAACTTAATATTTGTGTAATACTCAACGCTTCTTTTTTTTTACTTTATCTAAAAAGTGTGAGCATTCATTACTTGTTTAGGTATTTCATGTTAGGAAAAAATCATAAAACCTCTTGTCTGGCGTAAAAACACTAAATAGTCTTGTGCCCAAGCCTAAGAACAAAATGATAGGTTTCCTTGAATTTTGTTTAAACTGCATACTTAAAGAAATCCCACGAGTTCTAGGTTGTATTTTTTATTTTCCACGTAAGGAAACATATCATTCCTTCACTCTTCAATATGGAGCCTACCCTTCAA
This sequence comes from Sequoia sempervirens, assembly GCA_007258455.2. Lineage (NCBI taxonomy): Eukaryota > Viridiplantae > Streptophyta > Pinopsida > Cupressales > Cupressaceae > Sequoia > Sequoia sempervirens. The sequence continues at coordinate 508,284,836 of VDFB02270651.1, forward strand.
ATTCGAAGAAAAGTTGTACCTTACATGCTGTTTTGTTTTCTGTTGGGACAAATTAAAAGACTAACAAAAACTAATTATGGTAAGGAGGCTATGGAAAAAGCTCCATCAATCCTGTTGCCATTATTCCACGTTTGTGTGTTCAAGCACAGATGCGTGACAAGTAGATAACTGACCCAAAAAAATGTTCAGTTCTTTTATTACGTAGTAAAGAGAACTTAAAGCAATGAACGGGGACTTTTTTTTGGCAAAGATTTTTGTTTTTTATATATTCATCTTAGTACATATGTCACAATTTGTTTCATAAACAACTTATAAATTTATAATTTACAATCAATATCACTGTGTAGTAGAATATAATAGCTAACATTTTAGAAAACATCAAGTTATTAATTCCAGTATTAAAATCTAATAAAAAGAGAAAAAATATTTAAACATTGTTATTGAATGACAAATAGACCATGAAATTTCCTTGCTGAATTGTAAAAATTGTTGTCACAATTTTTTGCAAGATTGTAAACTTCTAAAATAATTTAAATAAATAATAGATACCTTTTACAATAATAATAGAATTCTGAAACAAAGCTTGTTGTTACTTGTTAAACTATCACTTCCAGTCAACAATAAAATAAGAACATTGACTGCTGCAAACACAAAAAAATTTAGATACATTTTAGATTTATAAGGACTTCCAAGTTCATTTCATCATATTGCAAGCAGCATCTTTAAGTGTCAACTATTCTCTTTTCACTGTTAAATAATATGCTAAGCTTGTATAAAGGGAATTCAGAGGCAAGACAGAAATAGCTTACTCAATGGCAGCATTTATATCTGCTCGAAGATCAACCAAGAACTTCAAGCCACCTGGGTGGGCATTCAACCGTTCAAAAAGTATTGTGTATAACGGCTTTAAAGAACATCGTAAATTTCGCTCAGTCCTATATAAAGCAGAGGCAAGCCCTTCTTCATCCAAGTCAGGCTTCTGCCCATGATCATCTGAACCAACATAAGATAAGCACAAACACATTTTCAGCAGAAAACAAGAAGAAAGAGTATACTCTGCATATTCACCACCACAGAACTTTAACATTACCACTCTGCAGTCCAAGATAATGCTGGATAAGATCACGAACATGAACCCTGTTAACACCATACTCTATTGCAAGTGCTAAGAGAGCTTTTCTACGATTCTCATGACCAAGCCTAAGGTAACCCTGTAGTAAACCACTGTAAAATTAGATATCTAAATGCAGCATTCACCTATGAATACATGAGTCAAGTCATATCCACGAACAACCAGTCACCTGTGAGAATTCTGTGAGAGTTAGATCTAAGGTATCCATCTTTTTAATGTGAATCGCTCCATGCATTAGCTTCTGCACATTTTCTAGCATCCTGGAAACAGGATCAGAGAGAAATGTAATTCAAGACACTACTTATACAGTCATCAACTTGCAGTAAAAAAGAACACTTCACAGTAATCAGTAAATTCAAAAAATGAAACTCCCACTGTTTCTGATGAGGATTAAGGATTCAGGGTTCAGGTACCTCATTCCCCTTGTGAGAGATTATCTCATCCCATTTGCTCTTAATCTTGTGGGGATCACATATATTTCTGGTGTCATTGATGTTCTAGGTTTGCTTCCATGATAGGATTTACATTCTTTTGTAATCACTCTCTTACTTTTGTTGTTTTCTTGAAAAACTTGAGTTTCTGGAGTACTAGTAAAGAAATGGGTATGGAAGCGGTGATAGATGAATGGCCAATAAATATGCAATATGGCCAGCACCATATCCAGGCTATATCAGAGTCATGGTGTATCCGAGCTATATCCACCTATTGTCCTAATTACAACCCCCATTTCCGTTGCATACAACAATTTAAATGTGTTCTCATTATACTTGGTGGGTCCACTTGCTCCTAAAAGCCTTTTTATTTGATAAAGATCATGTATTAATAATAAATATCTATAAAATATTGCAAAGGCACTTAGTGGGACAGCAGTGGAAAAACCATTGAGTGAAATCAATGAGGTGGAAATTAGGTGATTAAAACCAAGAAGAAAACAAAAAACCAAAAAAACTAACCATAGATAATGGACACTATAGTAACAGCTATAAGTAGTTTACAGCAAAAAAATTGAAGCATAAATATCAAGATACAATATAATAATTGCCATGAGAAAATTATTGTTTCAGACATACAGTTCTTCATTAGTTTCAAACAAGGAGAAAGCAGCATCTCCTGAACTGGGATGTGGTAATGAACATATTGTCACTTGCCATGTGAACAACCAAAGTCACTTGTGTTCCTTCCATTGTGTCCACACCACATCCATGGCCCTTCAGTGGCTGCACCTTCCTGCTATGAAATATGATGAGTAAGAGATAAATCTGCAAGCCATATTTGGCATGTGAGGAATGCCAAAGGCATTGGCAGCAAAGTGTGTGGTACTCTGTTGATGATTGTGCTGCATTACATCCACTAATTAGCACCTTTGTCTTTTCATACTAATAATTTCTTTCATGACTTCCACTCTACTTTGGAGGTTGATGTAATTTTGTCTTTGCTGATCAGGATATTCATTCTATCTAGTAAGGAACTTCTGCATATCAACTGATTATCTTTTTGAAACTAAAAGTCAGAGACCACCAAGGTGAAACAAATTTGTAGGATATTATTTTCAGCCTGTTTAGCATCAATCGCAGGCAACAACCCTTGCAAAGAATCATTGATATTGGTTAGAGCGAAATGAGGGAAGAATCTTTGTCATGGAGCGATTTGCCACTGATTTTAGAAAAAGGTGATGACGTTATAAAGTGATCAGGGCTGAAAGTTTGGTCTACCATATTTCATCAGCCAACAAGTTGGAGAGAGAATCGTGATTAAAGACAGTAGAGCAACTGCAGACCATAAATCAATATTGTTTATAAATGTTTTGTGCTGACTTCATTATGTTTTTATCAGTCAATTTAGCTAGAGTATTTCACACAGTTGTTATAAACAATTAGACCAACAGTTGTCTTAACCAACCCGTGTTCATTCTTCCAATAGCAATTCCACTTTCAAGGTAAGCGCATTATTTTATAACAGGTCCTCCCTGTACTAATAAGCATTGTATTGAGTGCTAGGTATGAAATAAAAGACCTACTTATATTCTAAGTTATTGGTTCAGTTTAGGGTTCGGGTTCGGGTTCAAGAACCTGGTTCGCCGGTTCGGGAAAAATAAATTTTTGGGGATGGGTTCATTTTGGGTTCGGTAATACAAAAACATATAAAAATCAGAAATATATACATATTTGCAGCAATAATTAAGTTCAGAATACACCACCATATTAATAGTCAAATAATAATATATTACTAAATATATAAATGTTATAAAATACTAATAATATATTATTTATATTAAAAATTTAAATATATAAACACTATACTATTAAAATTATAATATTATTAATAAATTAATTATTAATAATATATAATATTATAATAAAATAATAAAATTATAATAGAAAGTTAATATTGATAAATAATAAAGTTAATATATTATATAATACTAATAAAATTAATATACAATGTTATAATAAAATTATAAAAAAATAATATTCATAAATAATAAATATTAATATAGATAATTAATTTTAAAAATTAATAACATATATAATTAAAAAACAAAGAGGTGCACGCGACGGTCCTAGCTATTTGGTGGAGCAGGCAATGTTAACACCAGAGGGAAAATGGTGGACATCAATGAACAAGAGCTCTCGCATTTACCGGATGTCTACATGCGATGATTGAAATCCACCACTAAGTAACTTGTGAAAAAAAATTCGTCATTCAAAAACCTGAATCCATTCCCTGCAGCTTGAATTGTTTGGTTTCCAACAAGGTTGGAAATTGCTACCACGTCTGCTTCTACCTAGAATGAATCGACTAAGGGCAATGACAAACCAAGGAAGATGATCAATATGTAGTATATATGGATTGAATCAACTAAAGAACATTTTTATAGTAAAACATATATCGTAGAAACAAATAATTCATCGCGACCGTGATGGGAGCACCAATGATTGAGATGTTGTCCATTGCAAAATTAGAAAAAATTGTGGGAATTCATTTTGGATTCATTCAAGTTCATTCGGCACAAACCCATAGGCAATTTTTCGTGCCCTAAACAAATTTGGACCGCATTGAACCAGAATCCCAAACTGGATACGAACCAAACCCGAATTTGGGGCTTCTAGGTCACGAACCGGTAACTTAGCTTATATTGATTCCAATACTTTGTCTGTACTACAACTTAAGGTTTGGTTATGTAGAACATAGATATCAAACAGGTGGTGGGGGTTACGCTCTAGTCATGGGTGAAAATAAAAGGCCTTGTTTTGCAACATATAAAACATGTATATATTGGTGTAGGTTTTATTTCATTTTATTAGTTTATTATGTCCTTTCCTACACCTAGATGGTGTAAGCTAGTCAAAGTATGATTCACAGACTAGGAGATGTTGCAGTCTTCCATAGGAGTTACTCCCTCATTTAGAGATTCAGGAGTTACACATTTTATTAGATAAAGTGTCAATAAGGCATCCACCTCTTCTCACCTTGTATTTCTAATAAATACCCTTATCCTCTTTGTCTTTTATATCTTGATTAATGGAATAGCAATATTCTACCTATCTGGTTTGTCGCTAATTCTTAAGCATAGGTGTTGGTTATTGTTTTCTTTTCACAATACCTAACATGGTATCACAGCCATAATTCCCTTAGATTAGCCCATTATTCTATTTTCGAGAGCACTAAGGAGAGAGTGATTTTGAGTAGAGCTGATTTTTAGTGAATGCTGGAGTGTTTTTGACCTCACCATTGTGTCCAAAGGTTTGATATAGTTGATGTAGCCTTTCATTTGTCTGAATTGAGCATTGAGAAGTCAACTAACCTTGGTTTTTGGGTGCCTATTTTGCACACTTTTTGGTGCAATTTGTCAATATTTTGTGCCCAACATGTGTTCAAGAGGGCCCGAAACCCTAAGACTAACTATTTAATCACTCAAATGCAAGCACTTCACTCAAGACACTGATCTTCTTTTGCTACCTTGCATATTTTTTGCGGTTATGGATTTTTGGTTTCAACAAAAATTTGTTGGTACAAAAGCCGACACATGTTTGAAAAAAACAAGGGTTTTGCATTGTCCTTGATGTAACCTCATACACGTAGGGTAGCTTCCCTACATCAACATTAGCCTTCACATACTAGTCTTGAACCCCTTCCATATTATTGCTCAAGGAGAAAAAACATACATATGTAGGTTATCATGTCTCCTCCATGATCTCCAAGCTCATTACTAATGGTGCCTACAACTATTAGACCTCCATCAATCGACATACCAAACACAACCTCCCTGTTTACTCTCTAAGTGGTTTAACCGATGAACATGGAGTAAACGAGAATGTACAATAACAAGTATAATACATATCAATTACACGAAGATTGCACATAATATAGCATTGTATTCATTCATCAAATAATAGCAAGTACATCATAAAGCAAAATGTCAGGTCCCCGACTACAATAGAATGATCAAATATATAGCCGACCGACGTTGGTTGAGAACATCAACTATCGCCAACGACTCGCTACAACTACCCAACTATCAGGGATTAGTTTCCCAATTACAACTTATACTAATCTATTGTTGTGCACAAAGTATTATTTATTTATTTTATGTACTATTTGTTTGGCTGACTAACAACTTAATTATTTATGATACGACCGACTACATCATCTCCCCACAAAACAAGTTGTCTTTCAAACAACATTACAACCAAAATGGGGATTACAACACAAAAAATTAACTACTAGGAAGGAGGGTGCAAAGACATCCCTTAATGGATGGATGACGTCAGAGCCGAAGTCGATGATCATAACTCTTGCAATCTACAAACCTCCTCCATACATAGTCACAACTGATGCTCTACCAAAATCTCTCACTCTCCGACTGCCTTCACCATGTGAGCAGCCTCCATCACTTCGCATTTGGCCTAATCCGCCTCCTTCCCCTTTGCTGTCAGCTGAGCCTCCATATCCCTCATCTTTTGCTCTACCTCCCTCATCCTCTGCTCTGCTTCCTTCTCCACTTCCGACACCTTGGCCTCTAAGGCCGATGCTCTGGCTCGCTGAATGGTAGTAAGTTGGGTCTGTTGAGCAAGTTGCACCTGGAATTTCTTCATATGCTCCACCCACTCCTCCCATATCTTTTGTACTAGCTAGAGGGCCTCACTCTTTCCCTGCACCACTTCGTTTGAAGCTGCCATCTATCGTTTCATCCTATAGAAGACATCCCTGAAAGTTGCCTCTATATTTAATAGTGCTGAAATTAATCAGCCATCTCTCCCTACCATCAAGGGTCTCACTACACATCATGCCTTCCGCATCGCTGGGGTCTCTACTCTTGGCCATCCTCTTGAAATAAAACATCGTGTGAACCCCTGCTCACACCCTGTCTGGACAAACCCCAGTATCTTCTGAACCTCCTTTGCTACCAATGGGGACTAGCCGATGTTAAATTGCTTAGATATTTCTCTAGCTTTGTGCATGACTGCTGCTATGGGTTGGAGCTCCTCGATGTACCTCTGCACCGTCCCCAAAGGATCTAATGCGTCAAGCTTAGAAATCTGAAGTGTAAATCCCTCTATTCCGCTCGACTCATCCTCCTCTTCTCCTGGTGGGTTGGGTGGTGCTAACCCCTCTACTGCCCTGGGAAGCTCTTGTCTCTACGATGGTCCCCCACTCTCTTGTACTACTCCTAGTGGGTGAGTTTGTACTAACCCTAGCTCCACATCATCTGTCCTCATGGGGGTTGAGTGTCCTGTTGTGCACCCTCTCCCTCTATCAACATGATTGTAAAGCTCTACTAAGGATCTGCACTCTCCGTCACCATGGGTGTACACTCCTAATCCGGACCCTTTAAAGATCATTAATCTGTTTTATAGCAGATTCTCCCATTTAATATTCCTCCCATCTATGCCACTTCTATTCTAGTTTTTCAAAATTGTCGATCTCCTTTTCCTTCACGCAACCCATATTAATGGTCTTCTTGCTATTTTTAAAGACTTTATAAATTGCGAATTAATTCCCAAATTCATTCACTGTCCCTACTACCATTACCTCTGTAACTGCCAATTTCTCATTAAAAACTATTCAAAATGAGAAATCTTTGTAACCGTTAGATGCTCCTGCATCACTTCACTATATCAAGGGCACTCATAGGTATGAGATTCACTATGCAGCAGGCATAGATACAAACTTGATTGGATATACAAATTCTAATTGGGCAAGCTATTGAGAGGATCACAAATCTGCTTCTAGTTACAACTTCCACCTCAATTTTGGTCATGTTTGTTGGTCATGCAAGAAGCAACATGCTATGGCTCTATCTTCTACTATGGTCAAGTATCAAATGGTTCTAAATGTCACCACAAAGGACATTCGGCTTTAACACATCCTCAACAAAGTTGGCATTCCTTTTGGTGGCCATCTATCATTTATTGTGAAACCAAAGTGCAATCCAAATCTCAAGGAACTTAGTTCACATTAGTAGACCAAACACATTGCGGTCCATATGCACTACATCAAAGAGTTGATTCAAGGGCACAACATTGATCTTTAATACTATCCTACTTTAGAGAAGATTATAGATATATTCACCAAACCCTTTATAAAAAGTAAGTCTCGTCATTTATAAGCTTTGCTAGGGTGTAGGAGGCTACTCCTTGGGGGCCTACCTTGTCCTCTCTCTTCTCTTCTTAAGGGGCTTTTCTCTCTTCTCTTCTTAAGGGGCTTTTCTCTCTCTTCTTTGGGGGCTTTTATCTATTTGGGGGGAATCTTTTGTACATGGGTATCTAACGTGACTACACATTTGCTAAAACCCATGCCACCCACCTAGGTTAAGCTTAAGGGGGGGATGCTGATATAAGCTTTATTTCATTTGTTAGTTTATTAAGTATTTTCCTACATTTAGTTTAACCTACTTAAGCTACTTAAAGTATGAGTCATAGGGTGAAAGGTGTCATATTCATCCATAGAGTTACTCTTCCCTCATTTAGAGATTCAGGAGGTACATTTTCTATTAGATGAGGTGTCCATCTCCTCTCCGCTCGCATTTCTTAGAAATGCACTCATCCTCTTTGCATTTCATAACTTGATTAATGGAATAGTATTATTCTACCTATTTGGTTTTCGAGTCTTGGTTTTGTGACAGTGTTTGTGGCTTATTCTTAGGAATTAGGTCTTGGTTATTCTTAGGCAGGAATTTATTATGGGGTGGTATTACATCTATGATATTGTGTAAATGACAAGATCATCAAAACTTTTAAGTTTGGGCTTATATTTCTTTGTTGGTTCTTGCATATCTTGAGTTCTCCGCACCAATATTTGCATAGAATTAGTCTTTGACCTGAAAATTGGGATTTTGTGAGAAATAAACTTGTAATGGATTGCTATGTTCAATTTATCATTTGTGGGACACACTCCAGTTATCATCAACCACTCTTCCAGTACTGACAACATAATTGGTATTTGTTGTTCAAATGTCACAGTTCAGCTGCCATATCTGCTTGACTTTGTCTACTACTTCAGCTCTTGCGGTTGGTTCAATAATTGCTCCTATGTTGATAGATGGTGTTGTTTCTGGCACAGCCCTGCTACTGGTATTACATTCTCCTATGACAGTTTTATATACCAGTTCCTGTTGTAGAACTTGTTAGTTTTAGGATCAGAAATGCAATAAGCAGAAAAACACAACACATAGAACAATGAACACAGTATTTTACCATGGGAAAACCCTCCTACTCGAGGGAGAAAAACCCAGCAAAATATTCTCTTATAATCAGAAAAATAAGTGCAGAAACAGCACTCAACATTAGGCCCTAGAAAGGCTGAAACTTATACAATGGATCTGCACTTGTATATAGTGCGATTTCTTGAATATACAAAGTATTTGACTGTTCTCCTTGATGCTAATCTGCTGCTTAGAAAATAGACCTGCTGCTGAAGAATTTTGAACTTAGAATGAAATTGATTTGATGAAAAAATGAGAGCACTCCATCCTCTATAAATACCAAACTAGGTGGCCTTCTCTCTAGGGCCGACCTAGAGCAAATATATTGTATTTATAAAAGATGAAGGCCGACCTGCCTTGAGCAAGATATAAATAGGAGAAAATATCTCCCACCGCTACAACACTAACAGAACTTTGATACTGTTTTCTTTCAGATTTTTCTGAAAAATAATGAGTGGAAATTTTAAAGGTTTCAATCTATCAAACCACTTTCGCTTGCTACTTAAGTCATATATGGGCAATGTTGAAGTGGTGTGGTTTAAAATGGTAATTTTGGCTATTTTTCTGACAGGAGGACACTCATCATCAGGATTATTCCTCAGCTTACGATCAATAAAAGATACTACTTCTGAAATGTATTCCTCTAATGTAATAGGGCTATGCCAAGTTTAAAAAGTTAGCTTTTCAAGTTTAAAATGAACCTTTTTTTGTTTTCTAATATAAAATGTTAGTTTATATGATATTATTCATTTAATCTCTGATTTGTCAGGTTTGTCAGTTTTGCGAAAACTGTTTAAGAATGTGAATCGTTTTTTTCAAAGAACTGAAACCCAATAAAACCCCATTTTACATACCATAAAAACTTAAAAGTTAAAAGCAAAAGATAATTAGTCCAATTTGATGAGCTCAAATGTTGAAAAGCATTAGGGATTTCATAATGGAGCCCAGAGTTCAAATCCCAGGAGACATAATAAATTGATACCACATAAAATACAGCGTCCAAGTCATTGGGTGTGGTAAATCCCAATGAATGATAAGGTTGGAATTAGGTAAAATACAGCATCCAACTTAATGGATGCATTGTGTCCCAGTGAATGATGAGGTCGAGGCAACCTCAGACATGACAACTAGACTGAATGTTACCAAATGAGTTTCGAATTGTGTAGAATACAGCATCCAACTCATTATGTGATGAGGCCAAGGTGCCCTCAGACATAGCAACCATCCCAACTTAATGGATGCACCCAATAAAACCCCATTTTACATACCATAAAAACTTAAAAGTTAAAAGCAAAAGATAATTAGTCCAATTTGATGAGCTCAAATGTTGAAAAGCATTAGGGATTTCATAATGGAGCCCAGAGTTCAAATCCCAGGAGACATAATAAATTGATACCACGTAAAATACAGCGTCCAAGTCATTGGGTGTGGTAAATCCCAATGAATGATAAGGTTTGAATTAGGTAAAATACAGCATCCAACTTAATGGATGCATTGTGTCCCAGTGAATGATGAGGTCGAGGCAACCTCAGACATGACAACTAGACTGAATGTTACCCAATGAGTTTGGAATTGTGTAGAATACAGCATCCAACTCATTATGTGATGAGGCCAAGGTGCCCTCAGACATAGCAACCATCCCAACTTAATGGATGCATTGTGTCCCAATGGATGTTGAGGTTGGAGTTGACTAACACACCTCATCCAACTTAATGGATGTATTGTGTCCCAATGGATGATGGGGTTGAGGCAACCGAAGACTGACGACTAGGCCAAATGTTACCCAATGTGGTTGAAATTGTGTAGCATACAGCATCCAAATCATTGGATATGGTATGTCCCAATGGGTGATGAGGCCAAGATGTTTCCCCAAGAAAACAATTTGCCAATTTAAAGAATAAATAAAGAACTGTCAACACTCCTAAAAAAACATAATACCCTCAATACAACAGGACAGGAAAATAGATGAGCCCGACACATCCTCCACCACACGGAACACTAAACACGGGCAATTAAGAACAATTGGGTAACGTGTTCCATCAGAACAGTCATGGCATTGCTCCGGATTCTTTAAGTACATGACAGATATAATCTTTAATGATTAGGGTAACCCTGCAGATAACTTTTAAGAAATATTTGAAATAAATCGTGGAGATATTTTTAGGAAATGTTTCCAAAAAACTCGTGAGAAAATTTTTCGATAAGAAAGTCATCCAAAGATATTCTACAGCCCTTTTCTAATAAATTTGATTCATAGAGACTAGCCATTAATAAGACAAACCGCTTTCGGCCTATCCAATCGAGCTTCCTTTAATTGAAAGCAAATAAAAGTTACAAATTAGTTTAAATTTTGTAGATTAAATTTTCCACATTACCTGCTAGGGGAAGCAAACTTTAGTAAACTCAATTCACTGAGATATGAAAAGATAATAAAAAAGCAAAAAACCTCGACGGATGTTCATTTGAGGCAGCACCAAATCCTTCAGGCTGCTTCTCAGCTTGATCTTCTTCAGGTGATGGGCTACTACTGGGCTGTCAAATATTAATCGAAGAAAATTCATGCACAAGAATTATTAAAAAATATCTGGACGAAAAGAAAAGTAATTAGGACTAATTTTACCGATACATTGGCGACCATTTCATTTGCAGGCCGCATCCTCATTCTCATCAAAATTGATAAGCCTTTCCGATTTGCTGTGTTCGACATATTATGGCCTTCTTTTTATTGCTGAGAATTTATCGTATATAAATAAGACTGATTAACAGATTTGATTTGATTTTCATGTCCATTTAACCGTATAAAATACCATCTCTTCAACGGATAGGTTTACAAATTTTGCCCAAAATCAAATGATTATATAGCCACGCAAGCAAAATATCTGCGCCATTTTTGTATTTGGGGTGAAGCAAAAATGTGTAAAATAGAAAATTTGGTCAAAGAAGAATTTGTCCCCGTTTTGTATTCAAGTTGCACAGAATATTTTACTTACTCCCATCTTAGATGTGAGACTGGTAGGTGGAAGACTCCTAAGGAAACTTGGGAAGAAAGAACGTGCTTATTTTGTAATAAGGGAGTGGTGGAAACGGAGTGGCACTTCGTCATGGAATGCACAGCGTACGAAAATATCCGTAATCAGTACTCAAGTATTTCAGATGTGGGCAATATGCAGCAGTTATTTGAGGAGGATAAGATAAATCAGACGGCTAGCCTCCTAGTCAAAATTAATAGCAGGAGATCTGATCTGGAGAAGAGTCTGGAGACAAACTAAGTTGTTGAGTGTCTCGGTCCCATAGGCTGTTTAGTCTCGTGGACGTCATTAAAATCTTTCATTCATTCAATAAAGCTGTTCTTCTATTTGTAAAAACGTGCGTAGATTTCCGAAGAATATTGTTAGTTTTGGAATAACATTATATAAATATTATTAGTGCATGTTTTGGTAGATACTATTCTAATTTGTATTGTTTAATTGCAGGTATATTAATGAATGTTGAAATGAAATATTTTAATGACGTCCATGAGGCCAAAGAAGCCTATGGGACCCAAGAGCAGCACAAGAACCACCCACAGCAAAGTCCTAGACAAAATGGAGGCTTCGTTCGAGATCAGCCCTTCTGCAGTGAATTTTGATGATGAAGTTTGCAGTTTTGTCCAGTCTTGATTCTTCAAACAAGGTATTTAAATTGTCAACCTGCACCGTATCCCCATAGCTGGCCCGGATGTCTTTATATGCTGAGCATTCTATGATAAAGTGCCATTCCGTCTCCACCATACCCTTGTTACAAAAACGGCATATTCTATTTTCCCACTCTTCTTTAGGAACCACCCACCTACCCGTTTCACACCTAAGATGGTGTGAACTAGTCCGCAATTGGGCTATCAACATTTTTGCTTTCCATTTGATATTCGCTCCTATATAAGCCTTTTCTTCATGGTCCCTTGTGGGATTGAATTCTTTGATATAATAATCCTTTTTACGCCCTGTTTTTTTCGTCCATATACCATATTTAAATTTTTCTCTCACATAATTTTTTATTTCTCCATTTGTGTTTGGACACTCATGCATCACAACATCCCATTTCTTCATCCATTTGATATTAAGTTTCATCCATGTGTTCTTTCTTCTAGTTAGCTCCTCCTTCACAATTAGCTTAGGCCATCGATGATCCTCCATATTCTGGACCTTCTTTAGGTAGCTTAATAACCGAGTCATCGCTGAGGCCTCCAAGGGAAAAGTACCAGTCTCAGCCAATAAAATTTCATAAGGCACTGCAGTCTTAAGCTTGAGGCTGCATATAATTAGATGTTTTTGTATCCTTTCCACTTGTCTCCATTTCTGATTTGACATGTTGCTGCCCCAAATTTCACACCCATAGAGAATTACCAGAGTAACAAGAAGACCAAAAAGCGTTCTTTTAGTTTTCCAATCCCATAATTCGGCATTTCTACATCTATTTTGCAAAGAGTACAATGCTTTCCAGCCTCCTTGAATTCTTTTTGCTCTACATGTTTCCCAACTAAGTTTGTTGTGAAAATCAAGCCCAAGGTACTTATACTCGTCCACTATTTCCAGTGGCTTGCCTTCAAAGATAAATTCAATCTGCTATTTTTTTCTTCGCAGTGAGAAGATCATTATTTTGGTTTTTGAAGTGTTCACTTGCATCCCGACCTCTTGACAAAACGTTTCAAGGGCCTTCAAATGTTTTCTCAAATCAAGCACAGTTTTAGCAATTAATATGAGGTCATCGGCATATAAGAGTAATTTTATTACAAAGTTGGCCAAATGGATGCCTTCCCCACCAACCTTGTCAATCCATTCTTCCAGCTTATCAATGTAAAGCCCAAATAGCGTTGGGGAGAGCGGGCAGCCTTGTTTGACACCAATGTCACTGCCAAAGCATTCTGACATACCATCATTGGTTCTGATTTTAGCTTTGACCTGCTCGTAGAGCCTATGAGCAGCCGCCCTAAGCTCATGCAGAACTCCCAAATCCTCCATTCTCTTCCATAGCTTGTTCCGAGGGACTGTGTCAAAGGCTTTTTTAAAATCAACAAAGCAGCAATAGGCTTCGTCTCCTTGAATGTCCCAAATTTTTTCAATCAAAAATCTAAGGGTAACTCCATGATCAATAGTGGAGTGTTTGGGCCTAAAACCAGCTTGACCTTTTGCTCTTTTCCCCTCTTTTTCAGCCCAGCTGCTAATCCTGCGTTCAATCATGCTTCCAAAAAGTTTCCCCATAAGAGGGTTAATCATAATAGTTTGGTAGTTTGATGGGTTATTTATGTCACCATTTTTGTGCAAGGGGATAACAACACTAGTGGTCCATCCTTCCGGGAAGCCATCTTGAATGACCCTATTGAAAATGCTCCTAATACAAGGTGCAAGGACCTCAATACCCCACTTTAAATGCTCTGCTTGCAGCCCATCAATATCCTGCGCTTTCCCTCTTGCCAACCTTCTTATGCCTTGACTGATATCCTCTATGGTGAAAAGTTCGGTGGCTGCCTTGATTATTGGGGGTCTATGTTTATCCTGCTCACGCTCATAAAGAATTTTTGCATAGTCTAGCCATTGTGAGCTTGTAATATTATTTTCCATTTTTTTTCTTTTCTGTTGTAGCTCCTTCCAAAAATTTTTGGGGTTGTTCTTTCCAAGGGTAATCAGGTCCATTCTTCTATCACTTACATACTTTTCTTTTTTACTTCGTATCATCCTTTCATACTCTTTCATGTTTTCTATTGTCATTCCCCCCTCACAGAGCTTCCTTTTTGTTAACTTGCACTCCTCATCGAACCACGGGTTTTCCGGAAAAGTATTCATACTACCTCTCTTGGGTCTAGACCTCTTGCACTCACCCAAAGCTTTGTGTACTAGAGGAATCAATGTGTTCTTGTTTATTGAGTGCATCTTTATGTAAGCTGATTTTTTTTCAGATTCCTGAAAGAAATTTTTGAGGGTAGCCTTGAAGATTTTCTTATTTTCTTGAGTCATCAGAATTCTACCCGATGTGGGTACTGTTATCAACTTGGATTTGCACCCTGCAGAATATAAACTCAACAATCCAGTGTAACATGGGGAGACCTCTAAAGCTATGGGTCACTTATAGGCAGAGGTCAACCTTCAGAGAAGGTCGGCTTCCTTTGGTGTCACCTAACTACTGATTCTATAAAGGGAAAGGGAGAAGGAATGCATAAAAATAAAACTAACACTATGGTGATGCATCGAACTAACAGGAATCATGAAATAAAATAGATGAACATACACTAGAAAACTAATGATAGTTACTTTATTTGCTCAACATGAACTTCGTGAACTTATGCATCATTCTTGAAAGGCTTAATCTGCATATACACTTTAAGAAGGAAAGATGAATTTCACAACTTTAAAGTTCGAATGCAAATTGAGAAAACATAGTTCAAAAAATCACATAATCTAGAAGAAAACGAAAGTAGCATGAACACTAACACTGGTTTCAAAGGCAATCTCTATATTTTATATTCAAAATTCCAGATGAGTTACAAAGCATACATCAGCTGAGGAAGGATTGCTAAAAATCACTAACTCTTTAGAATGCATAATCCGAACCCCCATACAAAGAGGCAAAAATGCCATATATACAAAAAGAGTGTCGACCCCCACCCTTAGGGCTTACAAAAATATCTGCCTTCAGAAAGATCTGCCTTTAGATCTTTTCAAATGAAATTAATGTTGCATTCAAGTGAGTCCTTGTTGTCCATGTCGGTGAAGAAATGCTCCAGGAATGACCTCCTTGATCTTTTGCAACGCCCGCATTAACTTCTGGTCTCGTGTCTATCTTCGAACCTCCTTGCCGAGCTACCTTGAATGCTCCTAGGCTCAGAGCAAATCCACGTCGCATTTGTTTAGTTAGTCATCTTCACAGGGGTCAAACTACCACGGCTCTCCTGTAGCTCATTCGGATTGGTTGAACAGATGCTTCATGGGGGCGCCAAACGGTCAAAGGTCATTCAGATTGAATTGCATGTCGGTGAGACACTAACCGTGTCTCCCCAATATGATTATGCCCTTTAGCGGTTATCGGCATAGCTCATGACGATTGGCAAGACCACATAGCGAGTTCAAAAGTTATAACGACATCCACAGTGACTGTCACCCAGACCATCGGCAAGACATTTTGCTTTCGAGAAGACCTCATGGCGAGCCCTTAGGAGTCATACCGATATCTCTTCCATCGCTTAGTCATCTGCATTCAACAAGAGCTCCTTCAGTCAGCAGGAGGTCATACCGATCTTTGTGAGTTATACCGTTGAGCTCCTCCGTCGGTAGGACATCCGTGTGTCGGTGAGACCTCTTACCGAAGGCAAAACACTATACCGAGATCCTTCATCCTTCGGCAAGACCTCATGTTTTCACCGAGCTCACTTTCTTTCAGCAAGACCCCATCAGGTCGGCGAGACATCTTGGCGAAGCCATCTTGCTTTGGCAAGAGCCCATCCTCCTGTGCTTAACGGTCAGTGAGACAATCGGGTTGGTGAGACTTCTCTCCGAGCTCAAAACATTATACCGAAGGGACCCCTTGTTGGCAAGACCATCAGCGGTCGGCAAGACCTTACACCAAGCGCCAAACATTACATCGAGCCCCTTTTGTTTCGGCGAGACCACCATCGGTCAGGGAGACATCTCCCCGAAGACATCACCATTCGCTGAGACCACACCATGTCGGCAAGACATTTTGCTTTAGGGAAGGCCTCATGGCGAGCCCTCAGGAGTCATACCGATATCTCTTCCATCGCTTAGTCATCTGCATTCGGCAAGAGCTCCTTCAGTCGGCAGGAGGTCATACCGATCTTTGTGAGTTATACCGCTGAGCTCCTTCGTCGGCAGGACATCCATGTGTCGATGAGAGCTCATGCCAAAGGCAATATCTCTCGGCGAGCCCATTTCATCTCGGCAAGACCCTATCGGGTCGGCAAGACTTCCTATCGAACTCCTCCTCTTGGCGATGAGTCCCACCGCAGCCAGCTCCCTATCAGCGAGACACTATCTCTTGACAGGACCTCATAGCGAGCTCCCCTTCTCTCCCCGAGTTCACTTCATTTCGCTGAGACCTCCAGCAATCGACAGGACCTTATGCCGAAGGAAAAATCCTTCGCCGAGCTTGCTTCATCATATGTCGGCAAGAACTCATCAGGTCGGGAAGACCTCTCGCCGAGCTCAAAAATGTTTCAGCGAGAGCTTCGTCTGTCGGCAAGACTTCATGCCAAAGCCTTCATCTCTCAGCGAGACCACCTCCATTCGCCGAGACATCATGTCGAGGTCAACTTTCCCATGCCGAACTCACTTCACTTCGGGGAGACTCTGCTTGGTCGCCAAGACACCACGGTGAACTTTAAAACTTTCGCCGAGACCTCCCCGTGTCCATAGGACATCTCCCCGAGACCACAACCTTATTCTGAAGGTACTCTCTCTTCGGTGAGACACCACTCGGTCGCTAGGATGTTACAATGAGGTCCTTCTTGTCTCCCCATTGACATCTCTTTTCGCCGAGACCTTCGTTTGTTGGTAGGACATCTCCCCGAAGGCACAACCTTATGCCGAGAGCTCCCCAATGAACAATTGTCGGCATGACCCCTTTTCAAGCGGAGAGATACATGAAGACTCTTGGTGACCCGAAAGTCCTGGCGACTGGTTTATTCAACCACATAGGACACACTGCTAGTCGGCAAGACAACGGGAAGGTCTTGCCGACTTCCCTCTCTAATGAGTTTTGTGCCAAAACTAACTGAGGTGAGGCTTTCCAATAGACTTCCCTATGAGGTAGCACCAGATAAGGACCTAACCCTTGATGCAAACGTCCCATTTGGCCTTTGAGAACACCTGAAACATAATATGTCCTGCCTGATTGAGCCCATAGGTGAAAATTTGGGCAACAGGTACTTTGTTCTTGCTGATAAGGACTTGTTCCCCTTGCTGCTTGATTATGTGAATGTGAAGTTTTACATAAATTGGATTATGATCCGATTTCAACTCCATTGGACATTTACCAATCACAAGCTCCATTATCCTTGTTGTATAGTTACGAGATAAAATGACATAATCCACCACACTTTTCCCATTATAGGTCTTGCAAGTGATGTTGCCTGATCCCGACCATGATCTCATACCGTTACATATTACCAAGTTGAATAGACTGCATATTCCCAACAGTTTTTCCCCATAATGAGTGACATTACATTTATTATCTTGAGAGGTTCGTTCCCAAAGTTGATGGTTCTCTTCTTCCAGCCATAGCAGATCATCTTTCTCTTTGTCTTCACTTTTCAAGTTAAGAGCTTGGATGCTAGCTGTCCTAGCATTAAAATCACCTATTAATATAACTTCCCCCAATGTGCTAAACACTGAAATGTCCTTTTTTAGAGATGCAAAGGGGTCCTCACAATCTAGACTCCTTTTCTTATATGATTTGGAGCCTTTTGGGGTGAAGTAGCAAGCAACCAATCTAATTGTAGTCTGATTTTATGTTATTTTTAGCCATATGTACTATTTGTTTGGATCTTCTTTCTCCACTTTTATATTTTTTTCCTGTGATTCTTTTATTAGGACTGCAACTCCACCATGCCCTTTTCCATTTTATGTTCTCTCATTCCAAATTGAGGCCTTTTTATATCCTTCAAAATTAGGAATTTTAGACCCATCATGCTCTTGAGTCTCAGTAAGAATGATAATGTCTTTTCCTGCTGCTATGGGCCCTAAACCAGGTCCTCTTCTCCAAGGATAACCTCTGCAGTTCCAACTTACTATAGATAAATATTCCTACGGGGCCCGAAGTTCCTATTTTTGGTGTGTAACTCTGTCACTAACTTGAGCCTTACCATTTTACAACCAAGCCCATTTACCTTCACTTCTTGTTGTTTTTACCTTTTCCCACTCTTTTCGTCTTTCTTCTTGCTATGCTATGGTTAGGTCCTCATCAAGGTAAATTTGTGTACCTTTAAGGAACCTCTTGTTCCTTAGTAGCATGCTTTTGTCCTCAAGTTTCTCCAAAGTAACTCTTACATTCCTATTTTTACCACCTTTCGTCCATTTTCCAATCATGTTTGCTTGTTGAATAACCCCTGACAACTGAAGTTCATCCTTAAAGAAATCCCTTGCCAACTCTTTTGTGGTTTCTTTCTCACCGTAATCTTTTAGCCCTTTAACAATGACATTCATAGTCCTATCATTTTTGTCCTTTTCTTCTCTTAACTGCCTCCTGACTTGCTTTTCTATATCGTCTCTTTGTGTATCCGATGGTTCTCTTACTACTTGAGCCCAAGATTTGGCCTCTTCCAATTGTTCCCTTAGCAGCTCTTCTTTTATCTTCATGTTGTCCATTACTAATTGTATTTCCTTTAACTGCGAATTATTGCTTTCAGCTACCTCTTTTGTCTTGCTTGTGCCTGTTACGTCCATTTGAATTAAAACTTGCCTTATCGATAGTAATTCTTGCTCCCCTTTTGCCATGGAAATTTGCAGTTTGTTTATCTGTTCTTTGAGCAAATTGTTCTCCCTTGTTAACTGCCAATTGACTTTTATGACCTCTTTCACTTTGGTGTCTTCATATTGCCCTCTTGTTTCCAAGGATTGGAGTCTCTTCTTCATGTCCATTAGCTCATTGACGTATAAATATGAGGACCACATGAGCGGCGTTGTGGTGGGGTTGTAAATATCAGAGTTAACTTCCTCCCCTAACGCCTTGTTTACATGAATGTTTTCATCTCCATTTTGCTTCTTGCTTGAGACTATGTGAGTTGTTGAGTTCACATTTTTGTTTCCTTTAGATTGTTCTGTTTGTTCTTGCTGATTTTTTGTTGTGATAGTTGAGTTCTTAGGTTCTAACCTCGATAGAATAGCTGCAAGTTTGCCCCTCTTTTCCAACTTCACTTTTCGTGTTTGCCTATGTCTTAGAATCCCCTTGTACTGTTTTGCATTTACATAAACACACCTTTCCTCCATATTTAAAAGAATGCATTAATACTCCAATCTTATCAATCAATGTTAGATTTGATTAGTTTGTATTTAATTAATTAAATTAATGTGAGAACGTTTAAAATTAAATTTTTTAATTTATATTATGTTTCATTTTTTTTTAAATATAAAAATTATTTTATTTGATATTCTATTGGGTAATAGTTATGAATAGTTGATAGAGTCATCAATGTAAAACTTTGATTTTATTCATTTTGATTATAAAACATTTAATAATTTAATGTCATCAATAGTATAGATAAATGAAGTTATTTGACTCTATTCATTTTGACTAAAAAATATTTAATAGTGAAGTCAATAACTACTGAAGTAGTAAGTCATTCTTTGAGGATTTGAGTCTATATTGTTTATTACACATGACATAGCCATTGTCATTGTCACTTGCTCTCCAATAATATCCTTTATGTATGGCTCCATTTTTTTTTGGCTTTATGGGGATTCCACATGTCCTTCAATGTACACAAACAATTTTAATGGTAAGGCATTTTTTCATTAGCCTTCAATGCAGCAATATATATCTACAACAACTCACAATATATATTCTTATCATTGTTGTTCCTACAACAAATACACTTAACTCTACAATGTTTAACAATAGCCGACTAAAAAATAACCTCCAGAAGACACTAATTTTAACCTCATCATGGGAGTAAGAAACATACATAGGTCGATGCAAAGAGAGGGAGTATGGATGTCAAAACCGTTACATAGGTTGAGGATTGGGTTGCAATAATGGTGTACGTTACACTAGCAATCTCCCACTTGCTGTCCAATCTGAATTGCAAGAGTTGCATAGAGATATCCCTCACTCCAGGCTTATTGTCACAACTTGAAAATGCCAAGAGAAGTCCTACATAACTCGAACTTCTCCCTCATTACAATCTTTGTCAAAGCATCCACAGGACCCCATCCAATGACATTCAAAGAATTTGAAGTATCACAACCTGCACTCTACCCCAACTGAGAATTACCATCAATTTTAGTTGCCCTAGGTTCTTGGGCATCAACCTGCTCACTATCATCTAACTAATCCCCAAAACTTTCATTGTCAAGCATACTAAGAAAATCATTAATAACATAATCAGTTTTAGCATCTAATTGATCCAAAAAACTTTTTTCGGCAGTCCATATTTCACACAATGACAAATCTAATGTAGGATGAACAACTCCCACTTCAACATGACTCTCTATTACATACAAGGTGCCCAATTTGTTGCCCCTTTTGATTACCAAGGCCCCCTTCTTAACTTTGCATCTATTAGATTCAAAACTAATTTCACAACCTTGAGAACCCAATTGTCCAACCAAGATTACATTTTGTTTGAGCTAGGGAAAATATCTAACATCACATAACAACCAAGTATATCCATTTTTCAATTATAATGAAATATCCTCTTTTCCAACAACATCACAATATCTCAGTTTCTTTGTATGTTGTAACCTAGCAGTGACATGGAGCATATGCAAGAAATAAAAAGTGTTGTGGCTCAGTCTGTAGAAGAGGAAGAGGTAGAAGAAATATTTTATTTTGCCGATAATGAAGTTTATATTTTCAAGTTGCAATAGGATGTCACTAATTCAAACACGTGTTCAAGGAATGGTTATAGTACTTTGTCTGTAGGGGAAAAGGTTAGATTTGATTTGCTAATGGAAATAGATGATGCTCCTGTCTATTTGGTTGTTGAAGATCTTATGAGTGACTGTGATCTTGATTCCCCGAGCACTACCACGGCAAGAACTATGTGGGAAAGGGCTCCAGGTCAGTTTTTCAATGGCTCTAGATTTGCACAATAGTCTGGAAATGATCTACAATGTAGAGAGAAGTTTGATAATGGAATAGAGTCTATGAGTCAATTTGATCATGATCCTCTCTCTCAACAATTGGAAGAGGATTTGCATGTTTTGGTAGAGACTGAGAAGCAGGATACTTTGGTAGATGAGGGTTTGAATGTCTTGTGTAGGATTTGTGGGGATGGTGGGCGTCCCACAATTGATTTCCCTATGAAGGGATCTAGGAAGAAAATGGATGATGAATATTAAAATTTTTTGGCTAGTCAAAATCAGAACTTTGGTGGCTTGAACACGGGGCTATGGCGCTAGAGAGGGCAGTGTTAACACTAGGGTGCATGGGCTTTATGGTTCATAGGTGAAAGCTCTGCAAGGTGGATTGACTGGCTATCAAAATTCGTAATTGAGCCAATCTGCAAAGAGGGGGGAAATAGCAAGGGGGAGCTACAAAATGGGTGAAATGCAAGGATATAACTCTATTTCAAATTCATGGAACAAAATGGGTGAATATGATTTGGGGGGAAATTCTCAGATGACAAAGAGGAAGGAAACGACATTTTCAAATGGATTTATATTTTTGATGGGCATGCCCAAGAGCGCAGTGGTGAGGAATAACATATGGCCCCACCTAGTCACTTGTAGGTCTTTCCTCCTACTAGTGAGATTGATTAAGCATGCCCATGTTTTAGAGGTTATTAAAACTGACATGCTTTCGAGGAGATTCATCCAAAGCTTTCTTGAACAAAATTTGGCGAAGCTAAAATCTTCGTTGGGGCTGATGTAATATTACAAATGGAAATGTAAGGGATATCTTGGCAACACTAGTTGGACTTCAAGTGGGAGATTGTTGGGCGATGAAGCCCAACCGTTACAGTCACCTCCTTCATTTCTCTACTCAACAATAAATCTGTGTTTTTTGTTCTATGTACTTCTCAGTGAAGACATGAGGATAAATAATCAAGAGCCCTCATCTGGTGATGCCTTGATTGTTGTAAGTACTGACAATAGAGGAAGGGGTCAAGATAAAGGTAGAAATAACGAAAGAGGAAGATCAAAGTCCAGGGATAGAAATGGAGAATGTTGGTTTCATGGCAAGCAAGGTCACATAAAAAAGAATTGTTGGAACTACAAAAAGGCACAAGAAAAGTTGATTAATAATGAATCCAACACAACATATCATTATGGCCTGCGAACTTCTCAATCTTCCATTTGTTTGCGTCGTCCATACTTCTAGTGATGCCTTGACTGCTATAAGTACTAACAATACATGATGGGGTCAAGATAAAGGCAAAAATAATGATAGAGGAAGATCAAAGTCCAGGGGTGGAAATGGAGAATATTGGTTTTGTGGCAAGCAAGGTCACATAAAAAAGAACTGTTGGAACTACAAAAAGGCACAAGAAAAGGTGATCAATAATGAAGCCAACACAACATACCAAGAAGATGCAAGTGTTCTTATTTTAACTGAAGAAGAAATTCCAACTAATGGTTGGGTGCTTGATTTAGGTTCAATGTTTCATGTCACTTCGTGCAAGGAGTATTTCAAAAGTCTACAAATTGGTGACTCTGGTAAGTTTTTTCTTGGTAACAATCAATCTTGTGATGTTGTTGGAAAAGGGGATATTTCATTAAAACTAAAAAATGGATAGACTTGGTTATTACATGATGTTAGATATGTTCCCCAACTCAAACAAAATGTAATCTCGATTGGACAATTGGGTTAGCAAGGTTGTGAAATTAGTTTTGAATCTAATAGATGCAAAGTTAAAAAGGGGGCCTTGGTAATTGCAAGGGGCAACGAATTAGGCACCTTGTATGTAATAGATTCATGTTGAAGTCAGAGTTGTTCATCCTACATCATATTTTTTATTGTGTGAAATATGGACTACCCATAAATTATTTTTGGATCAATTAGATGTTGAAATTGATTTTGTTATTAATGATTTTCTTAGTATGCTTGACAGTGAAAGTTTTGGGGATCAGTTAGATGATAGTAAGTAGGTTGATGCTAAAGAACCAGGGGTAGCTGAAATTCATGGTGATTCTCAATTGGGGCAAAGTGCAGGTTGTGATACTTCATATTTTTTGAATGTCATTGGATGGGGTCCAACAAATGCTTTGACGAAGATTGTTCCAAGGGAGAAGTTCAAATTTTGTAGGACTTCTCTTGGCCTTGTCAAGTTCTGACAATAAGCTTAGAGTGGGGGATATCTCAATGCAAATCTTGCAGCTCAAATTAGACTGCAAGTGGGAGATTGTTGGTGTAATGTTTACTATCTATGCAACCCATCCTTATAGTATAATGGTTATGACTTGATTCCCTCTACTCCCTCATTTAGTATCGACCCTTGCATGTAATGCCTTTGGCATGAGGTCTGTGTATTTGACTATTTTTATTCTTGGAGTGGAGATAATTGCATATAGTTGTAGGAACAACAATGTGATTGATAATACAGTGTGAGCTATAGATATAATGTATGTTTTTTTTTGGATCAGACACAAAACACAAAACATAGATTTATAGCATGGACGATGCAGACAAATGGAAGATTGAGAAGTTCATAGGCCAGAACTTCTAGAAGTATTGGTGAAGAATTTCTAGAAGTATGGAAGACATGAAAAAATGGAAGATTGAGAAGTTTGCAGGCTAGAACTTCGGATTGTGGAAGGTTCAAATGGAATCACTATTGATTAAGCATGATCTCTCAAATGCATTGCTAGGGAAATCTAAAGGGAAAGGTTCTCTATCAAACGAAGAGTGGGAGAAATTGGATAAGAAGCAAGGGAAACTATTTTTTTTTTTTTGTCCAACAATGTGTTATGCAATGTTTCAACTGAGAAGACCATGCAAGAGCTTTGGGATAAACTTTCTTCAATGTACGAGATGGCTTCGGCATCAAACAAGGTATATATCACGAAGAAACTATATAATTTGAAAATGAGAGAAGGTGGGATCATGTTGAATCACCTTAATGAATTCAATACTTTGGTCACCCAATTGATTTCAGTGGGTATAAATTTAGATGATGAGATTAAGGAAATCTTGTTATTATGTTCTTTACCGAACAATTGGGAAGGAGTGGTGAAGGCAGTTAGCATTTCGGTGGCTACCAAAAGTAAATTAAAATTTGATGATGTTGCAACCACACTTCTCAGTGAAGACACGAGGAGAAAGAATCAAGAGCCCTCATCTAGTGATGCCTTAATTGTTGTAAGTACTGACAATAGAGGAATGGGTCAAGATAAAGGCATAAATAATGACAGAGGAAGATTGAAGTCTAGGGGAAAAAATGGAGAATGTTGGTTTTGCGGCAAGCCAGGTCACATAAAAAAGAACTGTTGGAACTACAGAAAGGCACAAGAAAAGGTGATCAATAACAAAGCCAACATAGCATACCAAGAATATGCAGGTGTTCTTATTTTAACGGAAGAAGAAATTCCAAGTAATGGTTGGGTTCTTGATTCAAGTTCATGGTTTCATGTCACTTCGTGCAAGGAGTATTTCAAAAATCTACAAATTGGTGACTTTGGTAAGGTTTTTCTTGGTAACAATGAATCTTGTTTTTCAGATTGTTTTTTTAATTACTCTTTGTATTTAACATGGTGTAAGCCAAATTTGCTAAAAATTGATTTGATTTGAAGAATCTTTAAAAAATTGCCTAAATGTTTGTGTCTATCATTATTGTCAATAACAAAAATAAGAAAGAGAATTTAGTAGCATATTTTGCTTAACAGTCTACCAATTGACCTCATCTGTTACACAAATGTACATAACTAATAGGCCAAAAATTTCTTCATTGACCTTTCAAACCTCTTTGGCGTACCCATTGCACACCAAGGTGTGATTGCTAGTTTAATAAAAGGCAATAGTACAATACTCACAAAAAAAAGGAGGATGATACAAGACACACCCACAAAAGTCTAACATGATCAAGTCCAAATAAAAAATGCCCAAATATTTATCTCTTTTCAAAATATTTGTGATCATAAATTTATTCAATGAAAATCCACATATTCATACTACATTGATCTACAATATAATTTTTTGGAAATCTTATATCATCAACTAATCATCCATTCAATACACCAAAAATAGATTTAATAAGTTATATCATTCTACAACTTAATTTCCAAATCCCCTCTTTTGATCATGACTTATACATAGAAATTTCATTAACCCTATTTCAAAAAGACAACAAATGAAGAACATGTCCTAAACTATTCATCAACAAATGGAGAACATGTCTTACTACTCATCATTGAACCCATCTTCTAGAAATCATTTCTTCACCCATTCTCCAATAAATCCTAAAATCTCTATAGTAGTAATAAGATGGCATATTACTAAAGTGTACATGAGAGAAGCCAATGGCCTCTAGCTAGTATTCTTAAACATATAGAGCAGCAACCAGATGGAAAACTTCATAGATTTCCCCACTAGATTTATTGAAATTCTTACAACAATATCTCAAATAATAATATCATGTGGCCCACCAATATCTTAGAAATTTAAAATTGTCTAATTGACACACACCTTCCAATCATTAAATATTAAAATGAACTTAAGGAGTCTTTAGAGATAGCTTAGGCAGTGCTTCTAGAGGCATGCATGGTGGGCATATGTGGCAACCACACACATGGACACACGTAGTAAGATATCTCACATTTCTATCACTAGCAATCACACCTTGGTGTGCAATGGGTACGTCGAATAGGTGTGGAAGGTCAATTAGGGAAAAATGTGGTTTATTTTTTGCATACATTTCTATAGTACATGAGGTCAATTGGTAGGTCATTTTTAAAATGATATTGTTTATATATTGTTATTGTTATTACATTATTATATTATCAATTTTATTTTATAAAGGTGTTTCCTTTATTTAAGTTCACAAGCTTCTTTTGTTCCAGGACAGTGAGGATTTTCCCACGCAATATGCAAGACGATTAAACAAATCTCAGTCCTTTATCATTTTTCACCTTTTTTTATAGCTGCTTTTGGTTGTTTTTAACTGCTTTCCCACCACTATTGGTTTTCACTCATCTAAACTCTTCCTAGCTGGTATTGACCTTTCACTTCTCCAATTTGGTGAGCTACAACCTTAAAATAATGTTCTGATGACGGTTTTAGAGTATGTTTATTAAAATGAAAATTACAGCCAAGATTCTAATAATGAGCACATTTAGGTTTTAACATTACAACATTCTTTACCCTACGTAGTTAAGTATTAATATATAATGTATATTTAAAATAATAAAAAACAAATTATAAATAATATACTTATACTATTTATTATTATTATATAATATATGATCTTTGGAGAGATTAGGAAAAAGAAAGAGAGATAGAGGGGGAAACAATTCTATATAGAGAGAGGTATATATACTAACACTTACACCTGAAGGAGGTTCAAGGATTATGCTAATAGAAAACTATATGTATGTTAATATATTAGAGGATGTGTTTGTACATGGATGCACTGCATGTGGCTAGATTAAATAATTGATAATAAGTGCTAAATAATGGAATGAAATAAATTTAGGAAAATCTACATTTTTTCATTACAAAAATTAAGTATTATCTTATTATGAAATATTTGCATACAGATTTAAAACATAAACCAATGTAAATGAAAAAAGAAAATTGTCATCAAATTGACAAAAAATATTACAAATGGAAATAGAATATTCCCATCTAGTTGTCAAATTAATATTTATCTGGCTACCTCTTGGTGTTTGCATCAATCACCTATTTAGTGAAGGCATCTAATCCAAAGGTATAAATAATTGAAGGGAAATTTATAGAGAAGTTTAAATAGCTAGACACGATAAATTACTTAGATTTGAGATTAATGTGATGAATGTAATAGTTAATACATAAAATTAATATATATATATATATTATTATAATAAAAATAAATTAAAAAAATTGTGGGAGGTTGGGCAGGCACCCTTCCACATAGGAAGTTGTGGAAGGGTCGAGGCTCTTCAGGGAAGTTGATATGTCTGGTTGGCAAGTCGAGTTGGATTTCCATGTGGGCGGCGGGTGGATCCACTCCAAGATTGTTATCAATATTCTCTGTACTATCATTGGGTGGTGATGTGATGTTTCTTTATGGCTCACTCATACAAAAGTGCCTTTTGTGCTGACGTTCACAAATCTATGATGGGAAATTTTTACAGGCGCTCAGTAGGACACATATCACCTTCTTGTTGGCAAGCCATGATGTGGTACCTTGCACATTTCTTGCCAGGGGTGTGATTGCAGGGAATCTGGGCGGGCACAATCGTTGTTGCATAGTGTAGTAAGTGCAAAGTGTTTTGGGGCTTTAAATGCTCGAAGGTGGCTCGGTTTTGGCACAAATTTACCACATTCTGGTTTTAATTTATTTGGTGTATCTTTGTCTACAAGTATGGCAGAAAATTCAAAGTTTATTATGGACTTCTCGTCAGAGGCTTTGGTAAGTGTGGGCCTTGATACCCCCATCCAATTGGATTGCAAGACTAGGCATACTTCCTTCAAGGTGATCACAGACCAACATCTAAAGTGGATCATGCTGCGGATAGACCCGCTCACAGTTGTGGCAGTTAAAATGGTTTTAGGAAAGGAACACCTATCGAATTGGGAGACTTTTCGGGTAAACACCCACATTGTCTCCAAGTTCCTAGCTTCAATGCTTGACGTTTGTACTCCTAAAGCTAAGGTGTGGGCAATTGTATGCAAGCTCTTCAAGAAGGAGCTCTTGGGTGGCTTGGATGAAGTTCTAAGAATGACTCTTTTGGGATGTGGTGCTCCTCGACCGCAATACCTCCCTCTGGTAAATATTCCCGATGAGATAATTAAGGTTTACCCTCTACTCTTGGAGTTGAAAGGCATGGCCTTGGTAAGGCATCATCAAATTGTTGCTTATAGGTTTAGCTCCAGTGTTCGGGTGTAAGCTAAAGTTCGGGTCGTGGGTTTGGTTTTTTGCTGAGGCATTTCCTCTCCATATCTCCTACTTTGTAGACGTTTGTATTGGATTTTTAAATATTAATAGAAATTTCTTTACAAATCAAAAAAGATAAAATTATATAATAGTAGTAGTAATAATAATAATAATAATATATAAACAAAACCATTTACTAAATGACCTACCGATTGACCTCATGTACTACACAAATGTATGAAAAATAAAGGCCATTTTTCCCCTAATTGACCTTCCACACCTCTTCGGCATACCTATTGCACACGAAGGTGCAATTGCTAGTTGTATGTGGGGTGAAGCAAAACTGTGTAAATTAGAAATTGGTCAAAGAAGAATTTGGACATCCCCGTTTTGTATTTCAAGTTGCATATAATCTTTTACTTATTAATATTTAATTTTTCTTCTATTTGTAAAAATGTGCGTAGATTTCCGTAGAATAATGTTAGTTTTGGAAATATATTATATAAATATTATTAGTGTGTGTTTTGGTAAATAGTATTCTAATTAGTATTGTTAAATTGCAGGTATATTAATGAATGTTAGATTTGATTAGTTTGTATTTAATTAAATTAATGTGAGAACATATTTTAAATTGTTTAAAACTAAATTTTTAATTTATATTATTTTTCAATTTTTTTGAAATATAAACATTATTTTTGATATTCTATTGGATAATAGTTGTGAATAGTTGATAGATAATTCATCATTGTAAAACTTTGATTTTGTTCATTTCAACTATAAAACATTTAATAGTGTCATGTCATATTATCAATAGTATAGCTAAATGAAGTTGTTTGACTCTATTCATTTTGACTAAAAAACATTTAATAGTGAATTCAATAACTAGCGGAATAGTAAGTCATGCTTTGAGGATTTGAGTCTATATTGTTTATTACACATGCCATAGGCATTGTCATTGTCACTTTCTCTCTAATAATATCCTTTATGTATGGCTCCATTTTTTTTGGCTTTATGGGGATTCCACATGTCCTTCAATACACACAAACAATTTTAATAGTAAGGTATTTTTCATTCAGTGTGAGATTTTTACTCCTACTTCACCTCGGTAACATTATAGTGGGAGGTTCACAGTAATATTATTCACTATTATATGGTATCTTGCTTATATGTCAAAATAATAATGTTATATTAATAGAGCTACACATGCCCTTGATTTGTGTCCTTTTGCTTATTGTCTCTACTTTAATATGAATGGATATTAAAGGAGAATTCATGTTATGATTAGATTTGAAATAGATTTGTTATGATCTATTCATTTTGACTAAAATATTTAATGGTGTGATTGGAAGCAAACATAGTGTAGACCATTGAAAGTGGGATCCAAAGTCATCATTATCTATAATGTGCGAGCCTACGAAGACATGGTTTCATAATGCATCACACTTAATAAAAAACTAACTGGTACTATTATAGGTCATGTAGCATAGTTTGGTGTAAAGCCAAATTTTCTAAAAAAATGGTTTGATTTGAAGAATCTATTAAAAAATTGTCTAAATGTTTGTGTCTATCATTATTTTCAATAACAAAAATAAGAAAGATAATTTAGTAGCATCATTTGAAGCTCAAGATTTTTATTGTGAGACTGAAGAGGTAATATTTTGTATATATCCAAGGTTGCTAAGAAACTATCCAATTTAGGGATAGTGTAACATCTCTACCCATACAACATAGTAAATACTAAGGTTTTTAACCATGTAGTAAATAAATCATTCCCTTAAAAATAGATAAGTAAAAAAATGTATCTTTTAACATCATATTTTGCACTTTGCACAATTGTAAACATAAAACATTGTATAAATGTAATAACATTACTTTTCATCTTGAAAAAGAGATACATCTTTCCACTTTCAATTTCACATATAAGTTTACAATTAAGTAAAGAATTAACAATTAACTATTGATTTCAAGGTCAAGAATTCCATATCTAAATTACTTTTTTCTTTCACAAGCCTCGACATGTCATCTGCAAAAAGGGAGAGCATCACCCAAGCGCTTTACCTCCAACCACAAACTAGTGATCCCTTGCACACCTTCCAACTGGAAGTGGCCCTACACTTCAACGAAGAGTATAGTCAAGGACCCCCTAGAACTCCCATTTGAGTTTCTAGTGTTGTATCCTACATAACTAATATAGCCATACAACTATAGACTCCTTCTAACTATGTATGACACTACTAACTAGTTACACAACTTTGGAGCACAATGAAAAAAACAAGTGCAAGCAAAGACTTTTACACTTACTTTGCCCAAAGTTTGAATTAAATCTAACCACTTCCTTACAAGTGGAGTTGTACATTCACCCACTTCTAACTTGACTTGGAAACCTTAACTGACCGAAGGCTAACCCAAACTTACTATTTAACCAATGGTTGACTTATTGTAGAATGTTTCCCTAGAATGTGATGACTCACTAAGTCAATACTCAATCGGGTTGGATAGTTATCTCTAACTTCAAACACCCATGTTACGTTTTCATAACTACTTGGGTCTTGGCTACTTTCACTTGTTTGAGTCCTTACTACGACCCATAAAAGTAACTACTCTCCTATTTTAAGCATTTAATAAAACTTGAAGACAAAACAACATCAACTCGACCTTCTTGATTATAATCTAGTATATTGATAACAAATTCAATAACCCCATAATGATGAATATCTTTTCATAGAAGGTTATATCTTCAAATTAGGTTTTTTATTTTCTTTGGTGAAACCTATAGTCTTGTTCACAAAAATACCATTTAAAATTTAAGCATTCACAACAATAATATTGTTGAAAAATTGCAGTTGAATAACTGACTTAAAGTATTAATTAATCATCTTTAATCTGGGTCAATATATTATCTAGACTTGGAAATCTAAAAATTCTTCAATTCTTTAACCAAACTATTCTTTTTGGTTCAGGAATAATAACAATAATAACATGTGTTTATACACATGTTCATATTTTGATTCCTTTATATGAAATATATATATATATATATCAAGCTATTAATAACCCAACTGAGAAAAGTAGATAATTTTCTACTAAGAAATAAATTAAATTCATATGAATTGCAAGGAAGAATTCAATCTTCTAATTCTTTTGTTTTCTTTTCGTGAAGAAAGATTATTATCTAAGCTTAATCTTATCTTGTTTATTAGAATCATTTTTCCCCAAATAAACACAAGACAAACTATTTTCAAATTGAGAAAGTTTTGAATTAAACTATAATTACTTGCCTACTAAGCTTGAACAGTTGAGAAAATTGGTCTTTAACATGCAAATCACTCAGCTAAATCACATGGCACAACAAATAAGAAAGCTCTAGTTTTGTTCTAAGAATAAAACATAGCTCTTAGCAATAGTAAGAAACAACAAGTTCTTCCTTAACTCTGCTCAATTTGAGCCTATTCTCTCAACATAGAGTCTCTACCAAGTATATTCAAGATAGACTTCAAATTACTATGCATTATTTCCCAACATGCAACCCATAGATACTAAGAGGATAACTCCTCATCCCCTCTATAATTCCTCGGTAACATGCAACCAACTCCCTCAAAAAATGGAAAACGAGAATGATAATAATGTCAAGGAAAACAATACATATTGCCACCAATATGGCTATAACATGGCAACTAGGAGGCATCTTATCCCTCTAGAATAAATTATTATGAAAGGGTTTACTGAAAAAGACTGTGAAGTTGATATGGAAGGAGAATTCAAAATCTGCTCTTGATGATCTAGATAAAGAAAAATGTGAGAATAGATCTAAAAGAAACTCTTAAGGAAGTAGATGATTGTATCAAGAAGTTGAGGAATCATGTCAAGAAAGTTAAAAGAGCAACTCAAGGAAACAAATGAGCAACTCAAACAATAAAATAAGATAATCCCTAATCTGAAAGTGCAAGTTCAAGAAGGAAAAAGAGTTGAAGATTGCTTGAATGCCAAATTGAAAGACAAGCCTACAAAATGCTCAAAGCTTGAAGAAGAGATAATGTATCTGAGGAAAGATATGGAGAAAGCAAAGAGTCAAGAGAATAAATTCAAGAAGAGCTCCACCTTGCTTGATGATATGCTTGCTAGTCAAAAGGCCTCTAAGGACAAAGAAGTCCATTAGGGTTTGAAAAAGGAGAAAGATAAAAGGAAAACAAGACTTCAAATAATGTTGAAATGGAGAATAATGAACAAAGGAACATTGGAGATAAGAAGAGCAATGTCAAACATATTTGGAACCAGAAGAAACATTTCAAGAGACCTCTTATCAGACAACCAACTACACAAAGGTATCCATATTTTAAAGGTTATTGTTATTATTGCAATAAATTTGGAAATAGAGTTTTAGAATGTAGAAGCAGGATGAATCAGAATTGTCAATCATTTTTCAGTCAATACTATGCATGCAATAGATTTGGTCATATGGCTAGTGAATACAAAAAAAAAATGATGAATAGTTACAATAATGGTATGATGCCTCAATCATTCCCTAGTTATTGTTACACATGTAATGGGTTTTGGGAATAAGGCTTTTGAATGCAAATCTAAAATGGCAAGAAGTAAGTTTCCTCCACAATAAAGTGCCACATGCTATGAATGCAATAAACCAAGACACATAGCTAAGTTTTGCAGAGGAAAGAATGTGAAACCCTCCATTCCACAAAAGAAGATTGATTTGATTGAGGTAAAGAAAGAGATGAACAAGATCTAGAAGAAAAAGGAAGAGAATGATGTGAAGAATGATTTTGTGCCAAATTCTGGTGCATATTTTTCCTTTGAAAACTAGATAGAAATTATTTGGCTCGGGGGGATTTTTAACAGAAAACTTTCTAAACCCCTATCAAAGATGAGATGTTGATGTCTTTAGCATATTAGTGCATGTATAGGTTGGTTTTCTCGATCCATTGGGGAAATATCCTGTGAGAAATCTCTTGGTGTTGAGATTTGTGGAATGTTTGGGAGTCCCTGTGATGATACAGTGAAGGCTTGATAGTATTTGACCTAACTTTTCACTACTACATTTAATGCAATTTTTAGGTCATAGATAAAGTGTTTATATTTCATTTTACACATTCTAAAAGACATTTGTGTTCGATAATTTGAAGAGGAGAGCAGAGAAAATGGGATGTGAAGTGTTGAACGAAACCCTACCGATGAATTTCCATGAGGTATTTACAATTTATTGCAAACCCTAGTTTAGAGAAGTTCATGATGTTTACTCCTTAGGTTATTGATGTGCTTGAAAGGTCAAGACCTAAATTTAAGAAGCATCCATACAAGTCAATGGAAACGGATAAAGAAGGGGTGTTCTCTAGGGTTCCTTCAAATGTGTTGCACATAGAAGATGTGTGAATTTACATTCATTTGAAGTTGGATGATATGATCACATGAAACTGGTAGAGTTTAGGAAAAAAGTACTAATTGGAGATGATTTCGAGTTGAAACTAGAGTATACTAGTTTGATGGAGAAAAATTTGGATGTATGGACAAAATTTCCTAATTTTTATTTTGAGGATGAATGGGTGAAGTATGTTCTGAGTAGAATTTATGATAAATTCATGTGGTTGGACATGTCACGTATGATAACCAAAGAGGCAATTAGGGTTGTTATCAGTTTTAGCTCCACAAGACCTATCCCAACATTGAAGGCGATAAAGAATGAAGTGGTGATGAAGCTTACCAGAGCCAAATTTGACAAGAGTGCCCTAACAATGAATGACATTGAATATCTAGCAGTCAAATATGCCAATAATATTTTAGCCTTAAATTCATAATAATCATGCCTACACCCTTATAGCTCAAAAGTTTTTTCCAATATTCTATCATCTCATTGGGGTCCTTCGGTTCCTTCATGACTTGGAGAGCAATTTATTTCTCTCTTTCAACATAGTCATGCATAATTTCACCCCTTAGTGTCTCATTTCTGAAGTAGGACGCTAGTGCCTTGATTTGTAAATCACCCACAAATATAAATGGTTTCCTTTTTGTATTATTTGGCACAACATAATTACGTAAATAATATTCACATAACTGGTCTTGTACATCAGGTGTAGCATTAGCAAAAATGTGTAAAAAGTCAAACTTTTCGCTCATGGCAATTGGCAGGTTACTAATTAGTTCACTAAATTGAAAACTTAGGAATTTTTCCTTTCAAAACAAAGAATAAACTCTAGCAAGGGGTCTGCACTTAATGATTTGAGTATCCTTATTTGATATTTTCCCAATTTAAATGTCATTTTCTTCAACTCAACTTCCTTGTTTTCCAATATCATGTTATGGTTTCTTTTCCTTTTCCTTTTCCTTCTCCCATTTTTCTTTTTTCTAGGAGAATTATTGAGTTTTTTCCCATAACTTATATCCTAGAGACATTGTAGTGTGATGAGTTGGAGTCCTTGTGAAAGGGGGTATTTTGGTTTCAGTTGTAATTTATGTACTTCCCACCTTCACTATGCCAACCTATGCAAGTAAGTCTAATTTAGACCCATGCACATATGTGTGAAGCTTCTCCTCCAACTCCTTGATTTTCAAGTCTCTTTCTTTGTCTCTCTACTCATATATCCTTACCAATTCCTCTAACTATTTAATTCTATCTAGTGCTTCATGTAATTCTTTCTTTACATCCCTTTCTTCTATGAACAAACTCTCATCCTTCTCCAAAAATTGATCATCCTCTCCCACATTATAATCACAACCCTTATGGATAGAGCTTGGTGGGGTTCTCTTCCTTGTCTTATTAGCAACAAAAATTCCCTTTGAATTAGATTCAGAGGTGGTTGAAATATACCATTTTCTTTTAACTAGTGTGTTGACATCCTCACAAAATTTTTCTTTCAGTTCTGAATATTCCACTATCACAATATTTTCTTCCTCCCACTTCTTAATACCACCCCTCATAATACCCTTCTTTTTTAGGCAATGTGAATGCCTTAGCTGGGTGGGTTTCTTCTTCTACACTTTCTTGGGTGTAGAGGAAGATCCACCTTTCCTCTTTCTTGTTCTTATTGTTTTGGAAGAATTTAGGGTTTCTTGGTGTACCGTAATTTTTTGGGGATAGGAACTCTCTTACACTTCTAGGGTTTTGTACCTAAAAGGAGAAAGGTATCCCAAAAATCTAGGTTGGTTCACTCAAGACTAATGCAAATATGAGTAAGTCACCATTGATGGCAACTTAGTCCACTTTAGCTTTTCTGAAAATCCGAAAGTGGAAATGGAAGCCCTCGGCCTGCACTTTTTGTTCCTTAAGGTGTTTGGTTTTGAAACTGTCAAATTCAAGTCTAAGAGTGACATTTTGTGGATATCTTGACCTATCCAATAAGGAGATGTCTTCAACAAGTTTACAAATTATCCTTCAATGATTTCCAAACCTTCAAAGTACCTAAATTTGCAAACACACAATGAAAGGAAGAGAAATGTTGAATGTTAGGGCATGGGGGTTTCCCTTGGTCCAACCCCTTTTAGGTAATTAAACTAGATGAAGAAATGATATGAAGCATGAACATGAAATGAAGGAATTAAAGACTTTCCATGATTATATATCTTGATTTTCTGCAACAATGGATGAAGAATTTTCCCTTGAATGCCTTAGAAAGCTATCTTGATGACTTAGAATGTTAAAACCCTAGCTTGCTTGACTTGAGAGAGATGATGAATGATGAATGAATAACGAACTAGTTATGAATTAGGGTTTAAAAGCTTGTTTGTATAGGAAATCCTCCTAAAATGCTCGTTAATTTGATCCCCAAGGCCGACATGAAGGAAAAATAAACTTAAAATCTAATTTTTCCCGCTCGAACCTTGAAAATAGCCCAAATGGGACTAAGTTGCCAAAGTGGGCGACTTAGTCCCACCTAGATGGGACTAATTTGCCCAAATGGGTGACTTAGTCCCACATGGACTCTTTTGCTAGCTGGATTGTCGGGGAGTGGAGAATTTTAGTTTTTATGTTGTTCTAGTCAGGTCTTTGATCAAATTAAGCCTCAGGATGCACAATATGGGGCAATAGGGGCCTATTAATGATGATGTAAAGGGTAATTAGGGCTAGGGACACAAATTTCAATGTGAAAGTGTGATTAAATACAATTTACAATATTAAAATGAGGTCCACTTAGCCTAGAAGGGCACAACATCCAATGTGAATGTGTAAAACACATTACAACACTAGATTAGAATTAGGTTTAATTTACAAGCCTTCTAGATTAATGTGAGAATGTCATTAAATACATTTTACAATATTACATTAAGGGAAAAATAGGTCCATTAGTCTAGAAAAGTGTGAAAGTCTTTTATAACACTTTACAACACCTTTACAAGACATTGATAAATGCATTATATTTAATTTGCAAGGGTCCAAGACCTAGTGTGTATGTGTAAAACACCTCACAACACTAAATTAAGGTGTCATTAAGTCCAATTTATCATTAATTATTCCCATATCAAGTGTGAAAATGTCAAGGGATACATATTTTTGCACTACACTTGGACATCATGTGCTGCAGGTAGGTCAGAGGCTACATGTGGTGAATTTTGCAGACTTTGTTCCTTTGGTTCTCCTCTACTACAGGTAGGTGAATCAGTAGGTGAACCAAAGGGCATTTCCCTCATTGATGCAATAGGTGATTCCAAATTTTTATGCGATAGTTGCCTCTTCAAGAATGTGGCTAATATGATTACAAATTACAAAGATTTCCCATGAAACTTGTGCATGTTGAACCCTTGAACTTCTTTTTACCAATAGGGTAACTAAACAATAATGTGACAAGGTTGTATTATTTCTCTTTCTTTTATGTTTAGAACTCATTTGTTTCAATAAGTTATACAAAAAATTGGGAACATTAACCATCCTATTTTGATGAAGGTGACTCAAAAGCTTGAAATGCACTGTGTATAAAAGAGACTGTCTACCATCACATGTACGATATTTAATGATATCTGTAGCAACATAATCCCGTAGCCATGGAAATGATAGCCTTTTAGTACCTTGGGATGTTTATTTAAGGTTCTCTGCATGCTCTTTGAATTCCTCCCTAGAAGTTACAACATTTGCCTTGATTGGGAATTCATCTCCATCACTTGGAAAACTAGACACTTTTGCAATTGCAACTTCTGAAGCATTAACCTTTAACCCTCAAATAGTGGCTTCATCATTTTGCAGTGTCTTTGCAAACTGTTGTGTCATATCCTCACTATATTATGTCAACCTCAAGAAATAATGTAACCATCTTGATTGTCTAAAAATAGGAAAAACCAATCGATCTTCCAATATCTATAGAATTTGCAGACGGTTCTTTGTGAATTATATCTCCTCCCATGATGGAAAGCTATTCTATTTTTGTTCAATTTTTTGCAAATTTCTGCTCACAACTTCAACCAAACCAATCCTTCTTGTATGTTATACCCAAATTCTTCAAATTCAATTGATATACTTGTTTATTATATCTTGAATTGGCTTGGATTAGCTAGATTATGGCATAGAATTAGGAAAACAAATGACCAAAGTTGCAAAAAGGTAGAAAGGTTTTTGGTGGTGAAACTTTTAAAAATCATAGAAAATGTACTTTCCCCCTAGCTAAAGCCTTTATGTGACCTCACTTAATTGTACTTGACTAGGTTGAGGGTATTATTACATGTAGTGGAAATATGAAAATTAATATGAAGAATACAAATTCAAATGGAAACATATCGAAAAACAATTACAACTTATGATAATTATGGAAAAATAGTATGTGTAAATAACAATGGAGAGCTCCTCAAGTGGTGGAAATAACGGTGGTGGAATTTCAAATTTCAAAAAGGTGGGATTTCTTGATGATACTGTAGGTGTTAATGGCAGATAGTTTGTTGATGGGAGGGTGATGTTAGGTGGGTCCTTTACTGCAGGTAAGCATAGTGGGTCCCCTTTAGTAGCTAATGATTTTTTTTGGTGGGAAAGGGGCTTTGAAGGTTGTGTGTCCTACGCACTCCCCGATGTCCTCTGAAAAAGAGATTCATGGGAATGAAAAGTTGGGGCCTGGCCTGTCATCTGGTGGTTGTGATGGGACTCCTGATGCTGTGGATCTTGGGATTGATAAGACTAAGAATGATTTCCTGTCGAGCTCTACTCTTAAGTGGAAGAATTTATTTGGAGCTAAGCCTAAAGGTAAAATTACTTCCCCTCCTATGTCGTTTATTGCTAATGTGAAGGATGGAGAGAACTCTATTTCTGTTCTGGACTGTATTGTTGACAAGAGTATGTCCAATATGGATATGGCTTTGTTGGTCCTTGAACTCATATTGAGTTGGTGCACAAGTTTGCTTTAAATTGGTGGAAACCTAAGGGACAGATTGATGTGGCCGCAATGGCCAAAGGTTTCTTTTCTTTCACCTTTAGCTATGAAGATGATATGGTTTCGGTGTTGACGAGTGGCCCATGGTTTATTGGAAAGTCCTCTTTGATGTTTAAAAAGTGGGAACTAGGCTCCAACCCAAACTTGTGCTCTTTCTTGGCTGCTCTGGTTTGGGTTCAACTTCCTAGCCTCCCAATGGAATTTTGGGATGAGGAAGTGTTCAAAGGGATAGCAAGCACTTTTGGTTGCTTGTTGTCGATTTACCAAATGACGGCCTTTAGGAAGCGGCTGGTTTCTGCCAAATTTTGTGTAAATGTAGAGCAATCAACTAATTTGCCTATTGTGATAAAGATTAACTCTAAATTTGGGGTTTAGGAGCAACTGGTTGAATTCGAGTTGAATCCCTTTGCTTGCTTCCACTATAAAAAAATTGGCCATTGGGCCAAAAAGTGTCCTCTCAAGGTGCCGAAGCAGATGACTAAGCAATGAAGAGAGAAGGAAAAAGCTCCAGAACAAGATGGGGAGCCCTTGGAAAAAGGGGAATCAGTCTTGTGTGAGAATGTGGAGGTTGAACATGTGGAAATGGACTTGGTAGTGGCTAACAAGGCTGATATTCTAGAAGGCTAGGTGAACTCGGGAGAGGTGAATCAGGTTCTAGAGTAGGGAGAAGAGGTTAGGTCTTCCCCTACTAGTGACTCTATGGAAACTATGGATGTAGTAAGGTCTGAGGCTATCAAGGATGATAAGACCTCTGGGAGTGATGGGGTAAGGTCTCCTTCTTCGGGGGTCATTCAAGTGCATGATG
The DNA here is from genome assembly GCA_007258455.2 of Sequoia sempervirens. NCBI lineage: Eukaryota > Viridiplantae > Streptophyta > Pinopsida > Cupressales > Cupressaceae > Sequoia > Sequoia sempervirens. The sequence goes on from VDFB02270651.1 coordinate 508,324,550, forward strand.
ATGGTTCGAAGGCTGAGGGATTGGAGGTGTTTCCTAAAGCTAAGGACATTGGGGAGCATGAGGATTTGGACAATCCTCCTTTCACTCAGGTTCGTGGACATAACAGGAAAAAAACTCTCCCCCACTGGGAGTAGTGACCAGGAACAAAAAAAGTTTAGATTGTGGGTTTGAGCCATGAGGTAGAGGTTGGCCTCCTGCTAATGTTGCTAGGGAAAAAGAGAGCCAAATGGACATTGTTGATGGTACACAAAGAACTTTGTTGGATATGTGCTCCAAGAGCACTGCCAATAAGTTGTTATGAAGATCATTTCCTGGAATATGAGGGGATTAAATCACCCTCACAAGCATGATCTTCTTGCTAATCTGGTAAGAGATCATCGCCCTGATATTGTGTTAATTCAAGAAACTAAAATGGGAGTGGATAAATTGTCTAGGTTGAAGAACAAGCTTTTTAAGGATTGTGGGATGCATTGTTCTAATGTGGTTGGGGAATTGGGAGGGATTGTTACTTTTTGGAATCTTAGGGTGATTTAGGGGGCCGAGGTTTTTAATGATTCTAATCATGTGGCTACTTCCTTTACTCATTTGCGTGAAAGATTCTCATGGGTTGTCTAATATTTATGCTTTGAACTATAAGAGTGCTAGAAAAAGATTATGGGAGAATTTGTGGTGCTTTAAAGTCTTGAACCATATTGAGAACTGGATGGTTATGGGAGATTTTAATACTCCTTTTCATGATGCTGACAAGATGGGTGGTTCACAAATGGTGGATGAGAGTAGATATGATCTTATGAATCATATTAATGATACTGCTCTTCTTGATTTAGACCTAAAAGGAGCGTCTTTTACTTGGTCGAATCAGAGAGTGGGTAATGCCCTTATCCAGGTCAAGCTTGATCATGCTCTTATCACCCCTATGTGGTTGGTTCATTACTCTTATTCGCTTTCTACTCTAACTAGATTAGGTTCGAATCACTTTTCTCTAGCTTTGTCGGTGGATTTGCTAGGGTGCAAGAAATTTTTTTTGTTTAGATTTGAGAAAATATGGATGTGTCATCTTGACCTGGGTAATCTGGTTAATGCCTAGTGGAACATTCATGTGGATGGTTTGGCTATGTTTAGAGTTGCTAAAAATCTTGCTTATGTTAAGGATAATGTTAGAAAGTGGAACTGCACTTCCTTTGGTCATATTTTTATGGAAAAAAAGGATGTGACTAAGGAGCCTTAGGATGTGCAACAATCTATCCAACCATCTGGGTATGACCAGGCTATGATTATGAAAGAAAATATCTTACTATTTGGATTGCATAACATTGTGGTGAAGGAGGAGGAATTCTGGAAGTAGTGGTCGAGGATCATATGGTTTAAAAGTGGGGACAAGAATACTAAGTTTTTTCACCTCTCTACTCTTCAACACATGGCTAATAATCATATTAAATTGATCAATTTCAATAATCATGTTTTGGAGAAGGATGTTGATTTGCAATTTGCTGCTTCCTCCTACTTCTCTCAGCTGCTCTTGGTGGAGGGGGAGCTTGATTTGGCCTGTCAAGAGGATATTCTAAGGGATATTCCTTAGATCTTAGATGATGATATGAATAGACAGTTGGTTTGCATTCCCTCGGTGGATGAAATTTAGAGTGTTGTTTTCTCTTTTGAAGGTAATAAGGCTTCGAGCCCGAATGGATTTATGATGTTCTTCTTTCAATCCTTCTGGGAAATTATTGCTAAGGCTGTTGTTGTGGCTACTAAGGAGTTTTTTAGGTCTGGCTCCCTTCTGAAGGAATTGAACTCCTCTTTTATTGTTTTGGTTCCTAAGAATCCTGGTGCTTCTTCTTTTGACGAGTTTCGACCCATCATCTTATGTAACTCGGTTTATAAGATCTTCTCCAAGGTTTTGGGGGTTAGATTGCAAATAATTTTACCTCTTATTATCTCACCTCAACAAAAAAATTTTGTGGCTGGTAGGAAAATTCTAGATTCTATTCTCTCTGTCCATGAGAATATTCACTCTCTTACTGTTAATAAGAATGCTAGTTTTATTTTGAAGCTTGAATTACTTAAAGCTTATGATAGAGTTGATTGGGGGTTTCTTTCTAAGATTCTTACTTCTTTTGGCTTTAGAGAGAAAGGGGTGGCTCTTGTGATTCAACTTATCTCTACTCTGAGATTCTCTGTCCTCATTAATGGGTCCCCTTCCCCTCTCTTTGATTGCTCTAGGGGTCTAAGGAAAGGGGATCCTAATCTCCATTCCTTTTCAATATTATGGTGGAATCCTTGGGTCGTCTCATCCAGAGATCTATTAACACTAGGGTTATGTTTGGGCTTCCCCCTTCTTCCAATAACCTTATTTGCTCTCATCAACGGTTTGTGGATGATTCTCTTATGCTATGAAAATCATCCATTAAGGAGGTTAAGGTTGTCAAGTCTATGTTACAGAGGTATGAAGCTGCTTCAGGGCAAAAGATTAGCTTGCCTAAGAGTGTTATATTCTTTTTTAATACTCTGATCCATAGACAAACTAAAATTGCTAGAATTCTACAGTGCTAGATTGGGGAAATTTTTGCTTCTTATTTGGACCTTCCCCTATGCTCTAAAGTTCCTGATTCTTTTTGGAGGGGTATGATTGATAAATTCAACTCTAAATTGGTAGGCTAAAAGGGACCTCTTTTGAGCCAAGCCGAGAAAGTTCAACTGATGAAATCTACTTTTTAGAATCTTCCTGTTTATGCTCTCAGTCTTTTTTATATGCCTAGGAAATTCGTGGATACTTTGGAGGGTATTCAGAAAAATTTCCTTTGGTCTGGAGTGGAGAATAAGAGAATAATTCATTTGGTCACTTGGGATGATGTTTGCAGGCCCAAAAAGGCTGGTGGGCTTGGTATCCGTAAAATCATAGTGTTTAATATTGCCCTTCTTGGAAAGCAGATGTGGAACCTTTTGTTGGCTAAGAGTGAATGGGTGAAAATTTCTTGGAGAAAATACTTACATGGTGTTGATGGTATAAGAGGGTTCTTATCTCAAGAGTTTAATCCTTCGTTTAGCTCTTCTCTTTGGAATTGTATGGTTAAGGCTCGAAGGCTTGTGGCCAAGGGTCTCTTTTGGAAATTGGGGGATGGTAGAAATATTTTGTTTTGGGATGATAGATGGTTTGGAAATAGGCCCCTCAAAGATGAGCCCTAGGCTCAACCTTTTATGGATCTATGTGTGCAACGATTTAGAAGATTGGTTGCTGACTATATCGAGGGAGGCTATTGGAAGAAGTTGCATGAGGTGGACCCTGGTTTGGAGGTACTGTTTAAGCTATTTCTTTGGTTCATATTCCTTCTTCTCCTTCTCTAGATAAATTTATATGGAAGCCTTCCTCTAATGGTAACTTCTCTGTTGCTTTGGATTTTCATTCTAATGAATCCTTTGTTGGCCTTGCTCCTTATGGGGCTTATATTTGGTCCTCTAGATTGATTCCTAAGGTTAATATTTTCTTCTAGCTCTTTTTCTAGAACAAAATATTAACTACTGACAACTTCGTCAAAAGAGGTTTTGTGATGCCTAACAGGTGCTTTCGATGTGAAGAGGAAGCTGAAAATGCTTGTCATTTGTTGATTGGTTGCAAATTTGTTAGAATGATTTGGGCTCATGTGCTCTCTCTTTGGAACTTAAGTTGGGTGTTTCCTGGTTCTATTAAAGAGTTGTGGTCTCAATGGGTTGGCCCCTCGATCAATCTTGCTCTTCATATTTTGTGGTCTCTTTCTCTTCCTCACATTGCTTGGGGTGTTTGGCTTGAGCGAAACAACAAAATTTTTAGGAATTCTTCTCTCCCTGCTATCTCTGTGGCTTACAAAAGTTGTGCTGCCATTAAAGAAAACTTTCTTGCTGGGATCACTTTTCATAATGGATTGAAGTTTAGTCTTAGCCCCTATGATATCTCTATCTCTCAAAGGTGGAAGTTTCCTTGTGATATTTCTCTTCCGGTGACTAAAGGAAAAGCTTCTAGAGAAGATGTTGTTTGGAAAGCTCCTTTAGATGGTTGGGTGATGGTTAATTTCGATGGAGCTGCTAAAGGGAATCCAAGACCTGTAGGTTGTGGGGGAATGATCAGAAACTATAATGGTAGGCTCGTCTCTGCAGTGGCGCTCCCTTTGGGAATCCAAACAAACCACTATGTGGACCCGGTTGTAGCCTATCATGGTCTCAAGTTGGCACAAAGCAAAGGTTATAGGAAAGTTTGGTTAGAAGGGGATTCTCTGAATATCATTAATAATTTGAAAAATTGTGTTCCCTCCACTTGGACTATTGAGTCTTTGATAAGGGACTCCATTTATATTTTGAAATATTTTGATGAATGTTACATTTCACATATTTTAAGAGAGGGTAATGGTTTAGCGGACATCTTCGCTAATATTGGTGTTAGAGAGGATAGGGAATGGGGTCTGAATGACCTTCTCCCTATAGAGGTTACTACAACTATTAAGCATGATGGTTGATTTTAATTTGATTATCTTCTCATTATGGTTGGTGCCGTGCATGTCTTCCTTCATGTGGCCGATGTTTATGAGAAAGGATGGTAAGCAAGATTTGAATCAAGCGAATGGTATAGGGGTTGGGTGCCATAGGGAACAAAACTCTATGTTCTTTATTTTCCCCTGCTCCATTTTTGGTCTCACACACATTCTGGGTGGTCTTAGCATTGTTCTCCAGAGTTTTCATTGCACTGTGTATGGAACCCTCAAGTTGTTACAGTCTGCTAATTGTGGAGATATGGGTGGAGATAGAAATCGCGTTGAAACTTTCTCATGCGAAGTTGCAAAGATGAAGGAGGTTTGGTAGGTGTTGGAGAAAGGAGGCTTAACTCCTTACTTGGAGAAATTACATGACAATAGTCCTCAGGTAACAATGCTTTTTGCTAAAGGATGGAATGATAGGGTGCTAAAGATTTATGGGATGGAGTTTGATGTCAACGAGGAATTTATAACTAGTATTACTAGTCTAGCTATGGATGGCAAGAAAGTTTTTAGGGATAAAAAGGAGGCACAAACCGCAATGCAAATCTTCTTCAAGGAAGATGAAGCGAAGGATTTGAGGCCTGCGAGGAGTGGAGGATATTAGAGAAGTTCTCTTAAGGAATTATGGGGAGATGTTGTGGAAGATCTAATGCGTTTCATAACTTTGGAAGGTCATTTTTCAATGGTAAATGCATACCACTTCATCTTGCTTAATCACTTCCATCATAAGAAGAGGATCTCCTTTCCTTATTATCTTCTGATGTCTCTTGATTCGGGTCTTAAGGATCACAAGAAAAACCCTAAAAACCTTGTCTTACATGTGGGGTTAATCCTTCTTATCTCTGATTATGCGAATACTTTTAAGGTTGCTAAGCCTATTGTCACTCTGAAAGGTAAATAGTCCAAACCTACCGAGGAGTATGAGACTACTTCTGAAGAGGAACTGACCAACAAAAAAGTAAAGAAAAGGAAATTGATTTTGGAAAAAGAGTCAGAGTCAGAGGAGGATGTGGATTATGTTCCTGATTCCCTCGCTTCTTTGGAGGTGGGTCCACAATCCCCTACTACGAGAAAGTTGAAAAAAGGGATTCTGAGTGCTAGTGAGGGTTATTTGACTTGTAGTGATGAGGTGGCTATTGATTTGCTGAGTAGGGGTGCAAAGGTGAAGAATGATCTATATGGTGAGGCTTCCTCGCCACCCCCAATTTCCAAGAAAAAGAAGGAGTCAGAGGAGAGAAGCAGGAAGAAACGGGTTCTGAGGATTGGAAACCAAATTCTAGAGAAGGAATTCCCTCACTATTGTGGGTGGCCTCTATGTTGATGATTCCCTGAGTGTTAAGTCAGATGAGTAACTGAAAGGTAAGTCTAGGGATGCTGATGTTGTTGTGGAAACCCAGGATGTGGAATTGGAGAGGCTTAAGAAGAGAAAGGCGGTGGCGGAGGAGATTGCGAGATCCATCTGCAAAATCAAGACTCTGGTTGCTGTTGAAAAAGGTAAGGACACCCCTGTTGGTCAAAATAGGGTTAGTTCCTCTAAGGAGGAAGATACTTTGGGGAAATGATTTTTTAATATTGATAAAGAGGAAATGTTTGATGTGCTTGGAACTGCTCGTGAGGGTTCCACTGTCTTGTTCAAACTTTTTAAATGGTTTTTTCATGAACTTGATAAAACTAATGTCAAAGTTAGGGGTGTGGTGAGTAAGGCTGAGGGGTCCTCTGTCCAAAACTAGATAGATGAGTTGTTTGACTCTTTAAACACTATGGAAAACATTATTGTAGAGGAAACTCTCAAAATGAAATAGAATCTTGAAGGCTGAATCCTCACCCTTCAGGATCAAATGGTGAAAATCTGGGATACTGTCATGAGAGGTGGGGAGGTGCATAAATCTGCTGGTAAATTTGAATCTACTGTTGTGACTTCTCCTGTGGTTAGTTCCAAGAAGCATAAAGAAAGTGCTCATGTTGTAGAGGTAGGTGTTGTTGGTAAGCTGATGGAGGAGGAGGGTGTTGTTGGCAAGGGTGGGGAGAAAGGTATTGTTTTGATTACTGAGGTAAATACGGATGGACCTGGTGCCAGGACTAGGAACAAAACTAAAGCTCAAGTAGGGGCCTCTAGGAAAGAAATTTATGATATTTTGGATGAAGCACAAAAGGATGTGGTAAGCGACGTGGAGGCAACGAATATTTTGAAAAGTATGTAGTGCTGCTAGTGGGGTCTTCCTTTTTGGCTGAATTTTTGTTGATGGGTCGCTGTTGTTGGGTTGTTTTTTGCTTAATGTTGTTTTCTTTTTATCTCAACTGCTTTTTGATGTATAGGGTTTCGGGCCCCTTCAAAACCCGTATTTTACCTCTGATCAAAAACATGATGTGAACTGAACTTGACTTGTGTGAAGCTTATTAGGAGTGTCTGCCACATGATTATGACTTGACGTTTACTTAATTGCAATAGGTGATTTTGGAAATGACAACTTGGCATGTGGTAATGAAAAGGTTGTGGGATGTACGACTTATGGGATATGAATTGATCTTTTGAATGCATAAAAATCAAGGAATATGACATGGGATGTGATGGGGTAGGATGCATGTAATGAAATGATAGGTGTTCAGCTACATGTAAGAAAAAATGAATGGTATGTGGATGACATGCAATAAAGTTGGTGGAAAATTTTGAAACCTCTGTCTGGCGAGTGTTGTGGGTACCTTCAACAATAAGTCCCTACTACATCATGGAGTGTACTTGAAAAGAATTGTCAATTTTTGTACATGTGCAGAGTGTGCATATGAAGAGTGGTAGAAAATTATACCTAGTTGACCTCAGTAGATGATCTATGTAGCTCATCTACTGAGTCAATTGAAGAACTTATAGTATCTATTATTGTATCTTTGTTGTTTATTATAATGTTTGCATCAGGATTATTGCCTAGTTCAATTACTTTGTCATGATTACTGTCTGGTTCAATGTTTGTATATGAAGGATAGTTTGGTCCAAGTTGTTGTATTAAGGAAAGGAGAAAATCATCTTTTGTGCTAGCTTTTTGTAAATTTTCAATTTGTGACCATTGACCAGCAGTGAAAATCTAACCGTATAAATGGTTTGTAGCTTGATTGCTCCATTTGGGAAACTTGCTCTATTTCATATGGTCCTAACCACCATGTTTGAAGCCTTTCTTTATAATATTTATATCTAGATTCATATAACAAATCCCAATCTCCCACACTGGACTCCTTTGTCTTGATATATTGATCATACCATTTTACTCTCTATTTTTGAACAATATTAATGTGGTGCATGGCCTCCATCCTTATCTCATCTAATCCATTTAGGTTATGTAGTCTTTCTTTTGTGTTGTAGTCAAGTCCATATCTAGTTCAACTACTGTCCTAAGTTTATTATATTCAAATTTAGTGGGTAGTACTATTGTTTTACCATATACCAACTCATAGGGTGTAAATCTTGTTGTAGTCTTCCAAGTTATTCTATAGGCCCATACTGCCTCAAGTAACCTAGTTGCCCAATCTTTTCTATGAATCTGCATTGTTTTAGTTAGGATGGTTTCAATCTCCCTATTTTTTACTTTGAATTGCTCATTGGCTTGAGGGTGGTAGGGTGTTGACTTCCTATGCCTTATCTCATACTCTTGAACCAATTTGGTAATGAGCTCTAATGCGAACCAGGGACCTTGATCTATCACTATTTCTCTTGACACTCCATACCTGGTAAATATGTCTTCATATAGGAATTTGGCTACATTTTCATCCCTAGCAAATTTTAATGCTTTGACTTCAACCCACTTTGTTAGATAATATGTGCAAACTAGGATATACTCCTTGTTATTGGATGATGGTGATATTGGGCCAACGAAATCTAGCCCACATTTATCAAATGGTGCTAATGCCAACTGAGGTTTCAAAGGCATCTCATTTTTTTTGGTTGGCTTGACCATCCGTTGAAATCTGTCACAACTCCTTGTATATTTCATTGCATCCTTATGAAGAGTTGGCCAGTAATAGCTAGTGGTGAGAATCTTGAGTGTAGTCCTCTTTGCTACAAAGTGTCCCCCACAGAGTTCATCATGTCAGGCTCTGAGGATATCAAAGACCTCATCCTCTCTTATGCATCTCCTCATAATATTGTCTGGACCAATGTAAAATAAATAACTAGCTACCAAGGAGTAGGGGAAACTTTTGTGCACCAACTATCTTTTTTTCTAGGGGGAAATGAGGTGGTATTTGTCCTCCTACTAGGTAATTTGCGATATCATTAAACCAAAGTGTCTACAGTGTTAGAGAAAAAATATGTTCATCTAGAAAAGAATCACCAACAACACCTTCTACTAATTGAGTTGGTAACTTGGACAAAAAATCTGCCACCACATTTGCTTTTCCAGGCTTGTCCACTATGGTGATGTTAAATTTCTGCTATAATAACAATCATTTGAAAAGTTTGTCACCAGCCACAAGTTTATTCATTAAATACCTTATTGCAGTGTGATCAGTGTGGATAAAGACTAGATATCTTGTAATGTAATGCCTAAACTTGTTAATTGTATAGACAACTGCCAACATCCCTTTTTCTATGACTATGTAGTTGAGTTATGCCCCTTGTAAGTTCTTGCTAATGCAGTATATGGCATTCTCCTTATTACCTTCCTTTTTTCCAAGTATTTCTCCTATAGAAAAGTCTGAAACATCTGTGAGTATGTGGAAAGGAAAAGTCCAATTTGGTCCTCTCAAGTAGGTTCTTTGATCAATGTTGTCTTGAGTGCTTCAAAAGAGTGTTGGCATTTTGTGGTCCGCTCAAATTCTATAGCCTTTGTGAGTAAAACAAATAAAGGGGTTGCAATTTTTCTAAAGTCTCGAATAAATCTTCTATAGTAGCCAACATGTCCTAGAAAACTCCTAGCATCTCTTTGTTTTTGTGGCACAAGGAATGTGGAGATTATCTCAATCTTATTTGGATCCACTTGAATCCCTTCACTTGATACAAAATGTTGTAGAACAATCCCTTGGGTCATCATCATGAAACATTTCTCATGATTGAGGGATAGATTGTGTTCTTCACATCTCTTCAAGACCTTCTATAGGTTATTAAGTGCTTCATCATATGTTTCTCTATAGGTTGTGAAATAATCCATGTAGATTTCCATGGAGTCATGTGCAAAATATAAGAAAATGCTTAGCACCGCCCTTTGGAAAGTGGTTAGAGCATTACATAGTCCAAAGGGAAGAACAAAATAGGTATTTGTGCCCCAAGGGAATATAATGTTTTTATCCTGGTCCTCTAAAGCTATTCTAATTTGGTTGTAACCGTTGAATCCATCTAGAAAGGATAATTTATTTTTACCTACTAGGGAGTCAAGCACTTGATCAATGAAAGGTAGTGGAAAGTGATATTTTCTAGTGTCTGTGTTTAATTATCTATATTATGCACACACTGTGTCTCTTAACACATGATTCATTCTCCTCTAGGGTTGTCTAATTGGTTTGAAACCATCATTAATGTAGATCTTGTACATGGACATGTTTGGATCAATCCCCTTCATGTCATGGTAGTCCCATGTAAAGGCTATTGTGTGTTCCTGTAGCATAGTGTTTAGGAAAGTTTGTTGCTCAACAATTAATCCACAACTAACATTTAGCATTCTACCTGGCATGATTTCTAAAGTCCTAGATGCTGATTGTATAGATGAAAGGTCAAGTTCAACAATATTTGGGACTCATTATTGCGGCAATAAAGAAAGGGAAAGTTGGGATATTGACTCTAATGAATTGATAGGTATAATATTCTACAGAAGATCCTATAGACATGATAGATAGTCTTGTTGTTGTGGGTTCCTATCACAGTTATTCTATATAATGTGTGCAATTAAATCATCCTCATCTTGGTTACTCAACAAAGGTCTACGTTCAATAGTCATAAGATTTTGCAAGGAATATTGGTATTCTTCATCTAGAGTAGGGCAGATGGTTTGCTCTAAATTTTCATGAGGTTGGACTGGTGGATAAAAGACCAACTTCTTGGTCACAGTTCCATTTGAGATAATCATGTTTCTAGACCTACAAACTATAAATGCATCAACTATTGCTAACCACGACCTTCCTAGAATAAGAGGATAGCCTGCAAGGTTAACCTTTAGGTATGTAATACTATGAAATCTGCAAGGTACTCCCATGAATCTAAAGCTATGACCAAGTCCTCAATGATGCCCTCAAGTTTCACTGTTGACCTATCTGCCAATTGTAAATTAGTGGGTGTAGGTCTAAGGTTTACTAACTACAATAGAGTTGCATTTTTTCTTAGTGATCACATTAATGGCTACTCCTAAGTCAATCAAGGTGTCTTTGATAAGGGTACTATTTATCTTGACATCTACCACTGGGCTTTTGAGATCTGTATACTTAGGGACAATTATGTTTCCTAGCATAATGTCAACAAGGTTCCCTAAGACATGTGCAGTTTGAGGGTCTTTTCTCTTTCTTCCTAGCATTTTAAGACAAAGGTATCTCACTTTTTTTTGTAAATTGGAATGTCCTTGATGGCTTGGATGAGGGGTATCTTTATACACACATCTTGAAGCTTCCCTAATAGGTTAGTTTCAGCTTGGTTTTTATTTTTTTGAACAAATAATCACTTAGTGAATGGGGGATATGGACTTGAAGTGGTCTGGTTCACCTGATTTGACTTGGGTCCCATAAATGGATTTTCCAAGGCTTCTGCTAAGGGTTCCTCATCTACCAACTTAGTGATTTGAGGGGATGAAGGGACAACCATAGTTTTCCCTAACCTGAGGTGGACATCACCCACCTCTACCCCATAAGTGGGGTATTGAATAGCATCGTTAGTGTAGGCCTATTGAACAAACTTGTTATTTGGGTTAGGTGCAAGTTGGGCTGGAAATTGAGGTGCTCTTAGTGGTTGAGATGATGGATTTTTTGGATTGGGCATGATAGCTTGCTATTGTGGCTATTGGTAATTCATATTTTAGTTTTCCATTGTTGGCCCTTTTCCATTAAGGTTACCATTGATTTTGTTGTGGCCATTGGGGGTTGTACTTAGATCCTTGAAAATTTTGTTGTGTCCACATATTTTGTTGCTGGTAGTTCCAATTTGGTTGAGGATTTTTCCATTGGTTTTGTGTGTTTTCCCAAGGATGAGGGTTCCAACTAGAGAAATTTTGATTACTAACTAGAAATGGTGTATTAAAATTTAAAGGATCTTGAGGTATACCTTTTCTTGTATACCATGGCCTCCTTTGTGCAATGTAGAATAGTTATCCATCTTCACCCTCCAGTGCTTGAAAGTCTAGTTTCAATAGTCTATCCTTTGAAATACTTACTACTCTTTTGCACTTACAATTAGGTTTTCTCTATCTACATTTAGGGCAACATTCATTAAGGATTGCTTCTGCCTCTTCTTATTTTTTCTTTACATGTAGAGTGTCCAATTGGGTAGCCAAATGGCTTATGATATCTTCTTTCATGTTGGACAATAGGTTACTCAATTCCACTCTAGAGACTACATTAGATGTCTTGTTAATGGAAGATGTTTTATCCCCTCTAGTCCTTTTAGTAAAGGTCCTTGAATAATTTCTACAAACGTTGCAGATTTCTTCAAAAGGTAGTTGTGATACATCTCCTGAACCAATAAGGTTAAGGGCATCCATGCAATCATCATTCACTCCTCTTAAAAACACCAACTTTAGGGATTATTCTAAAAGTTGATTTTGTGGATTCTTCTTCAAATAGAACTGAAACCTTTCTACATAGTCGTCCAATGGTTCATCTTCTTTTTGAGACATCCTAAAAATGTCATCTCTTCTTCTATCAATTCCTCTACAGTAGTCATGGTATTTTTCTAGGAACTTTGTCTTCATAGTGTTCCAATCTGGAACATCTTTTCCCAAGCCCATAAACCATCTTAAGGAAACATCCTTCAAGGTTGTTGGGAATAGTTTGAGTATGTGTGCATCTGTTGTGTAATCATAACTTCTACACAAGACATCAAAATCAAACAAGAAGGTATCTGGATCCTTAGTAACCAACCCATAGAAGACTAGCAAAATTGAAGGAGGTATATTCTTCAATGTAGTTGTCCTCTCCTTGTTGGTAATGGGGAACTCAAAAGCTACATGTTCTGGTGGGTCCTCCACCACTACATCAGCCATGGTTTGGAATGTCTCCTCTATATCTATAGTGGATGTTGGTGAAAGGGAAAGTTCTTCTTTAGGAATTCCCTCGCTCTAATCATTATGGTCACCAATATCTCCTCTAGTTTCTTGTGATGAGGAGATAAATCTTCCCAAGGCATCTCGTTGCCTTCGCATATAATAGGTGTGACTTTGTGTATCAACGAATCCTACAAAATGTTAGTAAAACGTTATGGTATTGATGGAATAAAATCTAATTATCCTAATGTTGGAAAAAAAATACTAAACTATAATTTTTTTGAAATAACAAAGATGAATATTTGAAAGTAGCACCATCCCCAACAATGGTGCCAAAAATGTAGAGGCACACTAATGTTTAGTAAACTTCATGTTAGACACACGATTCAGAGGGGGTCCTAACTAAACAGTCCACTAAACCCTTGAAAGGCCTTCATTTAATTATCAACCAAGGCTAATGTAAGTTTGTGATGATGTTGGCATTGCTTGTGCATTCAGAGACTCTATACTTCCTCTATCATCTTAGTATAGGTGTTTACACATGTTGGAAAACATGAATCACATAACAATAAAAAGAAGAAATGTTGAAACTATTGCTACGGGTGCCTACAACTAAAGAATGTGACTAGTTCATTGTCAAGAAATGAATTATGAAAATATTACCAACTTTATTAACTTGACTCACTCCAAGGGAAAATGCATGGAAAAAAAAAACATGAATACAAGACAAGATCTTATACATGATTTCATTCACATTTACAACTTGAAGAATTTAATTAAGACAAATACAATCATGAGAGTAACTACTATAACAACTGAAATAAATGTGTAGAAAGTAAAGTGGGGAACATTTTCCTTGAGTGGCCCTTGCTCAAGTGACTGTTTCCACAAGATAAACTCAAATCTAGCTCCTCAAATTAATTCAACATAACAATAACTAAGAACCTCTTTATTGCATAACTCAAGATATAACAATCTAATAAGAATCTTCTGGGATTTCTTAAATTCATAAGAACATGATTGGAACAACATTTCCTGTGTAAAAATAGAAAACTAACTAAGCATATCTATTTACTATATTTTTTGCATTTGTTTAACCAACTAATTATTCACCTTGACCACTGAACCATACATATAGGTGCGGGGGAGTTTTATTGAAACAAGGACTCATAAAGGAAATATAAACACAAATCACCACTCCCTAAGAAATAGAGTGTGAAAAATTTTGAGTAACCAAAAAACTCAACTAAAAACCTGTAGAAGAATTTGAATAGGACTACAACTCTGTTACAATGGTAAAACTGAAATGTGGAATGTAAAAATAGTCTCGTTGGATTCCCAATAGTGGTAGATCTCTTCTCCTTCAATAGTCTTATCAAATGAAATGGTGACTCACAATCTTCCTAAAAAATAGACGCCTCCAATTCTATAACTGTTGCACTATGCTTATTCTAGAACTTCCCCTTAAAACTCCTTTGGTTGCAGGTTGCACCCCTTGGTTGTTGTGGGCTACAGTCTACTTACTTTGGCTCCTTGGCTACCAAAATTTAGTTCAAACAACATCTACATAATACTAATAACCATAATGTAAACATAGACATTCATTGCATTCCATATATATTTACATATTAACCATGTAATAACTATCATACCGTAACCATATTTCCATATACTAAAAACCATGTCCAAGTTTGTATGATGATCTTAAAAGATAACTTAAAGTTTGGGAATATGCATGAAATAAGCATATGGAGATATCTAAAAGAATGTACTAAAATATAACAAAAAACTAACTAATGATTGGCCTCATCATCTTCTTTCACCCCATCTTACCCTAGTATATATTTCATGCTTGTGTGACATGTACATAGTGTTTGCTCAAGTGCCACCCTTGCATGACACTTGTGCTTGCTTTCAATCCATCTTGTCCCATTATAGATGCCAAAATTATGTGGAGACTATGTAGTGTTCTTGCAAGTTTCGCCTTTATGTGGAACATGTGCTTTATTTTACCCATCTTTCCCCCATGAAATCACATGCTATCATGGCACCTACACATTATTTGCATAAGGACCACCCTTGTGTGGAATTTTTGCTTTCTCACCCGCATCTTGACCTAGTGTAAATGCCAACATATCATGGTGCCTACTTAGCGTTTATGTAAGTGCTATCCTTGCGTGGGGCTTGCTTATCTAATCTTCCCCCTTTTGTAAGAACCATTCTAGCATGTTGTAACTTGTGTACTTCTTGCAAAATCAACATGCATCTATACCTACTCCCCTCCTCTTTGCCCTTAACCCCTCTTGATAATAAAACTGAATTCCTCCCTCCCTTGATTGCATGGATGCTAAGTGTACCATAAAAATGCTCCACAACCTACCTAAAATATTTTCACATTTCTCCTAACCTACCCAAATATATATATATATATGGCTAGAGAAAGACAACTACTACCACTACTTCCATCATAGGATACTAATACTCCCACACTTACTCACTTTGATGCTTTTCCTAAATCACCTCCATCTCATTTTTTCTCTCTAAAGCTCTTTTTCTTTCAATTATAGAATTGAAATGAGTTTTTCCTCTTTTATTCCCCTTTTCCAACCAATTTTTTTTTTCCCTCCTTTTTTCACCCTCCCAATCCTTATTATTCATTTCTATAGAACCCCACAAACCTCATTAAACTCATTGAATTTCTTGAGGGGGACTCACCATAATATTTCCTCATCATCATTCTCTCAAGTGATTGTGGTAGTGCACCTCCAAAATTCTAATTTATGTAAAAATAAATATTTTTCTTTGAAATGATGTCACTTCTTTTAGTCATAGTGCTATATCAAAAAGGGATAAAATATAAATACTCCAAATCTACACCTGATTCTCCACATCATTTTTTCAAATATTAATTATATAAGTCATTATTTAAGTTGGTTAATTACCCCAAAATGAACTATTCTATAGAATGAATTCATTTATTTGACTAAATCAATCAATTTTAGGTCACAATTAGTTAATAATTTGACCAATTTTATAATTAGTGCTCCTTCACATACCTAATGTTAATTAATTAATTAACCTTAGTAAAAATTCCTCCAACTAATCAATTAAATAATACATACTTATTGAATTTGTTAGGCTAATTAATCAATCTCTCACATTTTCTTAGGTAACTTAAAATTCCAAATCATACCACTAAAAGACAAAAAACTTGTCCTCTAATATCCATCATCTATTTTAAATCCAAGGAGTGATTTGACCCTCAATATTCATGCATGCCTTCTCAAACCACTTGTACCCACTCCTTGCTCACATATGTGTGAGCATGCAACATAGAGAAATATTGACCCTCCATTTCATCTCTCAATCTCCACTGTCCACTTATCCCATCCATCTCTTCCCACTTGCTTGCATCTCCTTTCATCCTACATTTTAAGAGAATATCGTACCTTCATCAAACATATCGTATCTCCTCGCCACTTTTTAAGAGGCTAGGATGCACTTTCATACAAAGAAATACCAGGCCTTGAATTAATCCTTTAATATCCACCCTCCATTTCCAACTTGGAAAGTCTATTTAAGAAGGCTTATCCAAAAGACATCATCATCCACCATTCATAGTACCTACTTTCTTTCAAATTTGGAAATATCAAGCAAAAGGCATTCATGTTGCATCACTACACGATCATTCAACATTGGAGCACATCAACAAGGTCAAATGAAGGTATACTGTTCTTATTTTTTTATATTTATATTGTTGTTTTTCTTGCATTTTCACTCTAATTGAAGCTGTATGTCTTGTTTGGGTTTGAGTTTCATTATTTTCTTGTGCATCTGACTCCTCATATTTTATCTCAAATTTGACATCTACAAAGACATCTCCATAATGCCTTAAAATAAAAAAGGAATCAATCCAAATAATATTTGAAGTTCTCATCCTCCTTTTATTTTAAGACAAATAGATATTCTTTCTATCCCTAACTTGATAGTAGATATGGTATTCATCTAGAAATACCATCACCATTTATTGTTACAAGTTAATGGAACCTAAAGCTAATCTCATGAATCCACACATAATTGATCCTTCAATGTGGAAGGAAATAGTTTAAGTTTTTTGTTGTCTATTTTGTAGCCATAGATTTTGTAGAGGATTTTTTTATTTCAAAAAGGAATTGGTTACAGTCCTTAAAATACATTCCCTAGAAACTCAATAAGATTAAAGGTGAAATATTCTTCATCTATATTTAAGTTGATTCTAGGTAGTTGAACATTCTTTCCACCCTATTGTCTGGTTATCCACAATGGTTTTCTATTCAGTAGTCAAGAATGATCTCCTCACATTGTCAAACTCCTTATCCTAACCATGCATTTATGAATAACACATAATTAATACATTATACATGGTGGTTTTGAATATATATTAATTAATACAAAGGATATTCAAATTGACTTCTATTCATAGTTTGGAGCTTATGTTTTACAAATTCCTTTTTCCTAATCATGCATGAGAAGGTGAAGGAAGTTCTACACTAAAGAATCACTAGATTGGATTACACAAGTAAAACCATAGTAACACCTAAAAGTACCCTGATAATGGTGTCAAAAGTGGCAAGAGATCAAGTTGAATCTCCTTATGTATTAATTAATATATATTTTATGTCAAACTAGGGTGTAATGTCTAAAGGTTATATGCAAGAGGGATAGTCAGGAATCTCATCTAGGAGTTTTTCCTAAACTTTGAAGATAAATTTTACACACACTCAAATCTAACTAAGTTCGATGGAAATAAATTTAAAACTATAATTTAAAATAAAATCGTAAACAAAATTCTTATGCTTTTAAAATAAAATGTTCTATTTGCTAAAAATAACTATTCTATGAATTTAAATCTTTTATGAAATAAATATTCTAAAACATCATTTAAAGGTTTAGTTTTTGACATCTCATTGAAGCATAGTAAAGTGAAAAATAACAAGTCTTTACAATTGTATAACATAGTGAATAACTAACATTTTAACAACTACTAGCCATATAATATTAAACATTCAACAATGAAGAACAACCATAGATTCAATAATAAATAAAAAATAACATAACTACATATTTAATAATAAATAAATCATGAATTTAATAATATGAATGATGTACATTAATGTAAATAAATAGTGAACAACAACCTACACCCCATACATAAATCTATAATAATAATGAATTTATCTCTAAAAACTAATTCTTCTTCTTCCACTTCAGTGGCTATCTCCTCCCAAAAAATTGGAACAATCCCTAAAATTCACAAAAAATTATCATGAACTAATGAAAATAAAATATTGAATTGTATTGGAATTTATTGAATGACTAGAAAATAAGAGTACATTTGGAGAGAATGTTGAACTAGTACTAAAAACTAATAAGAGTTACTTAACTCTACTTCATAAATTTTTTATTAGTACATCTCATACATTCCTTAAAAAATAATAGTGTGTATATTGTTAATAAATCCCAACTACAATTGGAAAGAGTGGATTTTGTAACTAAGATTGAAAATGTAAAGTTTTTAACCATATTTAAAGAGAAATATAATTATGACGCTTATGGAATTATAAATACTATTGATAAAGGTTATGATTTACAATAAATTCCATGGAGGGTGGCTTGCTCGTTATGTAGTAGGAGGAATAGTGCATGCACTTTTAGCTAAGGAAGTTGAAATCGTTGTCTCTAAAGTTGAAAGACTTTGATACTTTCATATCATGTCTTCAAGATTCTCTTGAAAGGTTTTATTTTTAGCATAAAACACTTTTATTTCATAATTATCAACAATTTTGAATTCAATAGAACACAAACATTAATTAAAATATACATTCTATTTTACTTCAAAATAAATAATAAACTTCTAACAAGTGTTAATTTCTACATGAAGGGATTTTAAGATTAAGAAAATATGTAACTTTTATAGGTATTTTATATGATGGTGAGCAACCTCATCATGGAGCAGGGTGGGTTAGATGCTAAAACAAGTAGTAACTAGCAAAGGGTTGGTGGTGGTAGATCTTGTGTCATCCAATGTAAATAAGCCTCCTTGAGCTATGAATGACAATGGACTATGCCCCCATGGGACCACCCACTCAACCATATATGAAAAATAATTAAAAATATATATTGGAGTAGCACCGAGGATGATATAGATTAATGCTAAAGGATGATGTTGATTGTGTTTGGATGATGTAGAGAATATTCCTTGTAAAAAGGTATAGCAACTATGAAATTATGGTGATATGATAGTACAACAACTATATGGCCATATAGAGCTATACGGAAACATACAATTGCATAAATTTTGATGTGAAATAATAAAATCCCATAAAGTCATTTTTTTGTACACCAAAATCTATCAATTTTCATATCAATCTATAGATTTTTAGACCTTTTAAGCACAACTATAAGTCTTTTTTCTTCAAGAGATGCCTTGTAAAAGTTTGTGGCAAAAAACCTCAAAAAAATGAGAAAGGGTTTACTAATTTAAAGCTCTAATACCATGTTAGAGTAATGAAATAACTCATAGCCATAATAAACTAACCAAAAAGACCAAAAGCCTTTTACGAGAGAGATGTAATAGAATGATGCTATATTTCCAAAAACAAATGAATACAATATGAATTTGATATTTAAAGAAAAGGATAAAACCCTAGAGCTATCTAAGATCATGAAAAAAGTAAATGCTATGTCATTATATGAAAAAAGAAAACCCTAAGTAAGCTTAAGTAACTAGGTGTGAATAGGTCTTAAAATGAAACTAGCTAAATAAATACCTTGTTTACAATAAGAAAGGCCACTTAAAGAAAAATACATAATAAGTCAAAGAATAATTTGAGATCAAGAAGAAAATGATGAAAGTTCAAAACCTCCATCAAATTCAAGGAATGGTGTTCCAAAAATAAGATGGTAATGCAAAATCATCCTATAAATCAAATGTTAGATTAAAAATTTGAAATAAGATTAAAAAAAAGACAAGTTGGAGAAATAAATGAAGATGATGAATTGATTAATTAAACACTTCACTCAAATATTGAGATGGAACCCACTAAGTTTGAATAATAAATTGAAAATAAAGAATAGATTACAATAATGGATGAAGATATTGATGATATTGAAATTTTAAAAAAAATTGGGAGGTCTTAAAGCTACCGTAAAACTAAGAAGTGATAGGAATAAAATGTGTTTGCAAGGTATTTAGTATAAAAGTGATAGACCATTTGAAAGATACAAAGGCATTTAGATTGGTTGGAAGAGGGTTTTTGAAATGTATGATATAGAATATGAAGATATTTATGCACTTGTAGCAAGACATGGTCTATTATAAGATTAATATTATCATTGACAACACAAAATGAATGGAAAGTACATTAACTAGATGTGAAAAGTGTATTTTTGAAGGGATATATTAAAGATAAAGTATATATAGAAAATATGTAAATATTTTAAGAACTTGTAAATAAATACATGTTTATGGGTTGAAGAAAACACTATATGGTTTGAAACAAGCATCAAGAGCATGGTGTTTAAGAATTAATATATAGTTCTTAGCAAATAAATATGTGAAAAGAAAGAATGAGACCATGCTATCCTTCAAGAAAGAAGGTAATGACATATTTTATAGTTGTCTATACATTGATGATTGAATCTATACAAAGAATTCAATCGGAATGGAGACATATTTCAAAGAGACAATGATACAAGATTTTGAAATGAATGAATTGGAGTTTTTTTGATATGGAGGCATGCCAATCTCATGGTAAGATATTTATTTGTAAAACTATATGTATGTGCAAGATATGTTGAAGAATTTTAATATGCTACATTCTAGAGGATTTGATGCATTGATTGCACAAGGATAAAAATATGAAATAAGATGGGTCACCAAAGATAGATGAAAGAAAATACATAAGTATTATCGGTAGCATAATGTGCTAGATTTGTGGTATTATTGGATTAAAAATATATGAGTGAATTGATAGAAAATCATTTTAGAATCAGTAAAAAGGATACTAAGGAATGTGAAAGGAATAAAGGATCATAAAATTTATTATTATTCATTTGACAATTCAAATTTGTTTGGTTAATTAGATGTAGATTGGGCAAGATCATTAGATGATAAGAAGAGCACAAATTAGGACATTATTTTACACTAGGAGGTGGATTGATAACATGGATATTAAAGAAGAAAAAATATATATTAAAGAAATTATCAAGTACAAAAATATAATATATTACATTAGCAATAACATGTACACAAGCAATTTTGTCAAGAATAATTTTGGAATATTTATTCAAGAAGAATAAATAAATTCTAGATAATGATGTTTTGTGACAATGGTTGGGCAAAATATAGTAGAGTAAAAAATTAGTTTTTCATAAAAGAATAAAATACATAGAACTGAAACACCATTACATGAGAGAGTTGATACAAGAGAAAGTTAAAATTTAATTTTGTAGGTTAGAGGAATAGTTAGCAAATATATTGATTAAAGACCTAGGAAATATAATAAATTTAGATGTGAAGACACAATTAGAAATATAAATATTTGACATAAGGGAGAGATTAAAAAAAATTATTATGTCAAATAGTAGAATACTAATTAAGTTAAGGTGATGAAGTTTACTGATGCTGTTTGAAGATATTTTAGTTAATATTGAAGATGATAGGTACAACTAGTTTCTATTAAAGATGATAATTGCTAAAAATGATAAAAGAGTTATTGCTAAAGACATGTTTATATTTTTTCATCTTTCTAGAATCTTGGATGAAGATAAAAATAATAGATTCCATTTTAGGCATTTAGGATTAGATTTAGGAATAACTTTGAATTTTTTAAATATTTTTTATTATTTTTTATTCATCCTTATTTTTAGATTCAAATTCATTGTTTTAGACTATAACATGTAAGGGGATTTTTTTTAATGAAGTTTTATTCTAGTTATTTTTAAGAGTTTAGTTGTATATTAGAAGTATTATATTTTTAAATCGTAATGAATAAAAAAGATGCAAGTTCTAATAGGTTTTACCGGCATGAGTGAGCATCTTCGGTGGGAATCTGACCTGGGTTTCCCCGATGGCCCGATCAGTGTGACTCAATAGCGTCGACATGACCTTCTATGTCGTTCCCCTGATGATCCAATGGATCCTTGGTATGTAGACATTCATCGTCAGGACTCGAGCTTGTATCGGTGGAAGGTGACTTTTGGTCTCCTTGATGGAGCAACAATGTGGTGTCGGTGTGACATGACAATATTAGTGGGAGATGGATTGGAGTCTGAGTGATAATCCAATGGTGATAGATACACGGAGGTGGTCAACGACAGTGATGGTCGAGTGAACTAGAGGTCGACACGTGGCAAAGTGATATATAGGATATTTCACATTGTTGTTGTGAAATATAATTTTATTGGCTAGTGTTGATTACGATGTAATGACCTGGGGACTTCGAGTGCTGATAAGATGAAAAGGAAACTACGACACAAGGAATATGGAAAGACAAAGGCTGACCTAGAGATCTTGTGAGGAATAAATATGCCATGGGAGAACATGTGCAATAGAGAGGGCGAAACAAAGAACAAAGAGAGAAAATCATAGGATATCATATTGTAAGGTTAGTTCAGATCTGCCAATCGGTAGATGCATGTAAGAAGCCAATAAGATGACATGCAATTTGTAATCTCTTCTAGTAATAAAAGGAAATAATTGTTCTCTTCTTGCATCTGGGTTTTCTATCTCTGTGAATATGTTGAGATTCTGTAGGAAAGGGGAGTGCCATTCATCAATTTTAGAATCAAAGATATGGAGTCTTCTTTTTCCTTTGGGTGCTACCACAATAGTGTGTCCCACTTTTTGGACATCCTATTTTTGTCTTGAAATCACATATTTTTTAGAAAAATTAATGATTCAAGCCTTGAGAGGTTTCATCTAAAAGTTTTTAATTGAAAAGGGTTAGATCAAACCCCCTTGGATATAATCCCTCTAGTCTTAAATCATACCCGCAATGGAGTCTCCTTTGCACCTATCAAAATGTTGAAAAAAAGCTACTTTTATTTTACCTTTAGGGGGATCAAATGAAGTCATTTAGAAATTATGTTTTGTAATTATGCCGCCCTTATTATAATATTTCCCAAAAACATAATTTTTAGTATATTTAATTTGATTATTATATTTATTTTTTATTTCTTGTGAATGTATATTTTTCATTGAACATCAAGGTCTTTTTTTCACACGTGGAAAAATAGGAAAATAGAGAAAAAATAAATTTAGAAAATATTTGTGCCTAGGTATTCATGTCTTTATTTCAACAAAAAAGAAGTTAATTTATATACATACAAAAAAAATTATGTGTCATTGAATAAACCTATGTTTGAATTAGTTAATATCTCTTCAAAAAATAAAAATAAACTTGCAGCAAAAATTATGAAAAAATATTTTCCCTAGATATTGGTGTTACAAATATATGTTTAAAATTTTATAATTTTATCCTTTCTACAAATAAAGTTATGCTTTAGTGAAGTAATGTCACTTTTCATAATATCAATATTAACTATAAAAACAAGGTATTAGAAGCTACGTAAAAAAACTCACAAATTATTTCTTAATTTTAAAAAACTATTTATAATCTACAAAGACAAAATCTCAAAAATCACTAGTTCACATCATCTTCAAATTCTTAATAGTTTAGTTTTTATAATTGTCATAAAGTGAAATTTTGATGAAAAATGTTGATTTCAATGTTTGACTTTGATAAAAAAAAGTGGGACACAGTATTGTGGACTAAACCCTCTTAAACATACACTATATTGGAGCTTTCTAACCCTGCTTGTGCACCCTTTGGCCGAGCTTTTCCCTCTTCAATTATAGTTTTTGTGATCTTGATTTCTATCTCCTTGTATCCTATTTTCCCTCTTTGTTTCCTTTGTACCTCTTATGGTTTTTGTGAGATCTTGATTTCTATCTCTTGTTTTTCCTCTTTGTTTCCTTTGTACCTCTTATGGTTTTCTCTTTTTAGCCATTACTGGCACACTCTCCTTTCAACAAAGTCTAAAGGATATCTATTGTCATTAAGTATTGTGGACTGAACCCTCTTAAACATACACTATATTGGAGCTTTCTAACCCTTCTTGTGCACCCTTTGGCCGAGCTTTTCCCTCTTCAATTATAGTTTTTGTGATCTTGATTTCTATCTCCTTGTATCATGTTTTCCCTCTTTGTTTCCTTTGTACCTCTTATGGTTTTTGTGAGATCTTGATTTCTATCTCTTATTTTCCCTCTTTGTTTCCTTTGTACCTCTTATGGTTTTCTCTTTCTAGGTTCCTTGTCACAGAATTTTATAGAAGAATATGTGCATTTTCAATAGTTGGATGTAACTAGAGAAGTAAAGAGGAGCTCTTTGTTTCCTTTGTACCTCTTATGGTTTTCTCTTTCTAGGTTCCTTGTCACAAAATTTTATAGAAGAATATGTGCATTTTCAATAGTTGGATGTAACTAGAGAAGTAAAGAGGAGCTTATGATATATCTCCCAGAGAAGTAAAGAGGAGCTTATGATAGATCTCCCTTAAATTATAAATCCTTTAGAGAAGTAAAGAGGAGCTTATGATAGATCTCCCTTAAATTATAAATCCTTTTGAAGCACAAGATAGAAGCACCACTTTATAAGACAAGGATACCGATAGATCTCCCAAAGAAGTAAGGAGGAGCTTATGATAGATCTCCCTTAAATTATAAATCCTTTTGAAGCACAAGATAGAAGCACCACTTTATAAGATAAGGATACCACTTCATGCATCTAGCACCTCTATCTAGAGAGGGGCATCACTTACAACTCTCCTTAGCCAAAATACAATAATTTTAGGTTTGAGATTTCGTATAAAATCTTCTTCAACATTCCAAGCCCTATACAAGTCACCAAATTCATTTTTTTTCAATTGATTGATTCATTTTTATACAAGTCACCAAATTCATTTTTTTTCAATTGATTGAGTTTCTTTTTGTCTATTTTCTTTCTCTTTCTATAAGTTTGAATATGTATCATTGGTGTTTTTCAATTGATTGAGTTTCTTTTTGTCTATTTTCTTTCTCTTTCTATAAGTTTGAATATGTATCATTGGTGTTTTTCAATTGATTGAGTTTCTTTTTGTCTATTTTCTTTCTCTTTCTATAAGTTTGAATATGTATCATTGGTGTTTTTCAATTGATTGAGTTTCTTTTTGTCTATTTTCTTTCTCTTTCTATAAGTTTGAATATGTATCATTGGTGTTTTTCAATTGATTGAGTTTCTTTTTGTCTATTTTCTTTCTCTTTCTATAAGTTTGAATATGTATCATTGGTGTTTTTCAATTGATTGAGTTTCTTTTTGTCTATTTTCTTTCTCTTTCTATAAGTTTGAATATGTATCATTGGTGTTTTTCAATTGATTGAGTTTCTTTTTGTCTATTTTCTTTCTCTTTCTATAAGTTTTCAAATATGTATCATTGGTGATTTGTTTCTATAAGTTTTCAATTGATTGAGTTTCTTTTTGTCTATTTTCTTTCTCTTTCTATAAGTTTTCAAATATGTATCATTGGTGATTTGTTTCTATAAGTTTTCAAATATGTATCATTGGTGATTTGTTTTGATTGTACAAAATAAGTTTTCAAATATGTATCATTGGTGATTTGTTTCTATAAGTTTTCAAATATGTATCATTGGTGATTTGTTTTGATTGTACAAAATTGTACACCTAAAGAACCACATCCAACGTAAATTTAAATTCAATTGAATATGATTTGTATATAAGGTCAATTGAATATGATTTGTATATAAGTGATGAGTATGTCCCATTCATAGGATAAATGTATATAAGGTCAATTGAATATGATTTGTATATAAGTGATGAGTATGTTCCATTCACAGGATAAATGTTCTACTTCATGCATCTAGTGCCCCTATCTACACAAAGGTACCACTCAATCCACCTTTGCTAATTTTTTTTAACTATTAACTTTTTAACACTTCCTAACCTCATATATTCACTAACATTCACTTTCTAGGCACATCTAATTACTATATTTTATTATTTTATCTTATCTTAATCCTTGTATGCATTTACTTGTTTATATTCAAAAGTGATATGTTTAATTTATATCCATGTTAAGGTTAGTTTTTCCATTACAATTCCTAAACTCTAATAAATAAATAAAAATGGGAGGATTATATGGCTTTTTTTCTTTTTCTTTTGGGAGGATTATAACCAAACTAGATGCAATGCCACGAAAATAATGGAGAGTCTTGCATTAAAAGGCAAGAAACATTCTTATTGAATGTTTGTGAAGAATCCACCATAAAGGTCTTTGGGAAAAGTTGGGGAACCTATGCCATGTTAAATCACATGCTAATAAAATTTTTCTATGGAAGAAATAATTACAATTTGATGATAGAAGGAGTTGTCCACTTTGATGCTAATTCTTATGCTATTATAAATGTATATAAAATAGTAATCAAGATTAACTAACCACAAATGCTAATTATAATGTTTCCCTGATTGGAGACCAAGATGCTTCATAGCTTTGATTATTATATTAGATGCAAAAGTAAAGACAAATCATCCGCTTGTAGTTAGTCTTCTCAAGTTGAGATTGTAAGAGCAATTTCAATAGATGATAGATGGGATTCTGTGATCAAAAGTAAGTGCTGATTACAGTAGGGCAGTCCTGCACGAGGGAGCAATCTTGAGTATCCAGTTCAAGCTCGCTGCTACACATCTGTAAATTAATGGGGATTTGAATTTGCATATCTGCTTGAATGCCCTGAAATATGTCCATACTATTTCCTGTCATCTCACCAAGACAGCTGATATCTTGATCAGACTGAACATTAAGTATGTCCGAGGCCTCAAACAGAAAGTCAAAGTCATCTGAGTAGCTGGATTCCTGCTTCCCTTCAGATGTCTCTGTCTGCTCCCGTGGAAATCCTAAACCAGAAGTCCTCTCCAGCATTTCCTTAAATTTATTGGATTGAAACAGCAGCTCCACAGCCGTAGAAGCGGATGGAGATGAACTTATTGCTTCAGGATTTGCTTGCAGGCTATCATTGTTGTTGTTATCATCATTTTGATTCTCCGTTGCTGAAGGTGATGTGTTGGGTATAATGAAATTCTGGCCTGGACGAAGATATGTGATGTAATGGCTCAGATCGAAATTTGTAACAGCGTTTAGTCCTCTGTATTCTATTGCAGCCATGTCATATGCAGTAGCTGCTTCCTCCTCTGTACCTGTTTCACATTACCCACATGAGTACTGAAACTTAGCACAGAAAGAAAAACTTATGCACCCAGTTTGCAAACTAGAAATGGAATTGTGAGGGATGGGTCATTTTTAGTGGTGCACTTACTGTATGTTCCTAGGTAAAGGTATTTATTACCAAATACTCTGCCAATTCTAGCCTCCCAACGCCCATTCTGATGGTGTCTGCTTCACAATAATGCATGTATTATTATAACGAAACTTCATCAACAGACAATTTATTGATCTTGCCATATAAAATGATTACCTGGCAACACCACGATATTTTGAGACACCTCTTGAAAACCCGCTGCTCCTCCTGCACAAGAAATTAGTTAGGATTATTTAGGAGCATTATGTTGCCCAAGCCCATATCAGTGATTTGCAATTTTTTTTATGATTATGGTAGTTATATGGCATCTATGGGACAGAGTATGCCTACCTTCTGAGAGAAGCAAGATACTCCTCTCTTGAGATGTTTTGCATTTCCTCCAGCTCCTTGGTATATGTGCTCGACTGTGGAGACATTGAAAGAGGCTTTTCTTAGAGACAAATAGCATAGAGACAAAAAGAAGTATCCTGTTACAGACAAATATCATAGAAACAAAAGAAGTTTCCTGTTAGGGAGAAAGATCTTCTTACAGGAAAGTTTAATGTTGTTTCCGAACCCCAATACTTGAGAGCAGCCAGATCATATGCATGTGCTGCAGTCTCTTCATCCTCATATGCTCCTGTGGAGAAGTCATTTATTCAACAATTTCAGCCTATTTCTTGCACTGTGCTCTACCCAGATAAACAAAAATTAACCCAGGAGAACTTTCATGGAGAAGTTTTATTCTATTGCTTCATACCCAGATAAACTGTGTGATTAGCAACACGTTGACAGCCAAGATGAGCACAAAAACACAAAATCACGATTCAAGTCAGTAACAGAGCTATTGTCGGATTACTGTTGAAAACCACAATGTAGTTACGATACAAGGCTAAACAATCCAAGCTATTGTAGGTCTGCATTCACCTTGCCGGCCTTTCTTATTCTTGGACTCGTTCCAGCACGTTTTGTCCCACAGATGTGCTTCGAATCGACCAGTCCATCTGTGCCTGAAGAGAAAAAGATCATTACAGATCTAACATTTTAGACTGAAAGCCATTGCCCAAAATTTCTGGGCAAAACTGTATTTTATTATTTTGCCCTAAAATTACACACTGTTGCTCGGTTTACGGTTTACTTACTGTAGTGATTTCAGTACAGAGACAGCAAGCAATTTCAGTGAAAAATCAAAAGGGAAAAAAATTATTGAAATCGATCCAGCTAAAATTACATGTCTATGCAATGTTTGAACACAAATTTTCAGTATATACTTAGTGACCCCTCTGTAGATCGAACTTCGACTGCCGGCATTGCTGGTTGTGGACTTTTCCCTTGGCAAGGTTTTCCGAGACCTTTTAACATTTTGCTGAGTCGACCCAGCAGCCAATTTATCGCCACCTTTTCGCTGCCTCATGGCTGCTGCAAATTTCGGCTACAGTCACGTAATCTTTTTCAAAAAATACAAAGGCAGTTGCTGGATGATCAGCACAGCATTGAATAATGTCCAAGAGTCGGTCCCATACTTCTCCTTAATAAGGCGAATCAGTCACAGCAGGGCAGAATCAATGCGCTTGGAAACAAAGGCAAGAGACCAACATATCGCCCGGCCCTGTCACATCTATTTCCGCCGGCTCGCCGGCTGTTCCCTGCGAAAGTGGAGTGGAACGTCCTTTCTCAGAAACGTGAAGCAGCGTCGTTAGCCGTGTCCATTTAACCTGCATGGTTGCCACCTACGTCCACCCATGCATGCTTCTCTAAACACTGCTTAACTGCAATTTAAGATTTAATGAGTGGAGAGTACGTGGAAGTTAGTTTAGGTTAAAGTTGGAAGGAGGTTACAGGTGGGCCCGCAGGTCCGCGTTGCGGGCCTGTCTGAATGACACTCTCAAAGTAAAAGCATGCATTACCCAACAATCTCCAATTCATTTTATTTTTGTTTTGTCCTCTTTTCTTTGAAGTATTCGGGCCACGTGTCTGGCTGACATTCATTTCTCAGCTGCAAAATTTGACATAAAAGTTCATAAAAATGTGTCCTACTTGAAAGGAAGAAGGTCGCGCGTTCAAACCTTACCTTTTAATTCTTTTCCGTAGAAGAATCTGAACTCACCTTTTTACAAGTAGAAAAATTGAAAGCGTTTGATCTTTCAGTTGGGGATTTGGCGTAGGTGTAAATTGTTGGGCGTTAATTTCATTTGAAAGCGCTTGATCATTCAGATGAGGATTTGTCGTAGGTGTAAATTGTTGTTGGAGTTTTTTTGAGTTTGATTTTCAACTTAGCTGTCAGATTGGTAGATGGATGATCTTCAACTCAAGATGGTAAGAAATAATTTGTTTTTTCTGTAATAAAGGGGTGTTTAAAATTGAATGGCATTTTATTATTTATGGAGGCAGCTAGAAAAAATCCAAAAGCATTTAATTATTTACAACCTCAAAGTCAAAACTACAATCCCTTATGATATTCTCTTGGCTGAATTGGGAATCATACCATTGGAGACATTGACTATAAACCAGCTGCTAAACTATTTGAAGAAGGTTGAAAACATGGATAATCACCGTTGGCCCAAAATAGTTGAGGAGGTTTTAGGCCATAGGAAGAAAACATGGATGAAGCAAAATAACAAATGGCTAAGCAAATGGGACATCAGTTTGCATGAGTGCCCTAACATCAAAGAGGAAATAAAAAAGTATATCACAAAGAAATTCAGGACTGTGGTGTGGATGAAGCCAATTGGGCAAAAGAAAACTCACTATGTCAAAGAGTTCAACCCAACTTGGGAGCATGGTTAAAAAACCTATTTAGGAGCAACTATTAAAGGTAAAGCAAGAATGTTAATAGCTCAGTTGAGGACCGGATTGCATCATCTTAGATATGGGACCAGAAGGTGGATGATACCTAAGGAAGTTTGGGAGGATAGAATTTGCATATTTTGTAGTAAAGGGGTGGTGGAGACAGAATGACACTTTATCATGGAATGCACAATTTATGAGGATATCTGTACTTAGTATGAGGGCAACTTAAAGGCTGACAACTTGCATGAGTTATTTGAGGAAGAAAAGACCAACAAGATTGCTATTTTTCTGGTCAAAATTCATAGCAAAAGATCCAACATCAAAAAGAATCTAGAAATCTCTTAGCATTTGACTCTCAATCCCTTAGACTATTTGGTCTCGTAGACTATATTAAAATCTCATTCATTCATTCATAAAGTGTGCATTGAATGAGGATATTTGTATTTAGCATGAAAATAATTTGAAAGTGGACAGTCTAAATAAATTATTTATGGTTGGTTTTTTTTATTCAAGATGCATAGTAGAAGAGCTGACATTAAAAGGAACTTAAAAATGTATAAGGATGTGACTCTTGATCTCTTAGACTGTTTAATTTCATGAACATCAATAAAATTCTTTCATTTTCATTTCATTTCATCTTATGTACTAATATCATTATAATGATGTTTTATAATGATATAATTTGGATTTAAATAGGACATTAATTTGGAGATTTCATTTATACTTTTAAAGAAATTTGAATAGAATATTAATATAGGAAACAATTTAAGAATTAAATTAATATTATTTTTGAAAAGATTTGAACACAATATTAATTTGGGTGTCACTTTTTTTTTAAAAAGGGGTAAATTTTTTATTGAAATCAAGAAATAAACAGTACAAAGGGATTAGGGAACCCGTAGGTTCCCAAGAAAGAAAGTACAAAAACACCCAACCAAGACAAAAACCACCATCCACACTGCCACAAACACCTTATCCATCCATATCACCAGCAATGACCCTCTCTAATTCATGAAAATAATCAGGGGATAACTGTCCCCACTCCTCAATCTTCCAATCATTAGCATGCTTTGAAGTCCACTTAGCCAAACAGTCAACAACCCTATTCCATTCACGTGGAATGTGAGAAAAAGACACCACTTTCAACATAGAGCATAGATGCAAAATATGACAAACCACCAATGCAAGCTACCAATTCACCTTAGCCTCCTTTTGCTCATGCAATAGATTAACAATAATATATGAGTTAGATTCATAGATAATCCTACCCCAACCCCAAGCACAAGTATGCTCAATAGCCCTGAGAATCGCCAACCCCTCCATAAGGTTGTTAGAATGCTACCCTTTGTGAATGGAGAAAAAGAAAATAACCAAGCCAAAATCGTCTCTTCCAACTCCACCAATCTCAGTAGGCCTAAGATTACCCCTAGAGGAGCCATCCGTATTGATCTTCAGATCATCCACCAAAGGAGGCAACCATCTTCCAACCCTTTGAACCTTCTTTTTAGCTTTCCTACCTCTTTTGACACAAGCATGTACAAAGGTCAACCCCTGTAATCCCAATCTATTCACAATCTCATCATCACTCCTTTCCAAAGGATAAGCCACATCACATTTGGCTTACACCATCTCTTGGATCATACCAACAATTATGTGCCAAACCTATTGAACTATCAACCTATCCCCACAAAAAATCCTACGATTCTTTTCCAACCAAATTTTCCAAAGGATGAAAGTAGGACCAATGCACCACACAATCTAGAAGAAAGGGGCTTGGGAAGGAGGTCTTCCTAGAATGCTCTAGAACACAAGGGAGAAGCATGGACACATGGATGTTTCCAAACACCCCACCATAAATGCCAAAACAACATAGAATAAGAACAACAAAAAAACAAGTGGGAAGAATCCTCCTCACTGTAGTCACACAAAACACAAATAGAGGGACCCTAGAATCCCCGCTTCTGAAGATTATCCCAAGTTAAACATCTATTCCAAGCCAGAGTCCACATAAAACAATTACATTTCAAGGCCATGAAAACTTATTCCACACATGTTTCCACCAAGGGACCTCCACCCCACCAAACTTACAAGCCAACAACTCTTGATACCTACTAGCCACAGTGAAAGCACCCTTAGGATCTGGGCTCCAAGAAAGAATATCCTTATCCCTAAGCAAGCTGCATTGTCTACTAGCCAAAATATTTTGAAGCTCAACATAATCCTCCTCCAACCAAACCATAGGCCAATCACAAGGATCCTTCCACCTAGCCACCTCCATCTACCCACATGGATAAGAAGTCTTAAAATCAATCACCCTTGACCAACCGACCTCCTAGAAGTGCTGGAAAAGATTCAACAAATTAGGATATTGGCACAAAATGGGGGGAAAATCATCCCAAGAATCCAACCACCCCAAGAATCTGACTTAAAGAGGGCCTCAACTTCCTATTACATATCCAGAACAAGCCCTCTTTGATCAGTGCAACCCCTTTCTTAAGCGTTCCCAAATTCACAGAACCTTTCCCCACCAGAGGATACCTATGAATCTCCTCCTTCAGAGCCCTCAAAAGTACTTGTGAGATAAAATCTTGGCCCAGATATGATCCTGCTCCACACACCACCTCCAATAAAGATTTGCAACAAATGCCAACCTAGACCAAGTCGACTGTTGCAGTCCAAGATCCCCAAACTGCTTCAGGCTACACACAATATACCACTTCACAAGGCTCCACTTAGAAGAGGACAAGCTGCCCACCCATAAGAATTGTCTAGCCAAAGAATCCAAATCCTTCACAAACCCAACCAAAGCCACTTGGAGCATACACCTATAAATAGGAAGAGCCTGCACCACAGATTTAAGTAATTAAACACGCCCAACAAAGGATAACCATCTATGAGTCCAATGATTAACCTTTGCACGAAAGTTGTCTAGAATATTCTGCCATGACTCCCTATGGAGGCTACCAAGAGAGATAAGAATGCCAAGATAAGTTAAAAGAAGAGACCCAATCTAAAACTTCAAGATACAAACAATCCTTTGTTGAATAAGCCGTAGAGTATTGAAGAAAAAAATTGAAGATTTATCTTCATTAATCATTTGACCAGAAGCAACCAGATAAATATCCAAAGCCTTGCACAAATTTGTGGCTTCTCCAATCTTAACCATACCCATCAAAGCAATATCATCCACAAATTGCAAGTGAGACTGAGGAGGCAAACCATTTCCCCACACCCAACCTTGATTAAAACCCAACTCTACATTATGTTTCACCAATCTCCCCAGAACTTCAATAAGAAGAATAAATAAATAAGGAGAGAGAGGATCCCCTTGACGAAGGCCTCTAGAAGCACTAAAAAGAGAAGAAGGCTCACCATTTATCAGCACCAAGAAGGAAGTGGAAGTAACACATGACATAATCCACTAGACCCACTCTTCAGCAAAACCAAAGGCAATAAGAGTTTTTTGCAAGAAGGACCACTTAACTCTATCAAAGGTCTTTTCCATATCTATCTTGATGAATATAGCCTTTTCTTTCTAGTCTACCATAGAATGAATGGTTTTAGTAGCAATGACCATCCCATCTATAATTTTTCGATCTTCTACAAACCCATTATGTTCCTTAGAGACAAGTCATCGCTAAATCCTTTCAACAATCAACTTGGAGATGATTTTATAAACTACATTACAAAGGGAAATAGGTCAAAATTGACTCAGTCGATCTGCCCCCTCACATTTGGGAATGAGAGAAAGGAAGGTAGAGTTCAAAGCCCGCAACATCTGCTTATTCTTCTGAGACTCACAAACCACCTCCAATAGGTCCAGCTTAATGATATCCCAAAATTCCTGATAAAATTCAATCAAAAAACCATTAGGGTCTGGGGCTTTCCCTTTCTTCATCTGTAAAACAATTCCTCTAGTGAGATATAGCCCAAAAGATGCTCATTCATCTCCCCAATAACCAAGGAGGGGATGCAAGACAAAACATGGTTTTCTTCTACCAAACCATCCTGAGAATCCTCTCTAAATAAAGAAGCAAAGAATTGTGAAGCTTCTCTAGACATATCTTGCCAAGAAGATAAATACTCATCCCTTCCATTCACAAGAAAAGGAATAGAATTACCATGTCTCCTGGCTTTCACTGAAGTGAAGAAGAAAGTAGTTTTTCTGTCCCCCTCTTGTAACCACCCAATGTGAGCCTTTTGTTTCCAATAAATTTCCTCACACAACTCACACTCCTCCAAAGCTTTCAAAGCCCTTGCCTCCTCCTTGAGTAAATCCTTTGAAAGACCAAATTCCCTTATCTCCCGAGTGATGACATCCAAGTCAACTTGAGCAATAACCTTAGCATGAAAAATATTTCCAAAACACTATTTGTTCCCTTTTGGGTGTCATTTTTATTCTTAGAAGAATTTGTTATTAATATAATACTTCATAAAATTATAATTTCTTAAAAGAATTTGTTATTAATAATAATTCATAAAATTATAATGTATTTATAAATTATAAATAATGTTGTTTAAGAATTAGAATATTAATGAAATATTATTGTTTTTAGAATTATTAGTAATTTAAGTTGATTTTTTATTAGTCTATATTTAGGTTATGGTAATATTATTAGATTATTGTTTTATTAGTATGTTTAATTTATTTTATTATGATATGATTTTATTTACAAGAATTAATCTATTTCTTTGTCTTGATTTTTGCAAAATGTTTTTTCATTGTATAAAGGGAGGGTGTCACGTTAGAAGACATTAGTCATGGTTTAGTAGCAACAACGAAAGACAAATGGGGGAGTTTGAGTATCGAACCGACTTATTTTGAACCATAAGAAAACTTGTGAGTGTAATTTGTTCATCAAATCAATAGAAGTCATTCAGATCATTAGGTCACCACTTTTAGGTTGTCAATTTTGGTTATTGGAGTTAGATCAAGTGTTAATTAGTCATGCATTGAAATTTACTCGTTTGTTACAAATTGAATTCAAGGTGTTAGGAATAGGTGTCGTACTACTTGCATAACATACAATCTTTTAATTACACGTAAAATAAATAAATATTTATTTGTGGTGCATCTAGGAGATGTGTTTAGCCACATCAGATACTTATTTGGGTCCACTTGTAACATTCTATGTAACATTGGGTTAGTTATTTTATATGTGAGAGACACAAAATAATTAATCAAGAAATTATTTAATGATGTGAAATATTAGTATCAAAAAGTAAATGTGATTCAATGATTTTGTGAGCTCAATGGTTTTGTGTATTCATCGTTTTGAGGTATGTGGTTTTATCTTTCCACTTGGTTGCATTTGTGTGAACTTGAATCTATAAAAGAAAACACATGTTTAATGGTTAAGGTTGGTAGGGTAAGTGGGTTGTCATAGTATTAGGTTTCTCTTGTGAGTGCATACATGAAACAAGGAATGAAATGTGTACATACATTCTTGGACACATGGAGAGTGCATTAGAGGATCTTGATGTTTTAGAAGTGTTCATGGAAACTCCCTAAGTGCATTGTAATGTTTTATTGATGAATAATACATGGAGTGTGGATGCTTTAGAGATTGATTTTTTTCCTCTTGAAGGTTTTCCCAGGGTATATCTTGTGTTATATTATTGTTTGTCTATTTGATCTTTGCATTATGGTTATTTTGTAAGTTTGCATGCATGTTTTTATCTCATGGGTTTATGTAGGAAATGGATTAAATGTTTTGAATATTATGCATTTATTTCTTAACATGTGGTATTAGAGTTTTATTCATGGTTTCAGGAGGTGTGAGCTCTCAAGTTTTGTATAGCCTTTTTTTGAGTAGATTTAATATGAAGTTGAATCCATGACAATGTAGGAAAGATCTAATACGTTTCAAGGTATGAGGGTTTTGTGTAGGTTGTTGTTTTGCAGATTTGGGGTTTTGGGGTTTTCAAATTTGTTGGGTTTATTATAGATTTAAGGTTTGATTTTTTTTTGATCAAAAGGGTTTTCTAGATGTGCTTAATATGAAGATTTTGTAAAGGAAGTTTCATAGATGACCTCTTGAGAAAAAAAATACCTCATCATTAGATCTCAAATGGTTGAGAAATGAAGATTGGTATAAAATTCTCCCTATTTTGGCCACTATGAAAAAATACAAAACCTTTTAGGCCCCAATGCTAATTATGACTATAAAGTTATACGATCATCTACAAATTGACATAATAAAATAAATAAAACCTTGCACAAATTATAAATTTATTAATTTTTTAAAAAATATTGAGGGTGGGGGTCCACAAACCCCCTGTACCCTATCACTGCAAGGGTGGCATACCCAAGGGTTCTGCCTACTGTCACTAGTAGGCCCCTTGTTGTTCGTCAATGAGTGTTCTAGGCTAGTGGGCTTAAGGTCTACATGATTATATTCTTTGATATCTCAGTTTGTAGGTTACTAATGTGATGACAAGTTTGCATGTTTTTATGTCTTGGATCTTTGAGTTTTGAAAGTTGTTCATTAGCTACCCATTTTCTTGCAGTTGAATGAATCAAATGTGGATTGTCTATATCCATGAGATTGATTTAGAGTCGATGCAAACTTTGTTAGTTGGCCTTTTTTTGTCCTTTGTGCATTTGCATGTTTGTATTAGGATGAGAGGATGGATGATCAAAGTACATGGATAGCCAGTTACTGGGACTTGTAGCATGTTTTTCATGATTCAATGGATAGCTTGGATACACAGTTAAGTGTGATATTTTGGCAATGATAGTTTACATCCTTGGCTTGGAGATCTTGGTTCTAGTTTGGTTTTATTTGAATTATAGTTGAGTATGTGTGGCTCATGATAGTCTTTAGATTAGGAGATATTTTTCACAACACAATGGATAGCTTGTATCATGGTTTAGCAAGAGCTTTGGTAGTGATATATATTCATCAGCTCATGATGAATGATCTTCTATAGTGGTTAGGTTTCATGTGGAAAAAATCTTGCATTATGATTCTTATATAATTTTAGTGCTTTGACATCTTGAGTTGTATTCTTAGGAGATGGTTATCTTCATATCATCAGAGATGTTGATCCTTGGTTTAAAGGTGTTTGGTATTGCGTATTGGTTTACTCTAGATATCGGTTTGACTATTGGCATGATATAGGTTCTCTTGAGACTAGGATGTGTGCATTGGTGCAAGATATCCTAGGAGGAGATGTTAGATCATGATTTCATGATCGAGTTCTTGATTTTTATAGTTGGAGCTTTGATGGTGATCTTGTTGGTTCTCTTAGCATTAAGTACATTGGCTATGTGCTTGGGAGCTTCATGATAGTGTTGTGTTACATTTGGAGCTTAGTGTGGATTTATTGATTGTAGGTGCTCATGGATACTTAAATACTTGGGTGAGGTTGGAGTTCTCTTGGAATTAGAGACAGTTGCTGAGATGGTTACTATATAGGTAGAAAAATAGTAAACCATTGTAAAAATAATTTAATAAATACCTTTTCCCTAGGTATTGATGTCCTTGTTTCACCAAAAAAAAAGGATTTCAATATATACATAACAAGTTATGTTTGAAGACATATACCTATGTCCAAATTATAGTTATAGTGACTTGAAAAATTAATTAAAAAATATGTAACAAAAAATTATAAAAAATATCCTTGCCCTAGATATTAATGATAAGAATCTATTTTTTTAAAATTATAATTTAATCCTTTCTAGAAAAAAAAGTTATGTTTGACGAGACAAATTTTACTTTATGAAAAATGTTGTTTACTGTTTAAAACTAGTTATTAAAGGAGATGTTGAAAGATTCATAATTTATTTCAGAAAAAACTAAATATATATATATTTAGAATCTATACACAAATTACCACAAATCACTAGTTCACATCATCTTCAAATTGTTAATGGTTTTGTTGCTATAGGTCTTAGAAGGTGAAGGTTTAGTTAAAAATGTTGATATAAATGCCCATCTTGGCCAAAAATTGAGACACAATATTGTGATTTCACCCAAGACATACCTTCAACTTAGGATTAAATTTCATCATTGCATGAAGAATTTACATTTGTTGCCTTTGTTTCTCCATAGTATTCTCTCTCATACCTTGAGTGGATGTTTCATGTTCATTTTCAGTTGGTAATAATGATATGTCTTCTTCTATGATGTTCAATTTATCACTTTCACAAAGTAACCCAATTATTCCCTTTTCTTCTCATTCTCAGCTTCACACTCCTTTGATGTTAGTCTTTGGCCATTTCCTTGGCATGTTGATGAATTTTGTATCTTCTATGAATAATACATGGATATTAGTCAAGTCATGGTACATAGAGCATTAAACCATAACAAAAAAATATAAAACATAATTAGAACAAGGTCTTGTAATGTCCACAAACACTTAAAGAGTACAATATTTGATCAAAATATCCTTATGAACAAAAGTATGACACATGTATGCAAAGAATTGGATATTTGTACACCTTCAAAAAAAATTTATGAACAAATTATGACACACGTGCCAAGAAATCACATCCATTAAGGCCCTAGATTGTTGTAGTATGAATCACCATACTGAATTCATAAGAGATCAATATTAAAGGAGTAATCTTGGCTTTGAGAATGGAGTCCAAGTGTTGTCCTTAGATTCTCACACACAAAGAAATGTTATTTTTGTGCTATTATAGGACTACCATACCTTAATATGGTCATAAGAACCTTGAATAAATGTTTTCAAATGTAAAAGTATACTAGAGTAGTGTACATGTATAAAACCTTTAAGCTATAAGAGATAATGGTATAAAATGTTAAATGAGAGCTTAAGACACTATTATAACATCTTGTAGTAATATAAGAGTTTTTTTTTTCATTCATATTTCCTTGTTTAAAACTTATTAAACACCTTTAAAATGATCACCAAACCCTAGATAGGTGTTAAGAAATAAATATTATTAGATGAAACACCATGAGAAGGTTACCCTCAACTAAAATATATGTATAATAGTCACGCAAAAATCATAACATCTCATGATTAAAGTGAATAAATGATTATAAAATTTAATATTTTTAGTTTCTTAGGGTAATACAAACTAAAACCTAGCTAGGTGGTATCATTAGGACACAAAAAATGAGAAAAATGAATCAAATATGATTGTTGTATAATCAAAAAGAGGGTTGCTAGTAATCTAGAAATTAAGACTAAGTTAACATTAGACCATAGGGTCATTTAATTTTAGATCATTGAAGTGTAGATACATTTGAGCATGAAATCATCATCAAACAAATATATAGGGCATGGAAAATATTTTGTGCAAGTCAAGGATGATATGACACTCCTCTAAAGTGCATTTTTTTTGAGTTACTCTTACCTTTATAAGTTCACTTTTTTCTACTGCAAGATTTTTTATTTGACATGGGAATTGAAGTCAATATTTTGACTAAAAAAGTATATGATGAAATGAGTCATCATGTAGTAATTGTATCACAACATATCATGTAATCATCCTGTTATCAGCTGAAATTGCACCCTATTGAACTTGATGTTCAACACCTCAATGTAACATGGGAAGACCTCTAAAGTTGTGGGTTACTTGTAAGCAAAGGTCAACCTCCGGAGAAGGCCGACTTCCTATGGTGTCACTATTCTACTGATTCTTTTGAAGGAAAAGGGAGAAAGAGTGCTAAAATGAATAAAACTATAAAAGTGAAAAGAAGTGATACACCAAACTTAAAGGGAGACAATGAAATCTAGGAGAAATTCAATTTACACAACTTGTTACTATAATGTTCATGCAATTTTCTCTAAAAGATCAAATACTTTAACTTGCAGAAGGAAGAAAAACTTCACACTGAGCAAGTGATTATATTTAACTGACACAAACAACAACCTGAATGAACATGCTAATTACAGAAAAGGGTATAAGGCATGAGACAAAACTAAAATGAAACTAAAGCCCTTACAAGATAGTTTGATCAATCATAAAACATACGCCAACTGTAAGAAGAATATGGTAAGGAATCAAAACCAGAGAATGCTCAAAGTAAACTATATTCCATATCTCCATGAGTTACAAAAGGATGCAAGAACTATGCCAAAGGACTGTAAAAGTCACTATATCCAAAGTTGCATCATTCAAAACTCCCTTTTCAAAGAGGCAAAAATTCCATATATAAAAAAAAGTGTCGGCCCCTGCCCTAGGGCTTACAAAAAAATCAGCCTCCAGAAAGATCCGCCCCTAGATCTTTTGAATCAAGTTACTTCTGCATTAAATGTGTATCCCCGTTGTCCATGTTGGTGAAGGATCGCTCCAAGAATGGCCTCCAGATCTTTTGGAATAATCGTATTAACCTTTGGCCTCCGTGTCCACCCTCGAACTTCCATCAGAGCCGCCTTGAATGTGGTTGTTCTAATAATCATAAATGTCAATCTACCCCTTGCCAGTAGACACCACAACTGTCATCGTGACTTGAGTTTTTTTCCTTTCTACCTTTTTCCTGCTCAAGATCTTTCTCCAAGTTGACTGTCTTCGAGAAGCAGCATCCGAACTCCCCTGTTAGATCTCCACAACATTGCTTCACTGAGCTACTCCATCACATTTGATCTCATAGTAAGTCCATGTTGTTTACGTTCTATTGATCTTCTTCATAGGGGTAGTCAATCAGTCAAACTGCCAATGGTTCGCCTTTAGTTCCCTCTGATTGGTTGAACGCATGCCACTTAGGCTTTCTAGGTGGTCAAAGGCTATTTAAAATAAATCACATGTCGGTGAGACACTTGTTGTGTCTCCCTGATGTGATTATACTCTACAGCAGCATCGACATAGCATACAACTGTCGGTGAGACTTCATAGCGAGTGGAAAAAGTTACACCGATGTCAAAGATTGTCGCCCAGACTATCGCTGTCGGCCATAGGTCACAACGAGTGTAAGCCATTCGGCCAAGAGTCTCGGCGAGCCTAAAGATTTATATCGCTATCACAAAAAACCATCGGCAAGAAAAAAATTCATCGACAAGACATCATACCGAGCATAACACCTTTCCCCGATGTTAGCTGTCGCCAGGAGTCTTACCAAAACATACATACCCATCGACAAGACAATCACTTGTCGACAAGACATCATATCGAGTGCAAATATTTTGCTTGGAGTCTCCCCAAGCTCAACCTTTCGGCGAGACACATAACCATCAGCGAGACATCTTAGCGAAAGCACAAACCTTCGGCAAGAGCTCCAGCGGTCAGCAAGAGATACGCTGATCGAAAATATTTTGGCTAGAATACCGCCTTTCGGCGAGACATTACAGTGAGCCCCAATCTTTTCACCGAGACTTCCACCAAGTCGGGAAGAATTCTCCCTGATGCCAACTCCTTTCGGCAAGACCTCCCACAGTCAGTGAGACCTTACACCGAAGTCAAAGCATACACTGAAGGCACCATCCTTCGGCGAGACTTCATGCAGTCAGGGAGACCTTACGCCGAGCGCTAACCATTCTCCTCAAGCCCAAACATTTCAGAAAAACTTCGTTGGGTCGGCCAGACCTTACCCCGAAGCCCCAACATTATACTGAAGGCATTCCGTTCGGCGAGAGTTCCATTTATCAACTAGACCTTATGTCGAAGGCAATCCCCTTCGGCGAGACTTCACGCAGTCGGGGAGACATTGTCCCGAAGAAAATCATTCCCCTCGACGCCACCCCTATGAACAACTGTGGGTGAGACATCCCAAGCGGAGAGAGATATAAAACTTTACAACAACCGAGATGTCTTGGCGACCACGAGG
Organism: Sequoia sempervirens; assembly: GCA_007258455.2. Taxonomy (NCBI): domain Eukaryota; kingdom Viridiplantae; phylum Streptophyta; class Pinopsida; order Cupressales; family Cupressaceae; genus Sequoia; species Sequoia sempervirens. The sequence goes on from VDFB02270651.1 coordinate 508,366,137, forward strand.
ATTTCAAGTAGGTATAACACACTGCTAGTCAGCAAGACATTTAGGTTGTCTCAACGACTTTCTTCTTTTGAGGAGTCTTATGCTAGATCCGAATGAGGCATGATTTCCAACAGACCTCCTTGTGAAAAGGCATCAGATGTAGATTTAACCCTTGATGCAAATGCTCCTCCATTTGGCTTTCATGAACACTTGAAAACATAGGTTCCCCTGGTTGATTGAGCTTGCAGGTGAAAATCGGGTAACATTTCTGGCGACCTTTTCTAGATGTTTGCCTGCTAAACATGAAAACCAGTAGCCTAAAATTTCCCATTGGGCTTAGAGTCACTTAGTAAAAACCTCAGAAATAGACCAAGAGCATTTTGCACATGGCTGCAACTCACTTGAGACTCATAGAACATAACAGGTTGCTAGAAACTTATGAAACAGGAGAAATTGAAATGAAACTATTTACTATGCTAGAACAACACTTAGGGAATGAAACAACAATTAAACTAAAGTGCAGAAGTACTTATTGAAAGCATAAAACCTAACCTAATATGTACAATGATAAATCATACCTCAAAACAACGTTTGAGGTGAATCCCATTAACCGGGATTGGTAACTTTTCTCCATCCATGTTTGATAACTGGAAATGCATTATGCTCCTTGCATTCAGTAACAACAAAAGGGCTTGCCCATAAATCGTCAAATTTTGTATGTTTGTTTGGACCACTCTTTAGCACATCCCACTTGAGAACAATATCGCCTTCCTTGAAAACTTTGGCTGTAGCTTTTTTATCAAATGTTTTCTTCATTTGGAGCAGATGATATTCCAAAGTTTTCATTGCTTTGTCTCTTGATTCTTCGAGCTCCATGAGCTCTGCATATCTCACGGACATTGGGTCTTGTTCTTCATACATCTCCAACTGGTGAACAATGTCTAGAGCTGGAAGCTCTACAAATAGAGGTAATCTAGCCTCTTTACCATAAAAGAGTACATATGGTGAATTACCAACTAATCTCTTAGGGGTTATTCTATTTGCCCAAAGTGCAGATTTCAATGTGGTATGCCAAATTCTTTGATTCTCTTCCATGGTCCTCTTAATGATTCTAATCAGATTTTTATTTGTAATTTCAGCTAATCCATTACCCTGCGGGTAATAATTGGAGGAAATATTCAAATGAATTCCATGTTTAATAGCCCAATATATGACTCTTATTCCAACAAATGAAAGAGAATTATTTGAAATGATGGAGTCGAGAACTCTAAATCTAGTGATTATATCTTCATAAAAACTCAAAACTAAAGATTCATTTGCTTCTTTCAAAGTTGTTGCCTTTGTCCACCGTGTGAAATAGTCTATAGCAGTAAGCACCCACTTGTGACCGACACTAGATGGTGCATTAATTGGTCCAATAAAGTCAATGCCCCATCTCATGAAGGGCTGCTCTACTTGAATTGGATGTAAAGGCATAGCAGGCAGCTTTTCCTTTCTTGAAAACAAAGCACATTTCATACACTTCCTTGACCATGCATATGCATCTTTAAACAAGCTAGGCTAGTAGTAACCAACTCTCATAATTTTCCAAGCAGGTGTCCTTGGAGCAAAGTGACCTCTTGAAACTCCATCATGAAACTCATGAAGTACCTTTTCTGTTTGATCAGCATCAATGCACCTTAATAAAACACCATTTAGATCTTTCCTAAAAATAATATTATCAATGAGGACATAAGGAATTGATTGCAATCTAAAGTATCTTCATTTTTCTCTGTCTAGACCTGGTGGAAATTCACCAATATGAAGAAAGTGGGTCATTTCTTGAACCCAACTTGCTGTTAATGCAGGTGCAACACCTTGAACATTTTGAGGTTCATCTATATTAGCTAAAACAACACCAGTTTCTGATTTCTGTACATCTTCAGGGGTTGAGGCAAGTTGCTCACAAAGTCCTCTACCCCTGACAAGTTTTGTGATGTTGATGTCAACATCAAATTCCATTACTTTTGTGATCCACCCTGCTCTTTTCTCACTTAAATCTTTGCTTAACAGAAATTCCTTCACTTGGGTGTGCAACCAGAATATGAATTTTGTTGTTTGAAACCAGAGGTTTAAACTTCTTTAGGCTTCTGATCACAGCGAGAACATGTTTCTCAACAAATGTACATTTCTCTTCATAATCAGCAAGTCCTTGACTAAAGAAAGCTATTGGCTGCTCTAAATTATCACTGTTTTTCTGAACCAACATAGCAAAAATTGAACTAACGCTGCCAAAAGCATATAAGAAGAAGTCTTTAGAGAAATCTGGATTTACCAGTGTTGGAGTTGATGCTAAAGCTTCCTTGATCTCTTCAAAACTACGTTTTGCTTCTCTAGTCCAACTGAAAATTGCATTCATTTTAAGCATGGCAGTCAAGGGCTATAGTAAATTTGCAACATCAGGAATGAATCTTCTTAAAATGTTAATTCTCCCTAAAAAGCTCTGCAATCCTTTCTTGTGATTGGGTAATGGCAGTTCAAGTATAGCTTTAACTCTTTCAGGATCAATGGTAACTCCGTCTTTTGACACTATGTGACCTAACAACTTACCTTCATGAACTGCAAAAATACTCTTTGTCGGATTGAGAGATATTCCATATTCTCTACATTTTTCAAAAACTTGCTTGAGATGTGACAAGTGTTCATCTGCATTCTTTGAATATATAGTTATGTCATCTAAGTAAACCAACAAAAATTTCTGAATTAAACTCTGAAATGCCATATCCATGGCACGTTGAAAGGTGGCACCAGTGTTAGATAAACCAAAAGGCATTCTCTTGTAGGCCATAGTGCCCCATTTTGTTGTAAATGTTGTTTTATACTGATCCTCCTCTTTGAATAGAATCTGGTTATAACCAGAATATCCATCCAGAAGAGAAAATCTCTCTGAACCAGCAACAACTTGGAGAATTTTTTCCATAGACGGTAAGGGATAATGATCTTTCAGAGATGCTCTGTTAAGGTCTCTAAATTCCACACATAATCTTACCTCACAGTTCTTTTTTCTAACCAGAACAAGGTTAGAAACCCAAGATGTGTGTTTAATTGGAAATACGATACCCCCCTCAACTAACTTGGTCAACTCTTTGATCATTAAAGGTTCAAGCTTGGGGTACAATGGTCTCTGTTTTTGTCTAACAGGCTTGGCACCAGGTTCTAACTCAATTGTATGTTGTGCAATATGAGGATCAAACCCTCTTAAATCAAAATATTTCCAAGCAAAAATATCATGATACTCTTGGCATAAGACAATGAAAGCTCTCTTATCTTCAACTGAATAGATTTTGCCTAATTTGAGAAGCTTACCTTTAAAGATTTCAACTTCCTCATAATGATCTTCTTTGACTTGAATGCTGACTTTGCTCTTCTTAAGCTAATCATTAGAATTGAATATGAATTCAAAGGTAACCCGCCCTTTGGGAAGTTTATTTGTCTTCAGCTGTATCACTTGATCATCATACTGCTATTTAATCTTTTCCTGGTTGACTACAAAAAATTGATCTTCTTGAAGTAGAAAGGTTAAAATCTATTCATCACTTTCAAGTACCTGCCAATTAATGTTGTTATCAGGAATTGATGGCTTGATAACCACCTTAACATACTGTTGTATTTTGTCTTTTTTAATATCGCCTGGGATATCAAACTGTGCCCCAATTGCTGCAAGTCTATCAACATGCTTATTCTAATTTCGTGGAATAGAAATTTGATTGAAGGCATTAAATTCTTCAATTATGTTCCATAATCTGTTTCTGTAAGACTTCAAAGCATCATTCTTGGCAACATTCAACCCCCTAACCTGATTAACTATCAATTCACTATCTCCATAGACTTTCAAATAGTCAATTCCTCTTTTCCTTGCCCACTCAAGGCCTTGAATGAGGCCTTCATACTCAGCACTGTTGTTAGAACATGCAAAAGAAAAATGAAAAGCTGAAAAGTACTTATCACCCTATGGAGAAACTAGCATTGCACCTCCACCTACTCCATTCTTGCTTTTGGAACCATCTAAAAACATTTCCCAGAGTTCACTTTGCTATTGCAACAACTAATTTGTACCCTTTTCAAGGTTTGGAATTTCTGCATCAGGCTCAAGCATCACATAATTACCCATACCAACATCTTGAATAAAATCTATAGGATTTTCCAACACATTTTCAGTTGCCCATAAATGTAGTAGCACATTAGGAACAACTTCTGTTTGAAGTTCTTGAGTGACAACCAGTTCACTATTAGTAAAAATGACACAATTTGTGTCTGCAGCAGTAAGAACAACATTGATAGGACCTGGGTTATACGGCTCAATATGATCTTTAGCCAACTTTTCAGATTTAATGGTAACCTTAGTTCCATATCTTGTTCTAAACAACATATGTGACCAATCAGATGACACATAACCACCTATCTTAGCTGTAAAGTCTCTTGAGAGGCACAAAGAAAAGAAAGGTGGAAGATCTATGACACATATGTCCTGAGGAACTAAAAAATTTAGACAAGCATGAAGGGTAAGACTCAAACCTTTAATAACACCCAATGTATTAACAGAAGTACCATCCAATTGAATCACTCCTTTCTCTAAAGGTTGATACTTTAGTCCAAGCTTGTCGACAATTTTCTTTGGCATTACTGAGCTACTAGCTCCACTGTCTACCATACATTTATGAAGTAACTTATCACCTATGATTACAGAAACGTAAAATAGAGGTGGTTTGACTTCTTTTCCTACCTCTTTTCTAGGCTGTTTATCATTTTCTTGAGGATTATTTGTCAACACAGTTCTATCTTGACCTATTGGAGACTCAGATTCATTAGACATTTTAAAAATTTACAAAGTTGAGTGTAACATATCTTTTTGACCTGGGATAGCTAATGAATCCCACATGGACATCATTACATTAATCTTTTTCATACTATCAATAATATTATAGGGTACAACTAGGTTCATTTTATGATGTACCTTTATGCCAACATGACCAGCTTGCAAGTGTGGCTGCTCCTTAACTGGGAGTTGTTGATTTCTTTGCAAACCACGAGTTACTTGAGATGTAGATGGTTCTGTAGCTGTTGATTTTCCTTTATCAGCTGCTTGATCCAACTCAAAAGCTCTTTTCTTCACCCTTGTGTTAGCTATAACTGGAGAATTATCTACATTAAATCCACATAATTTTTCACCTTGCCAGTTAAGTAGGGTAGTTTCATTGGTAAGCTGATCTTGGTGTTGTGGAGATGCATCATTGAGTGCATTCTGTTGTGAACTTGAGGCATTTTGTACCATAAGTGCTTGATTAATGAGTCCGTTTGAGCAAGTGACCTGATTGTGAGGTTGGTTGCAAGGGTAACACTACTCATAATCTGTTGCTAAATTATTTTGAATAGGGACAAGATCCTTAACTGCACTAACAGGTGCTGGATTATAAGCTTGAAAAGGTCTAGTATTTACACTCTGTCTTGGGCCCTAGTAGTTGCCTTGATATTGTTGTTGCTGACCTGAATTCTGCTGTTGATAAGGCCTGTAAAATGATTGTTGCTTTTCCAAGCTCACAAGCTTGTTACCAAAAGTCTGTAATAAACTTTTGATCTCCTGTAACTCATTTGAAGAACTTGAAACAATATTTTCTTGTGTTACAACAGCTGGAACAATAGCTAATACTACTGGAACAGGTGGAAAAGGTGCAAAAGGTGGTATCTGCAAAGGGATATTCGAATGGATATCTAGAAATATAGGCATTGGTGGCCTATGAGCAAGTTTACCAGCTTGTATTAGGCTGTTTTTAGCTCCGATTGCTATTTCAAATGCATCTGGTAGAGAAACACCCCCCATTGATTGTATCATAACGGCTATATCGCTGTTAAGAGCCTTCAAAAAGTACAAAAATGCATATTCTGGAGGTGGTCTCACTGTTGCAGGAATTCTATCCTAGGTTCTTTGAAATCTGAAATTGAAATCATTCATTTGCTCTTGAGGAGCTCTCCTAGTCGTAGTTAATTGCTCCAACAAAGACAAATTATCAGACCTGTCTTGAAACTGCCTATGTAATTTGTCACTCAACTCATCCCAAGTGGAAATTGAACCTACTCCAAGACTCCTGAACCACTGTAATGCTCTTCCTTTGAATGAGGTTGCAAGTAGTCTTACAGCTACGTCTTCTTGTGTGATATGGTGCACACCACATAAGGAAGCAACATCTCGTATATGTTCAATCGGGGTAGTCTGATCTTCCCTAGTGAAAATTGGAAAGCTTTTCAAAGCTTCCATTGGAATGCCATTGTGTTGTGCCAAATTTAATGGACTACCTCCATTAAATGGCACAAAAGGCTGATTTCTAGGAGCAGCCATTAGAGGTAGTTGAGGTGGGTTTACTTGCACTCTAGGTGAAACAAAAGACGGGACAACAATATGGGATCTCACAGATGGAGGAGTAGATTTAGTTCTTCCAGAATAGATAAATGTTGTCCCTGTCCTTTCTATTACCCTGCCTTGTCTTCTGGGTGGTGACAACTACAAATATTCAAAAGGAACTGAGCTGCTCCTTGTTTGAACTCTTCTCATAAACTGTAAAATCACTGATTTTGAAGCTCTTTCTCTTTATGGAGTTGCCAAGTATGCTAAAATAACTTCTATAAAGTTTGAAAATTGTTGGTTGCATACCAAACCAACAATATAATGTGGAACTTGTCCCACCGGGCGTGCCAAAAACTATTATTAGTTGAAATTGCACCTTGTTGAACCTGATGTTCAACACCTCAGTGTAGCATGGGAAGACCTCTAAAGTTGTGGGTTACTTGTAAGTAAAGGTCAACCTCCGGAGAAGGCCAGCTTCCTATGGTGTCACTATTCTATTGATTCTTTTGAAGGAAAAGGGAGAAAGAGTGTTAAAATGAATAAAACTGTAAAAGTGAAAAGAAGTGATACACCAAACTTAAAGGGAGACAATGAAATCCAGGAGAAATTCAATTTACACAACTTGTTACTGTAATGTTCATGCAATTTTCTCTGAAAGATCAAATACTTTAACTTACAGAAGGAAGAAGAACTTCACACTGAGCAAGTGATTATATTTAACTGACACAAACAACTACTTGAATGAACATGCTAATTACAGAAAAAGGGTATTGTATACGTCTAAAAATGGTCACGATTGATTAAGCTTGTTAATAAATTAAATATAAATTATTTAATCAATTCTCCTAAAGTCATCTACATATAAATAAATTTAATTATTTATTTATCTTGTTCATTCTTATAATTATTCTACCTTAATTAAATAAATAACTTTATTTAATTATTGACATTTCCCATATTCTTCTTAATTAAATTAAATAAATTTTCATAATTTATTTATATTGATTATCATATTATTCTAAAAGTTGAATATTTAAATTCAAATATGGAATATTCTCTTCATCCCATAATTAAATTAAATATTAAATATTTAATTTAATATTTCCTTCTCACTCTACAAATAATTAAATATTTTTTTAATATTTAATTACACTCTAAATTTACTTCTAAAACACATAATTAAATATTGCTTATTTAATTATGCGAGTTTCTAAATCCATCTTCACATATAATTAAATAAATTAATTTATTTAATTATGAAATTCATTTCAACTCATTCTTCAAAACGACAACCTTCCTTCGGATCTGAATGACAAAAATTGAAGAAAAGGAAACCTTCTATCTGTCTCTCAACTTTCAAAAATCTCTTATCGTTCATCTTACCAGATTGAATCTCAACCGTTGATCTTTGCCAACTAAGCTTTTGTCTTCCAAAAATCTATAAATCTAACCTTTCACAAGCCATTTAGATCGAATCTTCTTCTAGCATTTTCACTCTGTCAAAATAATTCTTCAATCGCCATCTATCATCTTCATCACATTGTTATGCTGCAGAATTGAGCAACCAACATTCCTTCAACAATCAACCTTCTAAATCTTGCATCCTTATGCAGGTGGAGAAGAGCCATGGAGGTCAATCAACACTAGTTTGAAAATCGGTTTGCATTTCCTTTATTTATTTTTATTTTCATTCTAGTTTGTACTTCATGGTGCTTGATAGGATTTAATTTATTTATTATCTTCAATGCATTTAAACCTATTTGATTTTTAAGTCCTATCTACATTTTGGTGCCCACCGTGGGGCCTTGCCCCATTTTTAACATTTGTTTGCAGGTTTTATGACAGGATTTCGCGTTCTGGAATTCGGATTTTCGGCAAAATTTTCCGTTTTAGCGCATCCGAGGATTTCTGTAGCACATCTGGGGGTTTCTATAGCTGGGAGAAATCGGCGCATCTAGGGACTGTTCCGACGCATATACGGTACAAAATGGCGCATATACCATTCCATTAAAAATTTCGTAGAAAAAATAAATAATTTTTTTTTAGCGCATATAGGACTTCTTTTAGCGCATACAGGGTCTGTTTTAGCACATACAGGGTCTGTTTTAGCGCATATATCACTGTTTCAACATTTTTTAGTCAATTTTAAAATAGTCGTATCTTGGTCATTTTTTTGGTCTTTTTCAGTGCTTTTTTTTTTAAATGGGGTAGAATGTCATAAGCTATCAAATGGTGTAGGTGTTTATGAAATTTAACAAAGTTAACATTGTTTTAATGCATCTGGAACTATTTTAGTGCATACAGGGTCTGTTTTAGCGCATATACCTCTGTTTCAACATTTTTTTAGTCAATCTTAAAATGGCCGTATCTTGGTATTTTTTGGTCTTTTTCAGCACTTTTTTTTTTATTTGGGGTAGAATTTCACTTTTTTTTTATTTGGGGTAGAATTTCATAAGCTATCCAATGATGCAGGTTTTTATCAACTTTTATAGAGTTAAAGTTATCAAATTTGCATATATTCTTCAGCACATAGGACTTTTGTTCTAGTAGATTTCTAATTTGTTTCTTTTGTCTTGGTGACTTGTTGGTGAATCATATGGAGCTGGAAAAGCATTGGGATCAATCACAAAAACAACTTGGAAAGCGAAAAATAACTAGGTGCACTCATCTCATCCTTCATCTCATTAATCTTGTTTGTCACACATTTCAATTTGGGACATAAAATCAATCTTGTTTGATCACATAATTGAAATTGGCTTAAAATGAATTTTGTCTTCAATCACACTTCAGAAATTGGGTTTAAAACGAATCACTGTCTTCCTACACATTTGATTTGGGATCTAAAAAGAATGAGTGCTTCATTGCTTTCTTGCACACATTTTAATTTTCTAAGGGTCAATTAATAATTGTGAGTGTGAATCAAGTGTGTGTGATCACAAACACCTCACTTGGTTTTCTTTTGTCAAAACCCTTCATAGGAGGCCTGCTAGGGGATTTCATCACCCCTGGGGACGGCCTCAATTGAAGTGTGAATCGAAAGACACGCTTGTTTGGGAGTTAAAATTTTGTCACTCTTGGCTAAGCCCCAAAGAACTTTATACCTTTGGGAAGTGAAGGTGAAGGGTGGGTTACCCCTTTCTCCCAGCTATGTGGCAGGATTTTGCTTTCAAATCATCCTTAGTCAACCTTGTGCAGACTAGCTTA